>JARQZJ010000061.1:2715000-3377500 GCA_030704895.1 Henosepilachna vigintioctopunctata
CTTGAATATAATTGGCGAAATAGTTATATTTTCTCAAGAATAAGCATGTGCTAATTGATTTCCTCAATGTCAAAGTCGTATATTTGCGAAATGGTCTCTAGATTATTAACAAGGTTCTTGCTAATTGAAATATTAGTAATTCCAGTACACACGTAACAAACAAATCCTGTTGGTCAAAGAGATAGATAGACATTCTAGATAGAATAATTCAAAAAATGCATTTCCTGCGTCATTGAAATTGTTAGTTTTGAATGTCAATGCTGCTAAGTAGAGCTGAGTTTTTGAAAGAAACTTTCAATGGAAATATAGTCACTTTTACTCATTTATTTATGAATATTTTTACTTTCAAGGTACCATTGGTTTGTTTTTTTTTCAGATTTGGTGAAGATAAACCATGCGATCACTATTTGGATATTTGCTGCGGAATACCAAAGGGTGGAATACCATCTCCAACTCCAGACAGCGAATCTCCCACAATAGATGTAGAATCTCCTCCACCAGATCCTGTCGATCCGCCAAAATCAACCTCAGAAAAACCGACATCAGAGTCCCCTAGACCAAAACCAAACCAACCTTGGTCTTGTGGTATAAGAAACGACAACGGAATCGATTTTCAGATCACAGGAAATAACAACCACGAATCGGAATATGGTGAATTTCCTTGGATGGTTGCAATTGTCAAATCAAACTATAATCCACCTAATGACAACCTTCTGCTATGTGGAGGATCTCTGATAACACCAAATGTTGTTCTCACAGCGGCTCACTGCGTACATAAGTAAATTTATTTATATAACTATTTTTATTCAAAACCCTGGCTGTCCTTTTGGATTTGCTACTACTTAACATCTTGTTTCTTATGTTTTTCTATACTTCTTCATCTTTGTTGAATTAGCAGTCTCCTTTTAGGCTCTCGAAAACTAACGGGTGTTTTTTTTAGAGGTATAGAATTTTAAGTTGGCAAAACTGTTGAAGATGGTGAACGATTTGACAGCTGAGAAGTGATTTATTCTCAGTTTGGATATGCAATTCATCATGAATAGACTCACGCCTGAACAACGCTTGCAAATAGTGCAATTTTATTTCGAAAATAAAGGTTCTGTGCGGAATATGTATCGCGCACTACGTCCATCAGAGCAGTTTATTCGATTAACCATGGAACGTTTTCGCACCACGTTAACTCTTATTGATAACTCGCATCCCCAGAGGCGCCGCCGCCGTACGGTGCGTACAGAAGAAGCTATCCCTACGTACGTAGAGCGTAGCATTGAGAAAGACCCGAATGAGTCTATCCGCCATCGAGCATAGGAACTGGATCTGTGTCCATCCACTTTATGGAAGATTTTGGGGAAGGAAATTGGTTTGCGTGCTTACAAAATCCAACTCGTGCAAGAATCGAAGCCAAATGATCATCAAGCAAGGCGTAGATTCGTCGAATGGGCCCAAAACGAGATTGCCGTTTTTCCCGATTTTCATAAGCGAATTTTGTTTAGCGATGAAGCGCACATCTGGTTGAATGGTTACGTCAACAAACAAAACTGCCACATTTGAAGTGAAGATAATCCTCAAGTGTATGTCAAAACACCGTTACACCCAGAAAAACTGACTGTTTGGTGCGCTTTATGGGCTGGTGGAATCATTGGTCCGTACTTCTTCAAAAACGATGTTGGCCAGAACGTAACAGTCGGTGATCGGTATAGAGCCATGTTTACTTACTTTTTCATTCCTGAATTGAACAACCATGATGTCCAGGAGCTGTGGTTTCAACAAGACGTTTTAACTTCACGTTTTGGACCTGCGAATTGGCCTCCAACATCTTGTGATTCAACAGCGCTAGACTACTTTCTGTGGAGCTATATAAAGTCATTGGTCTATGCGGATAAGCCACAAACCCTTGACCATTTGGAAGACAATATTCGCCGTGTTATTGTCGATATACGGCCACAAATGTTGGAAAAATTCATCGAAAATTGGACGTCCAGATTGGACTACATCCGAGCCAGCCGTGGCGGTCATATGCCAGAAATCATATTTAAAATGTAATGCCACAAGATTATCTTTCGAATGAAAAAAATTCTTGTCAATCGAATGATCCATCGTTGTTTTATTGCAATTTAAATTTCTATACCTCTAGAAAAACACTCTTTACATTTAACGTTTCTATGTGCTGGATTGATTTTGTGATATTTAAATGGTCAGAATTGTTTTTTTTTTGTGGATTTTCTGTTTATAATTTCATTCCAACGATTGTTTGTTTATTATTTTATACCTGGATAAGAGGTTGGAAACTGATATTAGCACTTCAACCTATAGCAAGATGTTCGATTCTTCAAGATACTTCTATCTTCAAGAAGATAATATTTTCTCTGTTCGATTTCTATTTCATTGTTCAGTTTTTCATTCTTGATTGGTTACTCTACTGTCAGTTTTTTCTGTGACTTTTGATGTCCTTCTAGGTAAAAACACGATAAGAGATATAAAACTCAGGATGAACATGACCTGTATCCTGAATAATTTAAGTTTAAAAAAAATCGAAAAATTTGCTATCAACAGTGCTCATATAGTTTTACCTGGGATAAAAAACGTTTTAGCCATGTCACCCGACCGGCATGAAAAAACTCTGTAATTTTTGGTGTTTTGGTAGTGATTTATATAAGTAAAAAATGTTTATATCTCGCTTGGTGAGATGTTCTTCGGAAATTGAATGAAATATACACTTGCCTTCGTCTCACAGAATTATATCAAATGTTTGGCAACCATTCTGGGTTGTTTTCCCATTTTCGAAAGCTAAACCTTTTGTAGCTGAACTTTTACCAGTTTAATTTCTGAAAATACAGCGAAACCCCGAAACAATTGTGAAGCAGTCAATTTGATTCTCTGAATCTAAGTCATGTTTTGAGATTCTAGTGAAAAAAAGAGACACTTACACTCTACTTGTAGGAATTAACTTGTCGAATTATTTTTAAATGAGAGGTAATAATAAAAACTTGTTATAGAGGTAATAATAAACATATTACAAAGACAACCTATAAATATTTTTCACATCTGTTCGGACCACAGAATACACCTTAAATTCAGTTATAGAGGTGGGGGTTTCCAAATTATCAGAGATTTAACAGCGGGGAGTGGTTTAGATCTAACTGGTCATTGAGAAGATTGTATTTATCGAATTTTTGAAGTTTATTTATTTCCATGGCTTCCAGGTAGTTCATTATCCTGCCTTTTTCACAGTAATGAAGAATATTAGGGTCAAAACAACGTGAGATCTTATGTCCTGTCGACTCTAGATGGCCACGAAAAACAGATTGTCCGATTTTTACGTGTTCTTTTAGCCTAGTTTCAAAACATCTTTCGGTCTGGCCAGCATATGACGACTTACATTTTTCATAGCCCAACCTATAAATTCCAGACTTCTTCATTGGCTCGGATTTGGACAATTTGTTATTAAAGATCCAAATCCAAGCCAATGAAGAAGTCTGGAATTTATAGATTGGACTGTGAAGAATGTAAGTCGTCATATGTTGGCCAGGAAGATGTTTTGAAACTAGGCTAAAAGAACACGTAAAAAACGGACAATCTGCTTTTCGGGAATATCTAGAGTCGACAGGACATAAGATCTCACGTTGTTTTAAACCTAATATTCTTCATTACTGTGAAAAAGGCATGATAATGAACTACCTTGAAGCCATGGAAATAAATAAACTTCAAAAATCCGATAAATACAATCTTCTCAATGACCAGTTAGATTCAAACCACTCCCCGCTGTAAAATCTCTGATAATTAAACCCCCACCTCTATGACAGAATTTAACGTGTATTATGTGGTCCAAACAGATCTGAAAAATATTTATAGGTTGTCTTTGTAATATGTATTCATTCTTGATAATGCCGTAAAAGGTGAAACTAGTCGAATAAAGAATTGTTCAGTCAGTGATTTTTAGACAAGTTTTTATTATTACCTCTCATTTAAATATGAACTATCACAGAGCAGATTCATCGTCCATTGAATTCACAAATTATTTCTAAATCGATAATCAGAGCCATGCAGAATGAGCCCCAATGAACGAATAGTCGTGTAATCGATATTGGTATGAGCCCCAAATGAATTTTAAATGTCAAAATTTTCAAATATGCGATTGAAAGTTTTGAACAAGTGCATTTATTTAACTCATTGAGTTTATTTGATTGACACTGCCCTAATGTCAGAGAAATCCAAAGCTTATCCTTTTTCTCATTCAGTAAAATTTGACGACATAATCTTCTCAAGTTAACTTATTGATTATTCATTTCATTCTATTCTTGAATAGATGTTTTCTTGGTTTGTTCTATATAAAATTCATTAGTAGCGGAATATTTCTGATTATTGTAACTAAAATTTAGTTTTCAACTGATAAGGAATTTCAATATTTCCAGATTGAAAACCAACGACTTCAAAGCTCGTATTGGTGAATGGGACACACAAACTGAAAAAGAACGTTTACCATACCAGGAAAGGAATATTAAACAAATTATAGTTCATGAACAATTTCATCCACAAGTACTATACAATGACGTTGCTTTACTTGTTCTGGAATCTCCAGTGGTAGAAGCTGAAAATGTTGGCATCATTTGCCTTCCGCAGGCTGGAGAAGAATTTAATTCAAAAACTGTATTGCCACTGGTTGGGGAAAAGATAAATTTGGTGAGTTATTATATTTCACAAGCTATTTTCAATTTACGAGGAAATTTGAATTTGAGAAAAATGTATGCATAATTCTGAAGACTGTTTCAAAAATAATTTGTTTTTTGGTGATATTTGAGAAATACTTTCGGTTTCGATATATAGAACGAACAACATTTGCAAAAGTAACAACATTTCATCATCAAAAAATATACTATTTAATAGTGTTGGCGTTTACTTGATGTAAATCCATTATAATTGAATATAACTTAAATTCAAACACTTCAACTTATGATTTACACTTTATTGACTACATAGCATGACGCTTTTCGTCGTTACAAACGACTTCTTCAGATGCTTACATAATAATAACAACATTTTGAAAAATACAGGTATATATATCAGGGAATTTTGGTGTTTTATGGTTTTGGTTTTACCTAAGATATTCCATTCTGAGAATAATTTCTATTACCTGAAAAGGTTTAACAAGGGTGAATTGTTAAATTCTATCTGTTCATTGAGCAAGTTTCCAGAATTTTTAAGCCGATTTATTTCCACTACTTCCCAATAATCTAATTGACTACTTCTCTCTATATTGTGTAGAATTTTGAAATTCGTATCAAAAGTATGGTTTTCTGTTAATAAATGGTTAGCATAATTCGAATTACTTTTATTATGGGCGAAGCTATATTTATGTTCCTGTATTCTAGTACCGAAATTTCTACTAGTTTTACCTATATATATACCGGGACATGTTCCACAATTCCGGTGTCAATAAAGTGTAAATCATAAGTTCAAGTGTTTGAATTTAAGTTATATTCAAAAAATATACTCATCAAAAATCATCAACAAAAAATGATAAAAGTGACCTGTTGCGTTAATGCAAGCACAATTCTTCCTTTATTGAATGAATAACACGTTCCAACATAATTGCTGGCAGGCAATCTCTCAATATCAGTATGTTGCTATAAGAACAGAAAGAGCTTGTCGATCTTAAACGATAAGTATCTTTTATTCGATAATTTGCTCTTTGTACACATTTGAAATTTTTTTGATCTAAAATATGATGAATATTGATTCTATCGAAATATTCTCTATTTCAAGTACCTTTTAATTTTGTATTACTAAAACATATCTTTTACTTTTGGATAATGTTGATAAATATTGTATTGATTGCTGATCTCCTACATTTTTATTGATTCTCAGAAAGGCTGAAAATAAAATATAAATTCATCTTAACTATACTTAACTACCGAGAATGCAGTTATGCATAGAAACGTTGGGATGCTTATGTGATTACGAAATGGTTTCTTTAATTCGGGGATGTAGAAAGGTTTTGAACCATAGAATGTGAAACGAATTTGTTAAACATAACCTCAAATTCAGTGATTGAGTGAATATTTAAGAAACTGGGTTGAAAATGAAGTTGGATGTAAGTTTATGCTGTATTTCCAACAGTATTTCTTTTCGGGGAGTGAGGAACTTCACTTAAATTCTGCCTATAAAAGTATATTATTAGTTATATACAATGGGTGATCAAAACAAGGGTGACTTTTCAAATTTCGCGGGCTACGTCAGATCTATCTTCGATTTTTTTGTTATGTTGCTACTATTGTTTTAAACTTCTGTGAAACGTTTGAAGTGTAGAAAATTTTTTTGTAGGCACTGAAGGTAGGGGTGTTTTGCCTACTCCAAGATTTTTTATTTTCAAAAAACATGGATCAAACAGTTTCCATAGAATTTTTCGTGGAAAATGGGATCAACGCTCTTGAAATGTTGACAGTGGCATACGGTGAGTCCACTTTTGACCAAAAAGAGAATCTACAAATTGTAAACTCTTTCAAGGAGGTCAAGAGAACACAATGATGAACTTTACTTTGATATCCCAGCACATCATTAACTGATGAAAACGTTGAAGAAGTGGGGATAATAGTTGGAACCGTCGAATTACGAAGAGAAGTTGTTGATGATAATGGCATTTAATTTGGTTCTTGCCAAGCAATTTTAACTCATGTTTTGGGCATGAGACGTGTGTAAGCGGAGTTTGACGGAGTTTGACGAATTTTTCGACCAAGAAAACACAGTTATCATGCCGTATCCACCATATTAAGCCTTTTGCTTGTTCCCGAAACTCAAGAAACCTATGAAAGGACTATTCTGTGAGGATTTAGAACATAAAGACCGCTGGATTAGCTGAACGGTATACCACAAAGTGCTTATTAAAAGTGCTCTGAGGGTTAGATGAAGCGATGCACAAGTTTATTGTATCTACGGGGTTACCCTGAAGGGATCAAAATAAATATTGTTGAATAAATAAATATTTTTTGATGAGAACGAAAGTCACCTTACTTTTTGATCACAACTCGTATGTGTATTTACCACAGTATATTATGCCAGGGTTCAGATTTTATAGCTCTAGAGCGTGTTATAACACAGGGTTATCGTAGCATTTTGTGAAGCGACAATGTAGCCATAAACTTTAGCACCTTCATATGTTTGAACATAGTTGTATGGAAAAAATCAAGAGAAAAAAATGATTTTTACTAACTAAACTTCAAGAAAAAATCATAGTCAAATGGAAAAAACAAAAATCAGGAAGAACAATTTCATAACTGAAACATCGTGAATGGAAAGAAGAATAATCGATAGAAGTTTTCCGGGTTGTTGGAGATAATTTCAAGAGAAGGCAAAAGATATCCAATCGATCTTTCGAAAATCGAAATCTTATCTATGAAAATCGAATTTATTGAAAAAACTCGGTATTATAGGATAATAGAAGAATAACTTGGAATTTAGTGAAAAGTTGTTTGGATCTCGAAACCTATTGAAATGTTTGTATCATAAAAACCGAATTCGTTATAATAAAAAGTAATTCCCATTTGAATCAATTGATGCAGGCTTTTGTTGAAATCCTTCTCGAAATGAATTTTTGCATTTGATTGTTGTTGACCTCAAATACGCAATAAGCTTTTTCTCAGAAATTTTAATGTCTTGCCTCGCCTTCAAACCTTCCCGTTTTTCAAAAGAACATTCGAATATGATGACGTTGAATAATTCTTAAAAAGAAATATACTGGAATTACTGATGATTATGTCTTTAAATATTATTGGTGTTGCATAAAACCCGTAAGCAGTGAAATTTCAATAATGTGCTTCCACTTATCCAATTAACATCATGAAAATTACTCAGAGTATTCATAATATATGCTGATATCCACATCCATCTCCACATACATATATATTCCAATAGATAAATAGATAGGTATAACGTAAAAAGCTTATGAAAATAATATGAAAATTACAATGTTAAAATACTGGATATAGCGTCCAAAATTACTGTTATTTATTAGGAACTTCATTCATTAAAGAGGAGAGTACTGGAAAAGACTTGTTTTGTCCCATCAATGGTAAATAGCCATTTGATTAGTTAGAATTCAAAAAGAAAATATTTTGTTCTACTAATTAGTAACAACCAGCAACAATTTTCTCGTTAGCTATACAGTAACCAACAACAAAATAAGTATGATGAAATAAGTATAAGAAAGACAATTCAAAAACTTGAATTTTTTTTCACACTTTCATTGCATAAAGTGATGTGTTTCTTAGTCGAGAGAACACCCGAATATGGAGCGATAGGATTCGGTTCGAGCCTCGGTTAAGACATGGGTGTATGTGTTTGTCTGATTAGTTGATATAACTACTTCAATTATGAAAATTGTTGGGTAATTTACATCGACTACAAGTCCATTGGGCGTTCGGAACAGGCGTTAAACTGTAGGTCCACTGAATGAATTGAAAAAAAATAATTTGGATCTGTATAGAATTGTGGAATAGAATTATCTTATAGAAAATTTTTTTTTTAAGTTTCTTTTATTGTCATGTTTGTCAAATTGTCAGTACCTGTGTCTCAATAGCTCTAAACTGAATATTTGATTAAGGTAAACGTGGAGTATGATACAATTCAATACAATAGTTCGATATAACTCGAGTCAAATATAATGTTATCAAAAAAAAGGCATTTTCATTGAAACTTTTTGAAAATTTTTGAATTTTTCATAATTAACTAAAAATGATAAATATATCTGCAATGAAAATGATGAAAAGTAAGAATGACATTGGGTGTACAATAAACGATTTACCCTGACAATAAGTCTAAAAAATTACGTAAGATAATAGCTTTGAAACGAAAACTTTTTAAAACTTTTTGGATACTGCTTTTGACGATTTCAAAAGTGGTATGAAATTGTTTATATAGTACAGATATCTTATCATACATATTCTGATGAATACATTTTATGAACTGCAGGAAAAGAAGGTATTTATCAAGCAATTCTGAAGAAGATCGTGCTGCCAACTGTGCCTTTTGACGAATGTCAACAAAAGTTGAGAACAACTAGACTGGGTAAATATTTCATCTTAGACAAAAGTTTCAGATGTGCTGGCGGAGAAAAAGGACAGGATACGTGTACAGTAAGTAAAGAAGAAACTCATACATACTAACAAATGAATTTAATAACTGAATATATACAGAAATTACTAGTTTAAGCCTCTGACATTTTGGTGTATAGGAAATTTTGTTTTTATTTTATTTCGAAGCATTCTAATGAATGCTAGTTTCCTTTCATAAGAACTCTGTGCTTGTATATATCATCATCAACCATCAGAGTCTCTCTTCCAGGCAACGCCCAGCCAATCCACAAGCTGCTTATCCTATCGATCGTGAGGGCGCTTTCTTGGTCTTACCCTGTGTCTGGGCTCCCAATCACCAACCATAGCTGACCAACGCTCATCTCTTGTTCAGGCTAGATGGCCTGCCGATTTCCACTTTGACCTTTTCACACAATCCACGACATCCCTCACCTATGTTTGACCTCTTATCCAGCTGCAGCGCAATCTATCTCGAATGGTTAGGCCTGTCATGTATCTTTCTATACTCCGCTGGGTTGTTCGAAGCTTCTGTATGCCAGCAGATTTATGAGTCCAAGTTTCGCTGGCGTAGGTCATCGCTGGTAATACGCATTGGTCAAACATTTTGCTCTTTAAGGATAGTGACATATCTGATTTGAAGATGTGTTTTAGTCGACCAACCATACCCCAAGCTAGTCTGGTTCTTTGCATGATCTCCAGTCTGGCCAGAGACTTTCTCTGCTACTGTAACAGCGTAAACAGTCCTGCGAGTGTCTCTAGTAGCGTCTGTACCCACATTGGGCGGCTGAAGTTAAACTCGCTAACCCGCCTGGCAAGCGTGCCGTTTTCTTGCTGAATACCCCCTATGGATATGTCAAGGTTCAAATACAAAGTACCCCAGGTAGGTAGAGCTGGTGGAACCAGTTCTGAATCCGACACTAATAATTCAGTCTGCCTCATATATTCTGGGGGAGGCAAAAACTTGATTTCCAGTCCGCGTACGAAAATGGAGCAACACACACAACTCCACATCTGCACGTAAAAATGTCGAACGCTTTCAAGAGAAGCAAAACTTCTAGCGTTGGAGAAGGAACTCAGTATTATCAAATGGGATATCGTTGGTCTCTCTGAGGTGAGAAGAAAGAGCGAAGGTCTGATCGAATTGAAGAGTGGCCACATGTTCTACTACCGAGGAACTTGTATATATACTCGTATAAATATATGTATAAATACCTTAGAATATAGGTATTGAACATATTTTTATTTTCACATATTTCATGAGTTTTTCATTGATTTTTTCAGGGAGATGGTGGAAGTCCTCTTATATGTCCTGACCCACAACAATCCCATCGATATATCCAAATTGGAATGGTGGCTTGGGGTATTGGTTGTGGTGAACAAATACCAGCCGTTTATGTAGATGTTGTGAAATTTAGAAGCTGGATTGACGGACATTTGCGTTCTATAGGTTCAAGTTACAACTGACGAAAGATAAAAGAAGGCTTGTAATTTTGAGTATGCAGTTTCCCATGTAGCGAGAAAAGTCAGTACCTACAGGATCAGTGCAAATTTTCTATAAAGGACATATATGATTTCGAGTAAAAAATGAGAATATTATAAAATGTTGGACAAAATTAAAGTCCTAAATAAAATATATTTAATTTTTCCTCCGTTTATTTGTCAAAAAATTATCGCAATAATGTTATATTATACATTTGATATTAAATATTCACGAGTGCGATGATATGATCACGATGACTAAAGAATATTTTTCTTGTAGTCGGTTTATTCATGTTTCTAGTAGCCACTACTCCAGCAAAATTTGATGAATGATCGCGTGCGTTTCTACTACCGCAACATAGATGGCATTAGTTGATGAAATTATATGAAATTCTTCTAAAACTAGAGTTCTTAATTGATGAGGTGTGAAATTTTCAATGTTGAAAAAATTGTGTCAAATTTTCAAGCAATTCAATGTGCTTTCTATTGGTTACTAAGATTTGGGATATATAGTAATCTATGCATTATATAAGCATACGATTTAACAGTATATTTCTGTCTTATAATCCATAATAGGGTATTTGAAGATTAAAGTCGATGTTTTGTTTTTTTTCGTTTGTTGAACGTACGTGACTGAGGAGAGCATGGCAGCTCGAAACAGTACTGCCTCACGTTTCCAATAAATGTAGGCCAAAAAACAACATTCTCCAACATTTATCTCTTGAAGGATAATGGAGACATCACAATGTTCATGTTTCACATAGCCAGCTCTGCTATAAGTCTCTTTTGAATAATTCTTCAAAAAATTATCATATATATATATATATATATATATATATATATATATATATATATATATATATATATTCTTAAGTTAATATTAAGGTTCCTAGCAATAACAGACCTCAGAACGTTTCGATACGAGCATATAGCGCTGTTTAATCCCATGTCGGAATCATCAGTGGCATGTATCCAAACAATCTACTTCGATGATTTTCCGAAGGCACCGCATCCTTATATCTTCAAAAGGCGAAAGGAAGCGAGTATCAAAGCTCACATGTCTCCCTCTGTCGAAGAAACTAGGTAACCTCTCTCAAGCGCGGTAGAATGAATTCGGTAATACAACTTTAGTGCATACTTCCACTCACAGTGACGGCATGCTCTGTGGCAATTTACATTGTCCGTAGATGTCTAAGAATTGTCTCATTCGTTACCGTGAAGATTCCTGTAATTGGATGAGACAATTTTATGGTATTTCCATTAAACAAGTCCGATGTTAAACGCACCTAATATTAACTATAGACACTGATAGGTTCTGTTTTGATTCACAACATTTGTGTAAGTAGTTTTCTGATAGTTTTATTTGGAATATTTCGATAGTTCGTTCAGGAATCTCACTATTTATTAACTCTGAAGTGTTCGTGAATCTGGACACCAGTTATCGAATTACTCGATGAGATGTGAACCGAAGCGATAAGACATGGCTTATCCATAACACATTGCTTGACATAGACCATTCTTTCATATCTACAGAAAGAGTTCTGAGGAGTTTGAATGAAACTTTTACAAAGTCTGTAAGTACGCACTGATTTTGTCACAAGAAGGCGACCTGCAAATGCTCGAGAGAGTTTATCTCGTTTCCTCGATAGAGGGAGCTCACGTGATTACTTTAGGAGTGAATGTTCGCCTCATTCTGAAGATGAGACCTTGGTGCGCTTGGAAAATCATCGAAAATTATAACTTGTATGCATGTCTATTTTACAGTTGGCCTTATTAAGTTCTAAATGCCAGACAGAACTGAAATCGTAAAGATTCACGTTCAATTTCAATCATAATGCAGGTAGTGGATATATTTTGCATAATTATTACTCTTACATACTTAAATATATAAAGAGTGTTTTTTTTAGAGATATAGAACTTTAAGTTGGCATTATTGTTGAAGATGGCGACCGATTTGACAGCTGAGAAAGGATTTATTCTCAGTTTGGTTTGGCAATTCATCATGAATAGACTCACGCCTGAACAACGCTTGCTAATAGTGCAATTTTTATTTCGAAAATAATGGTTCTGTGCGGAATACGTTCCGCGCTTTACGTCCATTTGCGATGAAGCGCCCTTCTGGTTGAATGGCTACGACAACAATCAAGACTGCCGCATTTGGAGTGAAGATAATCCTCAAGTGTATGTCAAAACTCCGTTACATCCAGAAGAACTGACTGTTTGGTGCGCTTTATGGGCTAGTGGAATCATTGGCCCGTACTTCTTCAAAAACGATGATGGCCAGAACGTTACAGTCAATGTTGATCGGTATAGACCCATGATTACTAACTTTTTCATTCCTGAATTCAACAACCATGATTTCCAGGAGCTGTGGTTTCAACAAGACGACGCAACATGTTACACAGCTCGTGCCACAATCGATTTATTGAAAGACACGTTTGGTGACTGCCTAATTTCACGTTTTGGACCTGAGAATTGGCCTCCAAGATCTTGTGATTTAACACCGCTAGACTACTCTCTGTGGGGCTACGTAAAGTCATTGGTTTATGCGGATAAGCCATGAACGCTTGACCATTTGGAAGACAATATTCGCCGTGTTATTGCCGATATACGGTCACAAATGTTGGAAAAAGTCATCAGAAATTGGACGTCTAGATTAGACTACATCCGAGCCAGCCGTGGCGGTCTTATGCCAGAAATAATATTTAAACTGTAATGCCATAAGATTATCTTTCGAATAGAGAAAAATTCTTGTCAGTCGAATGATCCGTCGTTGTTTTATTGCAATTTAAAGTTCTATACCTCTAAAAAAACCATCCTTTACATGTACTTAGAAATGTAGTTGCATTTATTGAATTAAATTTAACACTTAATGTTTCAAGATTATATTCAACAATATCATATATATTGTTCATACATTTACACTCTATTAATTAACTATTTGTTAATATGTTTCGAATTTACGCTCGAAATATGTCACATATTCCGAGCGTGAACTCGTCTTCAAGACTAAGTTACAATTAACATGAACTTATTAGAGTCTTCGCTCGAAACATGTTGATTATTTGATATTGTTAAATATAATCGTGAAATTTTACACCAAGTGTTTAATTTAATTCAATATTTAATTATGTTTCACCAAGAGTTAAGCTAGAATTCAATCTCAGTAATTGTATTCATTTGATTTTTGTCGTTGAAAATACGTCTTCGAACGCCCTTTTGTAACCTTTTTTTTTAAAACCCTTTATCAGGAGATAAAGTTACATTTTATGTTGATTACATTGAATTTTCAGTTTGAGTTTCTACAAACACTCCTTTCTAACTTTGGCGTTACGAAATACGTGGTCACATGATCACATCATATTACAATAATCCTATAATCAGCAAAAAAATTAATAATTTACTAATATTTAATAAATTTTTTGTTGTTCAAACGTCTGCGGACACTCCTTTCGTTACTTTCTCGTTACTAAACCTGTAATCACGTGGTGAATTTACATTTTAATGAGCTTATAGTCTGCTAAATACTGAATAATTAGAAATATGGTGTGTATGTATTTCTTTGTCATTTCAACTCCTGAGAGAGCCCCTTGATGCCTTGTAGGTACGAAACCCGGAAAACCACAGAAAAAAAAATAAAAAAGTTAATTAGCTGTATTGATATATATTACGAACCGCATGGTGTTGTTATTAAAATTCCTGGAAAATGTGAATAACTGGAAAATTGCGTGGTATGTAATTTTGGAAAATTGGTCCAACAAAATGAGTATTTAAACCATTAACTGAAGCCATTGAGTGTAATGTGAATTTAATACTACTTCGAAAAAGGAATTCAGTCTTATTTTGTTCCTCCGTGAATATCAAGCAACCATTGATTCTGAACGAAAAAAGTACCATTATAAGAAAATTTAATATTCCTTGTATTCGTCGGAACATTTTTCGATATCACAAGTTTTCAAACTTCCTGATAGCTTCCTTCGATTTAGATTAACACACGGGGATTCACAAAATCGTCAATATTTACACGAATTCACTAAGAAAGAACTTCAATATTTGTTTGGGAACTTTCTGAAGATAGGATGTTATCATAAGAACAATTTGAACTTTTAACTCTGTTATTATACGTAAACTCGTCAGTGATACTTGCATGTGATCGTGTTCTATCAGAATTTGTTAAGGAATTTGAGTGAGTATAATTCTTAATTAATTTTTTTCCCTGTCGAAGTCATTCAGCATAAACTGAATAAACGTGCTACTGAATAACTGAATAAAAGTGTAACGATCTGTGACTATTTGAAAACATTTTTAGAATTTCTTTATAAACAATAGCTATTGAGTCTTGAATAAACATTAAATGTGTCGAAGATTTTGTTAGAAAAGATAAAGAACCACTTTATACACTAATAATTACAGTACTATCTCAACAACTTTTATGAAAGAACAAACAACACATCATGATATAAAAAATAGTTGTAGGTGATTTTCTTGTACTTAATCACTTCCGAAATCAACATTATTATAATACTACAAAATTCGAATGAACTCAATCATAAAATTTATGATTGAGTTTATAATTTTTCATAATTTTTATAATTTAATTATAACTGACAATTGCAAAATAGACAAAAAATTTCTTGAACTTTCTAAATGTTACTTTTTTGCAAGATTGAAACAAAATTATGACAGAAGTAAATTTAAGACAGATAGAAAATGACACGGAAATTTCACTTATCTCTTGATAAAACGTTATGTTGAGAACAATAAATTTAAATTAAGACATTTGGCTTAAGTTTTACTAAATATATTAAAAACTTTATATATGTTTCGGGTGGTTCACTCATTATCAAGAGTATACAATGTTATATAGCATTGCGTGAATTTTTAATAAATAACACGGAGGTTTCGCTTATCTCTTGGTGAAATATTATGTTGAAAAAAAAAAAATTGAAATTAACACACTTTGCTTAAGTTTTACTAAATATATCAAAAACTCGACATATGTTTTGGGTGGTGTACCGAACTCAAATCAATGAGGTTACTCAATGAAACATTGTATACTCTTGATAATGGGTTAATCACCCGAAACATATGTAGGGTTTTTAATATATTTAGTGAAACGTAAACTAAGTGTTTTAATTTTAATTTGTTTTTGTAGAATACAAAATGTTATCATAAACTACCATTTTTCTCACATCAAAAGAGAAACTCTTGAAAGAAAGAATGATTTTTTGTACAGTAAACATTTAATTGAAGTTATTCAAAAAACTACAGAAAAAAACAAATTGATATAATGTATTATGTAGGTATTGAAAAGAAATGAAAATTCAATCAATAATACGAACAATGTGTTACTGATAATATATTCAAAATTATCTGGGCAAAACAACATATTTCAACATATAAAGCATATGTTGAAACAGTTCTACAAAATGGTGAAAAACTTTACGTTGTACTAATTTGTAATTATGGAATCCCACAAATATTCGAAAATACGAAAAACTGCATGAAAAAACCAATCATAATTTCAAATGAAAAAAGCTTAAAAAATTGCAGAAGATAAAAAATGTAGGTTAACACATTCCGAAAAAGACCAAAAACAAATATAAAAAATTCAGATCAATTTACAAAATTTGATTCATTCATCTTTATCAAATAGACAGTGAACAATATCATTACAAATTTCTCAAATTATTCTCATAATTTGAGGATCGAAAATTTTTGAAATAATAGTTAAAATACTTCTTTTCGAATGTGGTAAGCACAAATTTTCTAGAAATAATTCGTCATTTATATTTGTGTGTTTACAACGAAATATCAAATTTCGCTAAAAAATGGAACGAAAGGTATTTTCAAAAAATATAAAAATAGTGTGATATCATTGTTTAAATCGCTCAAAAAATTCTTTATAGCAACGTCACTTGCTTAGTAGGCTGTGAATTTCCAACTTGCTCATATATAACACCACAGCCAAAGTACAACAATTTTTAATATATATTATATATGTAAACGCTAATATAATGACACACTCAAAAATACATAGGTTTTTATTAATGGTCACCCTGTGTACCATTAATAAAAGTGATAATCTCAAGACCGGTTCCATCGAACAAGATCTTATTACTGGTTTTATTTATCGCTCCCATTAAAATGAGTTGTGAAAATATTCAGCACCTTCAATCTAAGAAAAAGAATCCCAGAAAAAACTCAACCAGATGAATCATGTTATTTATTAGTGGAAACAAAAGCAAGGTCTTCGTAGTTTATCTTATATATGAAAAGTGGTGTGGATTAATGTTAGTTTTCATATAAAAGTTACCTAATTTTACTAATTAATTTTCTGTTGTACTGACTTAAATACGAAGTGTTCTTGAACTCACTTATTAACTTGAGTGCCCGATAAATTCAGAAGGTCAGTTTGGTTATGTATATTAACATTATCAGTTTTTATATTGTTCCACTTTAAATTCAATTATGAGTTTCTCTCAAACAGCTAACAAGATTTCTTGGTAGGAGAACATCAGCAATGTAATATTTATCTATTAATAAATAACTTATTAAATATATATATATTATATATAGTAAACTGAAAATGGTATTCTCAGCAAACTAACTCTAAAAATGAAAAATGGAAGAATTCATTACTTTTTTACGTTCTACTACAAATAATACACACTTTGGAATAAATATTTTTCACTGAATGACAGAATTGAAAGAAATAAAATCGTTAAAATTTTCAGAAAGTATATATCGGAGCAAAATAGTGACCCTCCATCTTCTTCGATTTTATTATGGTTTTTCTCATGAGAAAACCTCAGAAAATACTCATAGTAAGCCAGATAATTAGCTTTATAATTAATGATTGTGTTGTGATGTTCTAATCAAGTAAATGAGTATTATACTTTTAATTTTTTGATTGGTTCGATGTTATATCATTAATTTAATTTTTTGTCGATTGTGGTGTGTTATTTTGAGTAGTTTTTTTTACGATGAATTCATCAAATCATTATAAATCGAAGTCAGAAATTTCAGAAATATAAATTCACATATATAGAAAAACCCAAATGGTCTTCTGATTTGAATGCAGTATAAATTTAAATAATTAGGAAAATAATAATTTAAATTCGCATTTAATTATTATTTTTATTTTAAATTCCAATAGCAATTTTCTGATTTATTATTGTGTTTTTGCATTTTATGAACTATAAAGAAGGAACAGAGTAAATTAGGTATTTTTATTTTCACTCGTATATTTTTAAATTATGAATACTCACATTCTTAAATGGTTGTCATCAATTTATTTTAATCAAGTTATTCTTGATGAATGACACGGAAGTTTTTTTATCATTTGTTGAAATAGTATGTTAAACAATAAATCAAAATTAATAGACATGAAGGTACATGAAGGTTAGACTTTGTACGCCCAGTAAAAGAATATTTATTGTTATTAATATTATAACTTATGCTGCAACCATTTTCATGCGATGCTGCTTCTGCAGTATCTTCTGGCGCCATTCTGGCAATTGAAAACTGATGAGGTGATCCAATTTAGTTTGCAAACTTAGTGTAAGCGCAAAAGAAAGTACACAGTGAATGAGTTAAAAAGAAAAAATTCATAAACACAGTTTATGGTTATTAATAAACGCTTTTTAATATTACTGCTCATTCCATTTTCATTTGAAGTACTCAGTACGTAGTTAAAGAGTTTCAAAAAAACTTTCAAAATGGAAATCTATAATTTGTTTCTGCCTTGAGTTATATCTATAGTCTGAAAGCAAGCTGGAGTCAAGGGAATTCTCTTGTAAGAAACGTGGATGCTTTCAAAATATCTTTGGATTATAAAGTAGGTATTAAATATATAGGCAAGTGAACCAGTTACAAACAACGATGACTATAATTAGACTATAATATTTCCTCAAATAGATATTTCACCTTGGTATTTATCTAATTGAATGAAAAAATTGCAATAATGATAGTGTTTCATCGTTTCAATTTCTTGTATTTTGGAGATTTAAGTTGTAGAATAATGTTTTATCATTCTGTGTTTCAGGATGCTGCAATTTCTTCTACTCGTTGGTTTCTTGGACATATCTCTGTGCCAAAATATAGATGTTAATATCACAAATGCCGTCAACTCAGTATTCAACACTTCCTATTACGAAGAAGTGACTCAAGAACCCTTGAGAGGTTATGGAGCTCTTCAAAAATGCGGTGAAAATGAGCGAAGTGGGCTGGATGTTTGCGTTCCATATTATAACTGTGATCCTGCCACTAACAGAATTATAACGACGGGTGTTACCGACGGATTTAATATGATTGACATCAGGTATGTCCAACTAGCTTATAAAAATAATCTGTAGAATAAATTAGATAACTTAGATAAATTAGATTGAGGTAAATACTTACTATGGCGAATCAGACACGAAAATAAATCTATGATCTTGTGAATTTTCTATCAACAGTCAGCTGCTCATCAATTTTATATAATATTAAAAGGAATAATTGCGAGCGTAATAGTAACGCAACTTATTGACTTTTGAAAACATCATATGAGGACATTTGTAAGGCAGACGTTGTAATTTAGTAGTTACCTACGGGTATAGTAGAAGTGTGAACGTTCGATGCTTGATCTGTGTGATCTGAGAGATGTTTTCTGTTGATTCCTATAGATGGAATTGTGAATTATTCATTACTTGACGGTTCTTCACTTGTAGTCATAAGAAGATGTTCGAAGATTGAAATCGTTGCCTCACTTAGATGGACGTGGTGCAATAGGCGAGTTCATTGTAGGTCGAAATAGCTGTCTTGCACTTCATTGATGTCGGCATCGATTTCAATATTTCCCTAATATTTATCCCTTGAAGGATAATGGAGGCATCACATCGTACATGTTCACATAGCTTTTAGCTATGTGAATACTACCATAACATTCTTTCGATTTTTATATGAATAAAAAGTGGAAATAGGTAACTGAGACATCGAAAAAGATGAATGTGGAGATTGAAATACAATGCGAAGGTAAGAAATGGAGATATGGTTCTGGGTGATTACCAGTCAACAAATGTACATCCTTATGACTCAAGAATTATTAAGTATGACAAATTTTTAAATGCTGTAATATTTGAAAAGTTAGAAATCTCTGTTATGTTTCTGTATTAGAGCTATAGAAAATGATTGAATCAAAAAAAGATTGAAGAACGAGATGATGACGGAAAAGACAACATTAAATGAAAGGCAGAAACGTGGCTCCAAATCTCTACAGGATTTATCACAACATTCCTCATAAATCGATGTAGAGAATATGTATTTGTTAACCTTCATCAACAGATACAGAGCAGAAAAGTTGCCAGATGTGGCTTCAACACTGAAGTAGAAAGAATATCAAATAAGAAGAAAAAATGAAAGAAAGACAGGATAGACCGAAGTAAAAAAGAAAACATACACGGAAATGAACAGCTGAACAGAATACGTCCAAAGAGAAAGGAGAGAAAGTTCTGAAGAAGTTTACGTCCTCATCTTCACCTGACTCGAGAATGGAGAGAGTTTTGGACTCCCAAGAAGAGTTTCCTGTTCTAGAGATGTTTTGAAAGTGTTATGCAGACGAGTCATCCAAAGACTTGAAAATGTCCACTCTAAAGATCTAGAGACAATATATAAATAAATCACGTAGTTTAATTATGATATGAGATTTTTCATCACTCACTGATTTATCAGTTCGTGATTATTGGTAGGTCATCTATTAATTATGCCACAAATTCAGTGTCAGTTATTGGTGTATATGATATCAAAGAAAATACGTTGTTTTTTTTGCAGGCAGTAAAACTGAATTCTCTTGTGATTATTATCATTTCTAATGACGAGAGAAGTTAGCCTATAGCATAAATCGAATTTTCAGATGATATTTGACAAGCAATGAATTCAAGTCAGACATTAAGATCTTCTAAAGGGCGTTTTAGAGTTATAGAACTTTGAATTGCAATAAAACAACAATGGATAATTCGATTGACAAGAATTTTTTTTTATTCGGAAGATAATCTTGTGGCATTACATTTTAAATGTGATTTCTGGCATATGACCGCCACGGCTGGCTCGGATGTAGTCCAATCTGGACGTCCAATTTTTGATGACTTTTTTCAACCTTTGTGGCCGTATATCGGCATTAAGACGGCGAATATTGGCTTCCAAATGGTCAAGCGATTGTGGCTTATCCGCATAGACCAATGACTTTACATAGCCCCACAGAAAGTAGTCTAGCGGTGTTAAATCACAAGATCTTGGAGGCTAATTCACAGGTCCAAAACGTGAAATTAGGAGGTCACCAAACTTGTCTTTCAATAAATCGATTGTGACACGAGCCGTGTGACATGTTGCGCCGTCTTGTTGAAACCAAAGCTCCTGGACATCATGGTTGTTCAATTCAGGAATGAAAAAGTTAGTAATCATGGTTCTAGACCGATCACCATTGATTGTAACGTTCTGGCTATCATCGTTTTTGAAGAAGTACGGACCAATGATTCCACCAGCCCATAAAGTACGCCAAACAGTCAGTTCTTATGGATGTAACGGTGTTTTGACATACACTTGAGGATTATCTTCACTCCAAATGCGGCAGTTTTGTTTGTTGACGTAGCCATTCAACCAGAAGTGCACTTCATCGCTAAACAAAATTCGCTTATGAAAATCGGGAACAACGGCAAAGTCGTTTTGGGCCCATTCGACGAATCTACGCCTTGTTTGATGATTGTTTGGCTTCAATTCGTGTACGAGTTGGATTTTGTAAGCACGCAAACCAAGATCCTCCTGCAAAATCTTCCATAAAGTGGATGGACACAGATCCAATTCCTGTGCTCGATGGCGGATGGACTCATTCGGGTCTTCCTAAATGCTACACTCTACAGTAGCAATAGCTTCTTCTGTACGCACCGTACGGCGTCTCTGGTGATGTTATTAATAAGAGTAAACGTGGTGCGAAAACGTTCCATGATTAATCGAATTTACTGCTCTGATGGACGATTTTGTCGACGATAAAATGGACGTAGTGCGCGATACGTATTCCGCACAGAACCATTATTTTCGAAATAAAATTGCACTATTTGCAAGCATTGTTCAGGCGTGAGTCTATTAATGACGAATTGCCAAACCAAACTGAGAATAAAACACTTCTGAGCTGTTAAATCGGTCGCTATCTTCCACAGTAATGCCAACTTAAAGTTCTATGTCTCTAAAAAAAACACCCGTTATGACTTATAGTGTTAGTAACTGGTACAGTCACTTGCAGGCGTTGCAGTATGTATTAAGCATTCAGTATTCCTACAGGTTTAACGATGACAATCAGTGTGACCATTTTCTGGATATATGTTGTCAAACTCCAGAGGAAAATAGTACATCAACTACAGTGTCAAGTACTCAACGCATTACAACTAGTACTAATTCTCTTTATACTTCACCTACAATACAGAGTACGAGTACATTTGGAACTCAAGAAAGTACGACTAGACAATCGAACGACGATTTGCAAAACAGGATAAGCACAGAACATACGGTGGATCAAGATTCTGGTAAGTTTTTTGTTAATGATTCTGTCGTACTTCCTCAAGCGGTACACAAAATGCAACATGAATTATGAAATCTCTAAGGTCACATCTGAGCAGCCTGATAGGCAAGGAAATTTAACTACTGAAGCATAGTTTACAACTGCCTGGGTTTACAAGATAACTGGGTTTACAAGTTATCTTTTACAAAATGATAAGTAATTTGCTCTCTAACATCATTTCATTCTCATATATACTTCTAGTTTCTGAGCTTCTGATACATAAAGATACGATATAATTTCTCCAGATTTTGGGCATGACGTGACGGTTACTGATCCGACAATTTTATGAAGTCTTACCTCTCAAATTTTGAGGTCTACCTAGAAAAGTTTCATTAAAAAAATTCCGTCATTTCATGAATCAATTTTATCAAGTATAGACTCTTTATAAGTACAAATCTCAAATTTATATAGAGATTATATTCAATTCACGTGAATATTTCTCACTTCTGATTTCTCTATCATAATTGAATTTTTTTTAAGATAATAGTTGGTCAACATGCGGAAAAAGAAATCCTCAGGGCATTGATTTCAAGTTGTCTGGAAATCTGAACGACGAAGCCGAGTACGGAGAATTTCCATGGCAAGTTGCACTTTTGAGAACCAATTACGATAAGAAAAAACACGGTCACCAGTGCATTTGCGGAGGCTCTTTGATACGATCCAATGTAGTCCTCACAGCAGCACATTGTGTATTAGGGTAAGAAACTCATTATCATTTCCAAACTTGTAGTTTTACAATGCTTTGTATCAGATGTAGTTTGGCAGAACTCGTCATATAACAAAAAAACGTAACACATCCTTTATCCGATCGTCATGAAATATTCACTTTTTGTCTCTTTCTGTCACGAATTTAAGAACCTTGAGACATACGATTGATCTCACCGAGTTTCATCTGAAGGGTGATTTTTTTTAGAGGTATAGAACTTTAAATTGCAATAAAACAACGATGGATCATTCGATTGACAAGAACAAGTTTTGGGCCCATTGAAAGAATGTACGCCTTGCTTGATGATCGTTTGAATGTAATTCTTGCACGAGTTGGATTTTGTAAACACACAAACCAAGATCCTTCCGCAAAATCTTCCATAAAGTGGATGGACACAGATCCAATTTCTGTGCTCGATGGCGGATAGACTCATTCGGCTCTTCCTCAGTGCTACGCTCTACAGTAGCAATAGCTTCTTCTGTACGCACTGTACGGCGTCTCTGGGGATGCGAGTTATCAATACCAGTAAACGTGGTGCGAAAGCGTTCCATGGTTAATCGAATAACTGCTCGGATGGACGATTTTGTAGGGGATAAAATGGACGTAGTGCGCAATACGTATTTCGCGCAGAACCATTATTTTCGAAATAAAATTGCACTATTTGCAAGCGCTGTTCAGGCGTGAGTCTATTCATGATGAATTGCCAAACCAAACTGAGAATAAATCACTTCTCAGCTGTCAAATCGCTCGTCATCTTCAACAGTAATGCCAATTCAAAGTTCTATACCTCTAAAAAAACACCCGTTACAAGCAGTGGGTGAACTCTCAAAGACGTGTTACATTCCAGACTTATTTAATTATATTTTCAAAATATTTTGCAGTTTTCAGCCGGCAGAAATCACAATTAGAGCAGGAGAATGGGATACACAAACTACTAAAGAAAGAATACCATACCAGGAGAGAATAGCTACAAGGGTAATAGCTCATGAACGTTACGGCGATGGCGCCATTAACGATATAGCTTTGATTCTATTGAACGAACCTTATGTTAAAGTTAAAAGCGTTGGAAATGTTTGCTTGCCTAACCAGAATCAGTTTGTGAACTCAGAACATTGCTTTGCAAGTGGATGGGGCAAATCCAATTTTGGTAAGTATAATTTTCAATCCCCATATATAAATAAGGGTTTGTTATTCTAGTCTGTGACACATAGTTCTGAAAAGGAAATATCGATTGTGACACATTTTTTTGAAAGATTGATCGAAATCAATTCAGAACACTTGAGGTGGAAGAATAAACTCTTTACAGGCTGACTAGGTAACGGGTGTGTTTTTTTTTAGAGGTATAGAACTTTAAGTTGGCATTACTGTTGAAGATGGCGACCGATTTAACAGCTGAGAAGTGATTTATTCTCAGTTTGGTTTGGCAATTCATCATGAATAGACACCTGAACAACGCTTGCAAATAGTGCAATTTTATTTCGAAAATAATGATTCTGTGCGGAGTACGTATCGCGCACTACGTCCATTTTGAATGAAGCGCACTTCTGGTTGAATGGGTGCGTCAACAAACAAAACTGCCGCGGAGTGGAGATAATCCTTAAGTATACTTCTTCAAAAACGATGATGGCGAGAACTTTTCAGTCAATGGTGATCGGTATAGAGCCATGATTACTAACTTTTTCATTCCTGAATTGAACAACCATGATGTCCAGGAGCTGTGGTTTCAACAAGACGGCGCAACATGTCACACAGCTCATGCCACCATCGATTTATTCAAGGACACGTTTGGTGACCGCCTAATTTCACGTTTTGGACCTGCGAATTGGCCTCCACGATCTTGTGATTTAACATCGTTCGACTACTTTCTGTGGGGCTGTGTGAAGTCATTGGTTTCAACGCTTGACCATTTGGAAGACAATATATGCCGTGTTATTGCCGATATACGGCCACAAATGTTGGAAAAAGTCATCGAAAATTGGACGTCCAGATTGGACTACATCCGAGCCAGCCGTGGCGGTCATATGCCAGAAATCACATTTAAAATGTAATGCCACAAGATTATCTTTCGAAGAAAAAAGTATCTAAAATATAAAGTATATAAAGTATAACGTATAAAGTAAAATAAAAAAGTATCTATAAAAAAGATAATACATCTAAAAGAAACAACCTTTATCTATCAGCAACGAAAAATGAAACTTCATCGTCGTTTTGATGTTTCCACTGAGAAGATATTTTCAGCGATTATGTTCGTTACCTTATTATTTCGTCAAAATCTCTCTCTGAGGCCTCTCATTGTTATGATCAACATAAATCGTTCCATAAAGCACTTCTTCAGGTCATCTCTTTGATTTTCATATGGAATGGTTTTACAGGACACCTTGACGGTTGAATCAATTACCTGATTTTCTAGAGCAGTATAAAAATTACTGACTTTGTTACAGGAAAAGAAGGTGCGTATTCAGTTATTCTGAAGAAAATTGAACTTCCAATGGTTCCAAATTCGGAGTGTCAGCGTTTTCTAAGAAGAACTCGCCTGGGCCATCGTTTCAAGTTGCATTCATCTTTCACTTGTGCTGGTGGTGAAGCTGGAAAAGATACTTGTACAGTAAGTAATACGTCGTAATGTGTCAATAAGGGTTGCTTGTTGAAATGAAATAAAGCAAGCTTATTTGAGCTAGTTGGTTAGAAAATTTCATTTAGAATGGAACTGACAAAAATCCAATGACCGCGCATGTTTTCATAGTAGAACATTCTAGAGTTTACCCAATTCTCATTGAGTAAACGCAATAAAACTAAAGAAAATTCAAGGTGTCATCTATTGTGCGGCAAGAAGAGTGATCTCGTGTAGTCTCCTTGATATATCGTACAATATTCGTGAAAATAATTCGTGTATTGTAGCAATCTCTAACATTGTTTGTTAAGAATTATGTTGTAAATATAGACTTAGATCTACCGAGCTAAGATCCTCACAAGAAAACTTTACAAAAGCTTTTTGTCTATATATTATTCCATGGTAGGGCCTGTGTTGATAACCGTCGCCATATTGCGTTATATGTTAACATAGGCATTCCTACAAATATTGAAAGAAATGTATCAGTTTTAATCGGGTTGTCTTCTAAATGCTCTGAAATCCACTAAAAGCGAACTGAGTTAAATAGGGTCATTAATTTCAAAGTCCTATATCAGTTGGAGCTAATGAATTCATAAGCTTTTGGAAATTTAATGAGGTAATATAGTGTAAGACGATGCGCTAAAATACAACTTAATATACATGGCACGTCAGAATATATGCACATAACAAAAATATGTTCACATAACAGTATATTTCATTCAGACGAATTGCATTAATATTGTAGAAGGTTCTCTCAAGCAACAGCCTTTTACATGGTTATAAAGGGTGTTTTTTTTAGAGATATAGAACTTTAAATTGGCATTACTGTTGACGATGGCGACCGATTTAACAGCTGAGAAATGATTTATTCTCAGTTTGGTTTGGCAATTCATCATGAATAGACTCACGCCTGAACAACGCTTGCAAATAGTGCAATTTCATTTCGAAAATAATGGTTCTGTACGGAATACGTATCGCGCACTACGTCCATTTTATCGTCATCAGAGCAGTCCATCAGAGCAGTTAATTCGATTAACTATGAAACGTTTTCGCACCACGTTTACTCTTATTCCCAGAGACGCCGTACGGTGCGTACAGAAGAAGCTATTGCTACTGTAGAGCGTAGCATTGAGGAAGACCCGAATGAGTCCATCCGCCATCGAGCACAGGAATTGGATCTGTGTCCATCCACTTTATGGAAGATTTTGCGGAAGGATCTTGGTTTGCGTGCCAAATCCAACTCGTGCAAGAATTGAAGTCAAACGATGATCAAGCATGGTGTAGATTCATCGAATGGGCATCGAGATTGCCGTTGTTCCTGATTTTCGTAAGCGAATTTTGTTTAGCGATGAAGCGTACTTCTGGTTGAATGGCTACGTCAACAAACAAAACTGCCGCATTTGAAGTGAAGATAATCCTCAAGTGTATGTCAAAACATCGTTACATCCAGAAAAACTGACTGTTTGGTGCGCTTTATGGGCTGGTGGAATCATTGGCCCGTACTTCTTCAAAAACGATGATGGCCAGAACGTTACAGTCAATGGTGATCGGTATAGAGCCATCATTACTAACTTTCTCATTACTGAATTGAACAACCGTGATGTCCAGGAGCTGTGGTTTTAACAGGAGGGCGGAACATGTCACACAGCTCGTGCCTTAATCGATTCATTGAAAGATACTTTTGGTGACCGCCAAATTTCACGTTTTGGACTTGTGAATTGGCCTCCAAGATCTTTTGATTTAACACTGCAAACTACTTTCTGTGGGGCTATGTGAAGTCATTGGTTTATGCGGATAAGTCAAAATGACTTCACAATTTGGAAGACACAATATTCGCCGTGTTATTGCCGATATATGGCCACAAATGTTGGAAAAAGTCATCGAAAATTGGACGTCCAGATTGGACTCCATCCGAGCCAGCCGTGGCCATATGCCAGAAATCATATTTAAAATGTAATTCCACAAGATTATCTTTCGAATAAAAAAAATTCTTGTCAATCGAAAATCCATCGTTGTTGTTATTGCAATTTAAAGTTCTATACCTCTAAAAAACAACCTAATATTTGTAGAAAATTATCTATAAGCTTGAGTGCTGAACTTCCTCTTCTTCAACAAAATATTATTCTGTTTTAGGGTGATGGTGGAAGTCCTCTAGTATGTCCAGATCCGAATAACTCTGAAAGATATATTCAAACTGGAATTGTTTCTTGGGGTGTTGGCTGTGGGAAGAAAGACGTTCCAGGAGTATACACTGATGTTGCTAAGTTCAGAACATGGATTGACAATAAATTGAATGTCTTAGGAGTTGTCTGACAACTGGAGAATATTATTGTGAATTAACCAAATAAATATTTAGTGAATTTCTTTACGCCATTCTATTGAATCGATCAGATATGTAACAATAGGAATAACTACCTGAGTTTATATATAATGACAATAAAAAAAGAGTACGCTGAGTAAAATATAAAAAGCACTACGTATAATAAATAAATTATAAACAGTATATGATTTATATTATTCACTCTATTGTATTTTCTGCAGACATAATAACTGTTTATTATGGTTGCCTCAGATGATTAAATATTAAATATGAGAAAGAGATAATATTGAGTGTTATGAAAGTGAAATCTTGGCACTTATACGAACACTAACACAAATAAGGAAGATTAATTATTTCTAATTTCGATTTGACGAAGGTTAATCATTCTTGTTAAATTAGCTTATTTAACAAATTCTTGAAGTTCTATAGTTGATTTCAATACCACGTCACTAATTTATTTTCCATACTTTTATTACTCTTTTCGTTTTCGAAGATGTGATGTATGAGATGAGTTAATTCTTCAATGATTGTAACTTCTTTATTGCTCAGATTTTCAACTCCAAAGTGTCCGCCAAATTGAGCAAAGTGAAATTTAGAGCATACGTCACAAGTTTTTCACATTTTGTGAGATGTTATATTTCAACTCAATATCATGTTTAATGATTTTCCACAGACTTTTGTGTCTTGCTAGAAAAAAGTCATTAGCATACCTCTTGAAGTTACCAGAGGTAATAATAAAAACTTGTCTAGAAATCACTGACTGAACAATTCTTTATTCGACTGGTTTCGCCTTTTACAGCATTATCAAGAATGAATACATATTACAAAGACAACCTATAAATATTTTTCAGATCTGTTCGGACCACAGAATACACCTCAAATTCTGTCATAGAGGTGGGGGTTTCCAAATTATCAGAGATTTAACAGCGGGGAGTGGTTTAGGTCTAACTGGTCATTGAGAAAATTGTATTTATCCGATTTTTGAAGTTTATTTATTTCCATGGCTTCCAGGTAGTTCATTTCAATTCCTTTTTGACAGTAATGAAGAATATTAGGTTTAAAACAACGTGAGATCTTATGTCCTGTCGACTCTAGATGTTCCCGAAAAGCAATTGTCCGTGTTTTACGTGTTCTTTTAGCCTAGTTTCAAAACATCTTCCGGTCTGGCCAACATATGACGACTTACATTCTTCACAGTCCAATCTATAAATTCCAGACTTCTTCATTGGCTCGGATTTGGACAAAATTGCAGATTGGATAGATTGGATCTTTAATAACAAATTGTCCAAATCCGAGCCAATGAAGAAGTCTCGAATTCATAGATTGGACTGTGAAAAATGTAAGTCGTCATATGTTGGCCAGACTGGAAGATGTTTTGAAACTAGGCTAAAAGAACACGTAAAAAACGGACAATCTGCTTTTCGGGAATATCTAGAGTCGACAGGACATAAGATCTCACGTTGTTTCAAACCTAATATTCTTCATTGCTGTGAAAAAGGAATTAAAATGAACTACCTGGAAGCCATGCAAATAAATAAACTTAAAAAATCCGATAAATACAATCTTCTCAATGACCAGTTAGACCTAAACCACTCCTCGCTGTTAAATCTCTGATAATTTGGAAACCCCCACCTCTATGACAGAATTTAAGGTGTATTCTGTGGTCCGAACAGATCTGAAAAATATTTATAGGTTGTTTAATTAATATATTAAATGAAAACACTTGGCTTGGTTTCACAAAATTTATAATAAGTACTTGACAATTGTTTCCGGTTGTTACAGCAGGTTCAAAAGTTAACTGAGAGTTTAACTATAAGTTTTGTAAAAAAAAAGTTTGCAAAAACAACTTTTTTTATAATAAATAATATGTTACCATACGTCCTATTTCAAACGAGGCAGATAACCCAGACGATTTTCTTTGAATTTTCATTGTATATATGGACAGAGTTGCGAAATATTTTCCAAATTTCTAAGTCCTCTGTATATAATACGTGAAACATAATTTGGGTCATCAAATTACGTACAGTGTTTTAAATAAAATAAAGATAAAGCATTTGGAGTCAAGTTACTTTTTTTGTCCAGATTATATTTTGAAATTACTGTAAGCAACAAAAATTGTATTCAAATAAAAACCTTAATCGAAGGATTAGGTCACTGAAAGTGTACGTCAATTGATGTAGACAGCGGAAAATACAAATACGGTGCAATTCCTGAAGAGGTACAATTTCAATAATTCTGAAGGAATAATGAATATAAACAACGATAAAATATTTTTACGCGTGATATTCTTGAGTGTTACCTGGAGATTCTTTGTTACTTATTACAAGGTTAACAGCTTGAGAACTGTGTATGAGATGGATTAGCGCTTTTAAGATGCCATATATCTAATCAATACGTCGTTACTGAAGTTTGTAGTCTGAATCTCTTTTGAAACTTGTTCCATTATCTGCACGATTCAGGTGAGTTGAAAAACTCGTTTGTAATTGTTATTGTTGAATTGAATAAGATTATTTATTAAATTTAGGTATACATAGTTATTGAAAATTCTATAGTTGAAAATTTATTCATATAAATTCCAAGTACATCGTTATAAATTTTTTCGTAACCATATTTAGAAATTATTGGTTCAATTATAAGTTTGAATATTGATGTCGAAATTCGTAGTTTTATGAACGGAAGTTCAAAACTACAATAACACATTAGTACTTCAGCTTCTAATAGCTGATTTTTCAAACGTAGTTTTTTTTCACTCGAATAAAACACTCAATTTGCATCATATACTCGAAATTTTTATTGAAATTGATAACTTGGCCTTAGCCATGTACATTTTAAAGATAACTTCATGTAAATGTTGTTCGCGGCTCCGTATCAAATGGTCCATTCGAAAGGTCCAATTTTGCGTCACTTTTTTGAGCATTTCGGACTGTTTCCCATGAATTACGCGTATTATGTTATCCTGTTAGGCTTCAATCTTCTTCGGTTTGTCCACATGCACTAACGACTTTACATAACCCCACAATAAATAAACCAGAGGCGTCAAATCGCATGATATTGGCGGCCAATTCACAGGGCCATTTCGAGAGAAAGCTGCTCACCAAATTTATCCTTCAACATGTCCATTGTTTCACGAGCTGTGTGGCATGTGACACCGTCTTGATGAAACCAAATGTCAACCAAGTTCAAGTCGGCCAACTGCGGCAAAAAAAAGTTGCTTATCATGGCTCGATATCGTTGTCCACGGTCGTCTTTGAAGAAAAATGGACCTATTACCCTACATTTTATTGCCCTTCATTTTTTGCAACGTACTACATTTTTTGTGAATTCTTTTTCAGATTATCATGTTGAAAATAATAATTTATTGCACTATTGTTTGTGCAACCACGATTTCGATCCAACAAATATCATCAGAAAAGCATTCTGACCACATAAATACCAGTATTGGAACACAAAGGAATATCAGCAGCGGCAGTGACGATCAGCAGTGCACATGCGTGCAGTATTACAACTGTAGAGAGGTAAAAACCGAAGAAAGTATAGATCCTATGTGAGTTACATAAATTACTTATAGCTTTTGGTATTAGCGATTTCAACAATTAATTGGTTCTAATTTTATCTGATAAAATTCGAGACATTAAACCTAAAACTAAAATCGTAGACCGCATTACTAACTGGCAATTTAATTAGTAAGGGTAGCGCTGTATTACGTTACGCGATTTTTGGAGATTTCAGAGCCAACCTCTCCCCATATAACGCACCGTTACGGTTTTCTGTGCCTCTTCCCCCTCCCTGAACGTTAGGTAAAATTAAAGTGACTATTAAAGTCACTTTTATGTTGAAAAAGTATATTTCCTCTATTATTGTATTAATTGCGTTTGCAGTAGTAGTAAACAAGAGGAGAAATGTTTGAGCTCTTGTATAACATCTTTCATATGTTCTACAGACTTTTATTTGTTTTTCAGTTTTTTATTATCCTTTTTCCAAATTTCGTTGGCTTTTTTGTGGCACAATTGTGCTGGCAAGTCAGTATGACAGCTTTTATATGCCAAGAGCAGCTGATGATGCAATTTCTCTCGAGGACATTACGATATTTATAAACTCTTTAACATTACTTACAACGGAAAAGCACTCTATGTGAATTCTAATGAATACTGACATCGATAATAAAATGAAAAACTCGTCCACGCAGTCGAGGTATTCCCCGAAACATGAACAAAAGGGTTGCCAACTTAGAAAATAATAATAAAAGTAACGTACCTACAATACATTCCAGGTATTCCCCCAAAAAAAATAAACGAAAAAGGTTGCCGATTTGGAATATTGTAATTCTCTAGTTCTTTATTGAAATAAAAATATTTTACGTAACTCGTTGTTCAAATAAACCCCATCCCGCTCTTGTAACACACTGTACCGTTTTATAAGACCCCCTCCCCCAAATAGCGTTACCTAATACTTGAACGCTCCCTAATCTGGAATTACCAAGATTGAAATTATCGAAATCTGGCAGTACAATTTTCTGGATAACTCAAAAACAGAACTTGATAGATAAGAACAAAAATTAACACAGTTGACTTAACTTTCACTGAATATATTAAAGACATATGAAGAGATTTTAAAATATTCAGTGAAACTCAAGTCAAGTATGTTTATTTCAATTTAATTATTTTATTGTCAATACGTAATTCTACAAGTGACTTATCAATATTCAAATACTATATCAAAACAAAAGTGTAAGATGCATATAATAATAGAAACTAGAAACAATTCTATATGATTCAAAAGGAATATAATATGAAACAATACATAGTTCTAATCCTAAAATGTTCAAAAACAATAAATTTCAAAAAATTAACACACCTGACTTGTGTTTCACTGAATATATTGAAAACTCTACATGTGTTTCGGATGTTAACACATTATCAAGAGTATACAATATTACTGAGTAATATTCTATACTCATTCGAATATTTCTAATCCCGAAACTCAAAAATTTTATTAATAAATCAGGGGCGTAGATCTCGAATTCATCATCATTTTTCCCCTAAACTCCATAGTTTCCTCCAACATACGAAGGAAATTACACTGAAGTTTCAAAATCACCGGAAATGAGAACTGTCTTCCAAATTAGGTGTTGTATTAGAAATCTGATCAGAAATATGTGTTTTGCGAACTCAGTTTAGTCGGAAACTACATTTTAATTTCTCACATTAATTTTCCACTTTCTTTTTCGACGAGAATGATGAAAATTTTCCGGTTAATTTTCGAAAAATTTTCATCCCGAAAATTGACTATTTCTTATTGAATCAGGAGCGCACATTTGCAGTTATCGCAGAATTTATCATCAGTTTTTCCATGAACTCCATAGTTTCCTCAAAAACTCGAATGGAAATTGCACTAATATTTCAAAATCTCGCGAAATGAGACCTTTCTTCCAAATTAGATGTTGTATCGGAAATCTCAATAGAAATATGTGCCCCACGATCTCAGTTCAGCCAGAAATTACATTTTCATCGAAATCAGAAGAAAAAAATTTTTTCAACCTTTTTTTTCGATGAAAATTTTACGGTAATTTTTCGAAAATTTCCAATTATCTAAGAAATTAATGAAATAGAAATATACAGAGACACGAATGTAAGAATGAATGGAACTGACATTGACTAATAATGTCATACTTTAATTCGTCATTATTTCGTGATAACAAGAGAATTGAAACTATTGGAGATAAATAAATGCGACGTTTTCGTTGATAAGATTCTATATTGGTTTCCAGTTCAATTGCGATATATGCATTATTTGTTTTGAAAATTCTCCACGATGTAAATTATAAAGTTACAAATAACAAAATTGAAATTATTCAACACGGAAATAAATTTCTGATTAAAAAATACTTGAATAAACTCTTAAATAGATTCATAAAGTAAAATTCATGACAATTTTTCTAGATTTGGAGATGAAATATTTTCCTTGATTTGTTAAAATGTATATTAATTCATTATTTCTTTTTGATAGAGTATCGTATAGCTCTTGCAGTAGCTATTTGGACGTTTGTTGTGAGAAAGGAAACATAATCAACGAATCAACTAGCACAGAGGTCCAAACTGGTTGTGGTTATAGAAAACCTGTTGGTTTTTCAATAGCGACAGTTCATGAAGACGAAACGTCTTTTGGAGAATTTCCTTGGATGATCGCAGTGCTGGCAGAAAAATCAAATTTGACTGAGTACAAATGTGGTGGTGCTCTGATACATCCTAAAGTTGTTATAACTGGAGCGCATTGTGTATATAAAAAAAACAATACATTTATGATAAGGGCAGGTGAATGGGATTCCCTCTCAGACAAAGAAATATATCCTCATCAAGATAGATTAGTCAAACAAATAATTATCCACCCTCAATATAACTCTTCTGTTTTATACAATGATATAGCACTTCTTGTCTTAGAAAGTCCAGTGGAAATTGCAGAGAATATCAATGTGATTTGTCTTCCACTTCAAGATGCTGATTATGATAACTCCAGATGTTTAACAACTGGTTGGGGAAAGGATGTGTTTGGCAAAGAAGGAAGATTTCAAGCGCTTATGAGGAAAAGCGATCTTCCGATAGTACCTCTAGATAAATGTTCAGAAGATCTCCGAAAAACACGTTTAGGAGATACTTTCCGACTTCATGACAGTTTTCTCTGCGCAGGTGGCGAAAATAGAAGTGATACTTGCAGAGGAGACGGTGGCAGTCCTTTGGTGTGTCCAATTTCCGGTCAAAAAGACAGATACGTTCAAATGGGAATAACATCTTGGGGTATAAATTGTGGAGGTTTAAATACTCCAAGTGTATACGTAAATGTTGCGAAGTTCAGGAATTGGATTGATTCGCAAATGGAACTGATGAATATAACATACAGACCATATATATACTAAATGAAAATTTTCACGAGATCAATGTACGCATGCATTTCCGAATTTTATTCGTATTTCCTGGTTCCTTAATGCTTAATTATTTTGAATAAATGCATTTTTAGATGGTTCTGTTCTTTTATTTCAGTCCTCATGCTAACAAACCATGATCTGGAATCCTATTTACACCTACCATCAACGGCATCGTGAGACCATTCAGAGAAGGTTCTTGAAATTATTAATTTGGAGGGAGGATGAAATTTATCCACAGAGAGGAGTCAATCATTACGAATTATTGAGTCGATATAGTTTAGTCGATTTTTACTAGGATTTATTTTGTAAGAAGTCTTTGTAAAATAAAAAATAAAAAAAATAGTTGAATTAGGAGAGCAATAATGGAGTACTTTGAACCTTTGACTGGAAAAATTGAAGACTTCATGTAAGTATTATCTAGGAAGAACTGAGTTATACTCCACAACAGTATTGATTGTCCTCCTCTCTTGTTGGCTTTGAAATTTCGTGTTCTTAAGCAAAATTCTCGTTCTACAGAATTATTCCACCTAGACACTTCAAGGACCTACTCTCTAATACAATCCCCCATTTGGTTTATGGAGTCTACATTCGTTAGAGTTGCCAATAATTGTGACATTCAGTTTGACTCCATAGAAGTAATTATTATAAGTTATGTGAACAAAGGAAATTGATTGAAATGAAATGATTCAGATTGAGTTCTTTGGAATATTTCATTAAATGCTATTATATAGTTATTAGTTACTATTTTAGTTTTATTTGATTAGATTGAGCTCTTTGTTATATCTCTTTAATTTTATTTATTTAGTTATTATTCAACACAATGCTATTAATTTCTGCAATTGGGTATTATACCTGTTGAGATTAAAGAAGTTATTATTATACCAGATGATGTTCTATATAATTCAATAGGTTGTTCAAAGAGCGTCCGTGAAATTCAATAGATTCTTTTAATTGTTTCAAGAATATTCTGTCCCTTATGGTTTTGAAATAAACAGTTTGTTCTGAATAAAAATTCTTCTCGATAAAATTACATAATTTCAAATTGTATGAAAAAATTTCTTTCGAACGTAATGCTAAAAAAATTCAATGGCATAAGACACCCTATTATGGCACTACCAGGGCCTACTTTAATCAGGCCATGAAGAGCGTAGTCCGGCGGTGTTGCCAAAATTGAATTAGTGGTCTACTCTCCTAGTCGGTTGTTCCCAAAATTTCAAGCATTATTTCAACTCTTTTTGTATATTGCGAACGAACAAGAAATATTATTCGTATTTATAACATATAGAATTAAATAATATAACATATAGCATTAAATCATAAGCACAGGGAGAAAGAGTGCATAACATGAAAGTCATAATTATTGTATCAGACGAGTATCGTTTCTTTTTTGGAAGTAATAATTTTATTTGATCAATTAAAATTCGAAGGTTATTTGGACAATTAGCCCTGTTTTCTGAAAAATCTTCAAACATATCACAACTTAATCGATGCCCCATTTAAATAACATAAACTTTTCTCAATTAAATATGTGAAAGATTGATCCACACTGTCTGGAATATCTTTGTATCTTATCAATAAATTTTCTTTTTGAGACCACATATTATCCAATTTGAAGTCAGTAGGTAAAATCCACCTCAAATACAGTGTACAACTTTTTTCCATTCAAAAATACTGTTACTAACATGTCTTCATTCACTGTAATTTGGTTACTTAAAACATAAACTTCAAAAACCTATTTCAAATAGGATATAGTAAGTAACTTGAAACAAATAATATTTTTAGTGAAACAAACAGGTAGGAACTAGAATAAATGAATAATATAATGTCAAATGAAATATGTATTATATTAAGCTTGTTTAAGATACTACATATGTCAGTAGACACCCCTACTTAAATAATTTTGTTCACTTGACTGACCTTTACCGCTTTCGGTCTACTAAAGCTGGTGGCTTCGATTCCCACCATGTTCTTGTGCCGTTAGAAATAATGTGGGTCCAACTTTTGCACAGAGTGCTCATGTAAAGAAACTAGCATTCTTTAAAATGCTGGATATAAAATACTTATTTTCTAACCCCTGTATAATCAAAACCTATTAATAATTTTTTTTATGAATGCAATTATATTTTTTATTATCAATTTTGCTGTGACATCCGGTAGGCAGCATTCCACTTAAGGTTTCTTATTTTAACTTCTTTTTCATAACTGTTAGTGATAATTCCCAAAAATACATATAAAATATATACTCATATGCAAGAAACAGGTTAATATTTTTCTTTTTATTTTTAGTCCAAAACGATCATAAGTGATTCTTTATAGACATTTTAATGTTTTTTATAATGGATAAGTATGAAACTCTTTCTGGGAACTCATAAATTTGAATCCTTATATTAATTTTCTCATCCAAAATTTCTCAGTTTGTAGAAGAGACTATATGTGTACGAAGTTGCAGAAAGAGAAGTTTCAGTTTGTGTTATTAAAACCGGATTTACTAATGGAGAATTTCAATAATTTATTTGTGAGTAGAGTCAAATGATTTTCTTATCACTTAAACTACATTTCAAATCAGAAAAAAATTATAATTTCTAGTTCGAAAAGAAACAAAATAAGAAATAAAATGTCATCTCAATTATATATATATATATATATATATATATATATATATATATATATATATATATATATATATATATATATATATATATATATATATATATATATATATATATATATATATATATATATATATATATATTTGTTAATTTGTAAACAAAAGTTTTCAACCTCGACTGGGATACGAACCCAGGTATCTTAGGCTACCGAGGTTTACACTTCGCGATTCAATTTCGACTATATCTAATTACTCTTTTATTCGGAAGTCAGACCTCTACACTCGTGTTGTCTTTTAAACTACACGATAGTGAGTTTTTTAAAGAGTGAGAATTTTTTTAATTTTTTTTCGTTAATGAACATGAGATTAAAGTAAATATTATTCGCGTTAACCACGCACGTACGGATCATATTGTAGATGAAGAAATATTTATATGTAAATTTGGAATCGAAATTACATCTCAAAAGTTTACAACCTCGACTGGGATACGAACCCAGGTCTCTCAGGTCTCTTCGCGATGCAATTTCAACTACAGTGTAAACTCCATGTAACGTCACTCAATTTAACGACAAACTCTCTAAAGCGTTGAAATCACTAGTCTTTGGTTGTTTTCCATACAATGATAGATTCCATATAGAATGACTCTCAATAACGCCCACTCTCAATAACGACAAAAATTAAGTAATGAAATACCTTTAAGTTGTCAAAATTAGTGAAATCCGGGCATCTGTGTACGATTTACGTACGTTTTTACGTGTATACAGAACCTGAGTCTGTATGCGATGATGATTTTCCATTAACTGAGTGGATGCAAAAATTTGTCAGTGCAGGAAATTTTACGGAAAATCTTCGAACCTTCATCGAAGTAGACGACTACTAACGGTTTTGGATTCAGTGAGAAAACTGAGGATCAGGAACAAGAAGATCAAACGGAGGAGCCTCCGACAAGCAATAAAGAAGCTCTAGAGACGGCTAAATTATTGGAAAAGTACTTCCTTTATCACCAAGATGCCTCAATATCGCAAGATGTGTACACCTGGCTTACCATGAGTTATTAAGAGGTTTCCTCATGGTGAAGAAGACTAAAACTTCCGAAGAGCATGCTAAGCCAGAAATATTCCTCTGATACTAAAAATCAATGTGTGGAAATACAAGAAAACTAATTTGATTTTTTTTTTGAAAAAGTTTGACATTTTGATATCTATAGTAATTCATAAAATTCAATTATTCATTAGTTTTGAGAAAGTTGTGATATACAACGAAACGTCAACGAAAATTAAGTTTTTCACATTAAAATAAGCCTGTTATTTCTGAAAACATTGAAAATTTACTATCTTAAACAGGTAATATATAAATTGCCTGGTTTGTAATGGTTTGTTTCCTTCAGAGCTATAATTCTATATTAAATTCAGTTCAGAAATTAATTTTAGAAAATGAAAGATTATTAGAGTTATTCTCTCAATTTCCCGAAGATTAATCGAGGAACATTTGCTTTGAATGATGAATTATTTCCTAGGTCTTCATACTATATCAAACCATTGAATAATATATTAAGTAGTTTGCATCTTGTTTTCAGATTAGAAAGCAGCTATGCTATTTCTTGTCATTCAGCATCGCATTTTCTTGCCAAATGAGTATTAAAAGTAGTACTCCCAAACCCATTAAGAATAATGAAATATTCAATACACTGCTCTTTGAGGAAGTAACGACACAATCCCTCAGTAGTTTTGGTGCACTTCAAAAATGTGGAGACAATGGTCTTGACGTTTGTGTGCCATATTACAATTGTGATCCTGTCACCAACACCGTATTGTTACCTTTAGAGTCCGATAACCACAACAAAATTGACTTAAGGTAATGAACGTTAAAATTCTTAATTATGTCAATTGAAATCTGGCATCACATTGTGAAACATGATTGAATATTGTTTCGAAAATACTCGACTTATTTTGTTTCGACATAGGTATGTTTCGGGCTTCATAGAACTATATAAATTGCTTGACAATCGCTTTGGGGTGTTACCCCACTGAAAATGTGAACCCAAACAACTGTAGGGATCATTTCAATTTTCATGAACATTCGAATTTGTTCCATGTGCTCTTTTTCTTTATCCTGCCCATCTTCTACAGTTTTGGGAGAACTTTTACGGAGGATCTACTACTGATAATAAAACAATTGTTAAACAAAGATTTACACATATATTAAAAAGAATACTGCATGACGTACATTCCGATGAGATTGATGTATCAAACTATTGAAAGACGCCATTTTGTGTTGAAGTTGTGTTTCAACACAAAATGGCAGCTTTCAATAGTTTGATACATCGATTAGTAAATATTCCTCTTTCTAGAACCAATTTGAACACCGAAAAAAATTTAATTAAGCAAATAGCCGTGAATAATAATTATAATCCTGAAATAATAGATGATATGATATTAAAGAAAAACTTTAAAATCGCCTTTAAAACAAAAAGGCGATTGGTTTGGTTTATCCCCTAGTCAAAAACAATATCAGCTATAACGGTCTTACATACATCGGTAAGTCCAGTGAAAAACTCAAATCTCTTCTTTTTAAGTATAACATCAACATTGCTTGCCGTACTGGAAATAACTTAGGAAAACATATCAAAAATAACAAATCTAAGGTCAACAAAACTAAAAAATCAGGAGTATATAAAATTAACTGTGGTAGTTGTGATAAGTTTTATATTGGTAGAACGTTTAGAAGTTTTCAAATAATAATTTCTGACCATAAACGTAGCTTTGATAATCAGAAGACAGATTCACATTATGCAAATCATTTGATTAATGAAAATCATAATTCCAATTCCGATTTTGAGATTTTGAATACCGCAAACAAGGGAATGAAGCTTAATTTGTTAGAATCACTTAAAATTAATAAATACAAATATTCTGGCAACCTTTTATACAGCCAAATCGATCATACCTCAAGCCCCCTTCTCAATCTTTTCAAAATTACTTAGTTTACTATATAGAAGTTCAGTATGAATTGATCCCTTCTACCTGTTATCTACCGGTTTTTTCTGTATTCATAGTTTAAGTTTACCTATTGTATGTATTCGAGAAACGTCATTAGTCTGCACGTAGCATTTGAAAAAGGTGAATCTCATCGAAACGTACGTCATACAGTATCATTTTTAATATATGTGTAAATCTTTGTTTAACAATTGTTTTATTATGTTTATCGATTTACATCAAGTATCGGCCTCATCAATTATTAATCAGGATTCAGAATTTTGCTTTTTGTCCCACTTCTTCATTCTCATGCTGTTTAATTTTTTATTGTTTCATGGTTTGTTCCTTCAATTCTGGTTATCTGATTGATTGTTCTTTGTAGCCCATCTTTTCCGGGTTCTCTGCCATGTAAAATATTTCTCCTAGGTACGCTATTGCTGAAATCGATATGGCCTTCTTGATTCTAACTTTATTCTCTCTCGACATCTTGCTATTTACGTTCAGTATTGGATATAGTGGATCATATAGATGTTTCACTCTTTATATGTTTTTCCAAATTTGCCTGTTGTAATACAGATGTTCGTCTTGTATCACTCAAGGTATTTCGCTTCTCATTTCTTTTAGCAGGACACAAAAGATAGTCTAGCTCTTTCTCATCCTGCTGTTTTCACCCAGTCCAGTATATTGTCTATTCTTCTCCTATTATAATCCAATACAGCTGCCACTGTTTTCCTCGAGTTTATATCCGTTGTGTAAATTTTGACAGCAGTCTTTGGGAAACCCTTGCTTCAAATCTTCTGCCATCTCCTCTGCTGTCTCTTTGTCCTGACTCTGTATTTCTGCATTAATTTCATAAACTGTTTCTTTCAAAACTGACTGAGAAAGATCCTAAATCTTTTCGGTTACAGTTAATGCTTTTAATTATGCTTTTTCAATTTACTAGCAATTTTATCATCTAGATTCAGTGTGTAATTAAAATATATGATGCTAAAACAAAAGTTTAATCTATTTTTATAATTCTAAATGTCACCAAGAAAACAGCGAATATTCAATCGACTGTAGCAAATTTTGTTATTGTGTTTGCCCGAATCGGTTGTCGAATGTATTAGATATTTTTTCTCAGAATTCAGCCAAGTTTTTCCAATTATGCGATAGACTAAATATTTCTGTTGTAATATTTGGAGAACGAGTACTGAGTTTCTGTTGAGAATTTGGAAAATTAGTTTTGTCATATAGGCCCGTTTATGAATCATTTTCTCAATATTTTCTCCTAACACTATTATGAATTCAATGTGATCAACTCAAAGCAGTAAACAGTAAACATTTTTCAAAAAGAAAAATTATCGATTTTATATTAATAAGGTAGCGTTTCTCCATATTATCTTGGTTTATTGATTTTGTAGTTTAAATATCCATTGTTCTTAGGTCAGATAGACCATGTGACCATTTTTTGGACGTTTGTTGTGATATAGTGCGGATAATTATATCACCTCCAATACATTTTTCAAATCGAACTAATTCATCATCGCATACAGAAACAACAACTTTGAAAAAATTGGAAGATGTTACTCCGCCACCTGTAATAGAGGAAGAGTCAGAACCTTCAGGAAATTCTAACTGTGAGTCAAACTAAAATTTTCCTGATGAAATTTTTTGAAATGATGGATTATCTTCATCAATTTCTTTATAGTGAAATCAGCTAGGTGTTCAATTTCAGATTGTTCATATTGTATGAAGTATAGGCTGTTCCAAAATTAACGCCAGATTTCAATGGAAACAAAAGACCTAACATAGGAGGTCTGTTCGAAAGAAAAGGTTGAAAAGTTTTCATAAATTTTCGCGGGCTCTGCAAATTCATTTTCCCTTATGACGGTACACATATTGTTCTCATATGTATCCTCATCAACAAAGTTTCTTTTAATATATGTAGACAGAAATTTGAGATGGACATCACACATTGAGGTCTTATGTAAAAAATTGAGAAAACTGTTTTTTTGCAACCTCTACAATTGAGAACATCGTACCTAGAAACTGCGTTATGAATGTGTATTACAGTCTTGTATATAGTCATCTAAATTATCATATTCTGCTGTGGGGCTGCTCTACAGAAATAAATAGGGTGTTTATTATACAGAAGCGAAAACTTTGATAAATATTCAATATTCATCAACGAACATCTTGTAAACCTATCTTCATTAATAATAACATACTCAAATTACCGTGTTTATATATTTATAGATGTTTGTTATATGTTAAAGAAAATGAAGATAGGTTTATTAAATTGAATAATAATCACGAGTACTTACTCAACAACGAATAGTGATATGCTACTTATTGCTCTGCATAAAACAGCTAAATTTGAGCACTCTCTCTATTATCAGAGTATTAAAACTTTCAACCATTTACCATCGAATTTGAAAGTACTGAAAGCTTATTTGTTTAAGAGGAGAGTTAAATCTCTGCTCTCAACAAAAGCATACTATAGTGTGGCAGAGTATTTCGATGATTCGAATGTAGGAAATAATGTATGAATCAATTTTTTGTATCATATGTTTTTATATGTGGAATTGTCTCGAATGTTTAATATTTCAGAGGTAATTCTTTTCTTTTCTTTTCAAATAAAGTTATATATCATTATAAATATAAATTTAACCAATATTTTCGTTTAAACCAATATTTTTGCTCGAGGGCTGAATGGAAGATCAGACTCAAAACTGAATTCGGTCCTTTCGAGAGCATTCTTCCTAGTTGTAATTATTGTATCAATTGAAATGAATGTAATTCTACAATGTGAAGAATGTTTCTCAATAAATTTATTTTATTATTATTTTATTATTATATATAAAGTGAATTTGGATGAAATTTTCGAAGTTCCCAAATTCTGTAAAATCTCAAGGTGATTTTGGAACACACCTCAATATTATGTTACTTCATATAAAAATAGCTCTTATTTACGAGTATGTCAACAGACATTGATCACAATTTTTCGCTTTTTTTCGATAGGCGGTAACTGGTCAATATGCGGGATGGGGAACCCAAACGGTATATCTTTCAAGCTCTCTGGAAATATGCATAATATTGCACAGTATGGAGAATTTCCTTGGCAAGTTTTATTACTAAAAACTAGTCATAGAGGAAGGTTGCATACAGATGAAATTATTTGTGGAGGCTCGATAATCCAGCAGAATATCGTCCTGACGTCTGCGCATTGTGTTACTGGGTAATTGGTTCAATTAGTTTCGAAACAAATGGATTTATTATAAAGTGTGTTTCATTTGTAAACGAAAATACTCAAAGGGTTTTTAGAGGTCAACTAGGCGGTTCTAGTTATACCCTATTTAGTAGGTTTGACGATACAAGTGTTCCAATTCTTTTGCTGATTTTCTCTTGGTCATTACATTTCCTGTTGGTCATTTGCTAATTTCCTCTTGGGTCATTACTGCTATGCCGATTTGGTTTTTACGATTACTAAGTGGCTAAATTGGGTTCTATATAAGACACCTACGTGCCAAAGATAAAACAACGGTATGCCGTAATGAACTCAAGAAGAAATAAACAAAAGTTTATACACCCTTCATATTGGTTACTAAAATCGTCATACATAATGAATCACCCTATAAGTTGAACTAGTGTTGTCCTGGTTAGTGTCTAAGGGCCGTCGTCGGTTGGAATTTCTTTCTAACGTTTCGCTAGCTCGAGTGGCGAGCTTCTTCAGAGGTCGTTCCATTTCTGATTCTGGAAGTAGACTTCTGGAAGTAGGCTCAGTCTACTTCCAGAATCAGAAATGGAACGACCTCTGAAGAAGCTCGCCACTCGTGCTAGCGAAACGTTAGGAAGAAATTCCAACCGACGACGGCCCTTAGACCCGAATCAGGACAATACTACTTCAAAGACTGGCCGCGAAAGCCTCAACCAACCCTCTAAGTTTTTTGGTTTACCGATGAAACACCCTTTTCATTCATCATTTTTTTTATTGCTTGTATTTTTTTCATTACATTATATTGTTTAACATTAATGTGACTTTGAAAGCTTATATTAGACTCATATAACACATGTCTGCGACATAAAAATGGTTTCTAATTCAATAAGTGATTTTCATAGTTGATTTCTACGCTGATGTCGAGAATATGAAGAAAACATTACATCACCTTTAGTTATCTCGCAAACTGTTTGTCTATTTTCAGTTTTTTCTGATATTCTTATGCATATTATTTACACATATTAAGCTTTGAAGTAGTACTACTTGACAATGACAGTAAGTGTTCCGCTATAACTGTTGGACACTCGGTACACTCAAAAAAATATTACGAACACCTTGAATTAACTATCAACAAACTCTGCACTTCAGATCACACTTGGATACTTTGTGGTGATTTGAAAGTCATTTTGATGATGCTTACTCAACAAAGGGACTACGAAAAGTTCTCTTAATCTCTCTCTCTCTCTCTCTGTGCATGAGACAGAAGAGATAGAAAGCAACCCTTCATAGAAAGCTAAGTAGTTTTTGAGAAAAATCTTACAGATAGAGGCTAAACATTTGTATAGGAGAAGGTTTTTGGATCCCAATAAGGTGTTGTTCCCACCACTTAACTGTTGTGCAAATAACAGCAATTAAGCCCTCAACAAACAGTGGAGGACTGATTAAACAATTTGTTGAGGCTTTCCAAAAGAAGGGATGTATTTCAAATTACTTTGTGATCAGTTTCCTGGTTCATCAGAGGAGAAGCTAAGTTCCAAGGTAGGAGGAATCTTTGTCGGGCCAGACATTAGAAAACTAACGAGAGATCCTAGTTTTGTGGACAAAATTAAAACAAGAGAAAAATCAGCTTAGACATCTTTTAAATTAATTGTTACCGGTTTCCTAGAAAACAAAAAATATCCAACCTATAGGACTATCGTCGTAGACAAGCTCGACAACTTAAAGAAGCTGAGCTGTAACATTAGCATTATAGTTCAGTTTCTCCATTCATATCTTGGCTACTTCCCTACGCAGCTTGGCGATGTGAGTCAAGAGCAGTGTGAAGGAATCCACCAAGGCATCAAAGAAATGTGAACAAGATATCATGGAACATCAACATGAGAGCGAACTACTGCTGGATGTTGAAAAGGAATAATTCACAAAGAGTCCATAACCCTAAAAGACGTAAAAGAAGCTCCGCCAGAAAGCCAAAGTGTTATTATAAGGACTTATGTGCCTAAAGAGAAATAAAAATGCACTAGAAATATAAATTGGAACATGATTTATGAATGAAATGAAATGAAATGTTATATCTTTGGAAATGATGTGAAAAATGGCTAAAATGTTGAATCAACTTTCAAACTACTTCATAAGAAAATTTGTTTTGTGTACCTGTGTAATTATATATTAACTTGTATATAATTATGATATAAGTTGAATCTTCATTCTGAAAGAATTTCTACTTATATGCGCGTATGGGTTTGAATTCGAATATTCAGAAGAAACATCAACTAGTCTGTTGATGTTTCTGAACTGTTTGGTATGTATGAAAAACTCTTTGTCTTTTTTCAGATTTTCACCTTCAGAAATAACAGTACGAGCTGGTGAATGGGATATACAATCAACAATCGAAACGATTTCTTATCAGGATCGGATATCGAAAAAATTTGTGATACATGAATGCTACGAGAATAATTTAAACGATATAGCATTGATTTTTCTCGATAGGCCGTTTATTAAAGTGGAAAGTGTTGGATCCATTTGTTTACCCGATACAAATTCTCGCATGAAATACGACTATTGTTATGCAAGTGGTTGGGGAAGCTATAACATGGGTAAGTGGAAGTCAGTTTCCTTTAGTACTTGTTACAATATAAACTTTTTGCATGAATATTTCGTGTATATATCATTTGAGTACTGTAAAGTTGTTCAGATCGAGTGTCTTCATAAAAAATCTTTTCAGAGAACTTTATATATTCATACCATATTCATTTCTTCTCAGCAAAATGAATATTCGCGAACCCAGGCCTGGCCTGAGGTGGAATAAAACATTTTATGTCAATTACAGCAGATCAAATATTATGTCACGTTCTTGTATCAACTATATGTCATCTTCATGATGGGTGTTGAGGTCGATGTGATATCTATTTTGATCTGCTATCTATGATTTTGACATGCGACTCAGAACAACGCAATGGGATGTCGTGATATTTTCATGAATTTCTGTTGTCTACATATGCCTTAGAAATATCATATTTCAATTTTAGTTTGTTTGTTTCGGTTACTTTATATCACTATTGCAATCAATTTCATTTCTATTTTAGTTGACTTCAGTAACTATATTTAATTTATTTTTGTTGACTACGTGTGACGTTGTAATAGATAATATCTTATTTATAGTTTGTTTCATGTGCTTTTACTTTTTTTTTTGGTTTTCTCCTTTGAGTTTTTTTTATCTTTATTTGTGAACAATTTGTTATTTTTCCCTGTAATTGGATGTATATCTGTTGAGAATGAATATGTTATTTTTATACCATCAAGTGATCTCTATTTTATGTGCTATATCAATAGGTGGTCATAAATTCAATCCTGTCATGCCCAAGAAGATGAAATTAATGATGATATCACACTCAGAATGCCAAAAGTCAATGCGGGAAACAGGCTTGGGGTCAGAATTTATACTTCATCCATCCTTGACGTGTGCTAGAGGAGGAAAAGAAATAAACGAATGCGCGGTGAGTAACAATAATCGAAGCTATAATAAAAATATTCACTTTTTGTAGTTGTACTTTTTGGGGGGGGTAACGAAAATGAGTTACAATTTGTCCTCTCCTAATTCTAAATCGGCATCAAGAAGTTTGTTCATGGATATCTTTCAAGTTTTTTCAAAAAAGCTACCAATAAACAGAAAAGAGACATCTACGATCTTATTCATCCAAGTTCAAATATTTTTCAAACAATGAAATGTGTTTCATACCAATACGAATAAAATATATTTACCTATCTAAATGGGTATTATACATATGAAAATACATGTACTTACGTATATATGATTTCAGGAATTTCATTTATTGATTCTTCTTCTGAACTGGTGTTGTCCTGGTTCGGGTCTAAGGGCGGTCGTCGCTTGGAATATTTTCCTAACGTTTTGCTAGCATGAGTGGCGAGCTTCTTCAGAGGTCGTTCTATTTCTGATTCTGGAAGTAGACTTCTTCTCTGGAAGTAAGGTCTACTTCCAGAATCAGAAATGGAACGACCTCTGATGAATCTCGCCACTCGTGCTGGCGAAACGTTAAGAAGAAATTCCAACCGACGGCGACCCTTAGACCCGAACCAGGACAACACTATTTCAACGACTGGCCGCGAAAGCCTCAACCGATTCTTCTTCTTCTCAGTTGTTTACTGGTCGTGGTCGTGGTCGTGTATGAAAAAATAATATTCACAATTTCGAATGATTTTGAATATTTTTGATAATCTGATTCCGAAAATAATTCATTTCGAATAGGTACTGCTGCTAATACGGTCTTCTCTTATTAAAATCAATGTCGGGTAGTTTCACAGTTTTGAGATTCACTTCGTTCAGAAGTAGTCAGAAGTTATGTAGCCAAAAATATATATTCCTTTACACACATTTTTTTTGAGGGCCAATTTCTCAGGTACAATTACATGTAATGAAATATTGTTCTCTCAATTCGGTTGCTTTCGCCGTAAATTTAAGCAGCATTTCCATAATAGATGGCGCTGTAGGGAAAAAAGTCTTAACTCCCGGTGCATTATGTTTTCAACTTCGATTTCAAAGTAATCAATGAATTATCTCATAAAAATACTTAAAAGCATTATTTTCAGGGAGATGGAGGAGGTCCCATAGTATGCTACCATCCAACTGATAGAAATATGGGATATTATATTCAAATTGGCATTATATCTAAAGGTTTAGGATGTAACATAAGTACTTCTGTTGATGTTTATACAGATATTACGGAATATACAACGTGGATCAAGCAAAAAATTGAAATGTTTCGTCAACATTAGTTCAGATTGAAATTTAAGTGGTTTTTATAGTTTTTTGATTGAAAAGTGTTCTGAAGATTTTCAGTGATTACATAATGAATCTACCGTCCAAAAATGGCTGTCAAGTATATATATTTACATACATACAAGCACATATATCTAAATATATATTAGGTATATATTTTTTTCTTGAGGATTTTCTTGTATGTGGATATTTTAATAATTAATTGTTTTATATATTATTAATAATTATATATTTTAATATATTAATTTTTTTTCAATATATTAATTCAGAAAATGATTATAATAATCTTTTAATTTTCTGTTTATTCGATCTTATGAATTATTAGTAATTATCAATCACAAGTGAGTATTATTTTAGTGTGTTACTTTCAGTTGTGTTATCCATGTGTTGAATCTATAAACTACGGTCTGACAGTCTGAATTCTCAAAAGCTGTTCTCATGACATGTAGGTATGGAACTTGGTAGTTATAAATAGTCAATAAAACGCCCAAAACAGCTCATTTAGACCTAAAATGTTATGCAAATAGTATCAGACGATAACCAACAAAACTACAAAGTACCAATTCCTAATAAATTGCCGAAATGACTACAGTTGGTTTCCAAACGTGCAAAATACGAATCTCTTATTATCTTCACAACTAAAGGATGACAAATAGAAAGACAATTTGTTTTTATATAAGTCACATGATCGAAATTGAAAGGAAAAATGAAAATCTTATCATGATGAATGTTTGTATCAATTTTGACTCTTGACAGCTGACAAATTCGAAACATGACATGTGAATAATCTTCGAAAAATTGAAGTGTCAGAACGTTGTATTGTGGGACACCTTGTTTATGCCCCTATCAATGAAAGGCGCTTGGCAGGTAAAAATTTCAATGCAATACAGGTCCTATCTCATAAAATAAAAGACTGTGAAGGCATCACTGTTAAAATTATTTTGGGAAGTCCTGCTGAATACGTAATCTGAATACATAGCTGAATTATATCAAAATGAATTTTAAATGAAAGAAAAAACGCACAAACGAATAGTTTTATTAATTTCATCTAACACAACACGAATGTTTCAATAAGTCGATATTTTCAATAAGTGTCAAGAGGAGGTACAGCATATGTACTGTATAATCTGTGGTATTCATCTACCATGCTTTGCTTCAGATTATATTTGATATCTAGAGTTTCATCGATATACAAATATGGTATTTTGTCAGTAGATGTAACTTTTGGCCAGACTTTATTACCAAGTAACTCACTGGGTTCCGGAGTTGGATTCCTATGAAATAAGTATAAGTTATAAATGCACAATTAAATGAAGTATTTGTTTATGAAAAATGTTGTTCATTCGATCCTTCCTTTTCCCCTTTTCTTTTTTTTTTAAATGCGTCACTTCCAAATGAATTTCTAGCAGTTCATCTTGGCAATGCAAGAAATAGTGGTTATACAAAATATATATGTTAAGAAGAATACTTACATGAATTTAACGAAGTTTGTCCACATTGTCAATGTTCGTCTCAAGGTGATTATATCCTTTTCTGGGTACTTGCTGAGGTCTTTAGTGGCTTTTGTAACAAAAATGTAAAGCATTTCTTCTCCATGAGTTACTTTTTCAGCACCTGAAATTAATTTACTATTGATTATTCAATTTTCTTGCGTGGAATACATCCTGCTGGCATTACCAATTGAACTTATTTGACCTCAAAAAGATTTGAAAGTCGATTTCGAATTATCGAATATAAGATTTTGCAATGAGTTGGCAACCAATCACACTTGTGGTCGTGGTCGTGTCTCGGTCTTGTGCCACTGCGTCCCACGCAATGCTGCTACGACGCCATACTGATCTATGCTTAGCGGATCTAGAGTTTTCATTGATGCTGGAATGCGTCACAGATTTTATCAGCTCTGTCCACCTTGTTGAAAAGCGCCCACGCGATCTTTTGCACTCGACATTCCCTTGGACCACCAATCGTTCGATAGAGTCTTCGTTTCGGGTTATATGGCCAAAGAATTTAAGAATTCGCAGCTGCACAGTCGACGATAACCTCTCTTTGATGTTTAGCTCCTTCAGAATCGAGACGTTGGTTCGATGTGCAGTCCATGGGATTCTGAGCAAGCGTCTCCAGCACCACATCTTTAACGCATCAATTTTGAGACGGACTTGTATCCTCAATGTCCATGCCTTAGCTCCATACAAGAAGAGTAGAAAGATAGACCATTCCATTAGTCGAACATTTGTGTTTTTTGTTATTCTGCGGTCCCTACAAATCCTTGTGAGGTTTTCTACTGATGATCTTGCCATGGCGCAACGCCTCCTGATTTCGTCCTCGCAGCTCCCAGCGTTTGAGATCTTGGAGCCCAGATATAAGTATCTGTTGACTACTTCACATCCCGCAATGTTTTGAACGTTCACCTCGTTGTTATTAGGGCGGTCCACAATCATAATTTTGATCTTATTCACTACCTTATGACTAAGAAAATAGCAATGAATTTGAAAACTATATAAAATGAATGAAAATTGGGTAATGAACAATGAAGTCCAGCTTCTCTGTGAGTAATATATCATCATCCAGGCTGTTGTCCAGGAGATCTCCAAGAAGAGAAAAGAAGTTCCAATGAACTTGAACAATTGGAAAAATTGGACAAATGAATGCCATTAATTTTGATATCTGTGTTGATTTGTTATTCATTTCAATAGAATTATTAGACCTTAGATCTGTCATTTATTTGAAGAGAAGGTTAAGAACATTCGTTTCATATACCTATAAGAAACTCCTCAATTTATACGACGTCCGCCAACTTATGACGGTACACTTGTTAGAAATGTTATAGAATAGTATTTCTAATTTTGGTATCATGAAAACTGAAGATTTAAGAAAAATTTGAACTAAATCGTTTCTGTATCCGAATTCAATTGCGATATTTGTTAAATGGACCGTTATGTTAATAACTAAAAGAAGATATACTCACCAGGAATATATGCGAATGGATATGCTTCTCTACCCAAACTTCCACTGTATGCAAACTCATAAAGATAAACATCTGAGAATTTAGAGTGCAATTGAACCTGTTTGAGTAGTGGTTTTCCGAACCCTATTTCACTGAACATCTGGAAAAATAAATATGCCAAATTTACTAATAAAATTATGGAAGTAATCCGATTTAGTTAATAATTTCATTTTTAAGAATTTTAATAGAAGCAAATTACTTCTACAGAATGTTAAGTGAAGATGCAACAGATTTTTTGTGGTGGTTTTATTTATTGAAAAATTACAGTGACTTGAAATGCTAAGGTGATTTCTTCACTAGTTAGTATCTAGTTAAGGTTGCCAACATTTCTTGACGTATTAGATAAAAAAAAGGATTTCTCGAATTTTATGTTTTTTTTTGTTATAAAATCATATTTTTGGCTGCTTTTAGCACATGCTAACAATTTTTTGTTATTTTGAAATGTTGGAAAGCTTGTTTGACAATCCACATTTAAATTTAAATAAATAAACAATTCGTTTTTAATTACATTTATTGAGAGAAATTAAGGTTATACTTTTGTAAAATTTTGGTTATTTTAGCTTTTTAAAAGTCACTGGTGTGTCGCTATCAGAATTACTCGTCATTTTAAGCGTTAATATTTACTTTAAAATGCATTCCTCAATTATAAACAAAACTCTGTGACAAATGTCACAACATCTTTCAGTAGTTATAAATCGTTAAGGATCCATAATGAGTATTTGTTTCACGCTTTACATTAAAGGATGAAAATAAAGTATTTCCCATTACTTTATTTGTATGTGAAAGTATAAAGTATAATTACCAAGAATAAAGTACGATACGTTTTTACCTTATATTAGCTTATATATTATACCTTAATTAGTCAGTAGCAGAGCAAACACTGAAAAATAGGGAATCACAACCACGGAAATATGTACAATCAGTAAATATTACAAAATAAATACTAATCTCATGAGCAAATAGATGAACAAATAAATAAATAAACAAATGAATATGACATAATATCAATTTCTTCAACACCAGGGTTTGGCCCCTGGGTCTCCAAGATTGCTCACCAATCACCTACGTACGATGAGCAAGACCTGGTAGGCACCACATGGAAGTACCACCTCACCAACTCCACAAATACCAGTTGGTAAGCGCGGCATCTTTTTATGCAGTCTATGCACTTTAATGGTTTCCCTTCTTGTTAGGGGCATATAGAAATATGGTGACAACTGTAAGGGCTCAATTTCACTCAAATTATTATGAGATTGAGCCCATATCTCCTGCCATAGATGCCAAACTTGATTTCTGATAAACGTTTTCATATCTGTGGATGAAACACATCTCATATATAGTGCCACCTTCTGATGCTTACCTTGCAAAGTCGTATGCAAGGTCATTTCCTCAAATACTAACATTGCAGGGAACCCTGTGAAAAGTTATTCAATTGGCATTGAATCTCCTGTGCTAGAGTGTATGTGGCGTAAATGTCTACCAAACCACGAAGACACATTCAAACCAACACAGCACATTGAACAGTACAAAAGTGGTTAGCATATTGCATACTATTCAGTAAAATATATTGTATATTGACTGTTCAACGTTCAGGAAAACATCTCTGTTTTCAACATTTTACAACATTGATCCATTCTCATATGTAACTAGACGATCTTTATATCTGTCTATGATTAATAAAAAGTGTTGACCATCGAAACTCGCTGATAGAAGTCTTACTCTAATCTTACAATTCTAAAATCGACCATGACTTTAGAGTAAAGTCTAAAGAAAAACGTCGCCGATGCCAATGAATAACATGATATGCATATATATTTGCAGGTGATTATTACTTGACTATTCTAAGAGTATTTCATCCATCAAATATGTAACAGTTTTCATCATTATAATTACTATGAGTAGCTAAATGAAACTTTGTATTGAAACTGTTGGTGACTAGGTGAATGGACCCATATATCCACCACGGAGACTCCTAGCGAGGTGTTTCGAAACTAGAAAACAAAGGCGCCTCAAATTTTGGAGGATGTGAAATATGCGGCAAGAGTTGCCATTTGGTTCATTCAAAATAACACACCACCACATTTAAAGCTTCACGTTGTTCAGAGAGTCCCCTGAGTATTTCTCAATCTGGTCGAACTTCCTACTATTGAAACTAGTATTTCATAAAAAATTATTACCCTTATGGAAGGACCAAGATTTCCGCATAACTTCCCATCTCCGACATACATTCTCTTAATATCAGATCCAACTTTGTTACTTATGGCTTCATCTGTTATATGCATGTCTGTGGAAGTTAGCAAACTTGGATTTTCATCTCGATCTTGAAGTTCATTTTGAAAATTGTTATCTGGAAAAAATGAAGCGTTCAAACTATGATTTTAAATACGTGGTTTCGATATTAATTTTACATTAATTCCTGTTGTTTTTTTCCTTAGATGGAGCAAAATTGAAACATACATCACATATTGAAATCGTACTAGATAAATGTGGAATACCATCATAAAACGACATTCTAACAATGATTATGTGTTTTGTGAATCGTTGAAGTGGTTATTCATAGGTCAAAAAAATAAGTTGACCCTATAATAAACTTCAGTCTATCTAAACTTGTGTCTATCAATTAATAATTGATTATTTTTACTGTTATTCTTTGATCGAGTTCTTATATCAACTGCTTGGAGAAGATGCAGAAGCAATTTTTAAAACAATTATTACGTACTCCCCACAAATAAGGGAGCCCTAATTTGAAAATATAGGAGATATAGCGGTGCCTCAAATTGACACTCTCATTCTATCTACAGGGGATATAGTCCAGCCTCGAATTAAAATTCTATTTCAACTCCAGGAGATATCCTGAAGCGCTAATTTGAATATCAGGAGATATAGCGTAGCCTCAAAGTGAAACATTCATTTTAACTACAGAGGCTATAGTCCAGCCTCAAATTAAAAATTCTAATTACACTCCAGAAGATAAACTGAAGTCCTAATTTAAAAATACAGGAGATATAGCGTAACCTCAAATTGAAAGTCTCATTTTAACTTTAGAGGATATAGTGCAGCCTCAAATTAAAATTCTATTTCAACTCCAGGAGATATACTGAAGCCCTAATTTGAAGATACAGGAGAAAGAGCGTAGCCTTAAATTGAATCAATCATTTTAACTACATAGGATATAATCCAGCCCCAAATTAAAATTCTATTTCAACTCCACGGGATATAGTGAAGCCCTAATTTGAAACTCCAGGGGATATATTGAAGCCCCAATTTGAAAATACAGGAGATATAGCGTAGCCTCAAATTAAAACTCTCATTTTAACTACAGGGGATATAGTCCAGCCTCAAATTAAAATTCTATTTCAACTCCAGGAGATGTATTGAAGCTTTAATTTGAAAATACAGGAGATATAGCGTAGCCTCAAATTGAAACTCTCATTTTTACTACAGGGGATACAGTTCAGCTTCAAACTAAATTTCTATTCCAACTCCACGGGATATAGTGAAGCCCTAATTCGAAAATACAGGAGATGTAGCGTAGCCTCAAATTGAAGCTTTCATTATAACTACAGGGGATACAGTCCAGCCTCAAATTAAAATTCTATTTCAACTCCACAGGTTATAGTGAAGCCCTAATTTGAGACTCCAAGGGATATTATCCAGCCTCAAATCAAAATTCTATTTCAACTCCAGGGGATATAGTGAAGCCCTAATTAGAAACTCCAGGGGATATAGTCCAGCCTCAAATTAAAATTCTGTTTCAACTTCAGGAGATATGCTGAAACCCCAGTTTCAAAATACAGGAGATATAGCGCAGCCTCAAATTGAAACTTTCATTTCAATTACAGGGGATATAGTGCAGCCTCAAATCAAAATTCTATTTCAACTCCAGGAGATATATTGAAGCCCTAATTTGAAAAATACAGGAGATATAGCGTAGCCTCAAATTGTAACAATGATTTTAACTAGAGGGGATATAGTCCGGCCTCAAATTGAAATTCTACTTCAACTCCAGAGAATTCAGCGCTTACAAGAGCACTCAAATTCCACAATGGTAAAATATATTTTATTTAATAATCAGAAAAGCTTATTAGTCACAATACCCGATACGAAAAATCCAATATCGCAATGAATCCATAACCAGAATATCATCATCAATGAATATACTGACATCATTATTTAATTATTACATGCGATGAGGTAGTTATCTCTTCAGCCAGTATAAAGTATTTTGAAACGTTACACAATTAATGACGCACTTTCTAGAGCTGAAGTTCACATGACACTGCCAATCAATATAATTAACAATTAATAAAAGCCATGTAGTAAAAAACTTAACTATTACTATAAATTAACTAAAATCAACAATGATGAGATAATGAGATTAAATGTTTTAACCTACATACCAAGGATAATAAAAATAGATTCTTCTGAATTCATGCCCATAAGTGTTGGAACGGCATTAAATCTACCAGATTCGTATTTATTGTAGGCTGTTTCTGTTAAGAATGCTCCATCATGTTCTGGTTCAATAACACCGGCAAGAAGGTAACCGAGACCAGTAAGGAAGAAAGAAGCAACTAGACCCTGAAAAAAGTTAGAACATATTATTGTGGCTTCTTTCAGCCTTTTCACTCAACCAATTTAAATGTTAGTAATCCACGTTCGTTTCTGAGTGTTAATCAGGTTCATCAGCATCACCAGGTTTCGGCATATAGATTTTTTCTGCGTGTTCTCATACAATTATCGTGTATTTTTATAATAACTGTTAGTTATAGGAAGCATAAATGGAAAAGCTTATTCGAAATTGTATTTGAGTATCATTATTAGGTGATTTTATTTTGTTGATTACATATATTAAATAAAGGGTGTTTTTTAGAGGTATAGATTTTTAACTTGCAATAAAACAACGATGGATCATTCGATTGAAAAGAATTTTTTTTTATTCGAAAGATAATCTTGTGGCATTATATTCTAAATATGATTTCTGGCATGTGACCGCCACGGCTGGCTCGGATGTAGTCCAATCTGGACGTCCAATTTTCGATAACTTTTTCCAACATTTGTGGTCGTATATCGGCAATAACACGGCGAATATTGTCTTCAAAATGGTCAAGCGTTTGTGGCTTATCCGTATAGACCAATGACTATACATAGTCCCACAGAAGGTAGTCTAGCGGTGTTAAATCACAAGATCTTGGAGGCCAATTCACAGGTCTAAAACGTGAAATTAGGCGGTCACCAAACTTGTCTTTCATTAAATCGATTGTGGCACGAGCTGTGTGACATGTTTCGCCGTCTTGTTGAAACCACAGCTCCTGGACATCATGGCTGTTCAATTTAGGAATGAAAAAGTTAGTATTCACGGCTCCATTATACCGATCACCATTGACTGTAACGTCGGTAAACTGTAACCAGTCGGTATTTCTGGATGTAACGGTGTTTTAACATACACTTGAGGATTATATTCACTCCAAATGCGACAGTTTTGTTTGTTGACGTAACCGTTCAACCAGAAATGCGCTTCATCGCTAAACAAAATTCGCTTATGAAAATCGGGAACAACGGCAATCTCGTTTTGGGCCCATTCGACGAATTTACGCCTTGCTTGATGATCGTTTGGCTTCAATTCTTGCACGAGTTGGACTTTGTAAGCACGCAAACCAAGATCCTTCCGCAAAATCTTCCATAAAGTGGATGGACACAGATCCAATTCCTATGTTCGATGGCGGATGGACTCATTCGGGTCTTCCTCAATGCTACGCTCTACAGTAGCAATAGCTTCTTCTATTCTAGCACCGTACGGCGTCTCTGGGGATGCGAGTTATCAATAAGATTAAACGTGGTGCGAAAACGTTCCATGGTTAATCGAATTAACTGCTCTGATGGACGGTTTTGTCGACGATAAAATGGACGTAGTGCGCAATACGTATTCCGCACAGAACCATTATATTCGAAATAAAATTGCACTATTTGCAAGCGTTGTTCAAGCGTGAGTCTATCCATGATGAATTGCCAAATCAAACTGAGAATAAATCACTTCTCAGCTGTTAAATCGGTCGCCATCTTCAACAGTAATGCCAACTTAAAGTACTATACCTCTAAAAAAACATCCTCTATTTCTCTTTTTTCAATAACTGAGATGGAATTCTTGCTTGAATCTTGCTGGAACATAATTAAATATTGAATTAAATCAAACACTATGCTTAATGTTTCACGATTATATTCACCAATAAAATTAAATAGTCAACATGTTTCGAGCGTGAGCTCAGTTTAGTTTCGAAAACGAGCTCTCGCTCGAAACGTGTTTTCTAATAATTTTATTGTTGAATATAATCGTGAAACATTGAACCTAGTGTTTAATTCAATATAATATTTCTCTTTCTGTATAAAATAATCCCCTGATGACAAGAAAAGATCCAAAACTTCGATAAAATGTTATACTTATTATAAAGATCGTATTTATCAATTTATTGAATATGAAAATGATTTCGTTGTAATCAACAACATAGTATCTCCTTTTGTATCTATGTTCAAAGTTCGAGAGTTGAAATGAGATTGATAGATTATCTGACTAAATGATTGAGTCTATAATCTCTAATGACGTTAGCTCTATCTGATCGTTTTCAAAAATTAACATATATTTGATAGAAAAATCATTCTCTATTTTGGTTATTGGATATTCAGAGCGAATATTCACACCTTCCTACACCATAAAGAAATTGGATATTAATATTTATTAGTGAGTCACACAACAATAATGAAGAGAATTCAATAACCTCTTTAAAAATTTACAGTTTGTGCATGTGAAAAACAAAATGTTCTCCTTTTTTTATGATTAAAAACTGAAGATTAGGAATTTCATGCTGAAAAATTGCTTTTAAACATTTTCCGCACTTTTTTAGTGAATGGAAATTTATGGATACAGTTGAAAAATCAACCTCAACATCAATTTCTCATGTTTTTTTAAAAAACATTTCAACAGAAGTTGTTTAAAATATTTCTACTAACCAATTATCGGAGAGTTGACACGAACTATAATGAATTTAGTTAATATTAACTTAAATTTATCGATAAATTCGATGTGTTTGATGGATGCACTCAGGTTTATAATTTTGAAGCATTCGAAAAATTTGGTTATCATATTACCGTTTTCATTATTTGGAAAATTCTAAAGTCTGCAAATTTGTTGAAATTTTTGATATGCTCTTTTCCTCCATCATGTTCAGAATTCTTCCCACATTTATGGAATACAATATTTTGGGTATATTTATATCTATGAAATGATTATTTTTGATAAAGCAAAAAGTATTTTTTGTGTCCATCTATTCTAGTACTGATGTCTCTTCATGTTTTCATCATTAGAATATCAGATTCAATGATAATAATTTATCATAAATTATATTAGAATCGTTATGTACATATCAATCTATAAACTCCTGATTACTCAAAAACATTTGTTCTATCCTTTTGATAAATATTTGTTAAACGCCAGTGAATATATCTATATTATATATACGTGTATTAATCCAGCATTTGATGAAGAAGTAGTACTTCGAAACGTCGACATGCGTATTTGTGTTAAATTATGAGAAAATTCTAAATGTTGTTTCATTATATATCTACATATTCTTTTTTTATAAATTTTCAAGACATACTCTACCTCTCCAAATATATCGACACAAGCCTTCTTGACTTGGCATACTTCAACTGTTTTGTAGAAATTCATTAAATCCGTAGTTGTATAACTTTCGTTGACGTTACTGTTGATTTGGTTGGCAATTCTGTATGCTATTTCTCTAGGATATCTCTGAAGTGACCAAGTGACCAATGCTGATCCACTATTTTGTATTACGCTCCTGAATAATCCTGTAATCCATACAAATCAATGAACAATAATATTTTGAAACCAAGAAATTAAAATTAACACACTTGACTAAGTTTCACAATATTTTAAAAACTCTACATATGTTTCGGGTGGTTAACCCATTATCAAAAGTATTATATTGAAGTTGGATACTCTTGACAATGGGTTAACCACCCGAAACACATGTAGAGTTTTTTATAAATTTTGTGAAAGTTGAGCCAAGTGTGTTGATTTTTAATTTTTTTTTTAATATATAAATCGACCTAAATATAATAAGTTGAAAATTCGGAACATGACTTGTCATATTAAAAGTACTGACATAATTGAAATGAAGAACTTTGAAATGAATAAGTGAAGAATAAAGTAAGACGACTCATCTATAAATTTTATGAGTTGAGGAAATTTTTCACACAGAAACTTCTGTTTATTCCATATAAATCACTAGTGGAGTCTATTCTGAGTATTGTTTAGATGTCTACTGTCGTCAATGCTTTAAATGGTCTTAGTACTTAAAGTACTTGCTAAGTAGTCTTAAAGTACCGTGCTAAACCACGGTTACATCCAACAAATCTATTCTATAATGAAGAAATCGAAGTCCTCAATATAAGATGTCTCTACTACCATTTATGCTACGTTTACGTGTACCGGCATCGGGATATGAGAAAGTTACCAATACATTATCATGCAAAAAAAAAAAATGTCAAACTCCTTTATGTCATAGATTCTTAACAACTGTTTCGCCAAAGTGTTCAATTTGTTGCCGAAAGAGCTCAAATGCTATTCAATAACCATAATATTCAATAGAAAATCTGGGTGTTTCATTTGGGAACAATCAGTTCCATGGGTATATTGTAATTCTATGTAAAGAAGAAGAATAAGCTTGGTTTCATTTTGGTAGTATTTGGTGTAGTTTCAGTTTTTGCGTTTTTTTCTCTTGTAAATTAATCTCTTGGTTTGAAATTGTGTTTTTTCGTAGTGGAATGTTGTGTTGGTGAGATAGTTATCACATACAGGTTTTCCTAGGTGCAATACAAACTGTTACATTGTACAAAATTGAATATAAACTTAAATTCAAACACTTGAACTTATGATTCACACTTTATTGACTACATAGCATGACGCGTTTTGTCGTTACAAACGACTTCTTCAGATGCTTACAGAATAATAAGCTTATTCTGTAAGATTATAAGACTGTAAGATATAATAAGATTATTCTGTAAGCATCTGAAGAAGTCGTTTGTAACGATGAAACGCGTCATGCTATGTAGTCAATAAATTGTAAATCATAAGTTCAAGTGTTTGAATTTGAGTTTATATTCAATTATAATGGATTTACATCAAGTAAAAGCCAACACTATTAAATATTGTACAAAATTATAATCATATCACATGTTTTTTTATATATGTTGTGGCATAGTTTGAGCAAAATAAAAAATTCGCTTCGAATACAGATTCAAACTTAATGATTTATTCAAAATTTGTATATTTGAATAATTCCTGGTCAATTATTCTATGCCAGTTAATCATAAATAGAAGAATGCATACCATACAAACATAAAATATTATTGAATGACACGGAGGTTTGGCTTATCTCTTGGTGGAGCGTTAGGTTAAAAACAATAAATTAAAATCAATAGGCTTGGTTGAAAATCAACTACCAAATTCAGTAACATTCTATACTCTTCATAATGTTAACTCATTAGTTAACCACGCGAAACATATGTAGAGTTTTTAATATATTTAGTGAAACTTAAGCCAAGCGTGTTAATTTTTAATTTATTTGATGATTGATGGGACCGATACTTGGAGAAAATCAACATCCATAATGAAACAATATTTAAAATATTCTCATATATTCAATACCCTGATTTGTTATGTAAGAAATGTAGCGTTCTGAGTCATCTGGAAATAAAATGCCATTTACGACAGAGATCATTGAAATTAATAAGATTGCCGAAAACCAGTCTTACCTACTCTTAAGACATTGGGATGAATGTATCCCACAAATGATAAGTTTTCGAAATCATTTATGTCGAAACCATAATAATAGGTTTGTCAAGTAAGAAGTGATAGTTGTGAACATTCTTTGCAATTCCAAATACCCGACAAATCAAGATTTGGAAACATATAGCTGAGTGTGAAGTGGATATGGAGGAGAAACCCTGTGTTTCAATTTTTCAAGTCATTACTCCTCACAAAAAAAATTTTTTAGCTTTTAGTGTTTTTTTTGAATCTAAGAACCTTCAAATCTCTCTATATTTATATTGCTTCGTGTTCCAAGAATTCCTTTTCATCTAGAAATCAAGTTGCTGCATGGATACAAATTGTAAATGTTTTGTAATATAACTTCCATGTTTGTAAATTTTAAGCTGAATAAATTCATTCTGAAGGCACTTCTGTCTGAATGTTCTTCTTACCACACCCATTTTGGTGGAAAAATATTACATAAAAAGGTATAAAATGATTCAGATACTCTAGGCACGCATATCATTTTTATGACCAAACTGATAATGGACACAAACCTTCCGAATTCTTTGCCAAAGTCTGGTAGGAAACTGATGCAGCTCCAGCACTCTGGCCAAATAGGGTGACCCTAGTTGGGTCCCCTCCAAAGTGTCGTATATTTTCTTGAACCCATCTTAGTCCAAACTGCTGATCTTTCAGTCCATTGTTTCCTGGGCAGGCCAAGTCTCCAGTAGATAAGAACCCTTAAAATGAAAAGTTTAGTTTACACATTGAAGTATATATTCTCTTATTTCCCACTTACCAAAAAATCCTAACCTATATTGCACAACCACCATGATTACTCCATAGTCCATCATCAAATCAGGACCAAATGAATCAATTAAGGCTGATCCTTCAACGAAAGCTCCACCGTGGACAACATAAACCACTGGAAGTGATACGTTATTATCTTTGGAGGGAAGCTGAAAAATGTTAGGTTGATTGATTTTCGGAGATATTTTTGGTTATATGAAAATGATTTCCTTTGATACAGTTTTTTTATTATTTGGATTCAGCACCCTAAAAACTATATTAATGAGATACTTCAATAAAGAAGTTTTTCATTGTTGGTCGACGAATGGTAGATGAACAAGGATGATTCCCTCGTAGAAAAAATGATATCAAAAAGAGGTTGCAGAATGTCCAAATAATGGCAGCATAGAAATACTATGCTATTCGAATTAATTGGGACAAAGAATAAAAAACAATATTTTCGTAAAATCTTACCTTCAAATGAAGTAAATACATACAAAATAGCGTAAATTTTTCATATTTATATGGAGTATGCCTTCATTTCGCAGAAATTTCTTCTTGAACTCGTCTAGACAACGATTCCACTAGCGTAGTGCAGATTTTCTTCAATTCGTCATCATGAAACCACACCTGAATTGCACTTATGATAATTTTTTCTTTTGTAGTGCAATCCATTTTGCCAGTCGTTTCTTTAAAATATTCCATAAATTCTCAATGGGATTGAGATCAGGTGAATTCCCGGCCGATCGAGTACTTTCATTTCATTCTCACGTATAAAGGCCTGCACTTGATGGGAATTGTGGAAGGGGACCAGGTCGTGCTGAAATGTTCCATCAAACGTTTCCATGAATGGGACAATCTGGTGCGCAATATTTCCATATATATATATATATATATATATCACTGAATTCATCATCCCTGTTATAGGAGCTAATCGTCTAGTGCCATTGGTTGTGAAAAAACCGCAAAACATTTGTTTCAAAGGATGTTTTACTGTATGATGGATGTGATCAGGCCACAAAGTTTCTCCATCACTTCGTCTAAGAACACTTGATTTGTACCCTTGAACAAAAAAATATGTCTCATCACTAAAAACCACCTGCTTCCAGTCGTCCATAGTCCACGCACGGTACTTTTTGGCTCATACCAAACGTTTCTTCATCATGTTCTGGGTAAGCAGTTGCTTTTTTCTTGGTCTTCTTGCATTACGGCCTACCTCCAGCAGTCAATTTCGCACAATTGAGGTGCTCAACTCCACACCAGAAACCATTAAATCCCTTCGAAGATCAGTGCTTGTCTTTCTCGGATTAATTTTGCTATTTCTTATCAACAATTTGTCTGTTCTTGGAGTAGTTTTGCGTTTGCGTCCACAGTTTCATTTTCTTTTTGACGACGATGAGCTCCTTTCTTCTTTTTGAAGATGTTTTTAATGTTTTTAAAACTCTCGAAACGCTGCACTTTCCCACGCCAACATCTTCAGCTATATCTCTTACAGTCACAGTCATTGATGTGTGTTCATTAAGCGCGATAATTTTGGAACGCTTCCTCGGAGTGATATCCATCTTTGGACAAGACAATACAGCACGTATCAACATTGAAACCACCAACTGCCGCACCGGTAGCTCACAACTGAATTGCTGCCTAGGTAAAACAGGTCAGAATGTAAATGACGGTCAAGGTCGGACGCTCATGTCACCTCAGGTACTAAACAAGCAGGTATGAGGGTGTTTGGACCAACCTGGTACTCACATACTTACTACTCAAACGAAGAAAAAAATGTTTATCCCAATTAATTCGATCAGCATAGTATTGCAAAAACGTTACTTCCATGTTAGCTACTGATATCCTGAAGAGACCGTTGGAGAGCAATCTGTACTGCAGAAAAATCAGGCAATATAAATTACCTACCTGTGGAGTGTAAACGTGCAAAAATAAACAATCTTCACTTTCATTTGGTAGTTGGGTTGATGTGAGCTGAATACATATTGTGTTAGCATTACGATCATCTAATATTCCCTCCCAGTTATCAGGACGTTGGGGTGGCTGAAAAACATACACTGTAGATTTGTACAAACGTAGACAGCAATAAGATTTTACCTGATAACGCAACTCTCCTACTGGGGCTTTTGCATAAGGAATACCTTGAAAAGCGTAAAAGGAGTTTCCATAGAAGTTTTCCAAAATTTTACCCCTGATTTTGCCACTAGATATTTGAACTACTGGATCAGCATTACTTCCTAACTGAAAATCCAAAAGGCACAATTATTGTGTACTTACGGAAATAATTTAAATTATTACTTTGTGTTTCAACAAACGCTTTCTTTCAATTACTGTCGATGAAAAGTCTGTACGTTTTTTTTTTTTTGTATTATGAGTGGATTTCCAGAACTGAAGTATAACACACACAGTATCTAAATTAGTAGTAAAGTTCATTGAATGTTTGCTAATCTCTTGGTGAAGTATTTTTCAATGATGGTTGTTTTTTTTAGAGATATAGAACTTTAAATTGGCAATACTGTTGAAGATGGCGACCGATTTAACAGCTGAGAAGTGATTTATTCTCAGTTCGGTTTGGCAATTCATCATCAATAGACTCACGCCTGAACAACGCTTGCAAAAAGCAATTTTATTTCGAAAATAATGGTTCTGTGCGGAATACGTATCACGCACTACGTCCATTTTATCGTCGACAAAATCGTCCATCAGAGCAGTTAATTAAATTAACCATGGAACGTTTCCGCATCACGTTTTCTCTTATTGATAAATCGCATCCCCAGAGACGCCGTACGGTGCGTACAGAAAAAGCTATTGCTACTGTAGAGCGTAGCATTGAGGAAGACCCGAATGAGTACATCCGCCATCGATCACAGGAATTGGATCTGTGTTCATCCACTTTATGGAAGATTTTTTGGAAGGATGAGAATTTAGCGAATACGTCGCTTCTCAGCTGTTAAATCGGTCGTCATCTTCAACAGTAATGCCAACTTAAAGTTCTATACCTCTAAAAAAACACCCTATATATATTAAACTTTAGAATGTTGGTCGAAAATTGTTGTTCAGTTTAACTTTTGAAAATGAGGTTACAACCCGAAACAATTGTCAAGTAGTCATAATACATTTTGTGAAATCAAATATTTTTTATTTAATATATTTAATTAGAAGTGTCTTTATTTATCATTATGTATTGTGGTTAATGATCATAGATATAAAAGGGAAGAAATTTTAATGAACTAATTGAAATAAGCAATACAAATGAATCATCGGTGGGGATATTGAAATGATTTATATCAAATTAAGTGAAGAGTAGAATGAGTAGAGTTGGTGAACTAGTAAACAAATAAAATAAGTGAAATAAATAAAAGAAGTGAATGAACTTAGTAACAGTTAGTTATTGAAATAGTTGATGAAGAGGAATATATGTGTTGAAATTCTATTTCAACTTATTGATGAAATGAACACATTTTTAAATATTTCATATGTTGTCCACTACAATATTCTTTCGGTGTACAATACTTCAATTAGGTGGATGAGAATCATTTGATCCACCTTTTTCATGTGTTCAATTTATTAATAAGATAATCATTGAAGTATGTGAAATAAGTGAAGAGAGTGAAGTGAAGAATTAATAATTGATTAGGCCGATACTTGATGTAAATCGATAAACATAATAAAAAAATTGTTAAACTGATTTACACATATATTAAAAAGAATACTGCATGACGTACGTTTCGATGAGATTAACGTTTTTCAAATGCTACATGCAGACTAATGACATTTCTCGAATACATACAATATATAAACTTAAATTATGAATACAGAGAAAACAGGTATATAACAGGTAGAAGGGATCAATTCATACTGAACTACTATATAGTAAACTGAGTAATTTTGAAAAGATTGAGAGGGGACTTGAGGTATGATCGATTTGGCTGTTCAAAAGGTTGCCAGAATATTTGTATTTATTAATTTGAAGTGATTCTAACAAATTAAGCTTCATTCCCTTGTTTGCGGTATTCAAAATTTTCAAATCGGAATTGAATATATGATGTTCATTACTCAAATGATTTGCAAATCATTTTGATTTTGAACAGCCGAATCGATCATACCTCAAGCCCCCTTCTCAATCTTTTCAAAATTACTTAGTTTACTATATAGTAGTTCAGTATGAATTGATCCCTTCTACCTGTTATCTACCTGTTTTCTCTGTATTCATAATTTAAGTTTATATATTGTATGTATTCGAGAAATTGTCATAAGTCTGCACGTAGCATTTGAATAAAGTGAATCTCATCGAAACGTACGTCATGCAGTATTCTTTTTAATACATGTGTAAATCAGTTTAACAATTGTTTTATGAAGTGAAAAAACCTATTAGAGGTATGAAGTAAGGAAAGTAAGAATTTTCCTTCTATATCGAACATATAAAGTATCTAATGACGATTTCAATTACAGATACTTACAGCTGATGAAACTCCAATTACGAAAAAAAGCACTAACATCATTTCAATTATCTGCAACACATCAACAGTCCACCATGTAGTATTGGATAAGTGATTTCAAATTACCACAATATGTACCGATAAATTTATCAAGATATTTAGTTAATTAATAAATATTTGTGATGTAGGCAAAATAAAATTCCTCGAAGATTATCTTAAATTTTTATCGTTATCGCTATGAATAATCAAGTGTGAATTCTTTGTACGCATTGATAATAGGTTTGAATTGTGATTGTTTTGAAAGTTTCAACTAATATTTACCGTACAGGTTTGAAGAATGGATACTGTGGAAGGGGTGGTGGAACTCAGTTACTAAATTACAGCGTCTACAAATTGTTCAACTGTTTTACGAAAATGGGCGTTCTATGAGGAATGTTTTCGATAAAAATATTGTTCACCGATGAGGTCCATTTTTGGCTTAATGGGTTGGTGAATAAACAAAATGCCAGTTTTTGGGGTGATGAACAACCCGAAGGGGTTCTAGAGCTGCCAAAACCTAGAAAAAACAACTGTTTGGTGTAGTTTATGGGTCGGTGGAATAAAAGGTCCATATTACTTCAAAACAGAGGCCGGTCGGAACATTACTGTGAATAGTGACCGTTATCGCTCCATGATAACTGACTATCTGATACCAGAAATTGAAGCCCGTGGTCTCGACGAAATTTGGTTCCAACAAGTCATACAGTCAGTGGCTTTACTGCGAGAGCGATTCGTCGAACAGCTCATTTTACACTTTGGGCCAGTGAATTGGCCGGCTAGATCGTGTGACATCACACCTCTTGACTTCTGCCTTTGGGTCTACGTAAAGTCCAAAGTCTACATGGATAATCCGACTACAATTGAGGCATTGGAGGCCAATATTACTCGAGTCATTGGCCAAATACCACTCGAAATACGTTTTTGGACGTTGTTAAGCGTAGTCGCTGACAACATTTGAAAGAAATTATCTTTAAAAAATAACTGTAAAGAATGGTTCTTTTGTTTGATAATAAAAATAAACTAAAATTGTTTTTATTCATTTTTTTTATTGAAAAAAAAGTACCTCTAAATGAATCACACTTTATATATAACTTGCAGGGAGTGTTGCCGTGTATTTGAATATAGTGAAATTAGGGGTTCTGTTTGGGTTCTCAGCAAATAATTAAAAGGGCAATTGATAAAATAAATAAACTGCTGTTTTCTTCTTCCAGTCGTCGGACAATGTTTCTACGACATAACCTAGATAATCTATGTTGTGCAACCTATAAATTTATATTAGTTTATTGCTAGTCTGATATATTTTCTTTCGTCTAATTAATTTAAAATTTTCAAAGAGTATATAAATAACTACATTTGAGGCTTGCTCTATGTTTATTTTTGTAGTCTTCTCGAGTCTTGCTAGTAAGTAGAAGAAATTGTTACAATGAGATTGTAACTTAATATATTGTATCTGATAGATTGTAACTTCAGCATATAGCTTCAACCTGAAGAAGAACTGCTCAAGGTTCGAAATATAGATGTATTAACGATTGACTTTCATTTTATCAATTGCCCTTTCAATTATTTGCCGAGAACCCAATTATATAATAATAATAACAATAATATTATTCATTTACCCAAAATCAACTGAAATACGTCAAAAGTAATACATATAATAAATCAGCACAAAAAAAAGAAGAAGCACATATTCTGATAAATATTTATCAGAGCGAACAAACATGTCGGGCAGTATGACCTCTCTGAAGTCGTTAACTTTATGAGAGGTCTGTATACTTAATCTTATTTCCACACGACTCTAATTCTCTAGTTGAGTACTTTCTTCGTTTCTACAACAGAAACATCAACCATTTACTTAACTGTTTCTTGAAGGATCTCCAAAATGACATTCTTCCAAAGGACTTAGCAAGTCCTTTGGAAGAATGTCATACATCTTACATATCAAATAGTTGTAGTGTCGCTGTCTGATTCGCTTCACCATTCTATTATTGTACGAAATTTTATTTCTGTATCTGGTGTTATTGATATGATCAGGATGTGCAATGCCTGTGCGCTTTCTATAACAAAAAATTAATGATCTCTGCAAATACCTCCTAACATCAAACACCCCACTGTCCCTATAGAACTCATAAGCTGCACAAACCCTGTCCCTCTTCAGCATTATTCTCAGCATCCACCTTTGAATTACACCCAACCCAGTCAGATGCGAGCTCAATGCTCCTCCCCACGCAACAATACCATAGTCAAGTGTGACTGCACCAAAGCGCAGTAAACAATTTTCATATCACTAAAGTTCATGAATTTTGAAAGGTGTTTAAATTTTGGAAACAAGGTCCTTATTTTTTTATAATACTATTCACATGAAGATCCCAGCGGATCTGCCGATCAATGACAACTCCCAAATAACACACTGACTTTACTAATGTAACTACTAGATTTTCCCCGATTTTAAGGTTCTCAAAAAGAGGACGATTTACATCCTAACATGTGAAGACAATAGGTACGTTTCGTCATATCAAAGTTCATAGTTAACAAATTGAAATCGAACCAATCTTTTACATGTTGTAAAATTTCTTCAGTTTTTCCCTTTAATTGCCTCCAAGTTTCGGACTTACAAAATATCACAGTGTCGTTCGCATAACTGATTATTTCACATTAGATTTCCTTGTTTTCATTCAGCAAGTCATTAATGTATATTATAAATAATATGGGTCCTAGGACAGAACCATGTGGTACGCCCAATTCAACCTCCGTTAGGTCGCTGTATCCATCTCCCATTCCCACACACGGCTTACGGTTTCTCTTTATGTAAGCATAAAAGCATAAAAAAGTAGCTTTTGAATATCAGCTTTGAAGATTCTATACTACGATTTCTATTATAATGTACCAGTTAGAATATTTCATTTCGTAAGTTTCACAGAAAAGACATAGATTTGCCAATGATACATTTCATTCCGTAATTGAAAAAAAAACACAGAGGTAATATATATACTCATTTATTTCAGATTCAACTCAATATGTTGTTATGGGATGTTTTGCATATGATTCATACAAACGATTATATTCATCTACCATGATTTTTTTCGCATCATATTGAACTTCTAACGTTTCAGCTATGAGAAGACTGACAGTCTTGTTGTCAACACTGGAAACTTTTGGCCATATTATGTTTTGTGTGATTTCTTCTCGAGATGGTGTTGGATTCCTAGAAAGAAAAAAAAGAGGCACTCAGTTATGAATATATGATCAACTGACTGCTCGAACCAATAAATAAATGTACAAATTTCTGAATTTTTCTCTACCTGTTGAGGTGTTCCTTCTGAAATTTTAACTATTTACTAATGAAAATCTACGAAAAGATCATATTTAATAACCAATTAATTTTATCATGTAGCAAAATTTATGGTTTCATCGTTGACAATGCTAGATAGTTTTCGAGTTCCTCAACACTTTCCATTTATTTAATGCCATAGTGAGAGACAAACTCGCAAAGTTTGGCGAGCAATATATAATTGTCACATAAACCTTCTGGAGGCACTGTAGAGTAAGTTCTTGAACCTTGAGAGTAGGCTCTTCATTTCGGGATGATGGTGTATATCCACCTAGGGGTCGAGATTACGCTTGCTTGCTATTGAGGTTTGACACTAGGAGCCTCCACACCAGTAGTTTGAGTGCATTGAAATTTTTACTCAATTTGCTCAATGATAATCTCGACTGTCCTGAGCTTCTGTGTAAACTTAATTTCTTCGTTCCTCCTAGGTGTACCAGAATAAGCTAGACATCCTACTCAAAAACCGACAGAACCACTCTTCTCTCGCAATCGCTGCTTAGCTTTGTATGTGCTACTGCAAAAGAGGTATCAAGCTGCTGTGATTGGCAGTGGGACTCACTTGTTTCTATCACAAATGTGTATTTAAATCTTAACAGTGAAGTATCTTGCTTTCTTCCGAATTGACTTCTGAGTGATTTGTTTGTTTGATTATTATTATAATTTACATTTAGATTATTACATTTAGATATTGACATTATAGATTTAGATTATTATATTTGATAATGTTTTTTATTATTATAATTGCTTCTTAATATCGTATATCTATGTTGTTATTGATATTTTGGAAGTGAAAACTTCTTTAGCGGCGCTGTGTATTTTTTTTGGAATGTGTGAAAATTTCTAAACTCGCGTCAGGACACGTGACCTGATCGAGAATTCGTAAGACGGATGGAGAGAGGGCAAGCGGCGCAAGGCGCTTGCGCGAATGTTCGTGTGTATTTTTCATTCAATTGTCAAATTTTACGTGCGCATGTAAATGATCTAGCAATTGACGCTCTTGTTAAAAAGATGAATGTGTTAATTTTATCAGAAACTCATATGGGTAACAATGAAATAATTGACATTCCGAATTTCAACTTTGTTGCGAGTTTCAGAAGAAATAATCGTCCAGCGGGAGTAGCTATTTATCAAAATATGAACACAGTTCATTATTGTACAAATTATATGGATGTGCATGTGAAATACAACAGCATGTTTAATGCTACTGTTTCTGATATCGGTGATATTTGTATAAGTCGTTGCCACTATGGTGATAATCAGTTTATTATTATGGTTGCCGTTTACATCTCTCCAGATAAGTCATTTCGTGCTATACGAGACTTCTTGTACGAAAATTTATTCATTTATTCTCATGACGCATCTGCATTGCTTCAAAAAACATTGGAAAAAGCTTTGATGAATTGCCAATAATTTTGAGTGGAGATTTCAACATAAACTTTGCAGACGAGAGAAATCTACTATTAATTGAATTTTTAAATAAAGAATTTGGTTTAACTAAGATGTCAAATGATTGCAATCTTAGCACAACGAAATACAAAACTACTATTGATGCAGTCTTTATTAGACACTTAAATAGGTTCGAATCAAAACTGTTCGTTTCTTACTTCAGCTATCATAAACCTATCGAATCAGTTTTAGAGTTTAGCGATGATGGTTCTGGTAAAGATGATGATGAAAAAGTCGTTGAAATTATGGATGGAAGTTGATTTTCCTAAGAGATAAACTTTTTAATGTAAAATAATTGTAATAGTTCTGAAGTGTTAAATTTTTAATGTGATATAAATTGTCATGTTTGTGTACGATAGCGCAATAAATGAATATTGTATTCCACCACATAAATAATAATACTTTAATACTGATAATGAAAGCAATTCGAACAAAATTATTCTTTAACCATTCCAAAATATCGAAAATGCACAACATTATCAAATACACATATTCAAGTTTTCACTTCTGCCGGCACTCCCGGAGTGCAACCCGTCGATTTTTTCAGTAACCATATTTATGCATTATGTATTATCCTGTAATTGGGTTGTTACCTGTTGGAAATATATGCTTTTTATTATTATTATTATATTTCGATGAACTTTCAATGGTATTATCACGATGAATTCAATCAATTATTCGAAAGGTGCAAATGAAGCTCATTACGTTATAATGTAGGAAACGAATTGAAAATTGTGTTTGTTTGTAACCAAATTGAGTTTCATTCAAGACTGCTCAAGTCACCGCCTGATATCTAATTTTATGATAGCCTAATAACTATGAATAGCTACGATGTTATTCATAGTTATCTCAAATATGTGGCCTGACATTGATAGTGTATCATCTCATTCTAAGATAAGACAGCTTTACGCTTAATAACACCATAACGTATTATCGTTAACTAAAAGTAGCAAACTAAGGAATAACACTCACAGAAATTTAACAAAATTAGTCCATAGAGTTAACATTCGCCGCATGTTAGTTAAATCTTCTTCTGGATAGCTGCTAATAGGAGCTGCTGTTTTTTTACGGAATATGTAACGTAAATCTTCACCATGAACCACTTTTCCTGCCCCTGAAATATCAATATACAGGATAAGAGTCCAATATTTTTATTTTGCTATTGGTGGAATGTAGCCTAGTACTAATGTAGTGAAAGTGTGCAAAGTAATGGAGGCGGATTCTGCCCAGATCTTGAGTATATGTAAGACCATTGAAATGGTCAACATATTTGGATTTATGTCCACAACTTTACTGAATAGATTGAAAACACTGAGGCATAGCAGAATATGCTGCCATAGAATAGGTCCGAAGTATTGAAAATCTTCAAAGTTACCCCAAAAACTATAAAAATGTGTAAAGAATGACTTCTTTGGTCTTCTATATTGGCCTGATATAGAATGAGAGCGTGAAAAGAAAAATTGAAAAACACAACGGAGAAGAAACTACCTTTGTGCTATGTTTTTGTAGATTTGGTTTGAGTTTACAATATTTACAATATTGATAGATAGATAGTTTATTCTGTCATAAAAAAGGAAACTCTTAAAAGAGGTACTCTTACCTGGAACGTTCACAGGTTTCTGCCCACTACGACCCATAAAACCAGAATAGGCCAACTCATACAAATAGACATCTGTGTACTTCGATTGTAGTTGTGCTTGCTTGATGATCGAACGACAGAAGTTATTGTCACTGAAATACTTCACCCAAAAGAAAATCAGAAAACTACCTAGTTTCATTTAAATATATTTAGATTTTCATCAAATATCGGCCCAATCGATTTCTCTGTTCTCTTTCTGACATGCACACAAATTTCTGGAGATCATCATACCAATAATTATACGATAATCAAATATATAGCATTGTATTTTTTGGTTGATTTATATTTATTAAAATTGAAAGTCCAATTTTGCATCACTTTTTCGAGCATTTCACCTGTATCCCACGAATTACGCGTGTTATGTTATCCTTACATCGTAAGGTCTTATGTTAGTCTTCAATCGTGTTCGGCTTGTGCACATACACTTACGACTTCACATAACCCCACAAGAAATAATCCAGAGGCGCCAAATCCCATGATCTTGGCGGTCAATTCACAGGGCCATTTCGAGAGACAAGCTGCTCACCAAATTCATCCTTCAACATGTCCATTGTTTCACGAGCTGTGTGGCATGTGGCACCGTATTGATGAAACCACATGTCAACCAAGTTCAACTCAGCCAACTGGAGCGAAAAAAAGTTGCTTATCATGGCTCGATATCGTTCGCCGTTGACGGTAACGTTTCTTCCACGGTCGTCTTTGAAGAAAAATGGACCGCTGATGCCACCAGACCATAAACCACACCAAACTCGTTTTTTCGGACTGAATCGTTAATTCTTGTATGGCATTTGGCTGTTTATCACTCCAGATGCGGCATTTTTGTTTATTAACATATCCGTTAAGCCAGAAATGAGTCTCATCGCTGAACACAATTTTTTGATAAAACAGCGGATTTTCATTAAACTTTTCTAAGGCAAATTCACCAAAAATTAGACGTTGTGGTAGGTCATTCGGCTTCAATTCTTGCAGAAGTTGAATTTTATAGGCTTTATATACCCAAATCAACTCGTAAAATTTTCCATGTGGTTGAGTACCACGTGCCCAATTTCTGAGAACGGCGACGAATTGACATTTCACGATCCTCATCACTGTACCCTACGGCTGCGATATTCTCTTCAGTACGCACTGTACGCATGCGAGACAATGGTTTAATGTCCAACAAAGTAAATTTGGTGAAAAATTTAGTGATAACAGCACGAATTGATGATTCACCAAGTCGATTATGATGGCCATAATATGGTCGTAACAAACGGATACATATTTTTCACAGAGCACGAATTTTGATAATAAATTTCAACAATTTGCAATCGTTGCTCGTTTATAAGTCTTTCCATTATGAAATGGCAGAGTATACTGAAAACTGTTTACTTTGGCAGATGACGTTTGGATGCCATTACCAACCAGTGCCGCCAACCTGAAAAACTTAACTCCTCATGGTGATGATCGTCGAGGAGGCGACATTTTTGGCGTTGATTTTCGTTATGCCCTGAAATTTAGTTGTGGAAAGTAGCACCGATTTCTGTAATTCCACGTAGAGATGTTCGCCGAGTTCTATTTTATGATGTTTTTGATAGATTTTTCGGGATTATACCAGTGGGTCCTAAGATAATTGAAACATTCTTAACTAAAGTCATATGCCATTGTATTTTCACCCGCACTTCAAGTTCTCGATGATTTGAGATTGTATCGACATTTTTCTCTGTTAGGTTGATAGCATTTGGAATGGGACAAAAAACACAACATATTCAAATTTTGAATATGTTGATTTAACTGATCGTTCAATCAGTTCTGTTACTCAAAAGACACGATGTATTTCGAGTACCAAGTGCTTCTTACTATCAACTTGCTACTAAGTTATAGTTATGCTACTATTCCCCGTTAGAACAACTTCAAGAGCATTTTAGAAAGCCGAATAACTTCGATATGAGAAAAATAGAAGTTTTGCTGACAATTTATAGGCCAGAGTTATCTAATTGAGTGTTTCTGCCTTCAATGGTAGAGACAATGTTTGTCGCCAGTGATTGTTAAGTGAAATCGTTGTCTTGATCACTTTTAGGAAAAATTTTTAGATGTCGTCAATGACCATCTCCAGAAGAAATGCCAGAAAGTCAGTTGTTCTAGGGCCACTAGTTAAGTATCTCCAATTTAGATAAGTCGAATATCTAATTAGCATTGTTGAGTCCTACCAATTCAATGAACATAACCTAACTCAATCCAATCTTACCTACCTTAATGCAGGCACCAAAGTGCTTGTGAATTGGTCCATCTTTAACGTATATTTTGCGGATATAATCACCAACTTTCTTAGATACAACAGGATCGTTCAGATGCATGTTATATGGTACAAACAATTCATTGTGTTTATCAAAAGTTTCCATTTTCTCAGGTAAATGCTTATCTGTAAATAGAAATAATTTTAAAGTAACAAATTTGTAAATCTCTAATTAATATTAACTTATGTTTTGTTGCACTGCCGCTATAGAAAATATCAGGGATCAATTCTATGGTGTGACAAACCCTTAAGGAGGTCTCAGACAAATAAAGGGTGTTTTTTTTAGAGGTATAGAACTTTAAATTGCAATAAAACAAGGATGGACCATCCGATTGACAAGAATTTTTTTTTATTCGAAAGATAATCTTGTGGCATTACATTTTGAATATGATTTCTGGCATATGACCGCTAAGGCTGGCTCAGATGTAGTCCAATCTGAACGTCCAATTTTCGATGACAGTTTCCAACATGTGTGGCCGTATATCGGCAATAACACGGCGAATATTGTCTTCCAAATGATCAAGCGTTTGTGGCTTATCCGCATAGACCAATGACTTTACATAGCCCCACAGAAAGTAATCTAGCGGTGTTAAATCACAAGATCTTGGAGGTCAATTCACAGGTTCAAAACGTGAAATTAGGCGGTCACCAAACGTGTCTTCCAATAAATCGATTGTGGCACGAGCTGTGTGACATGTTGCGCCGTCTTGTTGAAACCACAGCTCCTGGACATCATGGTTGTTCAATTCAGGAATGAAAAAGTTAGTAATCATGGCTTTATACCGATCACCATTGACTGTAACGTTCTGGCCATCATCGTTTTTGAAGAAGTACGGACCAATTATTCCACCAGCACATAAAGCGCACCAAACAGTCAGTTTTTCTGGATGTAACGGTGTTTTGACATACACTTGAGGATTATTTTCACTCCAAATGCGGCAGTTTTGTTTGTTGACGTAGCCATTCAACCAGAAGTGCGCTTCATCCTCCATCGCTTCATCATCGATACGTATTCCGTACGGAATCGTTATTTTCAAAATAAAATTGCACTATTTGCAAGCGTTCTTCAGGCGTGAGTCTATTCATGGTGAAGTGCCAAACCAAACTGAGAATAAATCACTTCACAGCTGTTAAATCGGTCGCCATCTTCAACAGTAATGCGAACTTAAAGTTCTATACCTTTAAAAAAACACCCGTTAGTAACAAAACTTTCGCAAGAGGGGGTCCCAGTTGACAACTGCTCATTATCAGGAATACCACAATATTGAATAACACAATATTACCATTAACACAATAATCGATTTCGGACACAGGGAGTGATAAACTACATCATTTCATATATTATTTGAATGATTAACTTGTTTCAAAATATTCGAATCAAATTTTGAAATATTGTTCAGTTTGTTGAAAATATATTTGCATAATTTTCTCAACCATATGCATGTAGACGTATGATATGTTGGTTTCTTGAGTTCCACATTTTCTGTCGACGATTTTCTTGTTTGTCACGTTGGGTAACATAATCATCTTATAATTATATGAAAATATTACAATCCTTTACCTCAAAAATTAACACTAAAACTATCAGATAGAAAATATGCCCGCGCCTACTCACCTTGAGAGAGAAACAGAGCTTCTTCCGAATTAAATCCTATTAGCGTTGGAACAACATTGAACTTTCCAGTAGAGAACAATTGGAATGCTTTTTGTGTTAAAAATGCGTCCTCATGTTCTGGTTCTATAACACCCATAAACCCAAATCCTTTTTGTAAGTTCCACATATTTTGATTCATATCCTGAATGAAATAATCAAATATATATAAAAATAAAAATAAAATTTATTGAGAAACATTCCTTACATAGTAAAATTACATTCGTTCAATTGATACAATAATTACAGCTAAGAAGAATGCTCACAAAAAGACTGAATTCAGTTTGAGTCTGATCTTCCATTCAGTCCTCGAGCAAAAATATTCTTACAAACAAAAATATTGGTTCTGTTTATATTCACAATAATATATAGCTATATATGAAATGAAGAGAAGAAATTTTTTTGAAAAAATTGAACATTAAAAATCAACAAGCATATGATACAAAAATTTATTCATTATTCATCAATGACTTAACTCCCTTCTTAAAGAAATGAACATTGAGTAATTTCAAATTTTATGGCAAATGGTTGAAGATTTTAATACTCTGAAATAGAGCGAGTGCTCAAATTTAGCTGTTCTATGCTTAGGAATTAGTAGAACATCACTTTCCCTTTTTTAATATTCATGATTACTATTCAATTTAATAAAACTATCTTAATTTTCTTTAACATATAGTAAGCATCTATAAATATATAAACAAGCTAGGGTGAGTATGTAATTATTTATGAAGGTAGGTTTACAAGATGTTCGTTGATGAATATTGACTATTAATCGAAGTATTAATAGTCAATAAACTTCTGTGTAATAAATGCCCCATTCATTTCTGTAGAGCAGCCACACTGCAGAATATTATAATTTACATGACTATATACAAGTCTGTAATACACATTCATAACACAGTTTCTACTTAGATACAATGTTTTCAATTCTAGAGGTTTCGAAAAATCAGTTAATCAGTTTTTTACATAAAACATCAATGTGTGTTGTCCAGCTCAAATTCTGTCTACATATATCCCAAGAAACTCAGTTGATTAGGATGATATGAGTGTTGTCTCCATATTTATCATTCAAGGTAATGATTCCATGGCCCTTCAGACAAAAATGAATACATACAGTGTTGTCAACGTTCACCATCAGATTGTTCATTTGACACCAACTTACAAACTCCTTCACAATGCATTCACATGCCTCTAGAAGTTCTTCAGGAGTCATTCCAGAAACAACCACCGATGAATCATCGGCAAATAGTGTCACAAAAAATCGGGACAACATCGCAGGCAGATCGTTTGAAAATAATATTAATAGAAGAGGTCCGAGTAGAGAACCTTGCGGCACTCCAAGAGCGATATCATTTCTCTGAATATATTTTATATATATATATATATATATATATATATATATATATATATATATATATATATATATATATATATATATATATTTATATATATATATATATATATATATATATATATATATATATATATATATCTATTTTCAGTTGATTGACAACCGCAAGCGACTGGTTTGAAATGTGGCAAGCCCCATCTTGTTGAAACCATGTCTCCGCATTAAAACCTTCAAACTCCTGTAATTCTGGAGCCACAAAGCTCCGCAACATGTCGCAATACCGCTCACTATTTACCGTGTTTGCTCGCCCTCGCTGGTCTTCAAAAAAATACGGCCCAATGATGCCTTCCCTGACATAGCAGCCCACACGATAACCTTTGGACTATGTAGTAGTCATTCACGTTTCTCTCTCGGATTTTCGTTGGACCACAAGCGGCAGTTTTGTTCGTTTAAGTGCCCGTTTAAGTGAAAATTCGCTTCATCACTAAAAAGGATGTTTTCAAACGTTGGGAAGCGTTGAAGCATTTCATTTGCAAAATTCAGTCGAAGAGGATAGTCGGTAGGTTTCAGTTCCTGCACGAGCTGAATTTTGTAGGCTGTAAGATTTAAATCTTTCTTCAAAATAGTGTGCAACGACGATTTTTTAATGTTAAGGCCTTGACCTTGTTTGAGAATGGATTGAGACGGGTTTCGACTCACTAAACTCTCACTTCTTCAATCGCTTGTTGGGTTCGAACAGAGCGTGGGCGACCTGCATGGTGAATTTTCACACTCGAACCGGTATTCTCAAACATTCGAAACCATTTTCTGATGGTGTCGTCCTTCGGTGCATTCCGTACATTAAATTCTGCACGATATGCACGTTGAGCTATCGAATCACCATTCCGATAATAAGCGCGTATGCAAAACGCACGATGGTTTCCCAGGTACGCTTCCATGGTTACTGAATCTCCAAACAATGGCGGAGCAAGCTATCCTATCCGCCCCTCCACCAATCACGCCATTACTCGGACAGCGCCGATACAAATACCCCCCACCCTTTCTGGACACCCGTTAGAATTTCATTTTGGTTGTTCGCGATGAAGTCTACATCGTCCGCGTATAACAGGTTGCAAGGAACCGGTTTTTGAACTATCTCGGTCAGGTAGTTCATAACGATATTGAAAGAAAAGGGCTTAAGGCGCTTCCTTGATGAACTCCTACTGTTTAGTATATATAAAATATAAAAAATTTCTTATGAATTCATCACAAAAATTAACCAACATACATCACCAAATAAATCGATAGAAGCCTTCTTGATATGAGTTTTCTTAATGGTTTTAAGGAATTCCATCAACTCTTCAGTGGAGGTATTATTTTCATTGATTGTTGAATTTATGTGGCTTGCAAACTTGTAAGCAATACTTTTTGGATTGTTTTGAAGAGCCCAAATTGATAAAGACGATCCACTACTTTGAATGGCTCCCCTGAATAGACCTGAAATTAATTCAATGTTTTCATTCATATTTGATATCCAAATCCGTAGAATTTTCATTGGAACAATAAGTCATAAGTGAAAATAAATCATTTTCATTACAAGAATTTTCGTTCCGAAGTAAGATCTTCATATCATAATTACCACCACTAAGGAAATATTACAGCTCATCGTTTCTGTTGATCTATCGCTGAAATGTAATTGCTATTGAGACGCTGCATTCGAAAAAGTTACAATAACATTCCAATAAACTGCAGATGGAAAATCTTCAAGAGATATTTCCTTGACATATTCTAATAATACGTTGACGTATGATGGTTTAAAAAAACGCGTCCAGTGTTCACATTTTTATAGTAATTATTCTATATATTATTGTTATCATATATATATATATATATATATATATATATATATATATATATATATATATATATATATATATATATATATATATATATATATATATATATATATATATATATATATATATATATACATACAAACATTATGTTAAAAACAATAAATTAAAATTTACACACTTGGCTCAAGTTTCACTAAATATATTAAAAACGTGTTAATTTTAATTTCAAGGTTGTCAAGGTTTGAATTCTAAGATTTATAGGTTGTGAGAATACTCAACAGCCATATTATTACCTATTTAACAACAATGTTAATGTTATTACGAAGCTAAAGCAAAACATAACAAGAAATTGAAATTTATAGGTTAGCGACAAAAATGGTGGTAGTCCAGTAATCGCTAACCTATAAATTTCAATTTCTTGTTATGTTTTGCTGTAGCTTCGCAATAACGTTATTTTCATTGTTGAATAGTTAATAATATGATAATTGATTATTCTCAGAACCTATAAGTCTTAATATTCAAACCTTGAGGAAGAAGGGAATACCTATATTGGAAAGTATGCTGAGAATAAAATAGATACCAACATCAAGTCCTCCTTCATAATTATTGCTGCATATTCCACTATTCAATTATTTATTTAATAATTGATCAGCAAAGAACACTTCACTTCTAGTATTCTACTATTAGTATATTATTAGTCTAGTATTTTAGTACTAGTATTTAATCTAGTATAGAATTCTAGTATTCACAAATTAATACTAGAATATTCATTTGATCAATTTCAATTGATTGAAGAAATTTGCAGTCTTTTTTTGTTTTTCACCTGAACTATCTTGTAATTCCATCAGATTTGGAATCGATTTCAATATTTCTCCAACATTTATCTCTTGAAGAATGATGTAGGCAACACATGTTACACATACACATAGCTCTATTATAACGTCTTTTGTGATTAATTTCAATTTTTCGAATAAATTAGTGTCGTTAGTACAAAAACTATAGGTATGTGTGTGTGCACAAACAACACACACACACACACACACACACACATATATATAACGCGTGTTTTTATAGAGGTATAGAACTTTTAAGAACTGTTAAGTTGGCATTACTGTTGAAGATAGCGACCGATTCAACATCTGAGAAGTGATTTATTCCCAGTTTCCCATCAAGCAAGGCGTACATTCGTCGAATGGGCCCAAAACAAGGATGCCGTTGTTCCCGATTTTCATAAGCGAATTTTGTTTAGCGATGAAGCGCACTTCTGGTTGAATTGATACGTCAACAAACAGAACTGCCGCATTTGGATTGAAGATAATCCTCAAGTGTATGTCAAAACACCGTAACATCCAGAAAAACTAACTGTTTGGTGCGTTTTATGGGCTTGTGGAATCATTGTTCCGTACTTCTTGAAAAACGATGATGGCCAGAACGTTACAGTCATTGGTGATCGGTATAGAGCCATGATTACTAACTTTTTCATTCCTGAATTGAACAATCATGATGTCCAGGAGCTGTGGTTTCAACAAGACGGCGCAACATGTCACACAGCTCGTGCCACAATCGATTTATTGAAAGACACGTTTGGTGACCTCCTAATTTCACGTTTTGGACCTGTGAATTGGCCTCCAAGATTTTGTGATTTAACACCGCTAGACTACTTTTTGTGGGGCCATGTAAAGTCATTGATCTATGCGGATAAGCCTCAAACGCTTGACCATTTGGAAGACAATATTCGCCGTGTTATTGCCAATATACGGTCACAAATGTTGGAAGAAGATATCGAAAATTGGACGTCCAGATTGGACTACATCCGAGCCAACTGTGGCCATCATATGCCAGAAATCATATTTAGAATGTAATGCCACAAGATTATGTTTCGAATAAAAAAACATTCTTGTCAATCGAATGATCCATCGTTGTTTTATTGCAATTTGAAATTCTATACCTCTAAAAAAACACCCTTTATATATATATATATATATATATATATATATATATATATATATATATATATATATATATATATATATATATATATATATCATTAGAGTACCGTACCTTTAGAATTTGGCCCCAATAATTGAAAACCAACAGAACCCGCCCCTGCACTTTCTCCATAAATAGTCACTTTGTCCGAGTCTCCACCAAAGTAATGTATATTTTCTTGCACCCACTTTAATGCCATCTGTTGGTCTTTGAAACCATTGTTACCAGGACAAGTCAAGTCACCAGTTGAAAAGAATCCTAAAAATATGAATGAATGATGAATGAAATATCTCAATATATAGTTGGCAATAGCTAAACCAGACAAATGAATTTTTATAATCAAACGATATAGACATAATTAAAAAGAAATTATATCAATTGAAAACTTGAACATATAGTAACATTATTGGTTCTTATGAAAGATACCTGCAATTATCGAATGGACTAAGCAATCACAAATTCTTGTTTTATAACGTTTATCTATAATTATTATAATTTTTTTTATCTGCTCCATTACTATCGGAGACAGCGTTGCCTTTTCATTTAATTTACATCACAAGGAAAAGAGATCGAATGGATTGTGATTATAGCGTCGGTGGTCAGGTCCTCTCGTGTACAGATAAGGCGAGAGATCGTGGTGTAATCTTCGACCAGAAGCTTTCGTTTGTCCTACACATCACCCAACTTATTTCATATACTGCGAAAATATATTCAATCGTTATACGTAATGGCAAATGTTTTAATAATTCTGCAGCATTCATAGGGCTATTCAATACTCTAATCCGTAGCAAGTTGGAGTATGGCAGTACGATATGGCATCCCATTTACACTTGCCATCAACGCCATCTTGGGGCCATTAAGAGAAGGTTCTTGAAATTCTTAGTTTGGAGGGAGGATAAAGTTTATCCACAGAGAGAAGACAATCATTACGAATTATTGAGTCGATTTAGTTTTATCTCATTGCAGAGCGGGAGAGAAATTTTATCGCTCAAATTTTTGTGCAAATTACTACACAATAGTAATGATTGTCCTCCTCTCTTGTCCGCTTTGAAATTTCGTGTTCCTAGGCAAAATTCTCGAAATACAGAATCATTCCACCTATAGACTCCGAGGACCAACTCCCTAATGCAAACCCCCATTTGGTTCATGGAGTCTACATTGAATAGAGTAGTCAATATTTGTGACATTCACTTTGACTCCATAGAATTTATTATCAGTCGTTATGTGAACAACGAAAATTGATTAAAATGAATTAATTTAGATTGAGTTACTTGTAATATTTCATTGAATGCTATAGTGTAGTTATAAGTCACTAGTTTTTTTAGATTAGATTAAGCTCTTAGTTAAATCTTTTTTTTTCAATTATTTTGTTAAATCCTTTTTCTAATTATTTAATTATGTATTCAATATGGTTATTATTTTCTGTTATTAGGTGTTATACCTGTTGAGAATAAAGAACTTATTATTATTATTATTATTATTATCAAGGGCTATATCGCTGCAATGGTCATTGAATAATAAAAAAAGAATATTGTGAATACTGCGTAGAAACAAATTTGAGTGAGATTCTGGAAATTCATCAGATATATTGGCATGAATTATAAAAGAAACAGAAAAGAAAACTAGATATTCATAATAGGGTTGGGAGATTCGTAAATTCATCTGTCAATTTCAGAAATTGCTGAACTACTTGAATTATTCAATCTCGTAGTAATCCCAATACATGAATAAAATTCTATCGAATAATAAATTAAAATGAACACACTGAATATATTAAAAATTTTACATATGTTTCGGGTGGTTAACCCGATAATCTTGATAATGCCTTAACCACCCGAAACATCTCTAGAGTTTCTAATATATTTAGTGAAACTTAAGTCAAGTGTGTTAATTTTAATTTATTGATTTTTAAAATGATGTTTCACCAAGAGATAAGCGAAACCTCCGTGTCATTTATTCTATCAAATTCTTGAACACCTTGTTGATCGTATCAACACTTTAGAGTTCATCAAACATATTACCAAAATTCGGACAGTTGACATTGATTTCTAATCTATTTAACCGTTTAATATTTCAATCTACTTATAATGTAACCTACCGTAGAAACCTAGTCGATATTGAATAACTACCACTATGATATCATAATCCATCAAATAAAATGGTCCAAAACGATCAATACTGGCTGATCCATGCAGAAAAGCACCTCCATGTATATAAACCATGACAGGAAGAGATACGTTGGTACTGTTGATCGCAGACTATTCCCATAACAAAAAAATGTAAATATATGAAATCATAACGAACGAAGAATCATTTTTCCAAAGATAAACGGAAACACTTTCAGTTTCATACATGCAAATAATTGATTCAATAACAGGCTTTACCTGTGGTGTGTAAACATTCAGATACAAACAATCTTCATCTTCTGTAGGAGATTCAGTGGAGGTAGCTTGGACGCACATTTTCTTCGCATTTCTGTCGTCTAAGACTCCATCCCAATTGTCCGGTTTCTGAGGGACCTATTGAAATACATTTTTACAACATTTAACGAAGTATAATTTCTAGATTTTTGTGAAAACTATGTGATTAAATCAGATTTTTCAGTTTCAAAATTTGTTTTCCAGCGAACAAAATTAATTGAAATGCTTCTATTCACTTAAAATAATACCTGTACCAAAAATTTGAAATACTGTTAAAATAGAGCAATTTCACCTATAAATTTACTATCATCTTATGGAAAAAATTTAGAAGTAGTAGTAAAAAACCAGGTATGAGAATTATTTGAAAAATTTTCTGTCATTTCTGAGTTTCAATCAGGATTCAAAAGAAATTGCTCTTGTGAGACAACAATACTGAACATATGTGAGTAATGGTATAGTGCTGTAAATAAAAGACGGCTATAGTAGTATTATTGGATTTTAAAAGAGCTTTTGAAACGTTATGTATATCAGTATTATTGAAAAAACTGTATAAGCTTGGCTCTGAGGGAGTAGTAAATGATTGTTTCAGGTCTGACTTGGACTCGCGAATACAAAAAGGTAAGTTTAATTGCATGCTGTCGGATAGCATGAAAGTGGATGTAGGCGTACCTCAAGGAACTGTTCTAGGTCTCTTGTTGTTCTCCTTATATTTAGACGATATTGTCACTCATGTGAAGATAAATGTTCTAAAGGTACGTTTATTCGCTGACGATATTATGCTCAATATATATGGCAAAGATATTAAGAATATGACAGAGGGGATCAATAAAGACCTTTCTGCAATTAATGAATGGTTGTGTAACAATAGCTTACCTCTAAATGTGCAAAAACTAATTTCATAGTTTGGGTACGAGTAAAACCCTTAAGATTAATAAAAATGAGGATATAAATGTAAAGATTAAAAAAAAAATTAGAAGAGTAGAAACAGTGAAATATTTCTGCATTATGTTAGACAAAAAATTGAGTTTCAATGATCATGTTCTGACAGAAATCTGTCGACATATGTGAAATTATTGTTGTTCAAATCAATAATAATGCCACATTTTGAATATTGCTCCACTTTGTTATTTGGTTTGACTAAATAAAAACCAAATTTTAAATATATTCATATTTAAAATGAAAAATCAGTTGCTTTCATGTAATGTAATAAAAAATGTAACATTGTCAGAGTTGTCCATGGGTATAATACTAGAAATACTGATTATTTTTATATCCAAACTTGTAAGCTTTCAATAATTTAACAAGTATATTAAAAACTAGTACTAGTATTGAGATATTTAAGCGTGATTTTAGCGTGGGTAAAGTTTTCTGTGGTTTCCTTTACCATTAAATGTCTGATGAATTGAAAATCGAACATTTGACCAAATGGCACGTAATGAGTAAGCCGGCCACAAACGCAAAATAATTCATGTAAACTCGAAATGAATATATGTTAAAAAAAAATTTTTTTTGTTTTTTTTTCCTCTTGTTAATGTGGAAATAAATTTTGTTTTTTTTTGTATCACATTATATTAAAAAAATACAGGGTTGAAGAAGAGACCTTATAACTTCCCATTTGTAATTGTTTATAAATTCCATGAAATGTAATTCACTTTATCTCAATAAACGTTTTTGATTTGATTTGTGATCTTAGAACGTATATTTTAAATGATGAGATAGGTATATAATCCAAAATTGACAGTTCAAAATATGTAAATTTTTTGTATAGCTTCAGCTAAATAAATTTTATTATTATTATTATCAAACTGAAAAAAAAATCATCAAGTAATGTTATATAGGGTAGTAAATTGATGTGATACTATGAACCACTATGAACTTAGTTCGGTACAACGTTACTGACAGACAATTAAGAAATAGCAGTACGTAGAGAAGTAGTTGCACTCAAATAGGATCTACAGCAACCGTAACGTGTTTCTATACTTACTGCATAAATCTTACCTTAAAACGCAAATCACCTATAGGTGGCTTAGCAAAGGGAATACCTTGAAATGCGTTGAAAGTCTTATTATTGATTGTTGACATAGTTTGACCAAGAATTTTTCCATTTTTGATCTGCAGTATCAGCTCCGGATGTACTGACTGAAAGAATGAAGAACATCTATATGAATACAGTATTATTACTACATTAATTACTATATTATTACATTAGTACTACATATACAAAACAAATTCTTCACGAGTTAATCAAAAGAATATTATAGCGTAGCTGTCGACGTTAAACATGAACAATGTGGTCTACATTATCCTTCAAGGGATAAATGTTAGAGAATATTGAAATCGGTGTCTACATTTATTGGAAACGCAAGAGAGTTACTGTTTCGAGCTACAATGTGCTCTTCAGTTGCGTCCCACGATATTCTCTAACATTTATCCATTGAAGGTAATATTCCTATGAAATTTGAGAGAATTTCTAGAAAATGAGAGATCACCACACACAGTATATACACTGTATACCATGGCATAGCAGAGTACCATGGTGAAAACTTATGGTACCATAAACCCTACTGGTATCATAAGTACCATCCTGTTGATACTTATGGTACCAGCAGGATGGTGCACCGCATTACGCAGCTGATATTGGAAGGTATCTTGACAAAAATTTTATCAACGTGAATTGGTAAGTCTGGTTCTATTGAATTTTTTCTGTGGGGCAATCGAAAAATTATCGTGTACAAAAGTAAACCAGATAACATCTAGGAATTTAAAACCACTAAAATCCAACAAGAATTGATTGGCCGTCTTGGTTAATGCTAGGCACAGGCAAAACTTCAGTTTAAACATTTCATCAATCTCCATCTCAAAATTTGTTGAATCAACTGTGTGATATCTATAGTAATAAAACAATATTTAGAATTTTCTCATAATTTAATAAAGGGTGTTTTTTTAGAGGTATATAACTTTGAATTGCAATAAAACAACGATGGATCATTCGATTGACAAGAAATTTTTTTATTCCAAAGATAATCTTGTGGCATTACATTTTAAATATGATTTCTGGCATATGACCGCCACGACTGGCTCGGATGTAGTCCAATCTGGTCGTTCAATTTTCGATGACTTTTTACAACATTTGTGGCCGTATATCGGCAATAACACGGCGATTATTGTCTTCCAAATGGTCAAGCCTTTGTGGCTTATCCGCATAGACCAATGACTTTACATAGCCCCACAGAAAGTAGTCTAGCAGTGTTAAATCACAAGATCTTGGAGGCCAATTCACAGGTCCAAAACGTGAAATTAGTCACCAAAATATTTGAATTTCAATAAATCGATTGTGGCACGAGCTGTGTGACATGTTGCGCCGTCTTGTTGAAACCACAGCTCCTATACATCATGGTTGTTCCATTCAGGAATGAGAGCCCCAAAAATTAGTATTCATGGCTCTATACTTTGAATAAATACCCACGTATTGACTGTAACGTTCTGGCCATCATCGTTTTTGGAGAAGTCAGATCATGATTCCACCAGCCCATGAAAGCGCACCATCATCGTTTTCTGGATGTAACGGTGTTTTGACATAAACTTGAGGATTATCTTCACTCCAAATGCGGCAGTTTTGTTTGTTGACGTAGCCATTCAACCAGAAGTGCGCTTCATCATAAAATGGACGTATTGCGCGATACGTATTCCGCACAGAACCATTATTTTCGAAATAAAATTGCACTATTTGCAAGCGTTGTTCAGGCGTGAGTCTATTCATGATGAATTGCCAAACCAAACTGAGAATAAATCATTTCTCAGCTGTTAAATCGGTCGTCGTCTTCAACAGAAATGCAAACTTAAAGTTCTATACCTCTAAAAAAACACCCATTATAAATACGCATGACGACGTTTCGAAGTACTACTTCTTTATCAAATGCTGGATTAATACTATATGTAATTTTACAAAGTTAATACTTATAGCTATTTTCACAGAACATACCATGTATGTTCTGTGACTAACTTGGAATGAGGACCATAGAATACACTGATATTTAACAAAAGGATCGTATACCTGGAGATGAACACAGAAAATCAATGTCTTAAGTCAGGTATTTCAACTGAATGTAAGAAATATACAAATATAAAACTAAGATTTCTAAGAACAAATTAAGAAAAGTTAAAATTTTCGAACATAAAACATAAAATTGAATGTAAATTAACTAAAACCTAGGTAATCAATCTGATCTGCTAACTGGAATATTCTTATTGAACATATTAAGTAGAGGGCTAGTGTTAACCTCTAACTGGCTATTGAGTAAAAGTCCCGAATTTTCGAATTTATTAATATGTAATGATTCTAGAAAATTTAGCTTGAAACCTTTATTCTCTCTATTAAATATTTCAAACTCTGAACTAAATATATGACTTTCTTCTAATAAATGGTTAGCATAATGGGAATCTGTTTTCTGTTTCTCAAAACTACGTTTATGTTCCGATAATCTAATTCAGAAATTTCTGAGTATCGGCCTCATCAATTATCAATTTGATATTTATAGCTTTAAAATCAATAAGTCATCAAAATTTTCTCGAAAACTTCCACCAGTGACATGACAAAATTTTTAATGTGCAGTGTGGAGAAAATGCTATTTCAAAAGGCAGTACCAAAAATAGAAGTGGCAATTTGAAAAAATTCGCATGACGTCATAGCCGAAACACTAATTATGTCATCAATATGACTAAAATGTTAAAAGATGTGTGTCTCCAAACAAAAATTTTACTTGTCCGCAGATTTTTCGAAAAACTTTTCTTTTTTGGATGATGAATTTAATCATCACTCCGTTCTCACACTATATATTAAGTTATTATATTATTATAGTTATTATTGGGTATTAAATATTTAATTTTGAATACTGAATTACTACAAATACATTCAAAGTTGGGTACTCACTCCGATTCCTAATAAAATGAAAATCAACCACATGTCTTCCGAATATAAATTTGGTATGTGAACCTTAAAAGTATGTGACCCTTATTAATATATCTCTCAACATTGACTAATCATTAATAAACAGATTCATAACAGTAATCACACATTTGCTACAATTTTAATTGAATTAGATACTCAGATACACTAGGGTCACATCCAAAACACTTTTCAATATTATACATACAAGGACAATTCAAAAAAAAGAAAACAATTGTTGCTCAAAACAAAAGGATATGATTAAAAACAAACTTCAAATTAACAAGTGAAATTTAAGGATGTCAATGAATGTCGAGTATGATAATATATACTCGACCAAATACAAGAAAGTTTGTCAATATCATGCTTCAGTGAAAAGGTATTCTATGAGATAATATTATTCGTGTTAATATTTCTATTCTCATGAAAATGGGCTCACCTCCCGAAAATATTTCAACCACCCGAAAGTGTCTCAATTTTAATTTATTATTCAATATTATTAAAGGAAATGAAATTTTCTCCTTAAAACAGTGATGATTTTCAGTGGTGTTTTCCGTACAGTGTGTTGGTAATAATCGTTATTAAGCTTGGAATATCTACGATCTACATAAAACTTAATAAGAGATAAGATCATTCATTTTATGGTGATACGTAGTGCTTCATTGAATTGTCTCGTAATATTCATAAATATTTATGTCGGTATGATCTTATCACTGATTGAGTTATGTATCGATATCACAGTTATTTCTGGTTATTCGATCATCGACCAGTTGAATTTCGAATTATCTTCCAGCCAACAAACTCATCATAGATGGAACCCTCAGATTAATCTCCATTTTCAAATATTACATAGTTACATTGACGAGTTGCGGAGATTCGCTGAATATTTGGAAATCCTACAAAGATGTGGTAAAGTTCAAATTTCAAGCAGATATAGGAGCTGACACAAAATTATTATTCAGTAGAAATATGAATAAGAAAGACCTTAATCTACGGTGTTGGTTGCTTCATGCAGTAATAATAATAATAATAGAACTTTATTAGTACTCCATTACAAAGTTCATATATACATGGTAATTGCTAACATTTTTAACATACTTTATTCAAGTTGCATTCGTATAACCTCACAAACTATATAGTACTAAGAGGTGGGGTACATCAGTAGGTGATTAATCCAACCGAAATAAAACAAAAAAAAAAAACTATTTCTCAACAATTTTCTGCACAATAAAGAAAAGAATTAATTAAAATAAATAAGGCAGGTATGGTGGTTCAGTGTAGAATACATATTAACAACATGCTCAATATATAAAAAAAAAATTAAAAACCACACAAAAAAAACTAAATTATTTTCCTTCAGAAGACATTACTTACATTTTTTTTTGAAAGCTTCCGCTTTGTAACTGAAGAGTTCATTCGGGATACTATTCATTAAATTAACAATTGTATACGAAAAAGAACGTTTAAATAAGGTTCTATAAAAGCAGTTGTAAAAAGCAAAGTAATTTACAACAACATGAAAAACATGGAAACTTAACAGAATTTGTACAAATGTTAAGACTGGATAGATACAATAAAATTGTAAATAATAAAATTAAAAAATTTTCAAACAAAATCTACTTCTTTTAAACAATTGAATAAATAAATAATCTACATCAGGTTCAAATGAATATAATGATCTAGTTTGTAATAATGATCTAAAAGCGATATGTTGTAAAATTGAAAATAAGTCACCATTAATGACAAAAAAAAATATTGATGAATATCTACACGGTACTGCATAAAAAAAGTGATATTGGTTTTAACGGTTCTATGGAAATACTCTTCGATAAGTTTAGATATCTTGAAGAAATATAAAAAAAAATTCGAAAAAGTATATTATGTTGTTCATCAAATAAATTAACACAATTGAACTTCCTAATTGAATTAAAAAAGGTGTATTATGACTCATTACGTATTGTTAGCAAAAGGTTTATATGCCTTTATAAACTATACCTATGTTTTAATATTATAAAAGGTACAGTTAACATAACTCATGCAAAAAACTCTCCTAAATCGTTTTCAATTCGAATAATTAGCTTGTATGTACTTAAAATATAGTAAGTAGATTAAGTGAGGTTAAGTAAACGTAGGCATAGATTGTATATACCTTGTAAATATTTGGAAATAAAAAATATGGGCAATTCACTCCATGATTGAAGATTTCTTAACAGGGAAGAAGTTGATCTGCAGTTGGGAATAATTTTCTGTAACTAGAGCTCAAAAAACAGATCATTCAGGCAAATGAAGCAAATAAGTACTGAGGAAACGTATCGTGACAAAAAAAGATATTATTCAGAATGGGGTATAAGATTACGTTATACAAAGAAATTGAAATACTTCCAAATGTACTTCGTTGAGTTAGATACCACTTGGACTATCCTCGTATATACACAGAAGGGCATCTCGTATCAGCAATTAAATAACTTTTTTTATCTCAAATAATTTCTCATAAATTCTAAATGAACCATGATTCTCAGAAATAAATAATTGATGAGGCCGATACTTGATGTAAATCGATAAACATAATAAAACAATTGTTAAACAAAGATTTACACATATATTAAAAAGAATACTGCATGACGTACGTTTCGATGAGATTCACCTTTTTCAAATGCTACGTGCAGACTAATGACATTTCTCGAATACTTAGAATAGGTAAACTTGAATTATGAATACAGAGAAAACAGGTTAAATAACAGGTAGAAGGGATCAATTCATACTGAACTACTATAATGAACTAAGTAATTTTGAAAACATTGAGAAGGGGGCTTGAGGTATGATCGATTTGGCTGTTCAAAAGGTTGCCAGAATATTTGTATTTATTAATTTGAAGTTATTCTAACAAATTAAGCTTCATTCCCTTGTTTGCGGTATTCAAAAATTTCAAAATCGGAATTGAATATATGATTTTCATTAATCAAATGATTTGCATAATGTGAATCTGTCTTCTGATTATCAAAGCTACGTTTATGTTCAGAAATTCTTATTTGAAAACTTCTAAACGTTCTACCAATATAAAACTCATCACAACTACCACAGTTAATTTTATATACTCCTGATTTTTTATTTTTGTTGACCTCAGATTTGTTATTACCGATACTTATCGGTAAGTCCAGTGAAAAACTCAAATCTCTTCTTTTTAAGTATAACATCAACATTGCTTACCGTACTGAAAATAACTTAGGAAAACATCAAAAATAACAAATCTAAGGTCAACAAAAATAAAAAATCAGGAGTATATAAAATTAACTGTGGTAGTTGTGATAAGTTTTATATTGGTAGAACGTTTAGAAGTTTTCAAATAAGAATTTCTGAACATAAACGTAGCTTTGATAATCAAAAGACAGATTCACATTATGCAAATCATTTGATTAATGAAAATCATATATTCAATTCCGATTTTGAAATATTCAATTCCGATTTTGAAATTTTTGAATACCGCAAAAAAGGGAATGAAGCTTAATTTGTTAGAATAACTTCAAATTAATAAATACAAATATTCTGGCAACCTTTTGAACAGCCAAATCGATCATACCTCAAGCTCCCTTCTCAATCTTTTCAAAATTACTTAGTTTCCTATATAGTAGTTTCAGTATGAATTGACCCCTTCTACCTGTTTTCTCTGTTTGATAGCTGTAGTAGTTCATAAAATTCAATTATTCATTAGTTTTGACAAATTTGCGATATACAACAAAACATCAACAAAAATAAAGTTTTTCATATTAAAAGAAGCCCTTTATTGCTAAAAACATTCAAAATAATATAATTATATATATATATATATATATATATATATATATATATATATATATATATATATATATATATATATATATATATATGTAAGGTAGATATAATCAATCAGATATTTGTTTCGTCAAATACTTGAGATAAAATCAATAATTTCCAATGAAACTACCATTGTGATAAGATAAGAACTTCATATATAAGAACATTACTACATTTTGTCGAGACGAAGTCGAATACAGGTTCATAAATGTAACAATGAGAACAAATGAAATGAAACACTTCTTCTTAGTTATATTTTTCAATGTTTTCGTGTTGAAAAACAGTGACAGTGCAAGAATTTTGGCTTCAGTATTTTTCCATCTTACAGCCACCAAGTTGCTTTTAGGCCATTATGGAAAGAACTGGCGAAAAGAGGCCACGAAATCGTTTTGATCACTACAGATCCAATGAGAGATGAAAAACTCAAAAATATAAGAGAAATTGATATGCACATGTCCTACGACATAATGGACAGTTATAATCATAGTGAAATCGTAACAGGAACAGATAATGGAACCGATGGGCTTGGAAGATACATGAAAGCTTTACATGACACTTCCTTGGCCCAGTTCAAACACCCTGAAGTGCAAAATTTAATACACAACGAATCGGAACATTTCGATCTACTCATGATAGAAGTTGTGTATCCTGCACATATCGGATTCGTAGAAAGATGGAAGGTACCACTCATTGGAATGGTTTCACTGGATGCGTCTCTACGTTACCATCAAATAATGGGCAATATAATTCATCCAGTACTGAATCCAGACTATATAATGTCATTTAGACCACCGTTGACTTTTACACAGAGAATAGTAAGTATCAGAAATATATTATTTTTTGAAGATGAGATTTTGAAATTATTTAGTGTGGAATAATTTCAATAATTAAATAATATTTCATCAAGCAATTTATTGACTCATCGAGAGAATGCTAAAACAAGCTGAAACTTGTTTTGAGAAACTGGAGAGCGAATATTTATTTGTCACACAATTTGTCAGCTGAACTGACAAAAAAACGAAACAGATGAGAAAAAATGAAAAGTGTGAAATGACTTATTCAAGTAAATGAAGTATTCAAGTATTTATATTTATTTGCGTTTACTCTTTCTGATCGCTCTGATTCGAACAACATTCGTGTAGACAGTTTCCAAAGAGTTTTATTCGAAATATATATATATATATATATATATATATATATATATATATATATATATATATATATATATAAAGCAGGCTATTTTCAATGTGTGAAACTTCGTTGTATGCCACATCTTCGTCAAAGCTAATGCATAATTGAATATTATGAATAACCTTGAATTACTTAAATAGACAATGAATCAATTCAGAAAAGAATATATATATATATATATATATATATTATATAATATATATATATATTATATATCAAACAAAATTCATCTCTGAAAGTAAAGTAGACATTGACATTGCAGAATAAAATCAAAATTACATATTTTAAATATGTTATTATATGTTATGTTATGTTATGTTATATTATGTTATGTTATGTTATGTTATGTTATGTTATGTTATGTTATGTTATGTTATGTTATGTTATGTTATGTTATGTTATGTTATGTTATGTTATAATATGTTATGTTTTTAGATAAGCGTAATAGCAGGAGCAATGTTGAACTTGTATGGATACTGGGTGACGTTTCCTTCCGAAGATGAGACAGTTAAGGAAATATTCGGCCCTAACAGTAAACCTTTATGGGAACTTACAGAAAAAATGGATATGCTTTTCACGAACGTTAATCCTTTATTTCATAACATAAGGGCAGTTACACCTAATACCATACAGTTTGGTGGAGCAATTCACTTACCAGATCCAAAACCACTTCCTGAGGTAAGATATATGTAAATAATACAAGATGCGTGCTATTTAATATTTCATACTGAAGAACAAATTCCTGGGATGAAAATATTGAATAATAGTAAATTAAAATTTAAACACTTGGCCTAAGTTTCTCTGAATATATTAACAACTCTAAATATTTTACGGGTGGTTAGAACATTATGAAGAGCATTCAACAATATTTCCATACTTTACGTATTATTGTTGAATGTTTTATAAATATATATATATATATATATATATATATATATATATATATATATATATATATATATATATATATATATATATATATAATATATATATATGTGTGTGTGTGTGTGCTCTTCCAAATCAAATTTTCAGTACCTGAAGAGTTTTCTAGATTCCTCCACAGATGGCGTCATTTATTTCAGTTTGGGGACTAACGTGAAAAGCAATTTATTAGATGGGCGTATCTTGAAAATTCTTATCGAAACGTTTTCTGAATTATCATACAAAGTGCTCTGGAAATTTGAAAATGATGAAATGCTAAATAAACCTGAAAACGTATTTATCAGAAAATGGCTTCCACAAAGCGACATTCTCAGTAAGTATGGATAATTTGGAGTCTCTCTGAATTTGAATTCAATTAATCGAATAACCGAATTTATATATATATATATATATATATATATATATATATATATATATATATATATATATATATAAGAAAATGAACATAGAACATTCATAAAATGGAATATAAACAAAAATTCAAACACTTGAACTTTTGATTTACCTGACTTTATTGACAAGGAACTCGTCAGTCGCACCATGTCCATCGAAGTGAGGCAACGATTTCAATCTCCAAGCATCTTTATAGAAATCAGTAGAAAACACCTCTTGTGTTTTTGATGCTTGGTGACTCTGTAATCTGAGAGAGGTGTTTTCTACTGATTTCTATAGATGGAATTATAGAGTATTCATTACTCTACGATCTTCCACTTGAAGTCACAAGAAGATGCTTGGAGATTGAAATCGTTGCCTCACTTCGATGGACATGGTGCGACTGACGAGTTCCTTGCAGAACGAAACATATATGTCTCGCACTTATATCAGGTGTGGCATCTATTTCAATATTTCTTAACATTTATCCCTTGAAGGATAATGGAGACATCACATGTACACGTTAATCTAGCTCTGCTATAACATTCTCTTGATTAATTTCAATTTTTCAAATGAATGTTCTAGTGTTCATTTTCTTATATATATATATATATATATATATATATATATATATATATATATATATATATATATATACAATATAATGAATATAAACAAAAATTCAAACACTTGAACTTTTGATTTACACTTTATTGACAATAACATAGCATGAGCGTTTCGTCGTTACAAACGATTTCTTCAGATGCTAACAGAATACTGACCAGTCTGTTAGCATCTGAAGAAGTCGTTTGTAACGACGAAACGCGTCATTCTATGATATTGTCTAACTCCCTATATTCTCTAACTTTTCCAGTAAGATTTCAATGTCTACTGTTTCAAAGGCTCTTTTGAAGTCCAAAAACACCGCCAATACATAACTGCCATTGGCAACAGCTGATACTAAATCATCAGCGATACTAACAACCACAGACTCGCAGGACAGTTGTTCGCGAAATCCGGATTGTTTAGGAACAATTATATTTTATAGCAGTAATCATAGAACTGTTCCCCCACGCAGGATTCTAATAATTTTTCATATATAAACACTGTATTAACTGGGCGAAAGTCATTGCAAATATTTGTATTCTGTACCTTAGGAACAGGAATTATGGGTGATAATTTCCATGAATCTGGAAAAATGCCGTAATCGAACGAACTGTTTATAACATCTAAAAGTTGGTCCCCTATAGCCCCCAAAGAACTTTTTTAGAAATACCACCTTCACCACCTCCTACGTTTTTAAGGCTCTTGAGTTTTTCCTTCATTTTTGCCATATAAAGAATATAAATCAAAGTTTCATTACCACAAACCTGGTGATAAAATCTCAATGAAGAGCAGTTACTTGGTGTTTCTACTAAAGATGCTAATTCACAATCCAATACACAAGCCAACGATTCATTGTCACACGACATAAGTATCAAAAAAAGGTTTTCCCAAATAATTGTCTGTATAGTAAATTGAATATCTGACTAAAATGACGATATACAATAAAAATAAAAATAAATATCTAAAGAATATATGATACCTCACATACATATATATATATATATATATATATATATATATATATATATATATATATATATATATATATATATATATATATATATATATATATATATATATATATATATATATATATATATATATATATATTATAAAATGATATTTGTCAAAATAAATGTACTCTATGTGCTATTCCAGACTGAAAAATTTCTGTACTTTTCATCGAGGTAAACAAATAATGAAAAAAATGCCCAAATTATATCCAAGCTCATACAAACTTTATCGAAAAATTCATAGAATAAAATATCTAGATATACTATTGAAATACTATTACTATACCAAAAACGTCAAACTAATGTTAAAACCCTTATTTCTTGGTCAATCAGGAACAAAGAAGTCGCGAACACTAAAATAACATTTTGTTGAAAAAATGTGCAGATATTCATATATCTCCATCGGAAACACTGTTTTTTCTGGATAATAGGGTTCTGTGTTATTCCAGATTATCTTGTATATTTGTGTCAAACTTTCACTTTTATTGTATGAGTAAGATTTAATAATTATTAAAAATACTTACAGGACATCCAAATGTTAAACTGTTTATCACGCAATGTGGGCTCCAATCGATGGAAGAAGCAATCTTTCTCACATACCCATGATAGGTATTCCATTTTTTGGCGATCAAGAACAAAATAGTATCACGATGGAACGAAGAGGTTTCGGCATAAAATTGGATCATAACACAATGACAAAGCAGGAATTAAAATCTGCTATCCAGAATGTTATAACAAATCCGCAGTAAGTATTTTATTGAACTACTTGACAAAGATCTTTGTTCATAATATATATATATATATATATATATATATATATATATATATATATATATATATATATATATATATATACGACAAACATATAATTCTTGGTATACCCGCAACTCAACTGAAAGCAGCCGTTGACACGTGTTTCGAGCTTATTGGTTCTCCTCAGAACGGCGTAGCCAAGTTCAAGTGTACGAACCTGGAGATAGAATCAAAAATAAAAGAACACACCTGTAAACGAAGTCTCCACTGCTAGGCTTCCACGTGAACTCTCCGGGTTTGGAGATTTGGTCAAAGTATCGCCATTGCGGCGACTATTTATCCTTTACGTAGTTTTCAACCGAGAAAGTTGAATTGAATGAAAAATTTTCTTGCGGTGAAAAGTACAAATGACAAAAACACAATTCTAGGTATAGCCCGCAACTCAATTGGAAGCAGCCGTTGACACGTGTTTCGAGCTTATTGGCTCTCCTTAGAATGACGTAGCCAAGTTCGTGGTGTACGAACCTGGAGATGGAATCAACAATAACAGAACACACCTGTAAAGGAGTGTCCATCTCCAGGTTCGTACACCTTGAACTTAGCTACGCCGTTCTGAGGAGAGCCAATAATCTCGAAACACGTGTCAACGGCCGCTTCCAATTGAGTTGCGGTCTATACCAAGAATAAAATTTTTGTCGTTTGTACTTTTAACCGCAAGAAAATTTTTCATTCAACGAGAACGAAACCATCACTTTCAAGAGTGAATAAGTGATAGGATCGTTCTCGTTGACAACATTTTTGTAGACAGCTCCCTGAGAGTTTTATTTGAAATATTTCGATATTTCGATTAATAGTCTCAGTATTTATATATATATATATATATATATATATATATATATATATATATATATATATATATATATATATATATATATATATATATATACTGTATATATTATATACAGTAGACTCTCGCTATCACGAAATTCCACGGGACTGTCATTTTTGTTCGTGTTAAGTATAGTTCGTCTTAGTCATAGTTCGTGTTATAGAGGTGAACTAAATGTAAATTCGTGTTACAGAGGTAGAAAAAATATAGTGTGATTTATTCCCTACATCTTCTACAAATCTATATAATCTTAATATTTTAAGAATATTTGAATGAATTAAAATATAAATACATATATACTTGAATTATACATAATTAAAAAAATACGGTGAAACACAGAAAACAGAAAATATAATATTCATTCCACTGACTAATAAGTCCCTAATCTTAATCCTAATTAATAATAAAGTGTTAAACAGATCCATTCTGAGAACATCGTGATATAGAGGTAATGCGCTAATCAAATTCGTCTTATCTACTGAACTTCGAGTTACAGAGGTAATTTTTGTGTCTCTTCGTGTTATAGAGCTAAAATATAACCGGAAAATTAGTTCGTGTTACATATGGTAATTTCTTTGTGTTAGACAGGTTTTTCCAAGCGGATTATAAATAATTCGTGATATCGAGAATTTCGTGTTATCAAGGTTCGTATTAGCGAGAGTCGACTGAATATATATATATATATATATATATATATATATATATATATATATATATATATATATATATATATATATATATATATATATATATCTATGTATAAAACTTGGTTCTCGGAATGAGCCGCGTTCTAGATTTATATAATCTCGACGTTTCGGCTTCCGTTGTGAAGCCATCTTCAGTAGTTGGAATAAATTAGTAAAGGTAAGGGTTACTCGGTTACGTGACCTCAATCTGCCTATTCCACGAACTGAATGAAGGAAAATGAGGAAAGGTTACCTGGTTACGTGGCCTCAATCTGCCTACTCCACGAACCAAATGAGGGATATATATATATATATATATATATATATATATATATATATATATATCCATATATATTTCATTTTCATTTTCCAGGTATAAGGAGAATGTCATAGAAATGGCAAATCTAATTAGCGATTCCGAGATGACTGGCCTAGAGAAAGCAGTCTGGTGGACTGAATATGTTATCAGAAATAAAGGGGCAGGATATCTCAAAAGTCCTCATATGAACGTTCCGTTATATCAACAATTTTTACTGGATGTTATAGGATTCATTTTGTTAACTCTGATTACTTCGATCTTAATTACTAAGAAAATATTCTCATCATTATTCAAAAACAAAACAATAAAACAAAAGATCACATGAGGCAATAGAAGGTACTCAAGAGTATTGTCAATTTAATATATTTATTGATTTTTTGAGCAATGAAATTGTTTTGAATTTTCAATTTTCTTCGATGTGTTAAAACCTTCTTAAATCCATCTAACTATTTAAAATTTTTATATTATTTGATATTATTAAAATATTACAAGTATATTATAGTTAATTTATTCAAATAATATTATATATAATAACCTGTTCATTCATATAATTAATAATTTGATAAATAATATCACACAAATTTGATGAATATAAAAACTGTAATGAATTTTTGTAGGGAAACATAGACTATCATATGTTTCTGTAATAAGATTTGATATTTCTCTTACACGTACAAAAAAGATAGCAAAGTAATCGAATCATTCGGATATGGAAAAAGTAAGATTAGGAAACCAGAAATAGCCACAGTTTTTCAATTATAATTTCGAGCAGATCTTTACAAATTGATTCTGAAGATCATCTAAAATCAGGAAAATTTGGCTGTAAATGAACAAGACAATTGTGGTAGATATATATTGTGAAATCAACTATCAAATCGAAGTTACTGTAATGTTAAATTAACTCTTGAGATTTTTTTTGTGATATAAAATTATTTTGTTCACACGTTTTTGTTAGTTTGTTAGTTCCATGTCGTGAAGTTAAATTTCTATTAATTATTTTTATATGTAGTTGTATCGCTGAGCAATTCGTTAATTTTTTGATTATATGTATTATTTTCTAGAATAACCATTACCATAACCATGTAGTTGGTTACAACTGCATATTACAAAACCGGAAATGATTACAATTAAAATTGTTTTCGAGTCTGAGCTTCCTCAGGCATATCTGTTTCCTCTGTAATCAACTTTTTTGTTTTCATTCTGAAGTCAATAAAATATTTGAAATATTTTGAGAAGCATAAAAGCGAATAGTTATTTGTCACACCGACATCATCTCGATGAAAATAACTGTCCATATTCAATTCTAAGGGTAGATAATTCATGACAAATTATTCAAAAGATAATTTACCAGAGCTGGTTGTGTGAAATATGAACAAAGTGATGTCTCAATTATACTCCAAGGGGTTAATGTTAAAGAATATTGAAATCGGTGCCCACATTTATTGGAAACGTGAAAGAGTAACTACTGTTTCAGGCTACCATGTCCCACTCAATTACGTAACAAACGAAAGGCATAGACTTCAGTCCTCAAACATCCTCTTATGGATAATAAGACACAAATATACTGTTAAGTCTTATGCATATATTAGTAATAACAAGTACCAACAAGAATGGTGAAAGGTTGATCGCGTTCTGTAGAAACTTCGAACTCAAAATCATGAGTAGGTATTTTCCCAATTTCAAAAACCTGCACACTATTTGGAGATTGCCCAGTCTCAAGCAGGGTGACTATCGAATTGATCATGTTGCAATTTCCAAGAAAAACGTAGAAGAAATTTTAAATGTCAGAACTCGCGAAGGGGTCTTTGATTCGGACCACCATCTTCTCCAAATAAAATCGAAATTTCAAGCCAATAAAAATAAAAAATTTCCACCTAAAAAATTCAGATCGGATTCTGAATATCTGAAAATCCACAAGAAAAGAATCTTTGCACAAATCAATCAGGAAGAATCGATAAATTGGGAAATCCTTACAGAGAATATTGAGAAAGCCTTTACACTAGGGTAACCTCCTCGCACCAGGAAACATCGCTGGTGGAACGCAATTTGCGGCCAAGCAGTCGACAAGAAAATAACTGCGTGGAAAAAATTTCAAGGCCATAAAAATGAGGAAAACTGGATGAACTTCCTTGAACTCAAAAACAGGCCTCCAAAATAATTAGAAGAGAAAAACGGAGATATGACAATAATAGGTGTCACAAAATACAGAAGAACTCTTTCGGTGTTTTCGGTGAATGTGCTGAAGAGATCTCGACTTTAAAGATGATATTACAGATGAGGAAATGTAGAATTACACGAATCGCATTCATTGACTTCAAGAAAGCATATGATTCGGTAGACAGCGAAACCCTTTTTAAAATCATGAAAGAATTTGGGATCGATCTAAAGACCAGGAAAATTATAGAGCAAAAACTTATAGGTACAATTTCCAAAGTAAAATTCATGGACGAAGTATCAGATGAAATCAAAGCCGGTGTGCGGCAGGGGGACGAACTTTCGCCAATTCTTTTCAATATTGTTTTAGAAAATGGGAACTTCATGTGAAGGGCATACAAGTGCAGTCTCGCCTCTGCAGACAATATTGCTATCATCACAGACAACAGAGCTGAAGCCATTCTTGCCATAGAAAAACTACATGAAATTGCGCAGAAAACTGGGTTACAAATTTCTTATCATAACACCAAATACATGGAAAAAGAACCAAAAAATAAATCTTCTCTAATCACAAAACATGGTAAAATTATGTAAGTCGGCCATTTGAATAGGAACCTAGCAGAAATCCTCAGGTTTAAACCGAATCGCTAATGAACAGAGAATTACCAAGTTCCAAAGGGCCTACAAGCTAACATGGGCGTACCTACTACAACAAAAAGTGAATTTCGAGAGGAGCCAAATTGAGGCATTATAACACAACAATTTTTCCAGAATCAAACTACGCAGCTGAAACAATGGTTATTGACGGTCATTCAAGAATAAGAGAAATAGAAAAGCAAGAACCAAAAATTCTCAGAAAGATTTACGGGCCAATCAATAGAAACGGCATTTGGATGAAAAGACCTCAGAATGAACTTTATCAAAATACAAATACGATAACGGAAAAAATCAGAAAACGACGGGCCAAATTCTATATGCATGTCTACAGAATGAATCAGTCCAGTATTCCGAAGAAACTACTCGATATAATTGTAAATAGTAAATGCGGAATAGAGTGGCTGAAAGAGGTCCAAAAAGATTTTTAACAGATCAATATAAAAAATCTCGAAGATCGCAATGAGTGTCGCTATAAAATCGCACATGTGAAGTTTGAGCAAAAATAAAATCGCCAACCTGGAATAAAATGGACTGATGAACGAAAGAAAGAGCATTCAGAGAGGATAAAGCGTTTCTGGGAGGCGAAAAAGATGAAGCAAAAGTCCTAAGAATTACGAATTCATGTTCAATCGCTCTCCTCATGGGGAACAATCGTTATAATATATATATATATATATATATATATATATATATATATATATATATATATATATATATATATATATATATATATATGTGTGTGTATGTGTGTGTGTGTGGAATTATAGTTGTCTAACCAGGTGGCTTAAAATCTTTCTATTATCATTCAGATACTTGCTTCGTCAAACACTTGAGATAAAATCGATAATCTTCAATGGAATCAACATTGTGAGAATTTAATTCATCGATAAGAATATTGAATAGTATCATAGTGTCGATACGAAGTTGAAAGCAGGCTCATAAATGTAACAATGACAACAATTAAAAAGAAACACCTGTTCTTAATTATTATTTTCAATATATTCGTGTTGAAAAATAGTGAAAGTGCAAGAATATTGGCTTCAATATTCACTCCATCTTACAGCCACCAAGTTGCTTTTAGGCCATTATGGAAAGAACTGGCGAAAAGAGGCCACGAAATCGTTTTGATCACTACAGATCCAATGAGAGATGAAAAGCTCAAAAATATAAGAGAAATTGATATGCACATGTCCTACGACTTAATGGACACTCATAATCATAGTGAACTCGTAACGGGAAACGAAAATAAATTCGTGAGGTTTGGAAGATACATGAAAGCTTTACATGACACTTCCTTGGCCCAGTTCAAACACCCTGAAGTGCAAAATTTAATACACAACGAATCGGAACATTTCGATTTACTCATGATAGAAGTTGTGCATCCAACACATATCGGGTTTGTAGAACGATGGAAGGTACCACTCATTGGAATGGTTTCACTGGATGCGTCTCCACGTTGCCATCAAGTAATGGGCAATATAATTCATCCAGTATTGAATCCAGACTTAGTCATGTCATTTAGACCACCGTTGACTTTACACAGAGAATAGTAAGTACCACAAATATTTATTTTTTGAAATAAAAATTTTTAAATTGTTTAGTGATCAATCATTTTAATAATTGTGTGATAAGTTAGTTCTCAATATTTCTTTAAACGATTTATTGACAACTCATGAGATTACTGAAACAAGGAAAAACTTGTTTCGAGCAACTGTTCATTGTTTCATCATTATTTTGAATCATCAGTCCGTTTTTAATCAATCAATCAAGAATCGATGACTTTCAAAACGCCCACAGATCCTAGATACGAATGAGAGTAACAACATTTTGTGAAAATTTACGTGAGCTCCTTCTATCGAAGAAAAGACGAAAAAACTGTATTTTTTACTGTAAACTGATGAAGAAATTGTGTAGACAACTCCCTGAGTTTTATTTGAAATTTCGGTTAAGAGTGTCAGTATTTAATAGTATATTGGAACTATGTGGATCTTGATGATAATAAATATATATATATATATATATATATATATATATATATATATATATATATATATATATATATATATATTTGACAATCTATCTGATTCGTGAACCATTTTATTTATATTGTATAAATTCGAATCTTGGGTTTTTGGTTCAATTGAAACAAAATGATATTAGTTTATTTCCAAATTACGTTTCGGTTATTATTTTAACCTTTATCAAACTGGTATATATGTCATATGCTCGCTAAAACAAAATTAATATAAAAAAAACATTATTTTTATATTAATTTTGTTTTTCAGACATAACATATATACCAGTTTGATAAAGGTTAAAATAAGAACCGAAACGTAATTTGGAAATAAACTAATATCATTTTGTTTCAATTGAACCAAAAAACCCAAGATTCGAATTTATATATATATATATATATATATATATATATATATATATATATATATATATATATATATATATATATATATATATATATATATATATATATATATATATATAAATATATATATATACATTTGAATATATTTCAAATATTTTTAGATTAGCCTAATAGCAGGAGGTATGTTGTACATCTACGGATACTGGGTGTTTTATCCTGCAGAAGATGAGACAATTAAGGAAATATTCGGCCCTAACAGTAAACCTCTATGGGAACTTACAGAAAAAATGGATATGCTTTTCACGAATGTTAATCCTTTATTTCATAACATAAGGGCAGTTACACCTAATACGATACAGTTTGGTGGAGCATTTCACTTCTCAGACCCAAAACCACTTCCTGAGGTAAGCAGGATGCGAGCTATTAAATATTTCACACTAAATTACTTATATATATATATATATATATATATATATATATATATATATATATATATAATGTGAAACCCTCACCTCAAATTTTCAGGACCTGAAAAGCTTCTTAGATTCCTCGACAGGTGGCGTTATTTATTTCAGTTTGGGGACTAATGTGAAAAGCACACTATTAGATGAGCGTCTCATGGAAATTCTCACCAAAACGTTTTCTGAATTACCATACAAGGTACTCTGGAAATTTGAAAATGAAGAAATGCCAAATAAACCTGAAAACGTAATAATCAAAAAATGGCTTCCACAAAGCGACATCCTCAGTGAGTATGGAGTATTTGGAGTCTCATATACTTTGAATCGAAATATCTTCATTAAATAATTTTCATCTTCATTAAAGAACCGAACTTGATATATTTCCTCAAAAATGTTGAATACAAAGTGTGCTACATTAGTAGAAAATTATAGTCAACAAGAACAACAATAAATTAAAATTAACACACTTGGCTTAAGTTTCACTAAATATATTAAAAACTCTATGTATATTTCGGGTAGTTAACCCATTATCGAGAGAATACTATGTCAGTAACATCATTATTCTTCTGGATAATATGATACCGTGTTAATCCAGACTATCTTACTTCTTCGTGTCAAACTTTCACATTTTAGTTTAGTTTTAGTAGTAAGAAGTAATAGATATTAAAATACTTTCAGGACATCCAAATGTTAAACTGTTTATCACGCAATGTGGGCTCCAATCGATGGAAGAAGCAATCTTTTCTCACATACCCATGATAGGTATTCCATTTTTTGGCGATCAAAAACAAAATGGTGTCACTATGGAACGAAGAGGTTTCGGCATAAAATTGGATCATAACACAATGACAAAGCAGGAATTAAAATCTGCTATACAGGATGTGATAACAAATCCGCAGTAAGTACTTTCTTAGCCTACATCACATACAGTTGGCAAAGATCTTTTTTCATAGTATACATTAGTCAAAAGAACGTTATAGCAGAGCTGGCTATGTGCAAAATGAACAATGCGCTGTCTCCATTATACTTGTAGGTATACATGTTAGAGAATATTGAAACCGATGCCTCCATTTATTGAAAGCGTAAGACAGTTACTGTTTCGTACTAAAAGGTAATCATCAGTTACGCCCCATCCAACAAATGAAATGAAAGGCAACGACTTCAATCCTAACCCACACTCCTATCGATTGTTAGACAGAAATATAGTCGTATGCATATATATACCTAATGCATAGATTAATGTACATCTCACATCTTAGGAATCAATGAAAAGCACATGAATACATATAACTTTGAAAGTTTCACACGTCCTTATCATACTACATTTTACAGCTCTAGTTTTTGATTAATTTAAGAATGCTATACGAGTTATATATACAAATATAAACGTAAAGCTACATAGGTACGAATATGTAATGAGGAGTATACCGAATGGCGATATCTCTTAAAATTCTATTCGTTTGTTAACATATGAAGATTACCTGTTTCTTCAAATAATAGTTTTTACATCAGATAATATTTACTGGATTAATTTTTTTCCTGGCAGCGATTGAAAGCACAGGAGAAAATTCAAATAAACTTTGTAACGGATGGAAGGCAAATGTAACTAGGTTTCACTAATAATAACTAAGCCTCCAGTCTTTTTTCAGAATAAAATATCCAAATAGGGCCAAAACAGGCGGAGGATCGTCACAGGTGACCTTTCCCTACATAATAATTTACAAAAAAATATCATTTTTGAAAAAACTGCAACAACCTTGAGTGAGTTTTACTATTACTTGATTAAAATGATGAAAAATTGAAGAGAACCATTTCAATAAATACAATCAAATATAAACAAAGAACTATTACTTAACTGAAACTACATAATAAAATAATCAAATAGATGTTAAAATTGAAAAAAAAGATTGTGGTATTTAACAATATAGATCAGAACTCGTACTTACGTGATGACTATAGAGAACATATAATCCAACAATTTTTCCGTCCAATTATAAACGTAAGGAACCTTCAAATACAACTTTAATTCGTTTTGATCGTTGGAAGAAAAGGGAACTAGTGTCTGAGGTTTTATCTGGTGCTAATGATGAACAAGAACAAGTTAATTCATCAGTTGAAAGTGTTCAATTAGAAACTATTAATAATCAAATAGTCCGAAAATCTGATAAATCAGTTCAAGTGGTGTCTTTTCAATCTACTAGTGATGACTTTATTTTCTCATGTGACTTTGATCGTGGGTCAAATAATGTTTCAACTCAAGCAACAATATCCTCTACTAAAAATTTAAAAGCAGAAATAGTGAGAAAAGACAAAAGTAGTGGACCGGACATTCCAATTTTACTGTCAGGATTTCGAGGATACTCTTCAATAAAGTATTAGTAATAAAGTATTAGTAAACTTACAACCCCTATTTTTAAATCGGAAGAAAATAAATGAAATTATGTTGAAAATTTTTATTTTTAAGTTGTTATACAACAGTCCGGGTAAATTTTGTAATTTTTCTTATAAAATTCTGACATGTAATGAAAAATAAACTGTTTTAAGTTAACAAAACATTTCTTTAATAAAAATTTATCTATTTAAATACCATACTTACTAATTAACTTGCTAATATATTTTTTATAGAAATTAACATAAAATATTTTATCAATATAATAAAAATTCTGACATGTAATGAAAAATAAACTTTTTTAAGTTAACAAAACATTTCTATAATAAAAATTTATCTATTTAAATACCATACTTACTTATCAACTTGCTAATATAATAATTAACATAAAATATTTTGTTATTAATATAATAAAAATTCTGACATGTAATGAAAAATAAACTTTTTTAAGTTAACAAAACATTTCTATAATAAAAATTTATCTATTTAAATACCATACTTACTAATTAACTTGCTAATATATTTTTTATAGAAATTAACACAAAATATTTTATCAATATAATAAAAATTCTGACATGTAATGAAAAATAAACTTTTTAAGTTAACAAAACATTTCTATAATAAAAATTTATCTATTTAAATACCATACTTACTTATTAACTTGCTAATATAATAATTAACATAAAAAATTTCTAATTTAGGTATAAATTGTGATAAAAAGGCTTCATCTCGCGCTATTGTTAATAAACTATATTCCAAGTTTGGAAAATAAACGAAAAAATCACATTCAAGAAGACCAGTACAATACATCAATATTTGACATTGTGTATAATATGCATGAGATTGTTTCAAACTTTGCACTTTATTTTCATGAAATTCAAAGTACGGATGTGTCAATTTTCCTTGCTTATTTAGCACTTGCTTATTTTGTATTGAAACTGGACATTTAATTTCCAAAAGTTTTTTAGGTGCACCATCTACAATGACCACCCCATCAGGACTCGCACACAACCATGGTTGACTAGAATGAATTACTAAGCCACATTCTTCAACATCATATCCAGTTATTTTTTTATAAAATTCACGAGCGTTTCCCTCATTTCTCTTGCCATGCAATACATTTTTTAGTCCTTTGCCTTTCATATGTTTTTCTGTTGTCATAGCATCAGCGAGTTCATGGAATTTAGATTTTCGAGCTATAATTGTGTGAGCTCTACTTGCTGATATTCTTATTGCACGTTCCGCAAACCATATCTGACTGTCTGATTGCCCTCTTGTATTTACACAAATAGAGTCCAACTCATTTAATGAGATAGTTATATTGTTTTCATAAAAAATTTCATGGAGAATTCGTTTCAATGGCACACTGCTAACATATATATTTAAACTATTATGGTAATTGTAGAAGTGACGGTATAAATTTAAACAATTTCTAGTGCATACTTTATCTACTACAGTATCAATTAATTCTCGAATTATAAAGTTGGCTGTTTTGCTTGATTCTGTCGCTCTTGCAGATTTCAGCATACTACTTAGTGAACATACAATATTTATATTATCCAATTCAACTGGCGACTATAAGGACTTTAACTATGTGTTGAAATTCTAACCTTTCTTTTACGATGCTTCACTTCAACAAGCAACAGCCCGCATTTTGATTGCAAAAATATTTATTCTTGTTGACGTTTCGCCAACACAGTGGCTTCTTCAGATGTAGATGATAAATTGTTATGTTTAACTTAATTATAGTGGAAATCGAAAAACTTAGTTTCATTTAAATTAGTATTTAGATTTTTTTTCAATGATTCAAAATATATGTATTCATATATATTTCGTTTTCCAGATATAAAGAGAATGTCATAGAAATGGCAAATCTAATGAGCGATTCCGAGATGACTGGCCTAGAGAAAGCAGTCTGGTGGACTGAATATGTTATTAGAAATAAAGGGGCAGAATATCTCAAAAGTCCTCATCAAAAAGTTCCCGTATATCAACAATTTTTACTGGATGTAATAGGATTCATTTTGTTAACTCTGATTACTTTGATCTTGATTACCAAGAAAATATTCTCATTATTATTTAAAAACAAAAAAATAAAACAAAAAATCACATGAGACAACAGTATTGAACAGTACAGATAATTTTATTATATTTATTGAATGTTTGAACAAAAAAAATTTTTTAATTATTTTTTAGAAAAATATTTTGAGGATTCAATCTGGATTTATAAAACGAATATTAAACAATTTTTTAATTTTTTTTCATGCATTGAAACTATCTTAAATCCATCTAACTATTTGAAATTTGCATATTATTCGATATAATAAAAATATTACAAGTATATTATAGTATTGTAATAAATATTGATTATTTTCAAATATTGACTATATCATTATACTTTTATATAATTATATTATAATGTATATTATTATATATTATTAGACAATTTGTTAAATAATATGACACATATTAAATAAATAAATAAACTGTACCTAATGAGTTTTATTATAGACTATCATATACCTACCTAGTGTTTCTGTAATAATATTTGAGACTATTTCTATATGGTTTAAACTATCAACCTTTTTTGTCTTTTATTAACTTCAAAATACGTACAGTAAAGTTAACAACGTAAACGAATCATCTCGGTTTGGAAAAAGTAAGATTATAAAATTAGAATATCCACAGTTTAATCATACTTTCCAGCAGATTCTAATAGATGGATTCTGAAGGAAAGTTTCCATGTAAATGCAGGACAAGTATGATAGATATAGATTGTGAAATCAACTATCAAATCTAAGTTAGTGGCCCATTTTTCCATATTCTATTTTCGATAAATCATACAATCAAATACAATACAAAACAAAAGTATATGTAATACTCGTATATTAAAAACGTCAAGTCAACATGTTTCGAGCGGTCAGCTTATTAAGACTCAGAGGGCTGGCCGCTCGAAACATGTTTACTCAACATTATTAAATTTATTTTTGTATTATTTTTCAATGCTTTCGTGAAACATTAAGCAAAGTGTCCAATTTGAATTAATACTCATCGTGTTCACCAAGATGTAAGCGAGCATTCAATCTCAGTCGATAATACTCAAGACTTGCCTTACTGTTGAACACAAACTCCAAAATAGTTCAAACCTACTTATATGTGAAATGAGTGCGAGTTGAACTGTCTTCGTCCTCAAATAGTACCTATACTTAAGTATATCAATGTTCTATACCTCAGATGGTAGTAGTTTCTCACAAACAGAATAAACACATGATTGAAACAAGAATTATACCAACAAATAGGTACAATACCCTTATATTCTTTTACACAAACATGTATCAATTTCATATCATGCCCTATTTTTTAAAATCAAATAATTTGGGGATGAAAACAATGATGTGCAAACATTATTATTGATAAAATATTACTTTTATACTTTCAATAACTGTATTAAATTATAAATATTCCACCCGTTTTGATTTAACAATTGCAAAACATTTACAACCTTCATTTCAAGAGTAGACCGAAATTAAGACTAGGTTCTCAACAGTTTTGTTATATCAGAAAAACAGTTGAATTGAATATAAATTAAAATTCAAACACTTGAACTTTTGATACACACTTTATTGACAATATAACATGACGTGTTTTGTCGTTACAAACGACTTCTTCAGATGATAACAGAATACTCTATTTTGCAGTCTTCTTTGATCCATGTTTTCATTCCTTGTATAGCTGCTCTACTTGCCGAACTTAGTTTTAGGACTTAGTTCTTAGTTTGATGTATTTACGGAATACTTCTTTCTTCAGACATGTTGCTAAAAACCAAATACTCTGCGTGTTGGTTAGTAACATTTTCTAATGTATATTGTCATTTTAATTTTAAATTTTTTCCCATAGACATATGGCTTTATGGGTATACTTCATATATGTTATAAAGTTTTATTTCTCTTTTAAGTTGCGAGAATTATGTATATATTTTTTGCTTTGTATAGAGAAAATTTTCTTTTACTTTGTACAATTGGAGAAAATAAACTATTATTATTATTATTAACACTTCTAAGTAACAACTTAACGCACCATCGTGCCAAAAAGCCATTATCAGCTTCTTTTAAATATTCAATAGTGTTGGCGTTTACTTGATGTAAATCCACTATAATTGAATATAAACTAAAATTCAAACACTTGAACTTTTGATTCACACTTTATTGACAACATAACATGACAGGTTTCGTTGTTACAAACGACTTCTTCAGATGCTAACAGAATACTCCAGAGTATCAAGTAACACAGTATTCCGTTAGCATTTGAAGAAGTCGTTTATAACGACGACACGCGTCATGTTATGTAGTCAATAAAGTTTAAATCAAAAGTTCAAGTGTTTGAATTTTAGTTTATATTCAATTATAATGGATTTACACCAAGAAAACGCCAACACTATTAAATGAATAATAAAGTTGAAGCAGAAATTTTGCAAAAATTGACATTTACTCTTTTTATTTTCGATTGATAGTTAAACCTTTAAAATGATCTGACAATTAACAAGATTTACTTGATATGTTGAGATTTCTTTGATGCAACTAACAAAACAAAAAACTTTCAATTGTAACTAATTTTAAATACTTTATTTGTACTTTACAAGAATAATACAAAGCCATAAATACCAATATTATTTCAGAGAATTTATTCAGCATCTTTTCAAAAACATCAACTTGACTATACTTATATATCTATTTTGTTTCATCCATCCGAATACTTTCCATGAAAACATCCAAGTAAAATATGCCTTACTCGATTCGCATATCGCCAGAATATCCATCATTCGTCAGCAAATTTTGAGATGTTTTTGCAACACCTAGGCAAAGATAACAGAAGTGAATGAACCACCGCTTTGTGTTCAGCTTTCCTCAAATTGTTCAAGTGAAACTACGGACAACTGCAAAACATCTGACGTGATTGTATCTAAAATAAATGAACTCTGTAACCTTTTTTCAGAAAGTGTTGACATCGACTCCAATTCTATTAACATATATTCTCTTGATATTTAGGAGTTTACTAGCATAGTATATATAAGATATTTCTTGTGTAAGTCCTTGGTTTAGACCAAATTAACTCAATCTAAATCAATTCATTTTAGTCAATTTTCGTTGTTCACATAACAAATTATTGGCAACTATTGAATGTAGACTCCATAAACCAAATGGGGGATTGTATTAGGAGTTGGTCCTCGGAGTCTCTAGGTGGAATAATTCTGTATTACGAGAATTTTGCCTAGGAACACCAAATTTCAAAGCGGACAAGATAGGAGGACAATCAATACTATTGCGCAGTAATTTGTACGAAAATTTGAGTGAGTTTCTCTCCTGCTCTGCAATGAGATAAACTAAATCGACTCAATAATTCGTAATGATTGACTCCTCTCTGTGGATAAACTTTATCCTCCTCCAAACTAAGAATTTCAAGAACCTTCTCTGAATGGCCTCAAGATGCCGTTGATGGCAGGTGTAAATGGGATGCCAGATCGTGCTACCATACTCCAACTTGCTACGGATTAGGGTATTGAATAGTCCAATGTTGATGAAGTATTAAAATATTTGCCATTTCGTATAACGAAACCATATATTTTCGCAGCTGATGCAATAAGTTGGGTGATGTGTGGGACAAAGGAAAGCTTGTGGTCGAAGACTACAGCAAGATCTCTCGCCTTATCTGAACGAGAGAGAACCTGACCACCGACGCTATAATCACAATCGATTCGGTCTCTTTTCCTTGTGAAAGAAACAACATTACACTTTGACACATTCAAACTCAAATAATTGCCCTCACACCAACTAGCAACATGGTCCAGCGCGAGCTGAAGTTGAACACAGTTGTCCTGTGATCTAACTTCACGATATAGTTTCAAATCGTCTGCGAACATAACTAATATTTATTCTTTGAAACGGTTCGACTACTATTAAGCATTTGCAAACAATTTAGACCAGCATGTTGAGTCTGGTACCGTGACATGAAAAAACCATGTCTTTATCGAAGCTTCTTGGAACAAATCTTAAAGTTGTCGTTGTAGGGTGCGACGATCTTGAGGTTTAGAGAACACAGAGGTGATATTTTTCCTATTATTAACGATTAGTTCTCTATAAACACGGATTGTCCTTACACCTTTATCTTTCAGCAAATTCGAAGCATTGATAATGCTGTGAATAGTAAAAAGAGAAAAACAACGGTATCGATTTTCACCTGAATTCTCCCCGTTTTAAAGAGGAGTCCTAAAATAGAAAGTTTATTTTTATTTCGTTGTTCAAAGGTGTAATTTTCTGTTAACCATCATTAAAATGGAACGTAATTCTCGACACTTCGCAATGAATTCTCCAGAATGAATCGTTATCCCTTCGTTGTTAGTATGGTCGTCTCTCCCATTCAATGTTCGTGTTCGTCGAAGGGTTCACATCCGATCGTCATCCACTTGATGTCATTGAAAATAATTCCATAACTCATCTCGAACTTCATGCAGACATGTCAAATAAGAGACAAGGAGGTACATCTTTTTCTGTACTGTTGAAAGTTTAACCCTTCAGAAGTAAATGGGGTGCAAAATATTTTAGCAAGGCTCTATTATGCTTTGCTTCGAAGTCTTCTTGTAACAGGGCCACAAAATTCATCTGAAAAAAGAAAAAGTTCTCATAATATAAAATGATATTCAGTATTGAAAATGACTAGAATTGATGAATTTTCTATAATAATTGACAAGTGCTAAATTAATCCAGAAATAAATACACAGCGAAAATATATTAAAAAAATAATGATAATATTTATTTATTTGATAATATTAAGCCTTTATTGAGTACTATAATAACACAGTACATTAGAAAAGGCGAAGTGTATATAAAGCAGTGGTTCTCAACATTTTGATGGCCAGGAACCATTTAGATTTGTTTGACATTGGTAGTGACCTCCAGGTGAAAAATAATCTGTAAATAGGAGCTCTTCCATTGAAAATGTATTACGTAAAAAGTTACAGTAATTAAAAGAAACGCAAATGTAACTTTTGAGCTCCTTATTCCAGAAGTTCGTGCTATTCAAGTGAATCGAAAAACTATCAGGCGATTTGGGCCTTGTTATCAACCACCAGCTTACAAGAGTGATGGGAAAAATGGTAAGGCAATACAAGTAAGTCTCTCAGATTTTTGCTTGAAAATACGTTCGTATACCAAAACTACTCAAGTGTATTTAATTCAAATTCATCTTCACAGTTTCTGCCATTTTCAAGTTCGATAAGTTCTTCTTTAAACTGTGGTGGCATTTTATTGTGGACCGTGATGAAAAACTTCTGAAAAAATTTTTGATACACTTTTCTCGTCTCTGTTCATTCCGAAAATTAACAATAAATTCATAAATTAACATTTTTAAACAATGCTTGCTATTTTCTTGCGTGTTCTGTCCAATAATAATAATACATTTATTGCTAACAGATATACATCCAATTACAGGAAAAAAATACAAAATTGTACAGAAATAATGAATAATAAGAAAAAAAAAGAAAACAGAAAAAAGAGAGTATACATAAATCGAAAATAAAATTAAAATAAATTGAAATAGTCATATAAAGTAACTAAATGAAACAAACTAAAATTAAAATATAATATATATCACAAACTCATATGTCGACAACAGAAGTTCATAAAAATATCACGACACCCATTGCGCTGTTATGAGTGGCATGTGAAAATCACTGATGATTAATCAAAATAGATAACACATCGACCGCAACAACCATCATAAAGATTACATATACAGTTGATACGAGAACCTGACATAACTGTAATTGACATAAAATGTATTTTTCCGCCTAAGACTAGGCCTTGGTAGGCGACTATTTATTTTGTTGAGAATTCATAGCGAGGCGATCGAATTGTACAAAATTTTGAAGAGAAACGTCTTAACTTCAATAATTCAATTCCCAGACTATCGGTTAGGATGCAATAGTCGAAAATTCTCGAAGGATATTGCCCATAACAGCTGTAGTAGTACATATACTTCAGACATTGTACAAACAAGACCAAATTATATCCCATGTTCCAGTTAACTGCAAAAAAGGAGTAGTACATTGTTTTCATCATGGAAATATTAACAAAGCTGCCCCAATTTCTGACCAAACAGCCCAGCATTCTAGAAGCAAAAGCCGCGATAAAAATTATATATTCAGAGAAGGATAGCTTATAGTTGAAAATATCCCCTATATCTTTACAATCAACACATTTATTTAAATTTCGACCTTCCAATGTACATTTTTGGTGGATTGGAGTCAAGTTTCAGCCCATACTTGTTACACCATAAATTAACAGCATCAAGGGAAGACTGTAATCTGACGCAATATTGGCGATCGTGAATAGCAGCAAATATTTTTAAATCATCTGAAAAAAGCAAATGCATGTAGTTAAACTGCAAAGATAGTTGATACATAGACAACAATGTCCCCAAGTCGGATCCCTGTGGTACACCAAACGAGGATGGATAGAGAGGAGATTCATTGCCACGATGTTTAACATATTAAATATGCAGTCGTATTTTTCGGATCGTGTCTAATAGTCTAAATTGAAGTCGAAAATGTAGAGTATTCATTGTTTTCGATTTTGCTTTACCATAACTGAAGTTTGCAAATGAAAGCACGGAATTTCTTCAAATACAGAAATATTTCCAAAGTTTTATGTTTCGGGAACATTAAAATTTTCAGTTCAGTTTTTATTTAAATGTACAAAAACGTCGAAAAAAATAAGCTATAGTCACTTAAGATGCCCGATCAGAAATCTTTTTTTTTTCACTTAAGAAAGCTAACCTTCACTTTGAGTTCGTATTTCGTTGAGTTGAGTACTTCTTTATGAAATGTGTCTCCTGATCAGATTTCAATGCATGAGACAGTTTCTTGAAAAAACATTTATTTAACGCTCTAGTTTATATAAATTCAACATCTTTTATAGCGTAATACAACGTTTAATTTCGGCATAGTATAATTAAAGCCAATTTAAGATTCGCTAGATTTTCGGTGTTCGCCAGACCTTTATTAAATACGATTATATCACTGACAATATTTTGAAATTGTTTGAACTTCGTATTACTTGAGAGGTTATTTCGGATAAAAAGTGATTAACTATTGATTTTCTATCATTTATCTGATAAAATGGACATTTTTTTAAATTTGATATATCATGAAATTTATTTCGCTTATCGGACATTCCAAAAATCAGATTAGATGAATATAATCCGTTCAACAATTTCGAATAGATAGAAAACAGTGTAATGGTTCAATCTCAGTATCATAAAAAAATTCGTTTTCTAGCCTTTTAGCAGGTGGAATTTTCAATCTAAAGAGTAAATTGAAAGATTCTTAAAAATACAGTGCAAACTCTATATAACGACACTGAAGACTCTACATTTTATGGCGTTATAGAGAGAAGAAAAATCAGAATTACGAAAGGAAAAAGTTTATTTCAAGTAGTTATGTATATAAAAAATTATCTTATTTGAACACTATTGCGTATATTCTTTATTTTTGTCTGACGTCGTTTGCTGTACCAGTAAATTTTCTGTATTTTTTACATTATTCTATTCACGACTTGCTATATTGAGGAATCTTGGTGATAAAGGAAGTACTTTTCGTATCAGTATCAGCAATATTTTTCCGTCAATACAAAGTGATTTTCTTTCACTAGCCATGTTTACAGTTTGGAAGTAAGTGAGAATTAGGGATGGCGATCTGAGATCGATTAATCGAAATATCGATTTTTCGAGCCAAAAAAATCGATTTTTTTAAATCGATATGAATACTGGATCGATTCATTGGATCGATACATAACCCTTTAAAATCGACATTCGTTTTTTTTGTTTTGGTATAAACCATACAATTAGTTGTGTCCGTATTACAAGAATGCTGCTCGTTAATTACTTAGAAAAGGATGGACTGGAAGAAGCCAAAAATTTACTAACATCTGTTAAAGATTTAACACCATATTTTAAGGATAATACAAATGCTGCTGACTCTTACAGTCAGCAGCAATGGTGATCGGTATAGAGCCATGATTACTAACTTTTTCATTCCTGAATTGAACAACCATGATGTCCAGGAGCTGTGGTTTCAACAAGACGGCGCAACATATCATACAGCTCGTGCCACAATCGATTTATTGAAAGACGCGTTTGGTAACCGCCTAATTTCACGTTTTGGACCTGTGAATTGGCCTTCAAGATCTTGTGATTTAACACCGCTAGACTACTTTCTGTGGGGCTATGTAAAATCATTGGTCTATGCGAATAAGCCACAAAAGCTTGACCATTTGGAAGACAATATTCGCCGTGTTATTGCCGATATACAGCCACAAATGTTGGAAAAAGTCATCGAAAATTGGACGTCCAGATTGGACTATATCCGAGCCAGCCGTGGCGGTCAGACTACATCGAAATAAACAATCTTAATGAGATTTATCCGTTTCCAGAATTTGTTCAATCCATTTACAAAAAATATCATCCCCTTCCTATATCTGACATGTGTTTTCTGTTGTACCTTATATTTTTGAAAATGTTCATTTAATTTGTGAAATTTCGAATGGAATGCATCAAAATGAACATTCCTAATGAGATTCCTTTGTTTTCAGAATTTGTTCAATCCATTTACGAAAAATATCAACCCCTTTATATATAGGTATGACAAGTGTTTTTTGTTATACCTTATATTTTAGAAATTATTCATTTATTTTGAAAAATTTCGAATAGAATACATCGAAATAAACATTCTTAATGAGATCTATTTGTTTTCAGAAACTATAGAATGTTTTCAGAAACTATAGAGTACTAAGAGGACTGATACACCAGGAACTGATAAATGCAACCGAAATAAAACAAAAAAAACTGTTTCACAACAAATTTTTGCATAATGAAAAAAAATAAAAAGAATTAAAATAAATAAGATAGTAAGGGTGGTTCAGTGTCAAATACACATGAACCACATCAAATAAACCATTAAATAAATAAATTAAATTAAAAACTACAAAAAAAAAAGAAAAAAATACCTAAAAAACAAACTCAACTCTTTTCCTTCAGAAAAAGATGCTTACATTTTTTTTTAAAGCATTCGCTTTGTAACTGAGGGTAATTAAAGACAAATATTAATTATACCTCTCTATTTTAAAACAGGTAAAAGAGCACCCAGTTACATGAAATATAATTGATAAATTCAATGGACGATGAATCTACTCTGTGATAGTTCATATTTAAATGAGAGGTAATAATAAAAACTTTTCTAAAAATCACTGACTGAAAAATTCTTTATTCGACTAGTTTCGCCTTTTACAGCATTATCAAGAATGATAATGCTGTAAAAGGCGAATTTTTGCTTTCTTGATAATGCTGTAAAAGGCGAAACTAGTCGAATAAAGAATTGTTCAGTCAGTGATTTTTAGACAAGTTTTTATCATTACCTCTCATTTAAATATAATTGAATATATATTGGAAATATTTGAGCAAAATTGTTTTTTTGTATTGATTAATGCCAGTGAAGATACTTCTCAAAAAGTAAAAAAAATTAAAATAAGTGTATTGACTTGGTAAAGGCTTAGTAACATCACAAAAGTAATAAATGTATCTGGTCACACATTTAAAATATATATTGAATAAGTGATAAAGCAAGTCAGTCACAGCTTAATACTCAGATACTAACTATTACGCATAATTTAGTTAGTTTAATTAAAATGCAAAAAGTATAGTTGGCATGCTACTTATAAAAGTACGATTCCCTTGCCTGAATAAAAGTTTAGGACATAATTGAATATTAAACAAATGACAGTATATAACGGTTACTCACGTGACATGATGTACAGTCTTTTATTGTATAATTAAAAACAAGTCTTCAAAAAATCTATAACTTAACAACAATCTTTTATTCAAAGAGATATAACATGTCAATTAGAAACTTATCATAAAAAAATAAAGTCAAGTTATTAAAGTGTTACATTCATATGAAGCTTAGTATCAATTGAAAATAATTTATGTAGCACTTTTCTTTAGCGTTTTGATATCAATTAAATACTAGCATTTTCAATACACCAAATATTGCCCGCAAGACACTGCTTGTTTGGCCATCTTTTTCAGAAAGATTTACATTGGGACGAAAAAAGAAATATTCTTTATTATCATTAGATGGGAACTACAAGTGAACGCTTTTTTCAAGCGATGATTGGCATATAATATCCATTGAATGAATCCCATTTTTAAACCCACAACTCATGCACCAAACTCATGTGTTCTTGTTTAGTCGCCTTATATCAAGTTTTTTCAGGGAAAAAGTTTTTAGGTATCGCTCACTAAAAACAATATTACTATCACTTACGTTATTACAGTATTACTATCAGGTATTATACGTCATATACTTTATAGGTATGATCTAACATGAACAATTTTTGTAGATCCTAATGATAACGTAAATACTTATTGATCTTCATCATACAAACTACCAAAAAATGCTCAAATCAATGAATTTTAACATTAAAATAAGTATATCCCATTTAGCGATTTAGAAGTGCCATCAAAAAATCTACATTACTGCGTACTGTTATGATAAATCACGTCGAATGTAATGATAGATAATCTATCGAAAATAATCACCGAAGATGCTTTTTTTCCAACACTTTTAAACATTTTCATTGCTTTAAAATCGTCAGTTAACTGTTAAAGTAAACGCCAGATGTCTGTATTATCATGACCAGAAATATAAAAAGCAACCCTCACAATGTGTGATCACCCTAACGGGATTAATTTTGACAGTAGTTTGAAATATTACTCATTTCTCTAATAAAATTTAACTACTACATTCCATTCAGGCACTACTAATTGAAAAATTAAATAAACCCAATAAAATAAAAACACTTGAAAGCATCGTATTCACTATTACCTAAATATATTTCAACAATTATTTAAGTAAGGTTAAGAGTGAATTTATCTTTTTATGACTTTGTATTCACGAATGTATTCATGGAAATTTAACAGAAAAAAAAATTATCATCCCACAGAAATTAAACTCAATTTTTCTCCTTCCGTCGCAATGACATAAATATAACCAAAAAACGCACTTCAGATATACACAAAGAATCAGTTATATTTCTTGGATCATATATTCAAATTGTACGTCAAAATTATAAGAAACTCGAATATTTTACTTGGGAATATTATTACTTGTTCCTGAATATTTTTTATGCATTTTTTATATGCATACTTTTCAATCAGTTTATCAGTTGCCAAAATGTTCAAATTCTTTTGAAGGCGTCAAATAATATTTCAAGACTTAATAATTTGGGGCTGTATGTATAATGTAGGTACATTCAAATCACTATTTCAGTGATTAGAAAAAAGTGTTGGCCAATGAACAACTAGCGAACTACTTATATGTTAATTGATTACCAGATAATACCGATTACCAAACATACATCACCTACTATATAAATATAGGTATAAAATGGTAGATCACCTAATTGATAGAATAACCTATACCCTTGCTCATAATACTCAAATGTTATCTGAACGAATGCACTCGTATTATCAAATCAAATTCGATTCATCAAATTATGGAATTCGATAGAAAAAAATGAAGATAATAAGAAAAAGGATATTTTCAGTAAGTCGTATGTTCATAACCTATAAATCTAAAACCACTGAGTCATTACCTTATAGAAATATTGCAATCATAAAAGTTCTTGAAGGTACTCCAATTGGCTGGATGTATCAGTTGTACACAGGAAACACGTGCTGCTTCGCTACTGCAATCATAATCTAAACGATAAAACCATTTGTTGAAAATCATCTTCGAAGAATAACAAATTTCACTTTCTAAACTCAATTGTAACTATGATCACTCTACAACACCTTCCACCACACTAGCAAACTGGTAGTCTGACTTAGCGAGGATTTTCTATCTATTCTCTTCAATTGTGAACGAAGCGGACATTCTTATCCACTCCTTTCCTTCTGTTTGTAATGCGCCAGTATAGACGAGCCCTACCGATCTCTTCCGACATTAGGTCTGTATCGTGACGTCACATAATTAGAGTAAATACAAAGTAGACTATGATGGTGTCAGCGTGCTGTTTGTGAGTTCTCTGTGATTAATTGTGAATAAAAATGGATAACAATATTACACAGGTATAAAAAAATCCATAAAATAATTATTTAAATAAGAATATATATTATGATTAAAATTTTAGATTCAAAATTCATAAAATGGATGCTAATCGAATTTTAAAATTGGGTACTTAGCTTTATTATTGTTTGAATCAATTACATTTAAGGACTAATTGATTTGATTATTCATGCTATTAATGTGGTGGTTATCTTCGATACTTATTCAAGTTATGTCGATGTAGATTATCTATGTAGACTTTCAAGCTGTTCCTTTTTATATCATCGATAGTTCATTACATTTATAAAGGAAATATAAAATAGCTACATGGATGTTCTTATTTATTCATATAATTGATATTTGAATAAGCATGCATGCTATATTAAATAAGTTTCTTATTAGAAATTATTGTACACATATTTATTAATATTCAATTTGAGAATAGAGAGTAAATTCTTGTATTCGTTACACAGTTTGCATGGATCATGAATTTATCAATAGGTAGAAGGAGATGGAAACAGAAATGGTATTTCTTTATATGGGATAACCTCAGCCATGTTTTCGTTATTTTATTCAATTAAATATCTCGGAGATTAGCTTATTGTCATAAACATGTTGGTGAATATTCGTAAAATAGTTTTTAGTGTTTATTAGGCTAACTTCCAAATTCATGAATATGTTTATTGTTATATATATATATATATATATATATATATATATATATATATATATATATATATAATAATAATAATAAGAAAAATATTATTTTCAAATATATAATGAATAATACAGTTCTTAATTACATTATTAAGTTAAATACTTAAGTAATTATTATTATTATGCTATTCATAAACCTTGAATATATATAAATATATATAGTCAACTATTTTAATTATCAGCACCAGGATCATTGCAAAATTGAAAAATCTTTATTAGGGGTTGAATGGTTAAACAAATTGTGTTACAAATTGTAACTATTAAAAATCAATTTGTTTTAATCTTGATATCGATGTCAATGAGTGAAACAGTTTTTTTCGAAGTTCTGACAAAGCAATAATAACCAAATACTTAATAGATAAAATAGATAATTTAAAGTTTGAATCTCTATAAATTAGAAATCTACAGAGCCAAACTTTCGATACGTATTTTTCTTCAGGCACTTGAAATTATTGTTAATTATTTACTTAGAGAAAATTTTATTTTCTCAAAGTTTTCATGTTTTTCAAAAATTACATTTTGTAAAAACTGCTGCAATTTTTTCCCATCAAAATTTCTTTGAAGTTTCCTTATGAAAAAATATGCAAATCACTTTTTTAAGTAGATTTCAATGTTTTCAGTTATTCTATTGTCAAATCATGTAATCATTAGTTATGAATAGAACAATTGAACATATTTTCAAATGAGACAATCTATAACTAATTATATTCTTGTATATTTCCATAGAACTTGAAATTATACCATTCCAGAAATTTAGGAGACTTGATGTTTTGCCAGAGTCACGTTTCAAATGCATAACTTTTAGGTTTTCTCATGTGGACTTTGAAACGCATACTCTGAACAAGTAGGCTTTGGACCACAGATGCGCCGATCCACCAGAAAGTTGTTTAATGGTAGCTGTCAAATTTTAAAAAGTAAAGACGCTCGGTGCACAATTCGTGGTTTTTGTGCAGTTTCTATACACATTTGCAAAAACGTATGATATTTATGAAAATGAGATGGAGAAAATGCGGAGGCACAAACAATTTTTTCAAAAAAGTATCCAGGGAGAAGACAATATTTTCATTCCCAACAATCTCAAGTTTGTGATCCGAATTAATTGATAATGATTTGTGGATATATAAACAGTTATAGAAGCGCTACAAATTATCCCGAAACTTCAAGTCAAAATTTACAAATATCAACAAACCTATCAGAAAGATATATTGTGGATTTCGAAAACGAACAAAATCAAGACTTACATAACCTAAAAATAAATGCTGCTGTGATCAGTTTTCTTAGAATTTGGTTGGTAGTGAACACTTGCTTTGTGTGTTATCGCCGTGTCTGTTAAAAGCTCTGCATTTCAAATGTGACTCAGGAAATCATTAAGTGTGATATTAGGATTGGTAATCACAACTTCCATTGAAGTATACTGCTGGAATATATAGGTTTTCTCATTCCAATAATGACTTTAATGAAGTACTATCGATATATATTTCGAGAAAAAATTAGGTAAGTCTTACTTAAACTCATACGCAGCTATCAATTTGCATATTTCCAGTTTGAAAACAAGTCTTTTCTTCTGAAATTGTTCAATTTGGTCATTATGTTTATTGATATGCATATACATGAATAATACTGATTGACTATTGATATATAGATTTCACCAACACTCTTCGAATTCTTCTTCGTCTTTAACTTTAATTCATGGATTTTTTTAACTCTACTAAATAATTACCTAAAATGTAGTTCATCAATAACCTGAATTTGCTTCATGACACCGAATAAAATCACTTAGTAACTGATCAAACTGCAGCAAAATAAAAATTATTTCGAAATATTTCGACTAATACTTCATTCATTTCTAAGATGCCACCGGAATAAATTAATTCAGAATTATCAACGTTATTCGTAGATCGTCCATACTTGAAATATTTGCCTTATTATAGAGAAAAATACACATTTGATAAGATACAGATTTTTTAAAGTTCGTACATCTATGTTTTACAGTACATTTGTTTGAATTTTGACGAATAGATATATGTGAAGTTTCATATATGTATAAATATTTATTTTGTTTTTGAGAAATTATGTTTTCTGTTTGATTGGTCGTTGTTGTTGTATTTATATATTTTTGATTCTTATACAAGAAAATATTTGCGAAAACCTGCTTTTGATATTTAAATCGTGTGACAATCAATCGTTGGAGTTTGTATCACATCTTCAGTAGAGTAGTTCAAGGCTTTGCATTCGTTAATGATTTTATTATCCGGGCTACGGAAGTGAATTTTCTATTCATATTCTTTCATGGAAAATGGGCTCCCACTCTCCCACTACACAACAATCAGATAATTCAATTTACTATACATGAAATTATTTGGGAAAACCTGTTTTCGATACTTAAGTGACATAAGTGTTGCCCAAAGCAAGACCAAGACTAGACTTAGGCAGTCTTGGTCTTGCGTGAGTTAACATCGTCTTGGTCTTGGTCTTGCTGCAAGATTCTTGCAAAGTCTTGCAAGTACCTGATAGATTGTACTTTTTATTCAAGATTTCAATTTAGATTTTCGGTCAGTGTAACAGGGCCGAAATTTATAGCTTATGTAGACATAAATGATGATAATAAAAATCGGAACAAAATTTTGATGATTTATAGTAAATTTAAAAAAATGGATAAAAATATCTTTATTGAAAGCACAAATTCCTACGAATAAGATTTTACAGTGCCAAAACTAGCCGATAATGCTCCTAATAAATTTTTCTGTTTATACATTGAAATTAACAACAATGATTTGATAACAATAAATTCAAAATATAATTATAAACAATTCAAAAATATCCAAAATAAAATATCACAATGTGAAACTGATAAACAAAATAACAAAATCACAATACGTGTAGAGTATGAAATAATAAAAACCTTTTAGTACAACAGTCATGTACACCAGAAAAAATTTCAAAAAAACCTCTACACTTAGCTTTGAATTAGTCAGCACAACCTTTCGTTATCAATAATACTTCGATTGTAAGATGAACTGAATAATTGTGAAAGAGATATATCTGTATAATATGTGAAAGAATGATAAAAATAATTCGTTTATTTCCTTTTACGCTAGAATTCATTACAAGAGCTTCCTTAAATAAACACGAAATAAATAAATAAATAAATAATAATAAAGAAATAAAGTCTCATATTTCTAATACAAAGATTATCACTTACTTCAGTTCAAAAATACGAAATTTAATTTTCTGCTTCCCGCAAATTGTTAATTAAATCTACAGATGTAAAAAACTAGTCGACGTTGCGTAGGACAAGGATTTGCCGCGAAACGAAATATGATGAAGTATAGAATTAATTCTTGAGAAATAAAAACAATATCAACTTAATTCCAAAATACAACAAACCTGAAGCTATGATTTTCAATTTCTCCTACAACTTCATAAATAATGGTGTTTTCTAACCATATTTAATTCTAGCAGACGTATACCATTCTTTTGCATTTCCATCTAAAAACAATCTTAATATTTCGAACATTTTCTCCTGGGCAATTTGAAACCATAAGCATTAATTCTCAAAGTTTTGTAACCATAACTCAGCATTATGATTCGTACCGTTATAATTATCCAGAATGAAATTCTTTGTAATGTAATTTAAGTTTGACTGTGACTTGTTAGAACTAAGTGTCTCCACTAATTTTCTTAGTATTTCTGGAATATCTGAAGATGGAATTTCAGGCTTCTTATTTATTTCTTCTTCAACTTCTTCTAAATAATTGAAAACTGGATCAAAATCAGAATCAGGTATTGACTTGCTAGTTCTCTAGGTAGTTAAACTGAAATATTTCGAAATTGCCCACGTTGTTTTATAGATTTACATATTTTGGAAATTTTGTTTATGGCTAACAATTCTGGATGTAATTTCAATTCCTGGAAAGTTCACAGGAAAAGGGTACATTTAGTACGAATAGTTTGTAGTTTCTGATTTGTTATCTTACCATCAACTGCCTCTTCACCTTGAATTCTTAAAAGTGCCAGAACAGGATATTTCTTGTTTTGAGGCATTATTACTCGACGAAAATTCTCGATTTACTCATATAATTTAGTTGTTTTTCTTCATAGTCAATGACTCTCGATGAACGTTTTTAAACTGAAACAATAATTCATTTTATTAAATACAATATCAACTTAATTCTAAAATACAACAAACCTGAAACAATAATGGAGGATTAAATGTGTATTCAATATTAATCTTGAGCTCTGCGTTCACTGAATAACCAAAGTGAAAAGGAGGTTAAAATAATATGTCGTGCCTTAAATACTGTAAGACGGATGACAGAATTTCTAATATGGTCTCTATCGTAACATAATATACTAAAATACCATAACATTAGTTCATAGTTCACTAGATGGCGTTATATATATATATATATATATATATATATATATATATATATATATATATATATATATATATATATATATATTTCCAATGTTTTCAGCAATAAAAGGCTTATTTTAATGTGAAAAACTTTATTTTCGTTGACATTATTGCCAAAAACATTGAAAATAAACTATCTCAACAGGCAATAAATCCCCCGCGTAAATCATTATTCATATATTGTATAATTTCTCGGCTAGAGGCATCCTTGAAGGATAAATAGTCGCTCTACGGATTAAGTAGTTTTTCCAAATCTCCCAAATGGGAAAGAACAAACGCGGTAGCCTGAAATGTTGCAACTTCCTTCAGAGGTTGTTTGTTTTTCTTAGTGTTTCTTTTGGTGTATCCACCTCCAAATTCGTACAACTAGAACTTGGCTACGCCGTTCTGAGGAGAGCCAATAAGCTCGAAACACGTGTCAACGGCTGCTACCAATCTACGGGATATGCCGACAATTTTCATTATCATCTAAATTTTTTTCCGCATCAAATACTATTTATATATTGTTCAACGTCTCGGCTTAGAGCATCCTTGAAGGATAAATAGTCACCTCACGGGCAAAGCAGTTTCCAAATCTCCCAATCCGGAGAGAAAAAACGCGCTAGCCTGAAATGTTGCGTATTCCTTCAGAGGTTGTCTGTTTTTCTTAGTTTTTTTTCGTGTTTCCATCTCCAGGTTCGTACAACTAGAACTTGGCTACGCCGTTCTGAGGAGAGCCAGTAAGCTCGAAACATGTGTCGACGGCTGCTACCAATCTGCGGGATATGCCGACAATTTTTATTTTTATTTTTATTTTCATTTATAGTTATATATATACAGTAGAATCTCGATTATCCGAATCAATTAAAACCAGATGTATCACATCTTTTCATTGCTGCCAAGTCCCTGATGCGCTTCAATTGTAACAACTGTATGGGATCCGATTCATCTTGTCTTTCAAACCACTTAAAAGCAACATCCAGAGCTTCAAAAGCTTCTGCATGAGATGGTACGTGAGTTACATCCTCAGTTTCGGTCTCTTCTTCATCTTCTCTCTCGTTACTGTTCAAATCCTCTATAATTTCTTCATCAGTTAATATTTGGAATCCAGGGTCTTCACTATCGTAGTTCAGCCACTCCTTGATATTCTCTTCATCACACCCTTCACCAATGCTAAGAACTTTCATTATTTCTGTTATTTCTTCAAAATCGTCGTGTGGTTTTATTGCAGAATTAGATAGAGTTAATTTTAATAATTTATTCCATGCCCTTTTCAATGTTTGCGATTCCACAGAGTTCCACGCTTCTACCAGCATATAACAACAATATTTTAAATTAATTTCTTTAAAAAACTTTAACATCGTTTCTATTTCACTATCATCTACCGACAAAAGGCGACGCAGTAGCTGCTTTCTGTATAAACGTTTTAAAGTTTCAATGACACTTTGGTCCATAGGTTGCAATATCGATGTTACGTTAGGGGGCAAAAACTTAACCGTGAACTTTCCATTTTCTCGATTTAGTGTTTCAGCGGAAGGGTGCGTTGGTGCATTATCTAATAACAACAATACATCACCTTCTTTTCCCACTTCCTTTTGAAATTTCTTCACCTCAGGAATAAACGTATTTTCATACCAAGTAAGAAAAATATCTGTGTTCATCCACGCTTTTTGTTGGTTAGCGTAAGTTAACGGCATTTTAACATTTTTGAAACAGCGCGGATTTTTTGATTTTCCAATAAGTAGCAGTGGCAATCTATGTGTTCCCTTAGCGTTTGCGCAAACCATAACTGTAACTCTGTCCTTACTCACTTTGTGCCCCGGTGCTGCATTTTCACGACGCGATGCTAATGATCTGCTTGGTAGAGATTTCCAATTAAGACCTGTTTCGTCCGCATTGTATACAAAATCTAAATCGTATTCTTTTTCATGTAGAAATTCTTTTAATTCGTCTACAAAAGAGTCGGCCGATGCAACGTTAGCAGACAGTTTTTCTCCCTGAATCTCCAGTTCTCGAATTCCATGTCTAGATTTGAATTTTGCTAACCAGCCACAGCTCGCCTTGAAAGAAGTATCACCACCAAGCTTTTGATTAAAGTCTAATGCTTTTTCACATAACAGAGGTCCAGATATGGGCTGGCCGCATGCTCTCTTTTGTAAGAACCAAGTAAAAACTGCATTCTCCAGAATTTCATTTTGAGATTTTTTCATAACTTTACGTTGCGAGCTTCCATCTTCTTTCTCAAGCGCGTTGGTGAATTTCATTATAGAATCAGAATTCTTTTTAATTTCGGATATCGTAGAAGCTCCTACACCATATACTTGTGCCAACTTACTGCCAGTTTCACCATTTTTTAAACTCTCAATTATCTTCACTTTGTCTTTAAGAGACAACACTACTCTTTTTCGCTTCGACATTTTAAATTTCCAACATAAAATTTATACAAATAATAAGACAACCTGTCAGTTGATCGCTATCAAAGCAACTAAAACAATAACAAACATTATCCCGCAAACAATTGAGGGAATAAACTTGTCGTAACATGTGTCGTTGCGCCGACAAAGTACACGGTCGGAGGTGGGAAAATAAACTTGTCGTAACGTGTCTCGTTGCGCCGACAAAATATTTCTAACTTGGTACATAATTACAGCCAAGACGAATGAGTTCGGATAATCGAATATTCGGATAATCGAGGTTCGGATAATCGAGATTCTACTGTATATATATATATATATATATATATATATATATATATATATATATATATATATATTTTTTAATTGATTTATTGCCTGTTTAGGATAGTTCATTTTCAATGTTTTTAGCAATAACAGGCTTATTTTGATGTTAAAAATAAAATAACGTAGTTTTGACAAAGTTGTGATACACAACGAAACGTCAACGAAAATAAAGTTTTTAACATTAATATAAGCCTGTTATTGCTAAAAACATTGAAAATAATACATGTATAAGATCTTTTGAATTAAATTAATCGGAAAATTTTTAATTATCAAAACTTGTCTCACTCATGCTGTTCCTTCTCAAATTTATACCTGTGTCTACTAAAATTCTGTTCAGGTATATTCATTTATATATTTTAGTCTGTTCCGTTCGTTCTTGTTGTAACTTTACTTTTCGATGGAGGTATGTACGTCGGAATCCAATTCCATAAACATTTTTAGTTTAGTTTTTGCCGTATTACATAAAGATAGTTCTCAGATCCTTCTTCATAATAGTTATGTATTATGTAGAAAAAAATTCATATATTGAATTCTTGATTAGATACTTGAAATATTACAAATCTGATTTTACTTAATTATCCAATGTCGCATCGATTAGACTTTTGTTACATATGTTCATTTAGATAATATAATAATAGTAATACCAGTATTTTTCGTTTTCATAATTATTATTTAATTTCATATTGTTAGATATTTAAAACGTTTCTTAATGTATTTGTAATCGTTTAGAACTTACTTCAATTGACTATTTTATACATCTAGATAATTCATATAAGTACTTGAATTTGCACTCCTTTTAGCAGGATGAAGATTCAAATATTTCTATAGGTATTATTAATATAACAAACTCTCAAAAATATATTACTATTGTAAGCTCCGATTATTAACTACCAGTCGACAGTTAAATTTTTTTTAAATATTCACACAGCTATTTATTTTACGTAATTTTCACCGTATTCTCTTTACCTACTCTGTTTTATTCTTACGATATTTCGAAACGCGCAGGAAACGATACTTTAAACTATAATTTTTAACACGCTTCAAATTTTATATATATATATATATATATATATATATATATATATATATATATATATATATATATATATATATATATTTTTAAAAATTGATTTATTGCCTGTTTAAGATATTTTATTTTGAATTATTTTAGCAATAACAGGCTTCTTTTAATATGAAAAACTTTATTTTTGTTGACGTTTCGTTGTATATCACAACTTTGCTAAAACTAATGAATAATTTATAATATATAATAATAATTATTCATTAGTTTTGACAAAATTGTGATATACAACGAAACGTCAACAAAAATAAAGTTTTTCATATTAAAAGAAGGCTGTTATTGCTAAAAACATTCAAATATAATATATATATATATATATATATATATATATATATATATATATATATATATATATGATTTAATAATAATAAAGTATGTAAATAACACACTTGTCTTTAAATTCCCAAATTATATTATGAAACGTACAACCGGTTTCGCTGTTTCAGAACAGCATCATCAGGTACAATATACTAAAAACAAAAAAGGTTCAATACCACTGCAAACAATTACATATAAAGGTTAATACCTACATTTTTTAACAATAATGAGAAATAGTCAGAACAAATTAGTAACTAGTTTAAAAATTTTTGTCGATTATAATAAAATGAAAACAGTTAAAGAGGAAGATCCATACACGTGAGAAGTCAATATAATTTAAGGTTAACAAATCACAGAAAACTAATCTAAAATAAAATAACAATTGTAACATTAGCGACATCTATAATTAATTCCAAGAAGATAAGCTAACAAACAATGATACCTGTAGGATTTTATGAAGTCATTCAAAGAAAACGTTAATAATTCTTTTATCATATTGAACTTGTGAATTGATGATATTATTTGGATACAATTTATGCAACCTGCAAATTTCTAAAGATTCCAAGCTATTAAGTATGTAAGGGTTACTTTCTATATGGAGTAATTTGTAATTATTGGAAAAATCTGTGTTGTGACCAGTATCATTGATATGTTTTGCAAACAAGGAGTCATTGTTATTGAATCTTATACACCTGTGATGTTCAGCTAGTCTTGTTCTAAAATTTCTTTTTGTTTTTCCCACATACATACTACCACACTTGCAATTTAATTGATATATACCTGGTTTTAGAAGAACATCCGTTTTATCTTTATTATTTATCAGAAAATCACCTAATGTATTATTTGTTTTGAATACTAATTTAATATTTTGTGTTGCAAATATTCGTTGGATTTTATAAGATACCCTTCCGTTGAAAGTTGTGCAGAAATATTTTTGACTAACATATTTCAACTAACAATAATATTGGCCATTTTCAAATTGCCAATTGGCCATTGAGAAGATTGTAATTATCAGATTTTTGGAAACAGGAGATAAGATCTCATCATGTTTCAACCCAAATATTCTCCTTTGTTGGGAAAAAGGTTTGAAAATGAACTACCTGGAAGTCATAGAATTAAATAAACTACAAAAGACTTACAATTACAATCCTCTCAATGACCAGTTAGACCTAAACCACTCCCCACTGTTAAATCTGTGTTAATTTAGAAATTCCCACCTCTACCACCTCCATTCTATGTTCTATGGATATCGAACATAGAACGGAGTTGAAAGGATGTTCTATACTTCACCACCTCCAGAGACCGAACCACAGAGCATACCAAATTTACGGTGTATTATGTGATCTGCAAATATTGAAAGCACTTAGTCGAATAAAGAATTGTTCAGTTAGTGATTTTTAGACAAGTATATCTAATTACTTCTCATTGAAATATATATGGTTTAAAAATTTTAAACAAACCCTTTGCTTAATGTTGCACAAATATATTGAATAATAAAATCTTGCAACGTTGAGTCGACATGTTTCAGCTCATTATCAAGACGTTGTAATATTTCGTTCAACGTTGTAATATTTTATTATTCGATATATTTGTTAAACATTAAGCCAAGAGTTTGATTCAAATTTTTATTCAATCATGTTTCACCAATAGGTAAGCGATAATTCAATCTCAGTTATTAAATATTATTTGATTAGAAATATCGAATATAGGAGACTCACTAGTAAATATATTTGCAAGCAAGCAATAATTGTCCTTATTTGAGGTTGTTAATTAAACTCCGTTAAATCATTCATTCTTAAAGGTGCACCTATTCATTAAATAGCTGTACGTTTTGTGAAAGTAGCCAGTAATAGTTTCGTTGAGAAGTTTGAACAGTTAATAATTCAAATTCTATTGTCAAGTATTTTTTCTTCAAATCTCTAATATGAAATTGAAATAACCTATAAATTAAAGTTCAGAAAAATATCTTAAATTAAACATTTAGTTTTTACATAGGCATCTGAGAAAATGAGAAATAGGGTTCATAATAAATGATATTTCGTAATGTATTAAATACATACATAGAGTATTAAATTTATTGTTTCAGTGTACCTTTATGCAAACAAGCTTCGGTATCTCGATAACCATTATGTTTTATCAAATTATTAACATTCAACAAAGGTTTACCTGCCAGCAATAAAGGTGAAGTTAAATTCAAATAGAACATGTTATGTCGTTTAGGGGTGTCCACTTAGAAAATACATCGAGTCGTTATCTGACATCGTAGACTCTTGATAGTATAGAAACAAACCACGTATTTTCAATTATCATATTGGAAAGTAAAGAAAATATGAGAATTTTCTTTGTTATAATTACAAGAAGTACAAAAAATTTACAGAATTAATATTTTCACGAGTTATATTCATTGGAATTTAACATCTCTTCGGGTTCCTGCAAAAGTGTTGAAACGTTTGGAAATTTCGACAATAAAAAAATTGAAAAATCTAACCTTCGTTTTTCTCAGAATACCTAAAAACCTAACCTGAGCACCTTTTTTGTATACATAAAAACTAACCTAACCTAACTTTGAATATCGGAAACTATATTGTATAATAATCATAATAATAAAGTTCATTCAAGAATAAACGTCGATCAGAATTTTCCATAATATATCTCATTTGTAATCTCAATCATTTTCGAAATATATCTAAAATACTAATGAATTAAATTTTTACATACTTACATATTTTTAAGTTATCTCTACCAGTATTGCAAACAAACGCGATTGTTCGCTAATTGTGTAGTTATGTATAATTGTATAATTACCTTTTTTAAATACACCACGACTTTCAAGGACAATTTTTAGATTGACACTTGGGGAAAATTAATATCCATAATGAAACAATATTCAGAATTTTCTCATATATTAAGAACTCGCGTTTCGAAGTACTACCTCTTCATCAAATGCTGAATAACAACAGATGTAATTTCACAAATACAATACTTATGCTACTCTCACAGAATGAACTGATGTTTAAAAAGAATGAAAGAATCGTGTACCTGAAATTGAACACAGAAAATAAGTTTATAAGTCAGGTTTAACCAACTAAAAGATTACAGCTGTTAATTCATCATTTGAAAAAGAAGTATTACTTCGAAAGGCGCGCATGCGTATTGTTGTTAATATATGAGAAAATTCTAAATATTGTTTCATTATGGACAATTTTTATTTCACACAATAGTTTTGACTAAGTTGTAAACGAACAATATCAATCATATGGCTGTTGACGAAGGAAATGAGAAAAACTCAGTTCGTAACGAGATTTTTGACATTATTTCATAAACCCCCTGAAGACCTCTGATGAAACGAAGTTATAAAAAAATTAATTGTAGATCTATAAAGTTAATTAATAATGGGATAAGATGGACGTACTATAATAAAAAGTGCATTTCGAGGGGCGCAAAATGAGGGCGTTATAACTATTATTATTTTAACAACTGTTATTGACGGACATTCAAAAATTTGAGAAATGGAAAAAGATGCAAAGTTGTATTTATGCACATTTTACGTAATGAAACAGTTCAGAATACTTAAGAAACTAGTCGAAACAATAACAAAGTGTAAATGCGGAACAGAGTGGCTAAAACAGGCCCAAAGGGATCTACAACAGATCAATATAGAAAATCTCGAAGGTCGCACGAATTGTTGCTATAAAATCTGAGATGTGAAGTTTGGGCAGAAGTCAGGGATACCAACTTGGGGGTTTTCCCCCTAAATTTAGTGGGACAAAATGTTTGGTGGGGTTTTTTTGGGGTCTTAAAATTTTCAGTGGTAATCTTAGGGGTATTTTCAAAGTAATCCAAAATATTTCATATCATAATTTAACTAAAATTAATTTTGATTTCTATATTGAATAAAAAAATCCATTTCATGATGACAATATTCAATACTATTTCTTTATGTAGGTTGGTTAATGGAAATTTTTATGATAAGTAAATAAATAATTTAATTTTTGTGTAAAATAATACCCTATATACTATTCGTAATATTATCATTTCCAAAAATGAAATGAAAAATTTAGTGATAATAAAATAATATTTTAATAATATTAGATAATAATAAATATTTAATAATATTTTAATTTCAATAATAAAAAACACTTAAGTACCTTATAATTGCAAAATAAAACCTTAGTATATATTTTTTCTTTGAATTTTAATTTTGAAAAAAATTCTAGGGGATTTTAGGGGTTTTTCAACTTGACTGTGGGGGGAAAAGATTCCACGAATTGGTAGCCCTGGCAAAAATCTGGAATAGAATGTACAGATGACCGGAAGAAAGGCATCAAAAGAGGATGAAGCGTTTTTGGGAATCAAAAGCTCCAATTCAACTTCAAATTCAATCGCTTTTCTAATGGGGAATATTCGTTTTAAGAATGATAATATGAGTTATTAATATTATTCAAAAGAAAAATTTTGCAATAATTATATATTATGATGACATATTATGTATTATATGTCATCAATTACAGTGTGTTGAAGAAATGACACTTGAATCGCCCATATGATTCCAAAATGGGGGTAAATAAAAAAAAATATTTTTGAAGGGCGAACTTCACTGTCTCTTATTTCATTTGTGACCTGTCGCTGCAAATACTTGATAGTCGGTATAATCACCTATCAATTAGTAGGATAATTTAACACTAGAGTAACAATGTTAAAGCCTTCTAATCTTAAAAATCAATGTTTACCAATAAAAAGCAAATAAAACAAAAAAACAAATGTTAAAGCTTCAAATCTTGTGTTGTGGATTTCGAGATTCCTGTTGACAGCAGCCACCTATGTATAGGAGAAAATACTAGAAAATAGTAAAATGTTTTGTGGAAATACTTCGATGTATCGAAAAATGAAATCGACTGAATTCGATGCATCGATGTATATCGAATATCCCTAATGCCATTAGGTGACAACATTTGGGATTTGTTTTAATTTGTTAGGAATTTATTATAAATTAGTGAATATTTTTGCAAATTGTTAATTTTATCTATAATGCTTTGGAATGTTCTGAAAAATTTTGTTATTTGTTGCGTGTACATAGCTCGAATTTTCGTCAGTATCACTACGTGTTTTTTACTGTCTTATTTACTTTGAAAATATTATTTAAATCGATGAATTGCAGTGTTTCTAACAGTTTTCAAGAAATAAAGAATGATTTCATTTTCAATTCAGAAAATAGAATTGCTTAAAATATATGAATGTCAATTTTCTAAAATTTGTTTCCAAATGTTGAGTGACGGTTAAGTGAAATTTCAAAGTGTATTAAATGATGTAGTTAAGTCAGCCTTTGTTTGACATAATACAGAAACAGAAGATAATACAGAAACATTAGAAGAGTTATTAAAAGAAAGATAACAGAAATAATACAGAAACATTAGAAGAGATATTTCTTCTCGACTAACAATTATCATCAGAATAAAGATGCATTATAAATGTTTAAACAGAAATAAAATATCATTCTAAAGTGAAAAAATAAATAAACTCTTAAATGAACTAAAGTAATAATGGAAAGATATTCAATAGTAATCGAAGAAACTGAAATTTATAACCTTTTTTCCAATATTACTTACTCACATCTCAAATTTGATATCTCATTCATCTTTCATTTCCATCGAATAGTATTAAAAAGAACGGATGTCTTTGTCTGGAGCAGTGCCTGAACTTGGGGTTCACCCCAGGCAGGTAAACTACGTGCATTATAGTAGGGTGGCAATAATCCCCTTAGCCATAACATAAGGTATAATATTGAATAGGTGGCATATAATTGGTGCAAATTCATTTATCTATAATATCTCTAATAATATAAAAGTATAATTCAAACACTTGTATTTGATTTACACTTTTATTGTAATAACGTGACGCGTTTCGTCGTATAACCGACTTCTTCAGATTTTACCTAAACATGATTTAACAACAAGGGTGAACTATTTAAATCCAATTGCTTAATAATAAAATTCTCAGAGGTTTTGTGTCTTGATTGCTATTATTTTCCACAAATATAATTCTCTACTTTCATTAATATTATTTTATATATATATATATATATATATATTTAATCAATTCGATAGTTAATGGGATTCATTATAATATGTTATGAAATTTATCGTATGTGAAATAATATTCGTAATGTTCATGAATTAAATAACTTTTTTGCTTCAATTTTCACAAAATATGATTTTGATGTTTAATTCGAAGTATTCTCTCAAATATTGCTTGACAATTCAAAATGTTACGAAGGAAATTTTTATTTCAAGCGTTTTATAAGTTTATAATACTCTGTCGTTACTAATATTTGTTGAAAATACTTCTACTGTGTAGTAAAAAATTCAATCGCATGTAGACACATTTTTGTTTTTGTTATTGTGAAAGTTTTGGGCTAAAATTTAAGTTGAATTTATTTCCATTGAAAGAAATGTGTTCAGAAGGAAAAAATGTCTTGAACTATTTACGTAATATGTTAATTCATAAATTTCGAAATACATTTTCCTAAATATTTTATTCACTGAATATTAAATACATAATACTAAACGCGTAAGGCTACTTGAGTTATTTTTACTAAACGATTTGTGATATTAATGGTAGTTTTGAATCTGTATGTACGTATTTTATTCTGTAGACACGTTTCAAAGTTGTTGTTCAAATCTAACCTATATTTTCATTTTCTATATTTTCATTTCAGTTTTATTTTAAGATTTCTTAAGCTACGATTTTAAAATATTTTCCCCGTTTTGCAGTTCGTAGGGGGACCGTGTGGACATCACGGACCGTACACTTTTTACAAGGCGTTCAAATACAAGAAGAACGGGATTAATAGGATAGTGACGTTAAATGAGTTCTTTTTCGTAAAATTGTGGATTGACTCGGACTTACTGTGTATCGGTGAATTACAATTGTTGTGGATCGATAAGAACAGTGAACAAGTTTTAGCAAGTTTGAGACTTTACTTTCTTCCAGAACACACTCCCGAGGGACGAATGGATCACGGAGAGGTAAGTTGTCGCTTTCTGTTTTGGTTGGACGATATTTATTTAAAAAAAAACAAATTTTCGAAAAACTACTACATTACCAACAAATTTTATCAAAATTGAGAGAAATGGCTTCATCTGTAGATAAATGACCATGTACTTAATATTAACGTTGGTTATAATATATGTAATATAATTTTCACTTCTTGCTGAAATGTTATTTTGAAACTTGATTAATTGATCAAGCTAATTTTCCGTGAGTAGCTTCATTTTGACGAGACGCCCAAGAATTTTCTGTACGAAACTCCGGTTGTGGTAGCTAACAGAGATAACAAGCATGAAATGTGTTAATTTGATTACAAACTAACCAGATGATTTTTGTTTTTTTAGTTAGTTAAAATTTATGTAATTCAATAATCTTATTGTCCTACAAAATATAATAATAATAATAATAAAGTTTATTCAATTATAAGCATAAATAAATAAACATGTTTCACAGAGATAATATTTTCATGAAAAATTATCTGTACGTGACATAATTGCGTTTCTATAAAAATTAATTTGTATCTCAATCTAAATAAATATAAATAAATATGACGGTATATATGATATGTATTACTACTCCAATTTTTTTTTGTTAAGTCACAAGATAATTATCTGAATTATTCGAAAAAATATTTGTCCTACAAAATCTATGGCTTCATCAAAGGGTCCCCTTTTTTGAACATGTATCGTTAACGAGGTCACCATAAACGATTACTAACCAGCTGATTTTTGTTTTTTTAGTTACTTAAAATTTATATAATTCAATAATCTTATTGTCCTACAAAATGCGTGGTACGTTATTCCGGTCCTACGCTTAAAAATAGTCGAATCGATCCTGAGCTAATCCACGTCGAAAGTTGTAAAAAATAATCGCGCGGAAATGTTCACGATTTAATTCCATTTTTGGGCCGAGATGAATAACTTAAGTTACTGTAAAAAACACAAATAGCCATCGTATGTCAAAACGTTCTGTGTACGTATAACCTCAAAAATGTCCAACTTTACGATACAACTGTCAGTTGTCAGATTGCAACACTAGGGTTGCTAAATCCCGAAACATAAAAGGCAACCGTATCTACTTTTGCTGGGAATCTCTTCCTCGAATTATGCAATTGAAATTTTCAGAAATTCTTCTCAAAGTTGAGAAAAAAGACAACACTGTCGCCCGCTCTACCAAAATTGCCTCATTTTCTAACGATTGAAGGTTCTTAGGTTGAACTCACTTATATATTTATTAGTATAGTATATTGTTCGCATTGTATATCTCTGAATCACCTGGTTCGGTTATCGTTTCCTTCTGCCATTTTCTTTTATATACAACTGCTATGTTTGTGTAGAAATTCGGTCCTGAATTATTCTATTTATGTTGGGATTTAACCGAATGAGATGATGATATCATTGCATTTCAGGTATTCGTCATCTTTGAGTGGGCAAATATATCGAAACTCAAGGATTCTCAATTAGAATAATATCGTTTAATAATAATAACTTTTTTCTGCTAAGTAACGAATATTTTGAGAACTCGTTAGAGAAGATAAAACAACTTGAACGACTATTTAAGCAATATTCTTCTTCTTTTACAAATCAACGGCGAGAATCAAAGTAATTCCGCATTCGAACATAGTTAATTTAATTCAAAACGCAAAAATAATTTTCTTTTAGAATCAAATTTCTCGAAAACGATACGAGCTAGAATAATCTACTTTGATTTATTATTTAGAGCGTACATTTGTGAATAAACGTGTCATTCAATTTTTAAATTCATTATTTCCAAGATTATCAATTTTATAGGAAAAAAGAAAATTAAACGTATCTTCTTATTTAACATTACAACACAATATTCTTCTTCTTTTACAAATCAACATTTTGCGAGAATGAAGTAATTCCAATTCGAACATAGTTAATGAAATTTAATACAAACAAAAAGAAAACTTTAACGAATTAATATTATTGAAATTATTCATTGAACAAAACATGTTTTGAAAAGCTGTAACTTGATAATATTAAAAACGCTGCGACCTTGCTCAATTATTTTTGATATATTCGGCTTTTTTCAGTATTTTTAAAACAAGGTGTATTTTTAAGAACATTGATTTGTTAAAATTAATAATTCGTTCTTATTTTGTTGTATTAAATTTGTATTTTCAAACTAAAATGAATGTGTTCTCGGAAAGTGTGATGTGTTGGAGAAGAAGAACAAGATATAATTTTAAATAAATGACACGGAGGTTTCGCTTATCTCTTGGTGAAACATTATGTTAAAAACTATCAAATTAAAAATTAACACCCTTAATTTTCACTGAATATATTAAAAACTCTACATACGTTCCGGTTGGTTAATCCATTATCAAAAGTATACAATATTACTCAATGAGTATACTCATGAAAATGTATACTCTTGATAATGGGTTAACCACCCGAAACATATGTACAGTTTTTAATATATTCAGTGAAACGTAAGTCAAGTGTGTTAATTTTAATTTTTTTATAATTGTTCATATTGAATAGATAGATTCGTCTTTTACTTTGTCACAGTTTCATATCAAATAAGAAGTAGATAGTTGAACGCGTTCGTTTTGAAATTACCTGTAATTCAGCTTTTAACTCAAATGGCCAGGAAGTGGTCGTATTACCGAAATTGCAATGGCCTTCGAAAATATTCCCTAATTTTGGGTATAGGAAACGCGAATCGTTTCATTGTTCATCGAATTATTTTCATAAAAATTAATGTTGAACGAATATACAAGTTACAATCCAGTAAATTTATTCGTACGCTTCTTCACATTATAATGAATCAATAAACAATGGTTACTATAAGTATAACTAGATATTGAAAACAGAAAAGAATGCGTTAAACAGTACCTTCTTTTTGGGTTCAGTTCATTCTCAGTAGCTGGAACAACAGCCCCTGTTTTCCAAGAATTCGAACAATATTTTTCGGTTAGGAATTCCGTAAAGTATAATTCATAACCCCAAAAGTGAGGTAATTGGTCAAATATCCCAACCTGGGCAGTTCGGGAAAAAGCTTAAAATTGGTCACTTTTCAGCAGTAGTATTCCTTTGTTTTGTTCCATCTTCAGGTTCGTCCACCTTGAACTTGTCTATGCGGTTCTGATGAGAGCCAACATGCAAGTTTTTGAAACTGAAACAAAAATTTATTCAATAAATACAATATTAACTTAATAATTATAAGTCTTTTAATGTCGTTTGAATATTAACATTGAGCTCTGTGTCCACAAAATATACAAAGAGAAATATGTATCGTCTCCAATAATATGAGAGTAGTGTTGCCCAATGTTGCAGTCTTGGTCTTGGTCTTGCTGCAAAGTCTTGCAGACTTGCAAGTACCTGATAGATTGTACTTTTTATTCCAAATTTCAATTTAGATTTTCGGTCAGCGTAACAGGGTCGACATTTATAGCTTATGTAGATATAAATGATGATGATAATAATAAAAATCGGAACAAAATTTTTATTTATAACTGGCGGACCCGACAGACGTTGTCCTGCCATGATATTCCAAGTTATTACGATAAACGAATGAATGCATATACAAAAATTCACTCAAGTCGATCCAGCCGTTGAGTTGCAGTATATTAATAATAAATTGAAATTGAAACACTATCAACTCTACATATGTTTCGGGTGGTTAGTCCCCTTATGATGAATAATACCTAAATTTCTGTTTTAATTTTGAATTGACGTAAAATCAATATGCATTATTTCTAATTGTAAATTCCTGATTTCAATTTATTTCACAATTAAATCAGAACTTCCTCAATTTCTGAAATAATTTTGAAATTTCAGAAAGCATAATTTCTACTTGAAATCAGAAATTTCCAAATAGAAATGATGCATTTTGATATTTCGTCAATTTCAAAATTGATTTAGAAATTAAGTTATTACTCTTAATAATGGGATAACCGCCCCCGGAACATACTCGTAAGTAGAGTTGTTAAGTTTCACTCAGTGTAACTCAATCCAAATGTTTTAATTCACTATTTTATTATATAATATATTATATCGTTAGGTAGCTCTTCGCACATTTGATTGATGTTTCAATTCATTATTTTATTATATAATATATCGTTAGGTAGTTATTACTCTCCACGACCTAAGTCAGGTCGTCTTCTCCTCGGCATCGTAAATTGTAATTAATCAAAGTGAGAAAAGTTCTCGCGCACTTAGAGGTAAATTGTCACTATCACAAAAGATCAACAAAAAAAGAGCACATAACTTGAAATGTCACTATCACAAAGGATCACCGAAGTAAAGAAAGTTCTCGCGCATGTAGCGGTAATCGCGACTCATTATGATAGAAGGATGCACTCTTTGTATGAAGTATCGATCGACATAGACTCTATGTCATAGAGGATAGATCGATATATTAGTTGGTTGTCAAATGTCAAATATTATGGTAGCTTTCAGAATTTCGATTTGTGACAAACCTTAGGATTTATCAATCTACATAAAAATAATCTGATAGACAGTTAACAACTGTAGTTAGCTAAAATTTAGTTCATTTTTTACCCCCTAAGAATAAATATGTAGTAAGAAATATATAAAAATTCTAATTTTGAACTATTCTTTCAATTTGATTTCTGAACGACAGGGGATACATATTTAATTCCGAGCATTTTCATATTTATTCACCTTCTAAATCTTCTCTGGACTTCAACAAATAATTCAAGACCAAAATTAGCGAAATCGGTTCAGCCGCTCTTGAGTTTTAGCGAGACTTACGAACAGCAATTCATTTTTATATTATAGATTCATTTGAATCTATTCTATCAATTTGATTTCTGAACGACGGGGGACACATCAAAGGAAAAACAAAAGTGTTGTTTTTATTTAATTATGCTCATATTTCTTCACCTTTTAAACCTTCTTTGAACTTTCACAAATAATTCATGACCAAAATTAGCCAAATCGGTCCAGCCGTTCTAGATTTTTAGCGAGACTAACGGACAGCAATTCATATATATATATATATATATATATATATATATATATATATAGAGAGAGAGAGAGAGAGAGAGAGAGAGAGATAGAAAAAACGGATAAAAATGTCTTTATTGAAAGCACAAATACTCCTAATTAATGTTTCTGTTTTAAGTTGAAATTAATAACAATGATTTGATAGCAATAAATTCAAAATGTAATTATAAAGAATTCAAAAAGATCCAAACGTAAACAGCATATATATAACTTACGCTACATCTTTTCAACCAAATGAACACAATTTGAAACTGATAAACACAATAGCAAAATCACAATACGTGCAGGGTATGGAATAATCACAACTTTTCAGTACTACAGTCATGTACAACAGAAAAATTTTCAAAAAACCTCTACACTTAGCTTTGAATTAGTCATTACAACCTATCCGTTTTCAATAATATTCGATTATAAGATGAACTGATTCATTGTGAAAGAGATACCTACATATGAATAATATGTGAAAGAATGATAAATAATATTAAGAATAATAAAAATCATTAATTTTGTTACCCCTTCGCCGTTTCCACCAATGTTACCGGACATTTTGAGTAACGAACACTTCTATGGAGTGAAAGTGGAGTATTTTAATTTATATTGATTTTCATTTTCTTCCTAAAATATGATACAGTTGAATTTTAAATATTATCTCCATAGCGATATACCTTGTACCTTTCTCTAAAGCTGTTACTCTGAAATATAAGCAGCAAAACTGTACCAAATCTTATACGTGAACATACCTAGAAACTTCAATAATACCTACCTAAGATTCTGCAGTGTTCTCGATGTTTATCACCGAACAATCTTCAAAATATCGAAGAACCATAAAAATGTCGAAAAGTTCTATAGAAGGTCGCAATAAATCTTACATTACTGAATTTGGTGACCAACAAAACGATTGTACCTTTCGACCTAAGCTTAGCTTAACTGAGATTTTTGAATTTAGCAGTATTCATTGTGGATAATCGTTTTAAAATTACGATGAACGACATTGCGAAACTACGGGGTTTTACATAGAATTCATGTCGTATAAACCATTAAGTGTCTAAGAATTGAATATAAACTTAAATTCAAACACTTGAACTTACGATTTACACTTTATTGACTACATAGCATAACGCGTTTCGTCGTTACGAACGACTTCTTCAGATGCTTACAGAATACAAGTATAAATATCAGGGAATTTGGGATTCTATGACTTAGGGTTTTACCTAAGATATTCCATTCTGACATCTGATTTTTATTGCCTGAAAAGGTTTAACAAGGGTGAATTGTTTAATTCTATCTGTTCATTGAGCAAATTTCCAGAATTTTTAAGCCGATTTATTTTCACTATTTCCCAAAAATCTAATTTACTACTTTTCTCTATATTGGGTGAAATTTTGAAATTCGTATCAAAAGTATGGTTTTCTGTTAATAAATGGTTAGCATAATTCGAATTACTTTTATTATGGGCGAAGATATATTTATTTGGCTGTATTCTAGTACCGAAATTTCTACTAGTTTTATATATATATATATATATATATATATATACCAGGACATGTTCCACAATTCAATTAGTAAACACCTGATTTGTCCCCTTTTTTAATTTTGTTTTTTATGTTTTTACTGTGTCTCGATAAATTATTATTGTTCGTTTTAAATGAAATATTAAAATTATGTTTACTTAAAAAGGTTTAGACTTTTTGACTGACGTTTCCAAAGTATGTTAAACTATTATATTTACGATTTCTATCCGACTGATAAGGAAATACTAATCGTAGAGCTTTCCGATAGAGTTTTTTGTGAAGAATTAATAAAATTAATTGAATTTAAAAAATGTCTAAGAATTGAGAAATATTGAACTAATTCTGCCTGTTAATACTGTCTAGTTTTTCTAATGAATCGGATTAGTGTAAGTATATTCTTTAAATAAGGGGTTCCCAATCTTTTTCAGTTGCTATTTTAGCTAACTATTTAAAATAGTAATGTTAGTAATATTAATTTCTTATACTAGGTAATAACAATTAGTAATTATATTTTTATTAAAAAATTGGTCACAAGTAAATATGAAATTGCATTTGAAAACATCAGATATATATTTTCAAATCGTCTTATTTTCTGTTTTGGCGACAGTTAAATTTATTAAATGACACGGAGGTTTCGCTTATCTCTTGGTGAAACGTTATGTTAAAAACAATAAATTAAAAATAACACACTTGACTTAAGTTTCGCTGAATATACTTAAAACTCTACATATGTTTCGGGTGGTTAACCTATTATCAAAAGTCATCTTTACTATCAGTGGTTACTGGTAGACCATAGATAATAACATTATTTTTCAGTCCCATTTCGTAATTCTTTTGTTTTTCCTTGTTTAGATTTTCAATGTCCTTCTTCATTTGGGTATGCTCTTTTTCAATTTTTTCTAGCTTCGCTGTCACCAACCTATTTTCCTTTTCTAGTGATTCCATTTTTTTTTCGTATAAATTTCGACTCATCTATAAAATTATCTAGTTTTTTCATTATATCCTCTAAAGTGATAATTTTTCCTTTTTTATTCGTGTTGGTCCTTTTCAGTCCGAATTTGCCTGGCTTTTCTTCAGGCTCCTCCTCAGAAATTGATTCATCTTCAGACGTGAGGTTTTCGTCTTCTTCCTCCATTTCGTCTCTGCATTGTATACAAATGAAATTTTCATTTGAATTTTCTACCCTTTTTAATTGATCCGGAGTAATTTTAACGCATTCTATTTTTCCATGGAACCAATTCCGACAAGGACCCTCGCATCTCAGCCTTTGCCCTTTGCGTAGACTTTTTTGCATTCCACACATTTAAGTGCGACTGGTTTACGTTTAACCATTCTCCTAGTTATTCAGTTGTAACTTCCCTTTATGTGATTTTTTTTCTTCAATTGCTAGTTTTGCCTAAACGTGGCAACACGGTTTAACCGTCTTCGTTGATTTACTAGTGCAGCGGCAAGTACCTGGTTCTTTCGTAAAAGCTGGGAATGGGCACTCTTTCCTGGTAAGAGATGCGAACTGATAAGTGATGGATACCAGATGTGTTTCAAATTTTGCCGTAGTGAATTTGTACAACTTCCACAATGTTATTTCAGAATAAATTGAAACAAGTTTAACGTATTTTGATTGTTTTGTTGCAAATTAAATGCCCAATTTATTGGGTGTTATTGAGCACTTTTTTTTCACTATACACGTTACTTATTTCGATATTTTCAAATTGCTATTATTGAATGTTTTAAACAAATTTATAGGAGCGTCACAAAAACACGTCCGTATCGTACAACACTTCGAACAGAACCGGAGCACCGGAGATTTAAATTATCAAGAGTATACAATATTACTGAATTTCAACTATAAATTTTCACTTATATATCCTAAACCACAGAATTTAAGACTGGTTTCACGGAAAAATCCACCTGGTCATTGCAAGTAGGTAAATGTTTCTTTTTGGCTATCGAAATTTCCACGACTTCAGTTTTTCAGAACGCTGGTTCAGGGTTTTTCGCCTGCGTTTTACACTGCCTTAAACATAATCATTTCTTGGATCCCAGGAAGACCGAAATAGTGTGAAGGTCTGCACTGAGTTTTCTTGAGGTCTGGATTTATACCCTTTGCCTCTTCATCTTTATATTACTGAATTTCAAGATGTACAGCTTTCACTTATATATCCTAAACCACAGAATTTAACACTTGTTTCACGGAAAAATCCACCTGGTCATTACAAATAGGTAAATTCTTCTTTTTTTGGTTTATTCAACCTAATACGGGTTTCTCAGAACACTGCATTTAACATAATCATTTCTTTGGTCCAGGAAGACCGAAATAGTACATTCAGGTAGTAAAGGCAAAAGATTAGATACCCTTGAAGTATTGGAAATTTCGATAGCCAAAAAGAAAAATTTACCTATTTGCAATGACCAGGTGAATTTTCCGTAAAACCAATGTTAAATTCTGTGATTTAGGATATATAAGTGAAAGTTGTACATTTTGAAATTCAGTAATAATACAATTATTATTATTATTATTATTTCGATTGTTCCCCATGAGGAGAGCGACTGAACTTGAAATTCGCAATCATTAGGAATTTTGCTTCATCTTTTTTGCCTCCCAAAAACGCTTCATCCTCTCTGAATGCTCTTTCTTCCGTTCATCTGTCCACTTTACTCCAGGTTGACGATTTACTTTTTGCTCAAACTTTATATGTGCGATTTTATAGCGGCATTCAGTGCGATCTTCGAGATTTTTAATATTGATCTGTTGTAGATCCTCTTGGACCTCTTTTAGCCACTCTGTTCCGCATTTACTATTCGTAATTATATTGAGTAGTTTCTTCGGTATTCTGGACTGTTTCATTCTGTAGACATGTGCATAGAACTTTGCTCGTCGTTTTCTGATTTCTTCCGTTATCATATTTGTCTTTTGATACAGTTCATTTTGAGGTCTTTTCATCCAAATACCGTTTCTATTGATTGGCCCGTAAATCTTTCTGAGAATTTTTCGTTCTTGTTTTTCTATTTCTCTAATTCTTGAATGGCCGCCAATAACCATTGTTTCAGCTGCGTAGATTGCTTCTGGAAGAATAATAATACAATTGTATATATATAATATAATTGTATATATATATATATATATATATATATATATATATATATATATATATATATATATATATAATAATATAATTGTAATACATTAATTGTATAATATTGATAATGAGTTAACCACCCGAAACATATGTAGAGTTTTAAATATATTCATTGAAACTTAAGTCAACTGTGTTAATTTTAATTCGTTGAGTTTAATTTATGTTAAAACTATGACACATCTTATTTATTTATGTGAACGTTAATCTTCTCAAATACTGACATCGCATTCAAAAATATCTTCTATATATGTTCCCTAATAAGGAATATAAAGACAATTTAAGTTAAGAAGGAAAACGTGTATTAAAACATTACTTGATATATTTATTCGAAGCAGTACGTAGGCGTATTTCAGCCAATATCGTTTTAAAAATCCTGAACTGGTCGCGCAATGTTGTTTAATTTACAAACATCGCCGGAGATTTAAATGTATAATTGCTTTCAAGTCGAGTTCATATCGAAATAACCTGCGAGATACTGTCCAATAATAAAACGTAAATCTTCGTTTCCACAATGAATACAATCTGATATTGAAGTTTAAGGTAGCATTAACGAATTTTACGTTTTCTATTATATCGGTAAATAGAAAAATAACTAATTCCCGTAGAGTTTATTAATCGCATCTACTTCGCTTCAAAATAGATAAATATCATCGAACGTCTATATCTGCAATTACTCCGTTGTTCAATTATAAATCTGTTGGTTCTTTTTTGCTTCGTCTATTTTTAATGCAAATGAAGCCTTGAGAGTTGATTGTTGTGAGCGGGTATTCGGACTGAGTACGATTTCGTTTTCCTTCATTTTCGATGTTTAACCGCTGGCGATTCAGGGCCGGACCGCAGAGCGCGCGTGCCCGATTTCTGAATGTAATTTCCTGAATGGTTTTTTTTGACGTGTTTTTTTTCTTTTATCGAAACTGTATATTTATATATATATATATTATATTCTGAAAGTTTTTAGCAATAACAGGCTTTTTTTGATATGAAAAAGTTTATTTTTGTTGACGTTTCGTTGTTATATTACAACTTTGTCAAAACTAATTTTTGATTAAACTTTTGACAAAGTTGTAATATAACAGCGAAACGTCAACAAAAATAAACTTTTTCATATCAAAAAAAGCCTGTTATTGCTAAAAACTTTCAAAATAAAATATCTTAAACAGGCAATAAATCAATTTCAAGATATATATATTATATATATGTATATATTCATTGCTATCTTTAACCATTTTATTTATATTTTCGGAAAGAAATTATTGGGTTTTTTGGTTATCAAAATTATTTATCAAAAATCTTCACCACATAAGGTTTCGGTCAATTTTTGGACCTTTTTCAAATTGAGTTTAACAATATATTTTCTTCAACTAAAAAGAAAAAAGAAAATGACAGGCATGTATACAACATTACACGATCAAAACTTACCACGCAAACAAAAACAATACTTATTACCACAATATGAAACAATATTCAAATGGTTAACAGAATTCATTCAAAATGTTAACAGATGTAGTGAAACGAAAATTTAGTCTTTGTCCGAATTTGAACGACATCGTATCGATTGAAAAGAAACATAATTTTTTATTGAAAGTGTAATAATTATTGGATGCTTACAGAATAATCCTATAATAATTCTATTAGCATCTGAATAAGTCGTTTTTAACGACGAAACGCCTCATGCTATGTAGTCAATAAAGTGTAAATCATAATTTCAAGTGTTTGAATTTAAGTTTATATTCAATTATAATGGATTTACATCAAGTAAACGCCAACACTATTAAAAATAAATAAACTAAGATATTTGAGTTTCAGATCTTGACGATCTCTCCTTGTTATCAATGCATATAAGGATGTTTTTTTTAGAGGAATAGAATTTTAAGTTGCAATAAAACAACGATGGATCATTCGATTGACAAGAATTTTTTTTTATTCGAAAGATAATCTTGTAGCATTACATTTTAAATATGATCTCTATAATATGACCGCCACGGCTGGCTCGGATGTAGTCCAATCTGGACGTCCAATTTTCGATGACTTTTATACGGTGGCCGTATATCGGCAATAACACGCCGAATATTATCTTCCAAATGGTCAAGCGTTTGTGGCTTATTCGCAAAGACCAATGACTTTACATAGCCCCACAGAAAATAGTCTAGCGGTGCTAATTCAAGATCTTGGAGGCCAATTCACAGGTCCAAAATTGGAAATTAGGCGTTCACCAAACGTGTCTTTCAATAAATCGATTGTGGCACGAGCTGTGTGGCATGTTGCGCCGTCTTGTTGAAACCAAAGCTCCTTGACATCATGGTTGTTCAATTCAGGAATGAAAAAGTTAGTAATCATGGCTCTATACCGATTACCATTGACTGTAACGTTCTGGCCATCATCGTTTTTGAAGAAGTACGAACCGATGATTCCACCAGCCCATAAAGCGCACCAAACAGTCAGTGTTTCTGGATGTAACGGTGTTTTGACATACACTTGAGGATTATCTTCACTCCGAATGCGGCAGTTTTATTTGTTGACGTAGCCATTCAACCAGACGTGCTATGTCGATAAAATGGACGTAGTGCGCGATACGTATTCCGCACAGAACCATTATTTTCGAAATAAAATTGCACTATTTGCAAGCGTCGTTCAGTCGTGAATCTATTCATAATGAATTGTCAAACCAAACTGAGAATGAATTACTTCTCAGCTGTTAAATCGGTCGCCATCTTCAACAGTAATCCCAACTTAAAGTTCTATACCTCTAAAAAAAACACCCATTACCTATAGGAACAATTAACCGACACTGAATTGAATGACGAGCGGCACATTTGCGCTCACCACCCAGTCCGTCCCTGCTCCGCCATTCGGTTCGAATTTTCACGGAAGATGGGCTTCAGCAGCCTTCGCATGTGCCGCTCCCTGCCTGCGAGGTGCACGATTCTCTCCAGCGGTGCTACTTCATTCGGGCCGGTTTTAAAGACGCTATCTTCCTCTCGTTTATCTATTTTCTCTATCTATTTTATATACATCATGACGTTATTTCTATATGCCGAGTTGAATGCACAATATGAAAAGGGAAGTCGTTTCTGTCGCGCTGAAATCTATCCAACTAACAATGTTGAACACTGGAATTGTTCAACGTTTGTGCGTTTATTGTCGACTGGATTATCAAGTTTTAGCAATATATATATATATATATATATATATATATATATATATATATATATATATATATATATATATATATATATATATATATATATATATATATATATATATATATATATATATTGTATGTTATTTAAAAGTCTGTAGGATGCTATTTATAATAATTTGTAAGGGTTTATTGACTCAGTATTTGCAGTGGTATTCTTTTCTCTTTACCAAGCTTCCGCAATCTCCTTTATTGCTTTTTCAGGGTTCTAAAATATATGAAACAACTTTAACCAACATCTACAACACAATATACAATGTTTGCTTACATGAGAGTTGAGGTTACAATCATTAAATTATTTAACAGCAATGACATAAGCGTAATTTGTCAAATCTGATCCCAGTTGTTTCCTTTCTTCTTCTTTTTTGTCGTGTTTTCTTTCTTTCTCCATATCCAGTAAGTAGCTATATATGTTACTCAAGTTTTGTGCATAATTTTTTCTATTTATAGAATTTTCATATTTTCTTATTTCTATCATCTCATGTATAAGTCTTTTGTGATAGTTACGTTCAGTTTTTAATATTTGTACAACGTCGTAGTTTGCTCTATGGTCTAACTTCGTTGTATGTGTTAGTAGGGCACATCTATCTTTTCCATTTTTTATATCTGATTTATGGTGAGCTATCCTATTTTTTACCCATTGTGATGTCTGTCCTATGTATACTCCATTTCAGTCTTTGCAATTTATTTTATATATTATTTCACTTTTCAATGATTTTGGGATTTGATCTTTGAGTGTACTATATAATCCTTTAACTATTTTCTGATTGTACCTATGTTGTTATCTTTACATTTTCGTCTTTGAATTTATTTTTTATTTTGTTATTAATTTTTTATTGTCTTAAGTAAAATTATGTTACAAAATGCGCTTTAAGTACCTACATGAAAACTCAATGAAAATAATGTTTCTTTGCATTGTGTTTTGTGTTGAACATATCCAAATATACGTCCGATCTAAGATCCCTGAATTATTTTTGGACGGCAAATTGTGAAATTTATTATTCCATTAGCTTCAAATTCATTCTAAGAATTTGCAAACGTGATTTTCAGAGCTTCTGCAAGATTCATTTATATTCACAAAATAATTTATTGTAGAATAGTGATGACTCAACAACAAGATTTGAGAAAATATTCATAGATTTCAACGAAAGGACTCAATAATAATAAACGTGGTGTTTAGTGTAATATATTTTCAAATAAAAATTCATGAAAAAATTAAATACTCTACACGGAATGTGTAACGATTCGTGTGACCAAATACGAATGAAAAGTAATCGAATTTATATCAATGTAACATTAAAACTAGATAGTAAAAATAATAAATGATAAGATTATCGGTAAACACTATCACATACAAATAAACTTTCAAATATTTTAAACTACGAGTACAGTCCAAAAAGTAGTCGACCTAATATAACTGGAAAAAGAAGGAAAACACTCCAATTTCACCTGGTGGCGCTATTGTTAACTTTGATACATTGTTTCTGGAGATAATCCCTAAAGTCCTCAGATTCAATATCGTCAGTGTTAGCGGGTGTTTTATGACGGAAACAAATTACCCAACAAATTTGGAAAACAAAAGTAATGGATTAGATTAGCTATAAAGCAATCTATACTATGTTAATCACTGATTGTTTTTTGATGTTTCTCTATTTTTGGATATTATACTTGCATCAGGAAGAGTGACTAAATTATCTTACCGTCTTCGACTTCAAATCATCGCTTTAGCACTATTTCGTCGACATATTCAGTAATGTATTCATTATCACGAAAACTAGGCTGATTGCCAACTTGACGCTCCATAAAATATTTACAGTGAAACCTTGTTAATTGGGACCTGGATAAATGATAAACCTCTATTATTGAAAGTTGCAATGAGGTCCTGGTTCTTTTTCATTAAATTACCTCTGTTAATGGGACTTGTTGACAGAGATTTGAATTCTATGACTTTTTCGATGTTTAACTCTACAATTGAGGCTCTGTAACACAATTACCTAATAAGTGAGACAAATGAATCAGGTCTTAACACGTTCTGACATGTTTGTTCACATATATTTCGAGTAGTCTTTCTTGCATGCATTGTTTGTCAGTGCTATCTCAGGTTTTGACCTAAAAACCTGAGGAAAAAACCTAAAAACAAAGGAATAAAAGTGTACAAAATGTCCAAACATTAATATAAAACATTATCAGTATATAAAAAATTAAAACTTCTATCAGATTATGATTGTGGAAAGTCGTTGTTTTATGAATCGTTGATTATGAATTGTGAAAAACTGTGTAGGGAGAATAACATACCAAAGTCAACCCTGTGTAGAATTATAAAAAACAACGAAAAAATTGGGTCTCATTTTATTGATGGAAAAGTATCTGGACGAATGTATCTGAACCTGAGAGGCTGCAAGAGGAGCTAGTATATTTATTTTATATATACTATATTATACTATTATATAGTATTAATATATTTTTAGCTAGTATATTTACCACATGTAGGGATGGACTTAAAGAGCAGCAGGCAACTTTTCAGGATTTCGTTTCTATGGATGATAATGTCATTTCAGAGGAGCTCAATGATGATGACATAGTTGCTATGTATTCTTCTTTGGACACAGAAGAAGAAGACTGTGAATAGACTCCAGTGAAAATTTCAAAGCGTAATGCAAGGGATGCTTTAGAAACACAAGTAATTCGAAGTGTCAAATATTGATAATTCTAATGTTTTTGATCAAATTTATTCTATCGAGAAACAGGTTAAACAGCAACCAGCAATCAAGTACAAACAAACATAGCCGATTACTTTAAGTCGTAAACTTTACGATGTGGTTTTTTTTTTCGACGCAATACATTATGTATGTACATTCATACCTACATTTCGGCCTCTAAAAATGGCATAACGGCACATTTCGACCTATGTAAGCGGGGGCCTACCTAAATGAGAACTATAATTTTAAACCTGCTTAATTGGAAACATGGATGATTGGAAACCCTCAATAATTGGTATATATGTCTTGGTCCCTTAAGATCCCAATGGACCAGGTTTCAATGTACAACAGTTATTGAAAGGCCAGGTATTAGTCATCTAACGTCATTTTGTATTTTTTTTATATTATTATTACCGCCTTCTATATTGTTCACTTTTTGACTTCTCGAAAAATGTATTGTACAAGGTTATGAACATTTATAGCAAGCAACATAAAATTTTATCTGTGCTTTAAGGATAAATTTATAGCATAATATTTCGAATTCTAACGTCGCCTTGAATGTTTAAATTGCTTTTTTTGTATATTATTAAGAGTAATTATTAAATATCATGAAATGCAGCATAATGTAGTAGCACTTCATCAAAATCTTCGTTAAAAATGGGGTAGGGCAGAGGCACTTATGGCCATCCTACTCTAATTGATGAAATAAGGAGTATCAGTCCTTTATTTCGGTAAATATTCATAGGTATCCACATTTCATTACGCAATTATTTGATTGAAAAAACCTAAGGTTCATGCATGGCAAGTAGAAAAACCAAAAGTGGGGTAGATAATTTTGCTTTGTTTCCGACAATAATATTTTCAGATTTATAAGTATTCAATGAAAGATTGTTATCACACAGCAATGTATGAAAACAATATTAGTCACTAATGCTTTCATTAGCTAATTCTTGTGAATTGTTGCCCGCAGTATACAACATCAAGTCGTCAGCAAATGTAGAAATTTCACAATTATTTACATACTTAATTATATCATTTATATATAAATCAAACATTAACGGCCCTAAATCTGTTCCTTGTGGAACTCCATCACAAATTATTGGTTTAAACGCATAGTTTCCGTATTTAACATGTGCTCTATTAATTTCACGATTCCTTGAAATATTTCATTGTGGATCACAAAATGTCGATCTATCGACAGATAAAAATATTTAAAAAATCTAGTTTCATTTTAGCTTGGATAAGTCGACTCGACTAGAATATTTTTTCCCAATAACCCCATCTGTGCGACTGCTTTTGAACCTCTACAATTATTTTTGTGCGATTATTTATAATTTGTTTTCAATTTTAAACTAAAATTGGATTTTTATCATTATTGTTCCGTAAGGTCAAGTGTAGGTGAATCACAATAGAACTTGGGTATCGTAGAAGCTAATCACTCGACGATAAAGTGAAAGTAAGAAACAAATCGTTTTTACTCCTACGTGACTACACTACTATAAACATTGCCAATTTAAGCGACATTATTCTGCGAATAATTGTATTGAGCTTGTTGCATTTTAAACATGATAATGAGTCGATTCGCTAAAATATTGTAAACACTGGATATCACCGGGTGCATAGTTCCATTTTAATTATAGATAAATTATTCACGTAACTCTTGCCAATGTTTAACTAATTGATAATAATATTTTCAATAAAATTTCAATGGGGTTACCATTTCTTCTCGCGATTATTATATCTTTTTTTCCTTGAGCATTTTTGTTTTTAGAAATGTGAATACGTATCTTTATTGGACTGATAACATGAAGAATATTATGAGAGGTTTTTCTCGCGACTGCTCTTCAATGGTGATAGGGAGGGTTGTTTATTCTCCGAAATATATATCTTTCAAAAATAGTTATTAAAATAACTGATATATCTAACTTCTTCCCCTTTTTTCTCACAATATCCGCAGGTTTTGTGGCCATCGAAACTCAATATTTTTCTTTTGAAGCTGTGAGTGTTATTTACTAATGAGAAAGACAAAGATATTTTATGTTTATATATATATACAAAAAATTTTATTCAGGGTCGAAGGTCTCAAAAATATGTTTTTTGAATTTTTTGGCTTAATGGTACGTTTTACGACGAAAGTAGCTCAAACCTAAATTGTAGACTAGATTATTATCTACAAAAAATTTTCCTACACTTTTTTTCTATGGTTCCCCATTTTCCAGAAAAACCTATTCAAATGTCAACTGCAGCTGCATTTTCCTTATATATACATTTGTTTAATAATGATTTATTTAACAAGAAAAAATCTCATAATATTATAACATTATCTATGCCATAAAATAACTTATTCAAAGAAAAACTGTTCTATTTCTTCTCAATATTTTCAAAACACTTGCTGTATTACTAGTTTATATTTATAAATATTTTCAGGTCATATTTTAAAGAAACCCCACAACATTCTTAGAAATTACGTTGCACAACGTCTATGTTTCAGATTATGTACCCGAAAGACAAATGTGATAACTTATCGCAAACTTATGACATTCATGGTAAAGCTGATAACGATATTATTAAACAATTTTCAAATGATAAAAATTAAGCGCGTTATGTGTTAGTTGCTAGCAAATAATATCAATTAATTACGAAAATAATTCTATAAAACTAGGATAACTATGAGATTCAATTTCAGACTTAAAATTGGGAACGAATTTTCTATTGGTTATAAAAGATGAACACGAAGTATGAATTTGAATTAAGTAGTATAAAATCGATTGAATTTGGTAAAATGAAAAAATTTTCCAAAGCTCCAATTCAGAAAAAGGTGTGGTCGGAAAGTGTGCAATGAATACGAAAATTTAATTTGAATTAAAAGAATTAAACATTGAAATATTGATGAAAGTGTGCAATGAATACGAAAAATAAATTTGAATTAAAATTAATAAAACATTAAATTTTGGATATTGAATAAAGTGTGCAATGAGTACGAAAAATAAATTTGAGTTAAAAGTAATAAAACATTATATTTTGAATGATTTTTCATGATTCATCATGAATAGACTCGCGCCTGAACAACGCTTGCAAATATTGAAATTTTATCTCGAAAATAATGGTTCAAACGAGATTGCCGTTGTTCCCGATTTTTATAAGCGAATTTTGTTTAGCGATGAAGCGCACTTCTGATTGAATGGCTACGTCAACAAACAAAACTGCCGCATTTGGAGTGAAGATAATCCTCAAGTGTATGTCAAAACACCGTTACATCCAGAAAAACTGACTGTTTGGTGCGCTTTATGGGCTGGTGGAATCATTGGTCCGTACTTCTTCAAAAACGATGATGGCCAGAACGTTACAGTCAATCGTGATCGGTATAGAACCATGATTAATAACTTTTTCATTCCTGAATTGAACAACCATGATGTCCAGGAGCTGTGGTTTCAACAAGATGGCGCAACATGTCACGCAGCTCGTGCCACAATCGATTTATTAAAAGACACGTTTGGTGACCGCCTAATTTGTGACGTTTTGGACCTGTGAATTGGCCTCCAAGATCTTGTGATTTAACACCACTAGACTACTTTCTGTGGGGCTATGTAAAGTCATTGGTCTATGCGGATAAGCCACAAACGCTTGACCATTTGGAAGACAATATTCGCCCTGTTATTGCCGATATTCGGCCACAAATGTTGCAAACGGTCATCAAAAATTGGACGTCCAGATTGAAGTACATCCGTGCGAGCCGTGGCGGTCATATGCCAGAAATCATATTCAAAATGTAATGCCACAAGATTATCTTTTGATTAAGTTCTATACCTCTATAAAAAAATACCCTTTACCTATGTAAGTCATTCATATAAATGATAAAGAGAACAGGGCCGAGTACACTTCCCTGTGCAACACCATATTTTACCTCCCTTTGCTGAGAGAAAATACCATCGACCAGAGTCTTCTGAAACCTACCCTCCAAAAAACATGTTAACCATTTTAACACGCGTCCTCTAATACCGATTTTCTCACATTTTCGAATAAGCAACACTCTGTCAATTGTTTCAAATGCTCTTTGTCCACGAAAACTCTAATAATGATTTTTCCGCTGTCGATATCTCGTTTCGTTTTTTTTTTACATCAGGTACCAATACTTTACAGGTACCAACACTTTATTTAATTTTATCTTCAATTTAGTACATATTCATTATAAAACGTCTCTTCAGTTTACTATATTTTGTTAGTGTTAACTAATTAACAATTGTTTGATGGTTTTTTTTTTTTTGTTAGTGTTAATCAAGTGTTTGATGGTTTTTTCCTTGAAATTTCGTACCTAAATGAATGAATGAAAATCTTACCGCGTCACATATTCAATATTTCATTGACCTATCTAGAAATATCGTAGATGGCTCAGTCTTTTTATTTTTAGTCGAAAATTATAGTAATCGCTTAAATATGCGATGTTGTGATTGTTTCGCGATACTCTAAGAAGTAAATATTCTTAGACCAGTTTATTTTGTTATAAAACGTTACACAACAATCACCAATAAGAATCTGGTTTGAAACTATTTATAGGACGTTTAGTAAATATTTTGAACAGTTCTCCATATGTCGAATTTAACACATATTGCTTAGACACTTTGTATTTAACTGTAACATGTTGAACTTTGATTTAATACTTACGTATTTTCCAATATTTCTAATCGAAATTCTATTGCATTTTAAAACGAAAATCACATGTTGGTACACGTCAGTGATGAATACCATAGAGAGGTTCCAAAACTGTTTCGTTTCGATGAACTCGCATTAATTATTTTATTTTCATTTGACCTCTGCTGTTTTATTTTTTCTATGCAATCTTCGGTAATTTTTTGATGATATCGAGACAATTTTCTAATATTTTTCCTCAGCTCCTTTCACTCCAAATTATGTTGAAATTACCTAAAAATAATAAATATCGTTGACGGTCTGATGTTGTTTCTATTGAAAGAAACAAGTTCATAGATAAACCATGTAGTTTATGAATTTATGAGCACAAACAACAAGAATATGACGGCTTCTCAGAACATTGCATCAGTTCTAATCATTTCTTAGATTTCAATAAAACTAGACGTTTGCACGTAGGTAATGAAGGTAAACGTTTAGTCCTTTTGGAAGCTTATGGAAATCAGCAGATCCTGAAAAAAACCCTCTATTTTATATTCGATTAGCTAAATTTGTTCTGTTCTGGTTTTATTGTTAGTCTTGATGATGAACTGACCGTTCGAAACATGTTGACTCACTTTATAATTTTATTGTACTATTTTTCAATGTATTCGTGAAAAATTAAGATCATAAATTGATTTAAATTATTATATCTCAACCATATCATATTTTACCAAGAGGTAAGCTACAATTTAATCTAAGTAATTCACTACAAGAAAACAAATTCTGTAGTTCTCGTTCTATATTATCGCACTGTGCTATATTGTCGTACTTGTAGATATTCGCTATCAAAGTACATTATAACTTCTTTGATAATTTTTGACAAATTATTCAAAAAAACATTTGAATAATTTGTCAAAAATTATGGAAAGAATGTTATAGTGTACTTTGATAGTGTATATATATATATATATATATATATATATATATATATATATATATATATATATATATATATATATATATATATATATATATACATAAAAAAAAAAAGAAACTTACAGTATTAACCTGCAATTTTGTGACAGCCGTTTACATATGTTTTGAGCGATTGGCTCTCGTCAGAACGGCGCAGTTCAAGTTTTAGATGTTCGAACTTGGAAGTTAATTAAAAACACAAAACAAAACACAAAATTCTACGTGTGGAATCGACTTCTTTGTGGCTTGAATTGAATGTCTCTGTTCTGAAGACTGAATCAGTAATCTGCCAATGATACTATATTTATACCTTCTTGAAATTTTGAACCGACAATTAAGATAATTCAAAAAGGTTTATGCAGGTATACAGGTATGAAAATAGAAAAAAAGAAACTTACGGTATTAACCTGCAATTTTGTGACAGCCGTTTACATATTTTTACAATAATTAGTCAAAAATTATAGAAAGAATGTTATAGCAAATGTATGTATATATATATATATATATATATATATATATATATATATATATATATATATATATCTCAAACGATTGATTTATTCTAAAAGAAATATAACTTTTATTTACAATATTCATTAACATTAGTCCTTAAATCCTATACAATCTTAACATTTTCTATTTTTATTATATTGCAAATCTGTCTTATCTATATCTCTCTCAGTTTGAAAAGGAATATCTTCAATTCTGACTGTTGAAATGAAGTCTCCCCCTGTCTCTTGAAAGATACCCATTCACAGATATAATTCTTATTCGTCTTAACAATAACTATATACAACTATAATATAACTAAATTCAATGGACGATGAATCTACTCTGTGATTGTTCATATTTAAATGAGAGGCAATAATAAATACTAGTCTAAAAATCACTGACTGAACAATTTTTTATTCGACTAGTTTCGCCTTTTACAGCATTATCAAGAATGTCATTCTTGATACATTCTTGATTAATACAATTATTGAGATAATTGTATTTTTAATATTTTTAGCAATAACAGGCTATTTTCAATATTAAAAGTTTTATTTTTGTTGACGTTTTGTTATATGTCACAACTTTGTCAAAACTAATTAATTATTGTTATTTTTAATTATCAATTATTCATTAGTTTTGACAAAGTTATGTTATACAACGAAACGTACAAAAATAAAGCTTTCAACATGTAGCCTGTTTTAGCTGAAAATATAATATACATATATATATATATATATATATATATATATATATATATATATATATATATATATATATATATATATATATATATATATATATATATATATATATACACTTATCACTGAAATTTCAAATGCGAAAGTCAGATGCTTGTAAGTTTATTGCTTTAAAACTAAATTTCCAAATGATAATCACTGTTTATTCCCAGTTATGTGTGCCAGATCAACTCGTATTGCTGCAATTAATTTCAACTCGACATCATCTCAGCTTGCAGGGCCCCTTTTGTGTATTATTGATTTTCTCGTCCTGGGATGTACATGTTCAGAATGCTATAATTCCTGAATGAATTATTATGATACATTGTATACATTATATATATATATATATATATATATATATATATATATATATATATATATATATATATATATATATATATATATATATATATATATATATAGTAAATACTGAGATCCTTAATCGAAATATTTAAATTAAAACTCTCAGGGAGCTATCTACACAAATATTGTCAACGAGAACGAACCCATCACTTTCGAGAGTGAATATTAAGAGCGTTTCGAAAAATTCATCGATCTTGTTGAATGATAATAGGATACAATTGTTTCATCATTATAACGGATCATCAGTCCATATTTAATCTATCAATAGGTCCTATACCAAATTGAGGAGAATTTTTCCTAGTGAAATATTCACGTAGGCTGCCTCTATCGGAGAAAAGACGTATAAACTCTCCTTAGCGTCCAAGATTTCTACTCATGACAACAGTAGCGCGAGTATCAGTATTTACTAGTATTGAATGATTTTTGAGTCCTGAAACTACTATATATATATATATATATATATATATATATATATATATATATATATATATATACATATATATGTATATATATATGGATATATATATATATATATATATATATATATATATATCTAAAAAATTCTACAACGAGTGGACATTACTCAAATATTAGTTCCAATATTCATATCAATAACATCGTGATTAAAACAAAATATTTAATTTTCGTGTTTTGAAAAAAATCATTCAAACAACAAATCTTTTTTTGTAAGACGGTTATTGCACGTATAGGTATTATAGGATTTTTAACTTATTTACTAGAACTGCAAAAAAAATTAAAAAAAGTCAACAAATTTTATTCGGACAGACCACTAAATATATAAGCACATTTTTACTTTGAAATCTGAAGTAAGTACGTCAGTCTGATGAAGTTTAAAACGAATATGCTTATTATCCAATCAATAAAAGGTTTAAAATTATCTGTGCAATGTTTGACTGTTGGCCAAACGAGTTATTCATATTATTCAAGATGAAAGTAAATTGCCAAATAATTCAAAAAGTTTATAACATGATCGCAAAGCATACAATAAAAACTGAAGGAGCAGTTTACAAATTTCGTCATAAAATCGCTGAAGTAAATTTTTATACTTCAGTAACTCTAAAAAATTCTTTTCTTTTATTGTCAAAATTGTTAATGAAGGAAAGGATTGTTTAAAGTTGAAACGTTTTAGCATTTGAACACGTTGTTCAATGTTCAAACTGAAAGCATCCATTACATATTTTGTTTTAGATTTCTTATTGTATTTTGTTTACATGGATGAGAATGGCATGGTTATAATTTTATATGTTGAAGATTGAAAGTGATGTTCTGTTTTTCTATTTCTTTTCTCTTATTACTTTTTCTTCTATATTGTAGATGGGTTCCAAATTATGTAAAGGCATTTATTTCTCATATATTTTACAACTCTTAATCATGCCGAATTGAGTGAACTATGTTAAAACTTAAATTAAACGTTTTTAACAAGTCGAGTGTTTTCTCGAGTGTGCCATTTGGTGAACTAGATAGATGTAATTTTTTCAATAGTATTATGATGAATTTAGATCAATTGAAAAAAAGTCAATTTATTTCGTTTGACTGTGTAATTATATTTCACTAAATGGATCTATTAATTTCGGGATATAGCAATATTGTAATAGATCTAGTAATATGGACATATAACAGCTTTTACATCGTAAGGAAACGGAATCTTAATTCCAATTTACGCTTTCCAATTTTCCAAGCTACGAAGACTTTTAGTGAAATGTGAACAAATAACATCATAACGCGATGGAAGTGGATTGGGGAGTCGTTATAGGAAGTGAATTTCGGATCGATATTCACTCTGCAGTGTGCTGTTTGTTTCATTGCAACGGACACGTTTGGCCTGTTTATTCAATTCGTTTTGTCGAAGATACCACTCCTTCCTCCTGTGTCCTTGAGAATATACATATGTGTATGTACAGATGACTGTTTAGGTTTAAATTTGTATCTGCTTCCGATTACACCGGAAGTGGACATGGCATTTTTCAGTTTAATACTTCGGATACGGATACTTCTGTATTTTTTCTCAATTTTTATTTCAATTCTACGTGAATTAATTTGATGTTAACTTTGTTAATATCGCGTATTTTATGGAAGATATTTTGAGTTTGAAAATATTAACGGATTCATTAATCGATTGGGCCGATACTTGATGAAAATCTAAATACATAATTTAAATAAAACTGAGTAGTTTTTCGATTTTCACTATAATTAATTCAAAACGTGACAATATCGTTTCGCCAACACAGTGGCTTCATCAGTTTATCATCAACATCTGATGAAGCCACTGTGTTGGCGAAACGATATTGTCATGTTTTGAATTGATTATAGTGAAAATCGAAAACTACTTAACTACGTAGTTTTATTTAAATTATTAACGGATTCAACGAGTTGCTTTTCATATTTGAAAATTTATTGAAAAATTTATGAGACGAACTCGTTGAAAAGTATAAAGATTTTGAGAATTCAATGAAACTTGAAGTTTATCATTAATTATAATTATGACATTATGTCTACACCTATATCACTAAAATGTCCAAAATTCAGGAGTTTTCTTTACTTGAGCGATAATTTGTTTATTGTAAATCAATCTGTCGTATATTCTTCTGTACATGTGTTATCTTCGATTATCATCACTGTATCATTTACATAAAAGATAAATATTAGTGAGCCCAATAAGTGTACCTTGAAGAACCCCTGTCGATTATCGTGTTGTCACTATAATACCTAAATCATAAATGTTAACGCTCTGTTGCCGGTTATGTAAATAATCTGTCGGCAGGGTTGACATATTAAGATTTTAGATATACATACATATATTATTTTTGTGCTACGATGGTACTAATGAAATATTTAAAAAACACTGGGACATTCATTCGAAAAAATTGAAATAAGTCGGAAAAAGACTAAGAGAAAAAAGGACATTTTAATTAACAGTCATACGTTCCAATTTTGAATATAAGCTAAAAAGTCGGTTATAACGAGGAAACGCGTCATGCTAATTTGTCAATAAAGTGTAAATCAAAATATCCAAGTGTTTGAATTTTAGCTTATATTCAATTATAAAGGATTTACATCAAGTAAAAGCTATTAACACTATTAAACATTCCAATTTTGCATTACTTTACGTTTGAATTTATTCAGAAATTTTCTCTACTTTCTGTTTTTTATATAGCGTTGGTTTCATGTTAAAAATTTATTCACAAACAAAATTCTTCGAGAACTTACTATAAAATGATTAAGATTTCATTCTTAAAAATTGTTCGTATTAACCTTTGAAATGTTTCTACGGTAGTAAACAGGTACTGAATGGTTTCTTATTATTACAATGCTTTCAGATTTTCTCTTGTAAAACTTTGGAATCTGTCCACAGGATGAGGTGCTGGCCATACCCGAAAAGGTTGTATTACGAGTCGAAGACCTCATCACGTGGATAACCGTCGATGCAGAATGGACGTGGGGTAGGTTAGGAAAATGTATTAAACAAGTGAAGGAACCACCCGACGGAACTCAAACTGATGATGTAAATCCCGTATCACTTTCCGAAACGTCGTTGGATTTTTCGGACGTCGAGAAAGAAAAGGAACAATTAGGTGAGACGAGATCGTTTTTTACGTATCTCAGACCAAATATAAAAATTTTAAGAAAACGACTAATGTGATAAATTATTATTAAATGACGTCAGACGTTGCACTGCTCATTCGAGCTTGTTAAATCAAAAAAAAAAATTATGACAAACTAAATCGAATTAAGATGACAGAATATTAGTGTTCAAAATTTTATATTTATATAATATATCATCAAAATTTCAACGTACAACATAAAAAATAACAAATATTAAAATATAAAGAAAACTCATGCCTTGGTTTCATTTGACGATGGCGGTCAATTTGGTTGGTTACAGCAAACAAATATGAAGCTTCCTGGACATTGAACACTGAAAAAGAAAAATAATTTTTTTATTATTCAAAACGAACAATTCATTTAACATGCAACAAAAACTAATAATTTGTTTGACGGATTATTCTAAAAATATTTTATCCCATTGTTATATTCGAATAATTACTTCCCATGACAATATATATATATATATATATATATATATATATATATATATATATATATATATATATATATATATATATATATATATATATATATATATATATATATATATATATATATATATATATATATATATATATATATAACGGGACATGTTCCACAATTCAATTGGTAAACACCTGATTTGTCTCCTCTTTTAATTTTGTTTTTATTGTTCTTGATGTGTCTTGATAAATAATTGTTTCTTTTAAATGAAATATTAAAATTATGTTTTTGTAAAGAGGCTTCGACTTTTGACTGACTTGCAAAGTATTGTCTGATAAAAATCGAAAATATAATAGTTTAACATACTTTGGAACAATCAGTCAAAAAGTCGAAATCTTTTTACAAAAACATAATATTAATATTTCATTTGAAACGAACAATAATTTATCGAGACACATCAAGTACAATAAAAACAAAATTAAAAAGAAGACAAATCAGGTGTTTACCAATGGAATTGCGGAACATGTCCCGGTATATATATACACACATATATATATATATATATATATATATATATATATATATATATATATATATATATATATATATAAGGTAAAACAAGTAGAAATTTCGGTACTAAAACCCAGGAACATAAATATAGTTTCGCGCAAAACAAAATCAATTCGAATTATGCTAACCATTTACCAGAAAACCATAGGTACTTTTGATACGAATTTCAAAATTTTACATTATATACAGAAAAGTAGCCAATTAGATTTTTGGGAAATAGTAGAAATAAATCGGCATAAAAATTCTGGAAATTTGCTCAATGAACAGATAGAATTAAACAATTCACCCTTGTTAAACCTTTTCACGTGATAAAAATTAGATTTCTGAATGGAATATCTTACGTAAAACCCAAATTCATAGAATCTCAAATCCCTTGATATTTATGCCTGTTTTTTCAAATTTCTTGTTATTATTCTATTAGCATCTGAAGAAGTCGTTTGTAACGACGAAACGCGTCATGTTGTTGTCAATAAAGTGTAAATCATAAGTTCAAGTGTTTGAATTTAAGTTTATATTCAATTATAATGGATTTATATCAAGTAAACGCCAACACTATTAAATATTCAAAAGATGTCCTAAAATAATAGCCACTTCAAAATAGTGTTGTGTAATAGTGTATTTTTCAAATTCTGGTATAATCTAATCTTGTCACTTTGTACTACAATCTAGGACACAATAAGTTTAATAATGTTCTTTCATTTGGTTATATGAATTACTATCAAATAATTCATTTTACATATCTTCCAATTTTGAAAATGTACACGTAATTTTCTAAGGGTAAAATACTCACTCCGAATTCACTGTTCCATCACAAACCCTCCAATTCATACAAATGCATTTTTGTTCGTTTTTCTCGGCTGATATCTTTCCAGCTATTTCGGTTATTTTCAGTATGCTGGCACTCGTTAGAGAAATAATCAGCAGAGTAAGAAATACACACGACATTGCGGAAGGCCTCATTTTGTTCGAAAGGTTACTCTTTTATCTGGAAATAATAAAATTCGACAACGGTAATAATTGCGAGCGATTTCAAGTACTAGAAAATTTTCGCATTAGTTTATTTTGTGTCGCGAAATACGAATGATGTGTATGAAGATGAATTGGTTTTTACCACGAATATATACCAGATCGAATTTTAGAAAAATTATATGCTCAAATGTGGGTTGAGGTCGCACCAACAACAATTCTACGAAATTTGTTATTACGGTCGTTCTATAGCTTCGCGTTTCACTGAATTTCCAATTGAAATCTATTAGAATTTTGAACTAGCACATAAATATGTCCTCAATCAAATATTCAGTATATTAGACACTAGCTACATGATAATTACCTATTATAATTATTACTATTAAAATTGAATTTCAATTCCTATTTATAAATACATATAATAATAATAATATTTGTGAAAATTTTCTAATATTTTTTGACGATACTTATTCCTTCCACCTAATATTTCACCTAAAAATATTATCACAAAAGGACTGAATTCAGTTTTGAGTCTGAACTTTCATTCAGTCCTCGAACGAAAATATAGCTTAAATTCCCATCGAATTCGCAAGAATTTACATTAAAATTTGAGAAAGATAAATAACCCTAGCTACATGATAATTACCTATTATAATTATTACTATTAAAATTGAATTTCAATTCCTATTTATAAATACATATAATAATAATATTTGTGAAAATATTCTAATATTTTTTGACAATACTTATTCCTTCCACCTAATATTTGACCTAAAAATATGATCACAAAAGGACTGAATTCAGTTTTGAGTCTGAACTTTCCTTCAGTCCTCGCACGAAAGCATAGCTTAAATTCCCATCAAATTAGCAAGAATTTACATTAAAATTTGAGAAAGATAAATAACCAAAAAATAAAGTTTCGAGATTCACGAATCATTTAAATTTATTCAAAGAGACTCGTAATATGTAGAGGCTTTGTTAGAGGCTAGATTAAAATGCCTAGAAAGCCTTTACGTACTATCACTAATGTTGTCGTGAGAAGGAATCTCGAATGCTGAATAGAGCTAATACGTCTTTTCTTCGATAGAGGGAGCTCACGTGATTAGTTCACGAACTAATCTTCTCCTCATTTGGAATAAGACATAGGGGCGTTTTGAAAGTCATCTAATCTTGATTAATTGATCGACTTTAACTGATGATTCCCAATAAGGATGAAACAATTGTATAATATTATCATGAAACAAGTTCAATGATTTTTCGAACTTAATATTTTTTGTCAAAAGTAATAGGTTCGTTCTCGTCGACAATATTTGTGTAAACAGGTCATGTTTTATTTGAAATATTTCATTTCGATAAAATGGGCAGATGAACGGAAGAAAGAGCATTCTGAGAAGATGAACCGTTTTTGGGAGGCAAAAAAAGCTGAACCAAAAGCCCAGAAATTGCGAATTCAAGTTCAATCGCTCCTCTAATGGGGTATAGTCGTTATAATAATAATATAGAAATAGAATATCACGGTATATCCCTTCACTATGAATCAGTCGTTTACACGTGTTTCAACCATTTTGACTCTCGTCAAAAAAAGATCAAGTTTCAGATGTACGAACTTGATAAAAATGAAGAAAATCCTTAACTTAAACTCGCGAAAAGCAAATTTGTAGTTTTTAAATGAAAACACTTCGAGATTTGAAGACTTATTCACTTGACTCGCCAGTGCAGCGATTTTTAACTTTACGAAATTTACGAACCGACAATTACGTATATATTAAAACAAAACTGAATAAATTATGTTTTAAGTTACAGACATTGATTAAAAAACACTTGGCCCATTTTCACAAAATTACATTAATTGATTGATAGTTGTTTCGGGGTGTTGACCTTTTCAAAATCTGAAAATGAGAAAACGAAAACTTAGAAAAATTAACGTTACTTTTATGTTATCATTTACATGTTCTATTGAAATGTCCAATAGAAAAGGTAAAAGAATACATAAAAATAACGTAAATTTTTCGTAGTGTTTTCGTACGAAAAATATTTATATCTGTTGAATAAACCAACTACTGCACTTTCATAAAAATAACCTAAATTTTTCGTATTGTTTTCGTACGCAAAATATTTATATTGTTGAATAAACCAACTACTGCACTTTCATAAAAATAACCTAAATTTTTCGTATTGTTTTCGTACGCAAAATATCTATATTGTTAAATAAACCAACTACAGGATTTTCCGATCATTGCGTGGAATATAATCACTCTTGGATTCCAAGAAAACCGAACTATTTCATTCAGGTAGTAGAGGCTAGAGATTAGATACTCTTGAAATCATAGGACACTTGATAACGATTAAGGAAAATTGTATTTATTCTTTAAAACCGGTTTTGAACTCAGTGATCTGTGATATAAATATAAGTAGAAGTTAGACATAATTTAAATTTAGGAAATATTGTTGAATACTCTCGATATGGGCTAACCACCCGAAACAAATATACAAGTTGTTAATATACTCAGTGAAACTTACGCCAAGTGTTTCAATTTTAATTTACTATTATTTGCATATATAAATAATTAATGAGAATTATTAATTTTCAGGTAATAATACGTGAAAACTATATTAGATACAAGTTCCAAGAAATACCCAAGAAAATATCACTTGTTGAATATAATTGTCAAAGTCCCAAATATAATGAAACTTGACAATAAAAAAATATATATATCTAATATATAAAATTCTCGTGTCACGGTGTGCGTGATTGAAGTCCTCCGAAACGGCTTGACCGATTTTCATGGATCTTAGCGTGCATATCGGCTAGGGTGGAGAATCATACAACATCTATTTTTCATCCCCCTAAATGTTAATGGTGGTCCACCCCTAAATTTTTGTGGACATTTTTTGTTTTTATTTTTTTATGATACTGCATACAAATATACATACAACCCTTAATTTTCACCCCTCACGATCAACCCCTATTTTTTATTTATTAATTAAAAAATTCAATTTTTTTTGCAAGAATTATTTTTTATTTTGTCATGGCAGAATATATATATATATATATATATATATATATATATATATATATATATATATATATTATTTATTTATTCAGTAAAAGTCATCTTTTGACGTGCTATAATTCAACATATTTTGAAAAGTCGGACTTTTGGTTAACACAATTATTGAATCCATAAAATCCTGCATGATATATACTATTATTTTTATGTTTTTAAAGCCTACAAGCTTCGATGTTAAAAACTATCAAAATTTCTTGTATCAGCTATAGCATCAGCTTCAAATGTTACAGTTTGTATTATATTACATGGAAGCAACCGATTTTCAATTTCAAATATTAATATAACATGTAGCAAAGTATGTTGTCTGTTTGACAGACACAAGTTCCAGATAGTTCAGTATATTTTTGGCTGAGATAATTGGTTGCACTTTGAGATTTTTCGTATCCTGAAATAATTGTAGATGCTGAGTTTTTCCTTGGTCAAACCGAATAACAGAATTTATCAATATTCAAAGTGTGACTTTATTATTGACTTCAACGACAGTAACTTCACATATGTCGACAGAATATATACTTATATAATTACATGAATTATCGATTAACTCGTATACGTAAACTTCAGGGACACGTGTTTAGAATTTGCTAGCTCTCATCAGACCGGCAAGAGTAATTCAATTTATTGTAAGTTAAACTTGAAATACCTTTGTTTACCTTCAAATTATCCTGAAAAAGACTCCTGTCTGATGGGAACCAACAAGCTTATGCATTTTTCACGTTCAATTCGAAAAAAATTGAAGCAATAATATTTCACGAATAAATGACCCAATGATATTTATAACACATAGTCATCTTTAATAATTATGATTACTTGAATAATTTGAGCAAAAATATAGTACAAACAAATGGACGAAAGGTGTTTAACAAATATCAATCTTTTGGAATTGTGAACGTATAAAGAATTGAAGCAATAATATAGCACGGACAAAAGCCGAAAAATATACAACAAATAATTAATATTTTATAATTAAGAGCATATATCTGAATATATTCAATAAGCAAAAAAAAATAAAAAGAATGATTTGGTCTAAAATTAACACATTTAATAAAAATAAATAATTACTATTTGTAGAAAATAGTTCAACATTTAATAGAGTTGGAGGTGTAGATATAGAAAAACAAAACACTTACGTTCTAAAATCGATACAGAGTGATTAATTGACCCACATGAAAATGAACTATTATTTGAAAACACGCAATGCGTTGTTCTGCTTTTATCCGAGTTTGAAATCTACTAGATCGATTGCAGACAGTAAATATTTATTTTTACCTCGTAATGTTTTGTTAATCAATTGACCTGAAGTCGATTATTTCGATCTAGTTTCTCAATTGCCCAACTACCTTTTATAAGTGTACATTATATAGATATATAAGTATATATGTATGTTATTCTTGAGGTTATCTCGGATGATGGAAAATGAAGGAAATACATTCCGGGTTTCAATCCGTTTTTTTTTTTCAGAAAAAGAATGTGAATTTCCTTGACGTCGAAATCTCATTCGGAATTTTGTAGTGTTGTGATCAACACAACTCAAGTCATTGTGTTGTGGCTTCATATTAAGAAGTATAACACGCATCACTTGAAAATGTCGTATGAGATTTCGGTCAAACGTTTTGGAGATTCACCTTCTCTCTCAGGAAATAAAGAAATTGAATTTCGAGCTTGTTGTCTCTCTTCAGAACAGAACGGCATAGCCAAGCCAAAGGTATACGAACCTTTATACGAGTATTCTATCAATACCAGAACTTGTTGGCTGTCTGGAAGATAGCGAACAAGCTCGAAACACGTGTCAACGGCTGCTGCCAATTGTGGACTTCACAGATGATTCCTTCTTTTGTTAGTTATGAAACTCTGATGATGAATATCTCTTGAAAGGTCAATTTCGTCGCCAAAACATAAGAAACCATTTTTATAGAGCAGTTAATTTCCAACAAAAATTTGTATTGCGCATTTTGTAAAAGTCATTTATTGTCGAGTTATAACATTCATAAACAAAAATGAAATTTGTCTTAAAATAATCAAAATCGAATACTTAATATCTTTCAAATGGTGATGTTTATGGAAAAAATATAGGATACCATTTTTGTAAAGCATTAAGTTTCCTAAAAAATTCTCTCGAAACATGTTTCTGTTCAATCGATAAATGATGAGGCATGAATTTTTTTCTATTGGACTGAGAAAAAAATACAAAACTGCGATCGGAGGATCTTCCTATTAAAATTAAGAGCTCATACTTAGTGAGAATTTTTTTAAGGTGTCTAGCAACCCATTTTTCCGTGTCACTTGTAAAAAAATAATCGATTTTTTTTACCCACCTTAATAAATATATATATATATATATATATATATATATATATATATATATATATATATATATATATATTTGACCAAAACTTTAATTCCTATTTGACTTAAAACTTGGGTTCCATATTGAAACCCAACTATGCCCCACAAAATATCATGAAATAGCCATTTTTTTCATTAATTGTCTAAAATATTATCTAACTAATGATTAAAATTATTAATATGTAAATCCATAACCATTTTCAGAGTTTTTCTATTTTCGGCAGTATCAAAAAAATATATTTGAAATGAAAAGAATACATAGATTTGCTAGAAATTGGTATATCAGAGAATTTTTCTCATTGAGTAAAGAATAAATTCACATCCATTAATAGTTTTTCAAATGTTCGGACAATTCTCCGCGAAATCAAGGTTTTCAGATTTCAATTAATGTTGTTGAATATTTCCAATTAGTCACGCCAACTTCGTACAGAATCGTTGTTGAAACAGATTCAAAGTTATTAAAATCGATTCAGGTAGAATGTGTGTGGAATTGTGCGTGAAATGTGTACCGACATTTGTGGGATGAAATGAAATACATTATTCATAGAAGTCACGGATCTTAGTGTTTTCTGCCAACACTTTTTCAGTTACATTGTGAGGAATCAGATGGATATATATATATATATATATATATATATATATATATATATATATATATATATATATATATATATATATATATATATATATATATATATATATATATAGTAAATACTGAGACTCTTAATCGAAATATCGAAATATTTCAAATAAAACTCTCAGGGAGCCCTGACTACACAATGTTGTCAACGAAAACGAACCCATCACTTTCAAGAGTGAATATTAAGAGCGTTTCGAAAAGTTCATCGATCTTGTTGAATGATAATAGGATACAATTGTTTCATCATTATTAAGAATCATCACTCCATATTTAATCAATCAATCAAGACTTTCAAAACGAACATAGGTCCTATAATAAAAACGAACATAGGTACTATACCAAATTGAGGACAATTTTACCTAGTGAAATATTCACGTAGGCTCCCTCTATCGGAGAAAGGACTTATAAACTCTCCTTGGCGTTCAAGATTCCTACTCATGACAACAAGAGTGAGAGTGAAAGGCTTTGTAGATATTTCATTCGGACACCACCGAAAATTGTCCGCAATGTGTACGAATGATTCCATGCCTTTCACTCCAGATCACGCCCTTCCACTCTCACTCTTAGCATGACGCGTTTCGTCGTTACAAACGACTTCTTCAGATCCTTACAGAATAATACACAAGAATTACAGAAATATTATTCTGTAAGCATCTGAAGAAGTCGTTTGTAACGACGAAACGCGTCATGCTATGTAGTGAATAAAGTGTAAATCATAAGTTCAAGTGTTTGAATTTAAGTTTATATTCAATTATAATAGATTTACATTAAGTAAACGCCAACACTATTAAATATTTAAAAATGAACATTGAAGTTTTTCAATTAATACAGCAAAAATTTAATAAAAAGTTATATTTATTACTTCACTATAATTTAGTTAAAATAACAATATTGTTTCGCCAACACAGTGGCTTCATCAGATGTAAATGATAAACTGTCTTGTCATCTACATCTGATGAAGAATTATCATCTCTGTCATCATAAAGTGTGTTTAATGTTTCAGAAAACGATGAAAACCAACTGGGACCATCCATAGTAATCCTGAGTTATCCGAGATACTGCAGGTACCGAGCGATGATGAAGCGACTAGAAGGGGTGGAAAACGAATACTTAAAATACAACATCGTTAAAGCGCTGGGTGGTTTCTCGTTCAAATTCAAAAACACCCGAGTTATGTTCTGCAGGGACACATTCGAATATCCGGAATTGGAGGGACACGAGTTACTGTGCAATCACCTGGCGCCCAAACTGAAGGGTCGTCCGAGGGGCAGGCGAAAAAAGAGAAGCGTGTCACCGGGATCGGAGAGCAATGAGTCTGAATCTTCTATTTTAACTTCATTCAACGTTAAAGTGAGTGGCAATTAACCGAATTGTAAATTAAGCGAATCGGTGTACTCGATACGAGGGCTGAGTGAAAAGATTCGATCTGGTAATAGAGAACTGTAAAACGTTGTCTACCCGTTCGAGAACTTTGCTCATCGCCCTTGTATATCTAACTGATCTTGATCTATATTTTAATGAAACAAATATTCGTATGTGTATATATACCTGAACATGGACGAACACACTTAAGTGGCCGATGAACCTCACTGACATCTGTAACCGCATTCTGTATATTAGCTACTATTTGTATTTGAATATTTCACTGGTTTTAATACGATTACAATGAGAATAGATTAAAGGAATTAATTTTCAACGACACGCAAACAGAATTATCGTTCGAAGTAAATATATTACGAATTCAACAAATTTCATCTTGATGCGTTTCAAAGCTTTGAATAATCATTAAAAAAACAAAATTAATTATTGCATAACTTCTTGGGCGAAACTCTCGAAAAATGCGTGTATTTTTCGCTCATATATTTTGCGAAATATATGAGTGCATTAATTCACTCATATATTTCCTTTATGAAACTTCTAGAGGGTGTTTTTTTAAGAGGTATAGAAATTTAAATTGCAATAAAACAACGATGGATCATTCGACCAGATTTTTTTTTATTCGAAAGATAATCTTGTGGCATTACATTTTAAATATGATTTCTGGCATATGACCGCCACGACTGGCTCGGATGTAGTCCAATCTGGACGTCCAATTTTCAAAGACTTTTTCCAACATTTGTGGCCGTATATCGGTAATAACACGGCGAATATTGTCTTCCAAATGGTGAAGCGTTTGTGGCTTATCCGCATAGACCAATGACTTTACATAGCCCCACAGAAAGTAGTCTAGCGGTGTTAAATCACAATATCTTGGAGGCCAATTCACAGGTCCAAAACGTGAAATTAGGCGATCACCAAACGTGTCTTTCAATAAATCGATTGTGGTACGCGCTGTATGATATGTTGCGCCGTCTTGTTGAAACCACAGCTCCTGGACATCATGGACATCAATTAAGGAATGAAAAAGTTAGTAATCATGGCTCTTTACGGATCACCATTGACTGTAACGTTTTGGCCATCATCGTTTTTGAAGAAGTACGGACCAATGATTCCACCAGCCCATAAAGCGCACCAAACAGTCAGTTTTTCTGGATGTAACGGTGTTTTGACATACACTTGAGGATGATCTTCTCTCCAAATGCGGCAGTTTTGTTTGTTGACGTAGCCATTCAACCAGAAGTGCGCTTAATTTTGTCGACGATAAAATGGACGTAATGCGCGATACGTATTCCGCACAGAACCATTATTTTCGAAATAAAATTGCTCTATTTGCAAGCGTTGTTCAGGCGTGAGTCTATTCATGATGAATCGCCAAACCAAACTGAGAATAAATCACCTCTCAGCTGTTAAATCGGTCGCCATCTTCAACAGTAATGCCAACTTAAAGTTCTATACCTCTAAAAACAACACCCGTTATTTTATTTATGAAAGTTCTAAATTAGGTGCATAATTTTTTTCAAAAATTTTATATCCAATTCATTGGTCGTTTTAAATTAACACTAATTCTGATACTAATGTTAAGACATCCTTTTTATTATTTTTTAATATAAATCAAACTTTCCATTATTTTTTTCCCAAGTTTTTCCATTACATATATCTGTTGCAACTAATTCCTTTCATTTTAGAAAAATCTTGAATTTCGAAAAAGTTCAAATCAAATTTAACTACTCAGGTTGTTTTAATTTGATAGAAATTCAGAGTTAATGTCAATGAATAGTGTTAAAATCATTTTGTTACAACCTTCTTAACCCTTTTTTATTTTGCTTGCATCTGTTACAATTTATTCTTTTTTTTTAAGAATGTTTAACTATTTTAAGTCGAATTTCATCGTTGCTTTGAATCGCCACCAATCCAAGTGTTAATGCCAATGAGTTTTTCAGTGCATTGAATCTTTTCAAGCATAAGTAAAGCTTGAGCCTTTTCTATTTTGCATTACATTTGTATGATGCTGTGTAAACCACTGAAGTGCTTCTCAGGGAATCCTGCATCTGTGTTGGAGGTAAATTCATGTGCTGCAGATTTTTCTTGATCTCCTGCAGCTCAACTTCCTTGACATGTGTATTTTTCTTAGTATCCTACAGAATGCTCAGGCAAGTGAATCTTTCTTTGATTCCTGGAATGCCTTTTTCATGTGCTTCGGTCATCTATCAAATCCTGATGATAATTTGCTTACCTATCCCATGTTGAAATTGTTTTAAAGACAACAAAATAAAATCGAATTTTGGAGATTACGAAGTAGTTTTGCTATACTACATCCTTGTATAGTAAACTTTAAATAATACACATTGAAAACTGAAATAAAAATTATCGCATTTCACTGCGATTTTATTTACTGCTGGTACCTTCTGACATTGCTTATTTCTTCCGTTTTCTTGAAACATTTAGTTCATGATGTGTTTTTGTTACAGTCAAAAACATCGTGTGAATCGAGTAGCAGTAAAAGTGAAATTAGTATAGATAATCAATCACTCAGACGAAGTACTAGATCGAGTGACAATAGCGACACAAAGGAGTTCATGAAAAAACTAAGCGCTTTCATGAAAATGAAAAAAACACCGCTTGGTAGAACTCCATGTATAGGAGTTAAAGAAAGTGAGTGTTTGAATGTTGTTCGAAATAACTGGAAATTTCTGCATTTGTATCTAACTTTCATTTTCTTACTTTCTTTTTCTTGATTATTCAATATTTCGTTCCTTATTTGAGAACTTTCTGAAGGGATATCTTCAAAAGATTCCCCTTAATTAAATACTTGATTGAAACTTTCGAACCAAATGATACCACTATTTTTCAATTTTTATATTCAACTATATTGTTAAATTATATGATAATACTACCACTATTCTTCAATTTTAGTGCTGAATATTTTAAAATTATGTTATATTATTTGATGACATAGTTATTAGCAATTGAAATTGATGTTCTGTTGCTTTAGTCAAGTTCACCTCAAAAACATGAATGATAATTGTATCAATATTATACTTTCTATTTTATTTATTTATTTTTGTTTTTCCACAGTTGACCTTTACGAATTTTACACAAAAGTACAAAAAATTGGTGGCTATGATGCTGTAACTTCGAATCGACTTTGGAAAACAGTATTCGATGACTTAAGTGGCCATCAAAATAGCACAGGGGCAGCTACCATAATTCGAAGACATTACGAAAGGTAAGCAGGCAAAATTAACATGTTTTATTTCTTTTTCGTTCGAATATATTGGATCTTTATATATGTACACACACACAAAACATGGACACCTCCTTCAAATTTGTATCAAGAGTATTCAGTTCCACCTTAGAGATTATTTGTGCGGTACATTAATTGTATCAAATTGTAGCAATGAGAGACATGAAGAAATCAATATATTATAACATATAGAACAGTTTCTATAAGTGCATCTACTACAAAAACAGAAAACAATCTATATTGTCATGAAGTAAATAATAATACCATAAAACCTCTTTATGGTACCACAAATTCTCAAAATATTATCTTTCGTTTGAATGATTCTTTCTTATTATATATATATATATATATATATATATATATATATATATATATATATATATATATATATATATATATATATATATATATATATATATATATATATATATATATATATATATATATATATATATATATATATATATATGCACACAATTATACACATACTGATTGAAAGATTCATTTCATCAAGCATAATGCTGAATTAATTATGTTGAAATATATACTTCGATTTGTTTCCTAAACATAAATTGTGCCTATACATGATGCCTATGACACTTATCCCTGTAATTGCTTCATGGCATTTTATGCAAAGAATATCAATTGAGAATCAAGAACTTCCAGTCATTTAAAAAATAATTGGATCAAAATTTTACTTGCTGTTCTTTTAGTTTTTAACAATTAAAACTATGTGTTTTCTGATTTGACTGTCACTTGTTAAAGGTTCTTATTATCATATGAAAGACATATAAGGGGAGAGGAGTACAAGCCCCTTCCAGTTTCCGAAAGAAGAAGACTGAAAACTCAATCCAGTATCAACAAAAGCGAATCAGAGACTAGCGAAGGAGCTTGCACAGGTAGTGGAACAAACACCCCAATTTCTTGTGCCGCCACCAGCAGTAGTACTCCGTCACCAACGTCTTTTCTAACACCAATAGAAAATAAGGTATTTATTACTGTTATATATTCAGTCTTTTTCATAATATTTTTCATACATGTACAATGAATAACTTTGCCCTCAACCCTTTGGTTTGAATTATATGTTTTGAGATCTTCATACTCTTTCATTACTGAGTATGTGTTGTATGACTTGTTATTATGATTAAAATCATAGAGATAAACTCTTTTAGATGTTACACATGATGGAAGTAATTCTAATGTTCAATATAACTCCTTCAAGTTATACTTATCTGACAATGACTTATATGAAATTTGAAGCATGAATTACATTTAAGCATATAAACTCCTCACTTTCTATGTTTTCAAAAATTCTTTATTCGAGAAGATTTGAGGATACTGTATGTCGGAAATTTCATCACTATATTTATTAATATGGTGGATATTCATATCAGTTTTATGAACGTGTTTCATTTTTCTATATAAATTTTTATTAAATATGTTCATGAACTCTCCTCAATTAGCAGACATTTGATTATGGATATAAAATACAGAATTGAGATTGAAATATTTAACATTCTAATTCAACCGTTTTTATTCATTATGTATAAATATATTCTTAATAATATATTAATATATTAATGATAATTGGTATTGTCTTATCATGTTATAACTCGTGGAAAAGTGCGAAATATATTCAATGATTTGCACTGTATAAAAACTGCTTGATCAACTTAAATTATAATGTAAACTTTGCAAGTTTTCAATTAGTGATGAAACGATTGTGAATTTTATGACTACCACCGTAACGATATGTATTATAAAAACATTGACGGTTTTTCAAAAATAAAGTTATAGATTTTGAAAAATAGTATATTTTTCAAAGTAAAATTTGGAACAGAATTGAGTGAACGTTGAATAATAATTATTAATATAATAATAACACCAAAAAAATTTGAAAATGATGGTAGATAAATAGATAGAAAAAACAGTGATGATTCAACAAGAATTGATAGTAATTAAATAACAGTGAACTAGTAATATATATTCATTCTACACCATTTTAATGCTGATGGAAGTCAAAATAGTATAAAAATGCTGCCGCTCAAAAGCGGCTAAATGGATGTGGAGGCTTCCTAATTTGTCCCTGTCGTTATCCAGGCAATCGTCAATCTTGAAATTTGTATTTTTGCTGTTGCCTGAAATCACATATTTATATTAACCAATCAACTACACATATTTATATCAAACAATCACCACTTTGAAGTATTTGTTGGCTAATTAAATAGTCTATGAATATAAAATAATTCGTGGGAAAGTGTTTGAAATAAATATTTTTTGTAGGTGTTTCTATTATCAGAAGGTGATACGTCAGCATTTCGAAGATTTTGCAATGTGCAACTTCCATCAATTTCTAATTATTTCAATTCTAATCATGTGTTCAACAAATCTACTGCACATTTTTCCCGATTCACATATTGACACTAAACCCATTATGTAGCAACAAATTTAAAAAAAAAGATTCATTGAAATATGTACAGATGTTCGCGATGTTCCATTCAAATAACAAAAGTTGAAGGCATTTCTGTTTGAACCGGAAATACATTAGTATTGGCATCGCATGCGTAACTCACCAATCACCATAGTGCTTGCCTGCAAAGTTTCATTAATATATCATAGTTTTCGTTTTGAAGGTATTTGCTGGGTTCTATTCTTGGAGAAGAACCTGTTATATTTGGAAGCGTGAAAATATTTCCATTCAAAAACTAATTCAAATAATTTATTTCAGGAAATCAAACAGGAAGGCAAAACGTCTTCTCTGCGAAGCGTACGCGTGAAGCCAGAGCGACAGAAGGAGAAATTTGCCAAAGTAGTCAAAATGGAGGACATTACCTCTAGCACCGAATCCCTAGAGATAATCAAAGTTGAAATGAAAGCTATTGAAGACAATACAGATAACGTAGAAGAACTAGAAACGTCTGAGGCGACAACTGTAAAAATCGAAATTCTAGCCAACACAAACGAACCCTTAACGACAGCAGTTACTCCCGTACAGAAAATAGGTTCACCTAAAAAGAATTCCACACCAATAGAATTTAAAGACAACACACCAACAATCAAAATCAGGGATACTACATGTTTGAAAGAAGATGAATTGAATGTGCCATTTAAACCCAAATCCGAAAAAATCGAACAAAAAATACAGAATCCCGAAGAGATGAAGTCCGAATTATCGGAGGTGGGTAATTCTTCGGCCAGTACACCGTTTGTTGAAGAGTTAAAAAGAGGAAAACTTGATATTCTGAAGGAGGGTGGATTGGAGGTAACACCAGTTCGAACATTTTCTAGTACTTCGCTATTCAAGGACATTAGACCATCGGTTATTCAAACTATGAACAATAGTTCAATTTCTTCAAAGCCTTCAAGGGTTGAAGATCGAATGCCTCCACCATTGCACCTCCTGCCCAACAAACGATTACCCATCAATATACCTAAATCTCTCAATATCAGCAAAGTTGCGGTGGTGTCTTCCGATTCTGGAAACGTAAACTTTGCAATGAACAACAATTTTTCATATACTACCAAAACACCATCAACTCCTCCCAAGGTCGTTCAATCGAAGTCTATATATTCGTATTCTGAAAAAACAGTGTACGGCAATCCAAAAGACTGTCTAATCAATAATAACTACCCCGTGCATACTCCTAAACCACCCGTAAATTTGAGGAAACAGAAGGGTGGCGATCTTCTCGATTTAACAGTTACTAGTCCTCAAAAACCCATCGTAGATATAAGTATCCCAAATATTCCCCATATGGCGGACTCCAGCTCTTCTATATCAAGAAATTTCAATAAAGCCGACACATTGCCAATATTCGAAGGACGGAAATTGGGGTCGAATTTGGAGATTACTCTAGTTGATTCAAATGGTCAATCGATCCAACAGAATCCTAGATTGAACTTTCGACATTTTTTGCAACCCGGAAACACGCATATGTATCAATCGGGTTCCAAAAGGTCGATATCTGAGTTAAACAATAGTAATCCTAAATTACTTAAAATAGAAGAGAATGGTAAATTCAGTAAACCTTCGACTTCTGTGAAATCGAATTATGGTAGAGATAGGAGGTATCAGACAGATGTAAATGTTCCCCATCCCATGGAAGCGAAACCGTCCAATTCAAAATCAGAAACTAACACGTCTCATTCGAAAGCTTCAGGTTCTAATTTGAGAGGTTTCCCACCCGGTTCCACTTTTCCACATTTTAATCCTCAGTTGTACGAAGGCAACAAAGGGATATCTCCATACTTTCCAGTGATTGATCCTCTGTTGTACTCGGCAGCGATGCAGAGTTTATACCCTCAAAATTGCATAAATCCATCAAGCGCTTTTCAACAGTTATCCACCCAAGAACAATTTAAGTTGTACAGTGAATTGATGTCACAAAATTCTCGAATAGCGTTTCCATTCCAGATGCCTTTGAAAGATGGAGACTCTCCTAAGAAATCGAAAAAGTCATAAGTGTGACGCTTCAAGTAAATAAACTTTTTGTTATCACTTTAGTTTAGAAGAAAACCATGTCATATGACTATTTGTATATGGTGAAAACGATTATGTTGAATGAATACAAAAATTATCAACTGATAATCAAAAAGTTATAATCTGTTTTCAGATTAATATGCATATTATCATTTGGAAATAACGTTTTTAAAGAAATATAATGTTTATTATTGCCGTTAATTATGTAGATACATAGGCAATATTAAACTATTTCAAAGGAATATATTTCAAGAGTCTCTGGTCAAGCTGAAATTAGTATAATTTTTGACAAAATCCATAGCTTGCGGTCGTTTCTAGTGAAATCTGAAAAAAAAACACTTACAAGGTTCAAAGAAACATAAGTTCTTTTGTGAAAAATTTGTCTAGTTTTACAAGTAATCAAATCCTTACAATTTTCGATATTGTTGAAGGCAATTCGATAAAGGAATAATATGGAGATACACATAAAAGAGACAAGATTTCACTAGCTTAATACAAAAACTCTGAATTTTGTGATACTGTGTGCAATATTTATGTTCTATTCTAACAAAATTGTAACAAATGTAAAAAAATTTCAAAAGCCTACATATAAAATATCAATAATTTCAATAGTAATAAATATAGATGAAGCTCCTCTTCAAAAACTAAGTGTGCCAATTGATTTTTATTCAAAATTATTCAATTAATATTTAGTTGAATGAGAGGTAATAATAAATACTAGTCTAAAAATCACTGACTGAACAATTCTTTATTCGACTAGTTTCGCCTTTTACGGCATTATCAAGAATGAATACATATTACAAAGACAACCTTTAAATATTTGAAGATCTGTTCGTACCACAGAATACACCTTAAATTCGGCCATAGAGGCGATCTCTGATAATTTGGAAACCCTCCACCTCTATGACCGAATTTATAGTGTTTTCTGTGGTCCGAACAGATCTGCAAATATTTAAAGGTTGTCTTTGTAATATGTATTCATTCTTGATAATGCCGTAAAAGGCGAAACTAGTCGACAGTCAGTGATTTTTAGACTAGTATTTATTATTACTTCTCATTTAAATATGAACTATCATAGAGTTGATTCATCGTCCATTGAATTTATTAATATTTAGTTCTCAATTTTTTCAAACGGATTAAGAAACAAGTGAACTTTGATAATCCTTCGTAAAATTTATTACATATTATAGTGTTATAGAAAGAAATCTTGTACAGAGACTGTCTATCTCTGATATTGGATCATAAAAAACTCACATTTATATTGTTACTTGATGTACTGTAATGGACTGAAATAAATGATAGTACTCTGGTATGTATAAGTGTGGAGCAGCCAAATGTAGGTGATATTTACATAACTTCAGTTATTATACTTATAACATCCTTAATCAAGTAAAAAATGATATCCTGCGGCTAAAAATTTTTCTTATGCAGAAAGCGTTTATAACCTTATTTTGAATTAGGTCGCAACAGTTTGTAACTTGTCCATAGGATGTTCAACCGCCACGTGCATAACAATAATAATAAAACGATCACATACGTTTACAATCGTACTAAAATACGTTTTTGAAAACTGCCATAACTATGTACATTTCATGACTTCTTACCGGATCCATAGAGAATGAATTATAAAATGGTGTTCACAAATTGTTCATGAATACTTATTTATTAATTAACTATTAAACATTTTAATTTTCTTTATTTTTTTACTAATTAACTATTTAGGCAATTTTCTCTTTTTAAATTAATTTGTGCACTACATTTTTCCTACTAAGAATTTTTCAAAATTATGACGCAACTTCTATTCAACATCGGAACTTTAGGAATGTTATGATTTATTCGCCATATCAAGGAACCAAATTTTTTAGATGCTGGAAAGTTTTTTCGCTGAAAGGTGTCAATTTATAACATCATTCTGACGTTTTCCGATTTCTCTTTTATGTGTGATTACTTGAGAAAATATTTCATTACCTTCAGCTGTTCTATACTGTAATACATACTGTTACACCTAACAGAAATAAAATGTCGCGGAATATCCCTGAAATATGAATCAGCCGTTTACACGTGTTTCAAGCTTATTGGCTCTCGTCATCTACGCTGTTTTGAAGAGAGCTAACAAGCTAGAAACACGTGTAAATGGCTTATCACGGCCAACTTAACTACAGGCCATGAAGAGCGTCGTCCGGCGGTGTTGACAAATTGACTTGAGTGGTATATTCTCCTAGTCGGTTGTCCCAAACTTTCATGCATTATTTCAACTCTTTTTGTATATTGCGAACAAACAAGAAATATTAGTATTTGAAACATATAGAATTATATATATATATATATATATATATATATATATATATATATATATATATATATATATATTGGGTATTGTGAGCACATATTTCTGTAACAGAAAAATGTAAAACGTTCATTATTGCAAGAAAACAACGATGTTTTCGTGTGAAGCCCCACTGCGTAAAAAATACTTCTATTAGTCAGTGGGAGTTATTTACATGAAAAGTTGCCTAACCAAATTTATTGAATTATTTGAAAGAATAGGAATCTTGAAAGAAACGTTTCAAGAATTACTCAATACGCATTAGTATACCAGCGCAACTAATGGCGGGATTGTTAGACCACTTCGATTCTGTGGTAGATATTCATTTAGAGGCTTGTACTAAAGTTGGCCGTGGGCTGATAGCTCAGGGTTATACCGTGATATTCCTTTCGTTTTGAATTTTACCTTCGTTACACCGTTTTGAAATATATACATGAAAGAAGTCCACTACAAGGAATTCAATATTAAAAACAAATTAAAATTAACACACTTATCTTGAGTCTCACTAAATATATTAAAAACTCAATACAATATTAATATCAGTAATATTGTATAGTCTTGATAATGGGTTAACCACCCGAAACATATGTAGAGTTTTTAATTGATTTAGTCAAACTTAATCTTTTAATTTATTGTTTTTAACATAATGTTTCACCTCCTTGTCATCTATTGAATTTAATATTATCTAACATCTGTCTCTAGGAGGATAATGGAGACATCACATTGTTTATGTTTCACATAGCCAGTTCTACTATAACGATCTTTTGAATAATTTTTCAAAAAATTATAAATAATTATAATATATATATAATAATTATATATATATATATATATATATATATATATATATATATATATATATATATATATATATATATATATATATATATATATATCCTGAGTCTATGGCCAGAGAAGAATTAGTATCTGTGATTTATTAAATTAATTAATTAATATACCAAACATTTGTAAATATACAGGAGTACTCTATTTTCTTGGCATGGTCAATTATTTCTGTTTTGTAGATAATATTGTAAATACATACCATTTACTTTTATATTAACACTGTATTATGTTAGTTCATAATGTTAAGTAATGCCATTAAAATTAAATACTGTATATAAATCTACTGTGAATTATTTCAGTACCCCAGTGCATTTAACATCTTCGATAATTATACCAAGGTAAATCATTATCATGAGGAAGATCTATGAAAATGATACAATACTCAAATTCTACTTGTCGATAGAAAAAATTAGTTTTGAAAAAATCAGTTTCCATGCACATAACTCTGAAGAAGTGAGCAGCATAGTAATAGGTCGTCGCTAAACCAAAATTAAAAACACGAAGTTCTATATATAATATACCCTAAACGTAGAAATCTAAAAAATGTATTGAATGTATATGTATATCTAAGGTTGAAATAGTAAGTTGCGTGTTGAGTCTTTCAAGTATTTTATGTTTGAATTCGATTCTTCGATTTTTCAATGATTGATCTAGCATTGTACACTAAAAAAAACTGATTAGATTTTACAATTGTGATTATTAAACTCATTATTTTAAGAAGAGTTTACCAGGAACTTCTCAGACCTAGACCTTATGTTGTTTTCTCGTGAAGAAAATTGACCACAACCATTATCTCTTAAAACAGAAGTCGCTAAGTCCTCCATGGCGAAATCCGGTAGGTAGCAAAAGGAATTCTGGATTCCCACAACGTGTTTTACAATAGTTATTCTGTTAGTTTATTATTGGCGTATTACCTAATTAGTAAATAAGTGCATGCATGTTTAATGAAACTATACATTGTTTCATTCGGGTTGGCTCAATATAATCCGCACATCGAACACGTTGGGGGCCATACTGTCTCAAAAGATATCAGTTCCTTAAAGCAGGACTGTCGAATTAGCGGCCCTCGTTGCCTTATGTTATGGCCGGCGGAAGGTTATTAGATGAAAATTCAGAAATATTCTTTGATCGCTGTCCTTATGAAAAAAATTTCAATACATTCATTCATTACTAAATGGCCCCAACCACATTAATGGTTTTAGTTATGGACCTTGAGCTCTTAGAAGTTGGACACCCCTGCCTTAAAGGAACCAGTATATAACTACAAACTTTAAGTAGAAACTACATCCAAATTAAATCATTGATATAAGAATATACACTACGCCATAATCACCTACCTTACTGATGTTGTAGGTAGTAATAACTCAGATCGATCCTGGAAAAAGTGATATTCAGTTCGCCGGGAGGCGACAATTTGTCCTCTTCAAAATCTACCGAAAATTAAAGAAAACATGAGTAATAACTGATAAGAAAACCTCATTTGACGCGTATTTCGAGGTTGTTAGCTTTGTCGTTCTTACGGAATCAACAAGTTCGAAACATTATCATTTTATACTGTTATAGTTTAAGAATTCATGGAGGCTCGACCTTCACCCAGAGGGGACCTATTTTTCAAAATATTGATATATAAACACGCATTGATTGCTTGCCTATCGAAAAGTGTTCATGGCTATTTTTCAAATTATTTTCAATCAATTTTTTTCCACGACCTTTACTAAGTAAATCAATTTAGATATATCTGATACTAATAAAAATTGGTATGAGAAGAAATATAATTTAATGACCAAAATAACAATATAGGCTTGACAGCAAAAAACTTTTGTAGTATTATATATATTCTTGTCATGCTTTAAAGTTTTCGAAGATAACAAACAGATGCTATGTTGCATCCTGTCTATAACACGGGCCTGGGAATCTACGTCCTTTCTCTCACATATTCAATCGCTTCTATTTTAAAACTTAAAAACGAAAACATATTCCATAAAGATTTTTGCATGCAAGCCTGTAATATTGTTTTTTCTAATTTAATTATCTTTCTTCCGATCATATTGTCAATGTTATCTAAATTGACTTAGAAAAGGCGACGAAAAAATTGATTAAAAATAATAATTAAATTAAAAATAGCCTTTTGAATTCGCAAGCTTTTTTACCGTGAAAGCTTGCGAATCCGCAGTAATGGTATAATTCTAATTAGTTACGTGAAAATAAACCGGACAGCGCAAGTCCTAATCGATTTCTGAAGTAAATGAAACATATTGCCCCACTTTATTAGTGCTGTTGTTTTATCAACATTCACAGTGTAAACGAAGGATGTGAAATATTTTAAACATAATTGAAAAGTAAGCTTTAACCAACATTTCCTCAAATGAAATAAGTAGATAGGAATATAGGATTGATTATTAACAAATCATCTTTAAACACTTTGAACACATTCGTTACTATTTATTATTATATGCTTTAATCAATAAAATGCAATTCTTGAAACGTAAAAACTTTTATCTTTGTTTGAGTTTCCGTTTGTTATTTTTGCGAAAATTTGGTTATCCATTCCAATTTGTATATTATGTATGTTATAAGAATAGTTCCTAAATAAACGTATTATCCAATAATGAACTATTGAGTAATGAAATGATGATATAAACAGGACAATAATTATCATTAAAACGTATGTGATTATGGTTTCTAGAAAGTGAGGTTCTGTTACCATAACTGATAGCATAACCACAACATATTCACGTCGTTTTCATTCGTGAATGAACTGTGAGTGTAGTGCAAACTACTACCCATATGTGAAGAAATCTGTAATAGAGTTTGGTGCTTTTAGATGCATAATATTTCGGTTTAGAATGGTATGAGAAAATCGATAGATTCTGTTATATTATTATATTAATGGGATCATTATTGCATTATTGATTGAATGGCTTTTACGTTTTCGTTGTAGAATAAAGTCAATAATTTATTTAACCTTGTCATAAAATGTGAAAATACCTCCTGTTTATATACATTTATTCATTATTAACAAATTATTAACTTTGACTCACAAAATTGAATATTGAAAAACGTAATGTAAAATAAAATTGAATAACATACTTCATCTACGTTGAGACGCAAATTTCATAGCAAACAATTGGTTACAAATTACACCTGGTTATCAACATTTTTGACAGTCTAGCTTTATCAGTAGTTGTACATATTCAGTATCTATATACTATTATCTTCGAAAATTTGTTCAGAATATGCGTAGCATGAACGCAAGGCAACCGGGCTGCACTTACTTTGGAGTGGCAACATTTCTTTGAGGAAATAACGAGAGCAATGAAGTCTCATGCAGAAAAAGTGGTCACCAAGTGCCTTTCATAGGTGTCGTAATTTCATCAAATCATTTCCTTTACCAAAATAGTTCGTTACAGATTAACTCCATTTCCATTTGTTGTTGAACAAATCTTTGCCTGTTTTAAATATCATTCATAATATTAAAAATTACCAAAACAATCCAATTTCATTGTTATATTTATGACGCTTAATAATTTATTAGACTTTTTCTGTATCCAGACAAGCGCCAACTAGGTACCGAATGTGTGCAAAAGCAATGCCACCAAAGTCATATGGCGGCAAATTAACACGATTTAGTACGATTTTCGGTACTTCTTTTCTATTAGCGATAGCTGCTAGATTAAAAATGCGATAAATCACGGATTAGTTATCGGTAACAAAATTTTAACTGAATATCTTTGGTGGGGGAATATCGTATAGGTTCGTGTTACCGACATGGTAACACGAACCTATGGAACGAACGAATGGTGTACCGTGTTTTGTGCGCGTTATATGCTTTTTGTATGGGTGATATATCATTAATTAGCGCACCGACATGCTTATAATAGTATAACTGTATTGCCAGTATTGTTGAAATCAATAATCACAATGATGCAAACAATGAAAATAATGTTAAAAATCAAGTACCTACGTACATTAAAATATGTAAATACAAATACTATCCATAAATAATGTGATATGCCCAAACCTATGTATCATTTTGAATGAAGAAGCATAATAGACTGCCTAAGTCCTGACGTCACAGAAGGGGGAGGAGCCAATAATTGGTTCTAAACAAAAAAGGTTATTACAGTAAATTGAAAGTACATTCAAAGCTTTTTATATAGTAAAGTAAAAGTATATTATAGTAAAGTCCCATGAGAATTATTTTATTCAGTGTTTCTTCTTTTTTTGCGACACATTAAGATACATATTATCCTTTATACATTTTGTTTTAGAAACTGTGTTTTGAAGGAAAAGTTTCTAAGCGAAATTATTTAATTGAATCAACTCAAATTTGGTAAAAATTGATATGATTTGCTTAAAGGGCAGGTTCTTTAAACAAAATACACTTAATTAAGTTCTTATTCTATCATAAAAAATGGGAACACACTAAATTAACATAGCTTTATGGGATTTTACACTAATAAACAAATTTGTTTGGAGTCAGTATGACGTCAGACTTAGGTAGTCTACTAACTCGAGTTCAATATATTGAAAAAAAAATGCATAAAATATTGAACATATACCAGTGTGTATGTTTCTATTCAAAAAACTAAGTTGAGTCTTCAAAACAAATTTTATCGTTAACAAACTCAAGAAAAATCATATGTTTGAAAAATTAATACTTTGGGCATAACTATATATGATTTAGACAACGTCACAGCCATCTAGGCCCTACGATAAAAAAATTGGAATGCCTCCAAAATTGATATTTGACAGTTTTGATGTATATATTTGAAGCCAAAAAATTCAAATATCTGAAAATTATACAAGGTGATGCATTCGAATTGTCAATCGTCATATCGTTTATATATAAACATATGACAGACTGAAATATTCAAAATCATGGTTGATGTAACACACCTTAATATTCACGTTTTGTTTCAGAAAATGATGAAAAATGAAGAAGAAGAGGAAGATCGTACGATTATTACTTTCGATGAGAGAAATTCTTACACAATAATATTAAACAGGTGAGCATATATTTCAGACAGTTATACTCTGATGTTACAAAATAATAATAATCGAAATACTGGACCATTAAAAATCAAAATTTTATTTAATCGACTGAAAATTATAATGGAGTTGGTTGCATGAACATTTATGATGTTATGTCTCCAACGTAATGGTCATCTAATATAGTGAAGCATCCGCTATCATTGATCTTCTTGATTTCGACAAGGTCTGGAATTTACTTCCCTATGCCTCTTCATCATCGAGTTTACCATTTTTTCCTGCAGTTGTTCTCATGTCTCCAATTATCCTTTAAGAGATAATTGTTAATGGCGCACCTGTTTCCTTCCAAGGTGTTAGCGATTTCTGCTTGGCTGATATCGTTCACACAAGATCCGGCAGATGTCTCCATCTTACGTTGAATGATTGAATTGATGCATCCGCTACCGTCTCCAATCATTTTTTTATGACTACAAGGTGAAAATTGCGAAGTAATGAATACTTCACAACTCCATCTGTATAAATCAACAGAAAATATTTAAGATCATAGAACTTCTAGAAACGCAAGCAAAAGAAAACTCATACCTCTTTAGTTCGTACCTGTTGGAATCAACGAATTGCACATTTATTTTGACAAGCATATATTCGTCCATCTAAAACAGACATCGGTATGATCTGCGGGACAGAAAATGCTGTTGCCTTGCCCTTAACAATTATCCCTAGAAGGATAATGGGGGCAAAATTGTAATATGTAGAAGAACTGTACAAATCGACGACGAAGAGGCATATGGAAGTTAATTCCGGTCCTCAATAAAATTCAGTGGACCTCAGTCAGTCAATTTTGACAAGCATCATCCATCGGCGTCGGCATGATCTGCCGGACGCTGTGTGAACGGTATCAGCCACACAGAAATTGCCAACTCCTTGCCCTTAACATTTATCCCTAGAAGGATAATGGGGGCAAAATTGTAAAAAGCAGAACAAGGTGTAAATCGACGATGAAGAGGCACATGGAAGATAAATCCGGACCTCATTAAAATGCAGTGGATCTCAGAATTTTGACAAGTAACATTGAAATGACACATTAATAATGTGACAAATTAATAAATGACATTAAGAATGTATTATTATTTTTATAGTGAAACTTGAGAATTGAAATTGCATTTCAACTATTAGCTTAGCGATCAAAAGCAGTGAGGCGTAAACCTGAAGACTTGGGTTCGAATCCCAGTCAAGTTCGAAAACTTTTTGAATGCAATTTCTATTCCCAAGTTTCATTATAAAAATAATAATACATTCTTAATAACCATACGTGGTTGGTTAACACGACAAATTACTGTACTATATCTACCATTGTTCTTCAAGGAAAAATTAATACATCTGGGAGGACGGGTTCACTGACTTTCGCATGCAGTTTCGAAGAGGACAATCCGAGCGTCGAATAACTAGCTTGACGAATAAAAGAGTTGTTAGATATGAATTGACGTTGCATCTCAAAGTGTAGACCTCGGTAGCTTAGCGGTCCAAAGCAGTGGTGCCTTTCAGTCTCAGTAACTTCAATTCTTCATAGTTACTGAGACTTTTAAACTCGTCAACGAAAACATAACCAATCACTTTAGAGTGAATTTTTGAGAGCTTGTTGGAAATACCATACACTGCTGTTTCATCGTATTAAGGGAATCATGTTTCAAGTTTCAAACAATCAAGTTTCGATTTTCTTACGGGATACGGGAAACATATAGTGAACTACTCAAGTGAGCTTCCACTGTCGAAAGAAACATGAAACTCGTTCGAATATGGTAGACAGTGTTGGTGTTTGATCAGTGGTAACTTCCATACAAACATGGCAATGTCTACAAAGCCTGCCACCTTTGACCACCATGGTAGTACGCTTTGATCTTGCTACGAACACTGTGTACCATATTCGAGATAGTTTGATGTTCGATGTGTTTCGAAACGCACTAATTATTCACTCTCGAAAATGATAGGTTGTATTTTCGGTGATAACATTTGTGTGGACAGCTCCCTGATAACTTTATTTCAAATATTTCTATTGAAATTCTGAGTATGAACTATATAATTCTATAATATAAGAAATAAAATCTCCATAATATCAAGCTTTCTACATGGCTTCTGTAGTGGCAAATCTACGCAAACTGTGCAAGTCTGTCACTTTTTGGAGTTTATTTATCTTGGCTTGAATAATGGTTTGCACGTTGCAGGTATGTTTTTCGACCAGTCACGACATTGTTTACAATTTCCATTCATTCAAAGTAAAATGTATAGTATACGATTCAGGGGTGTCTTTTTGGATTAGATATCTAGTTTTTTGTCTGACCGTCATTTATTTGTTGAAAATAATAATCATAGATATGGAAACTATCCCCCTATCTATGGGAGTACTTAAGGGTTCTGTTTTGGGAGCCTTAATATTATTGTTATTTGTTAATGATGTTCAAGATTATATTCAAGCTGAATCTATCACTCTTTTCGCTGATGACACGACGATGGGGGTATCAGCCAAGACAAGGAACGAGCTTGACAGTAAATGCAGGAGATTTATTCAGCAATTTTCAGATTGGTGTTACCGGAAAACTCAAGTAATCCATTTTCAACTGCGGGAATCTATTTTCCATGAACCTTTTGTTACTGAGTATAGAGACCACCAACTCGAGTCAGCTGGCAACGTTAACATTTTGGGTGTGCACGTTGACAGAAATTTGAGATGGCATTGTCATGTCGAATATCTCAGCAAAAAATTGAATAGTTCATTTTTTGGTATTAGTCGACTCAAGAACTCGCTACCTCTGGATGGGTTGCTTACTGCTTATTACGCTCTGGTTTTCACCCATTTGAAGTAAAATGTAGTCCTATGGGGCGATTCAGCAGCGAGTGCCAGAACTTTTTTAACGCAAAAAAGATGTATTCGATTAATCTTCAACCTGAAGCCACAAGAATCATGCAGGCCGATTTTCATCAAGCACAAGATCATAACGCTGCCGTGTATATATATATATATATATATACATTTTACAGTGTCTGCTGTTTGTTCGTAGTAAACTGCTAGAGCTTGATACAATTTCTAGTTTCCACAGCTACAGCACGAGGCATAATCTCACCATCTCTATTCCGACTCACAGAACATCTAAATTTGAATCCTCTCCAACATATGTGGGCATCAAGTTATCAACCATCTTCCTAACCACATCAAGTCCTTGAGTTGGTCGAAATTTAAGAAGGAAGTTTGCAGAGTCCTATTACTTAATTGTTTTTATTCCTAGCAAGAATATTTTTCTGCTGAAATTGTTTAATTGTGTAATTGTAATTGTTAATCATATTCTCGACGTATACTATACATATTATTATGTCATGCAGGACAAATATACATTATTATTATTATTATATATTTACATATTTCGAAGAAACAGTATTAGTGGAATATTTTTATTGGATCAATAGAAAATCGAACATTGCTATCATTGAGGAGAATAGTTGGTATGAAGATGGAAACTAAATGACTCAACAACCGTCATATCTATACCACGATTAGAAAATATTTGTTTTGCCTTTGACTCATGGCAGATACTTGATAAAAAATGATATTAATGTAAGCAAACTCATAATACAAATTGAAGACTCTTAGACTAAGGTTTCACTATACATACAACATTTATCAATTTAAAAAATTACTGACTTGACTGACAGTTGTATGTAGTCAAAAATTAAAATAATACAGTTTGAAAAACCTTTAAAATAAAAAAAAAATTGTAAGCACCGAATGAGAAATGTTAATTGAAATAACACGAATTATCAGCAGCAGACATAATAAAATCGAAAATGGATAGACAATTTATTTGCAATCTCTTATTTCCAATTAAATAAACCTCCTCGATTTATATTGCTACTTAATAACAATCATCCTTCAACTAGTAGAAAAATCTCAACGCCCAACCATACTTCCAATGTCTGGTTAACGTCGATTGTATAATTGAAAAACGGTTCGGGTCTTCGAACCAAAGAATGGATTTTAATTGAAATGTAATTGAGAGTTCGCCATGTCTTTATAAGATCTTTGATGTCACACGTATGTCAGATCAAATTAGCCTTGAGAGTTGTGCCCGCAAGCCGCAAATCGGCGAACAATTCATCATTTAAATTAGAGCGTTCATTGAAGAGTTCCTTAGCTTGTGATTTGTAGCGATCGCGTTGTATGGAATTGAGAGGATGATTTGGAGGTACAGCTACGATTTTCGGATAAACGGGCATGTGTGTCTATTTATTTGATATATACCCGAGATGTCTTACGGAAAAATAAAACGGTGAGTCGATTTAACTTGATGTTCATTTTAAAGTCACATCAAAATTTGTCAAATGTCAAGTGTAAGTCACAGAAATAATCATAGAATATGGGAATATTATATATTTACTCAACTGAATAATAAATACTGCGTTTCAACACAATAGCAAATAATTGTCATTAGTTATCAGTATGCATTAGGTTTTGTCACCCATTCATTCATTGTAAAATTGATCCGTTACACATTAAAAATATATATACATATAATCTCAAATTCAAACTATTCCATTAAATTTCTCTCCACGTCAGTGTTGTTATTACTTTACGAAGTGGTAGTAGCATTCACCGATTTTTTTCACGTATGAACACTTATTTGAAATACCTCGAGGTTGTAGCGGGATTAACGAAAGAACAATTATTAAACTCAATGTTACATCATGGAATATGAAATGAATATTAAATCAATTTTTTTATAATATGGATTATGTATCTACCCGTTATCATGTTCTGTTGAAAGGTTTTTCGAATAAAAGTATAAATCGTTGAATGGTCATCGAATCTTCAGTGTTGCTTCAAGAACAATCGTTCATAATTGAAAAAAGAATAAACAATAAAAAATTAAAGTTTGAAATTATGTGTTATGTCACTTCTTTGGCCATTTAAAGTCGAATTTATGATCTACTTCTACGTCCTTTCTCCACTTTGATCAATGAATTGTTCCTTATGTCGAATATTGATTTAAAAAAATTTATATTTCTTTAATTCGACTGTATAATAATTCGGTGTATATAATATTTTATATTCGCTGCAAAAGCTGAAATATTCCAGATTCTTAGCCAATTATGATTATTGGCAGATAACTTGCATTATATTTTGCCACAAATGAAATATCTTCCTGGATAATAAAAATTAACAATAGTTTTATTGGCAATGATTCATTAAACGTTTGAAAATTGATAAAACGAATGGCAGTGTGCTTTTATCAATCAATTGGTTACCATAACATTTTATTGAACAAGCGGTAATAAACGATTTTTTTTAATTGATTGGGATTATATTGGTATTATCTGTACATAAAGGTACAATCTTAAAGAAGTAGCAATATGAAAAAATATTCTGACGGGTGAATTGGAAAAATTAAAATTAATGAAGTTGAACTATTAATATTTCCATTTATTTACAACAATATCAGCACTATCAACAATATCAATACTAGAGTGTACAAGTGAATATAGGGGATAATTACGAAACAGCAAATTAAACATGGAATCTGGAATAGGAATATAATAAGCATTTGTGGTGGGGAAAAACTGATCCCAGCTAGAATGTTAACTTCGTTTTAACCTATCATCTATGAACATTCATATTTCATTTCAAATTAAAATGTAAGTTCCATTAACTGATACCTTCTTTTGTTCCAGGCGACTTAGTTTAGCCATTGCTATAGTAACAAGAGCAGTACTGCCAACAGTAGTGAATATCTACTATTCGTTTTTGCGTAACCAGCAGCTATTAGTAGATAATCTTTGTAATCAATTGCTGCCATCTTTTCTGGCGTTTGTTGCCAATACGATATCAAATTCTTTATCGTCGGTTCAAAGGGGTATCACTAATCCCATTTCGAGGAAGATAAACGTAGGGGAGGAGTCTACCACAATTGATGGAGAATCATCATCACCTACTAACGCCCCAGAAAAATCTGTAGATCTCATCATATTATCTCAGCCGCAAGTGAGTGATTTACAAACTAAATACTAAAGTTATGCTGCTTTTCTATGGGAGATACAAAGGCGGGTTTAGACGGTGAGCACCCACTCGCGCACCAGCCTCACTTCCGGTCAACTCAAGGTGAGCCGTCAGTCGGTTTTTGGTCGCGCATCAAAGGACACTCGGTCTGTAACCTCGCGCCTCGCGAGTGGATGCCTGTCGTCTATACAGTGATGCGAGGATGAGTTTATTGCCGGGCGAGTTGGAGGCGAGTCGGATGCAAGGTTGGTGCACGCCTTCTAAACCCGCCTTAAGGTTATGCTACTAGTGTATGGGAGATATAAACTTTTGATCATTTTAACTCTTCCTATGAGAGATTGGATATCGTCAATGCTAACCTCACTTTGCTCACTGCTGTTTTGAAAAATAACGATGATTTACACTTAAGCCACTCTCTTAGATTACTTAATTGTGTTTTTCTTTTTCCTACAGTCCGCTTTTGGAATGTCCCACTTGACTTGGTTCTCTTGACAGTTGTGAAGCAAGCTAATGTAGTTTTATATTGGTGTCGTGTTATAGCATGTTCTAAATTTTGTATTTTTAAAATGTTGGTACTTTCAATCTTTTCTCTATTTTGTTATTCCGAACACTACCCTATTTTTTACCACATCTAGAAGGCTTATAACATATTATTTTCATTGTTCAGCACTTAAATCAATTTAGTTGTGTTAAATACACTATATACCAACTCGTGGAATCTTTTCCCCCTGTAGTCAAATTAAAAAACACTAAAATCCCCTGAAATTGTTTTTAAAATTAAATTTCAAAGAAAAAAAATATATCAAGGTTTCATTTTGCAATTATAAGATACTTAGGTGTTTTTTATTATTATTATTAAATTATTCATTTCATTTTTGGAAACGAGAATATTAGGAATAGTTTATTGAGTATTATTTTACCCAAAAATTAAATTGTTTATTCACTAATTATAAAATTTTTCAATAATCAACCTACATTAAGAAATAGTATTGAATATTGTCATCATGAAATAGATTTTTTTATTCAAGATATAAATCAAAATTAATTTTAGTTATTTAAAGTATTATATGAAATATTTTGGCTCACTTTAAAAATGCCCCTAAGATTACCCCCCGCCAAACATTTTGTCCCCTCAAATTTTGGGAGAAAACCCCCAAGTTGGTATTCCTGACTATATATAATTGACAAATATGAATAAGTTATCTACGACGTAGTTCATAGATAATGTTGGGAACATAGTATTTGCTTTCATTTGTCACACGTATTTCTATCTTCCTTTTCAATTAATTCAAATTGTATTTTCTTTACTATTTTGTGGTATCCATTACATATTATGCGATATAAGTCAATGAGTACTTATAAGTACTCATTGACTTATATCGCATAATATATTTTACAAAATATTTTTTGTAATTTGTTGTATTTCTTTACCCTTTAAAATTTCATTTTTTTGTACATTGGTGGGAATTTTTATAAAGAGATATCATCAAATAACAAAATTTAACTGACGTTACAGCTATTATTACAGATGTGGTCAGTAATAACTAGACTTACGGTTAAACAGTTATATCGTAGGAAATTCCGACAAAAATGTCACTCAATAGCTACAACCCTAAAAACAAAGGGTTGTATGTTCCTTGTTGTCGAAAACTAACATCTTTGATGTTAGCTTTAAGATGTTTTAGATGGCATGAAGCCATCTAAAATATCTTAAGAACAAGAAAATATTAACTGAAAACAATATATATGTATATATATATATATATATATATATATATATGTTATCTGGTCAGTTTGGGGACATAGTATATATACTCCAGTATATTGGTGAAGCTTTTTGTGGTCACTTAGAGGTCGTGAGAAATTGTATATCCTATATACTAATCGACACTAATGTGTGCAGTTTCGGGTCACATCACGCAACAAATATACTAGTAGACCTTAAGGTGGGCATTTTGGGGTCACCATTATTGAATTTTTAAGATAGTATAATTGTACTTCAATGGAAGTATCATTATATGAAGTATCATTGTACTTCAAAAATTATAAATGAACTGGATCAAGATTCTCTGATATCAAAGAATAAATTTATTATATTTAATGCAAAACCTATTAAGACTGTGATTAACTCCATTCCTAGAAACAAGGCTTCGGTTTCTTTGTTACAATTTTGAAACAGAAACGAATTTTGTGAATCTAAAAACTGTTTTCGAATCATGGTGATTTCCTTCAGAGCACAAAATAATTTTGACTTCACCATAACTTCAACAAAAGTTGCAAAAATTTTTTTTAAATCATCCCATTTCTCCGCGTATAAATTGTTTACTTCTAGGATTCAATTAAAAACATTCGATCACATACTCGTAAGGAACTCTTCTAAAATATCTGATATCCTAGACTCTAGATTGATGATGTCTCAACGGAAATTGATTAATTATTTTATCAAAGCTGTCAAAGAAACCGAGACTGCGTTAAAAAGATATCAATATTATTGCAACATTCCATACTTCACAGTTCGCACATTTTCGGCGACCAGACGAAACACTGACAGAACCGACAAGTAGGGATGGCGGTCTGAGATCGATTAATCGAAATATCGATTTTTCGAGCCAAAACAAAATCGATTTGTAGTTCTGGATCGATTCATTGGATCGATCGACCCTTTAAAATCGACATTCGATTTTTTTTGTTTTGGTATAAACCATACAATTAGTTCAAGGTACCCGTATTACAAGAGTGCTGCCGGTTAATAACTTGAAAACTCGCGAGATGGCGGTGTGCTTAGTCTCATTCGCCTCACTTTTCTTCAATAAAAAAAGTCAAGGCCTAAGTGAAGAATTCAAAAATTATTTATCGCAGGCAGTTGTGCATCTAAAGTATGATCCTATAGTTTACTGGCAAGATAGCTTTTTTCGACAGCCGGAAAATTTGCAACAGTCGAAGAACGCTATCTGGCGATATTTCCGTCGGACATCGCAAGTGATGAGCGGAACCGCTTGGATCCCAGTAGACTCTTCAGACTGTTGTTTTTAAAAAGTTTAGATATTGAGCAATGGGAAGTATAATCTAAATTATCTATTTGCTTTGTAACAAATACATTTTGAAAATAATGTCTTGTTTTGTACCGGATCTAATATTTTGATATGGTAATAAAAATAACTGTTATTATCGGATTCCATGATTTTACTGATTAAAAAATCATTTATTATAATATTTGTTTTGTTTTTGATAAGATTGATTCATATTTACATTGTTAAGTAAATTCGAAAAAAGATCGATTTTTGGGAAATCGATCTTTAAGACCTCGATTTTTATGTGGATCGATTCATCAGGTCACAATTCGAATCGATTCAAAAATCGATCTTTTTCGGAAAGAATCGCCATTCCTGCCGCGAAGTAACGAAAAATATGTAGTTGCGAAAGAAGACGCTGGGTGTGATAGATAAAAAGATTTACTTTTATTGTCGAGTGATGACTCATTATTGACACTGGAGAAATACGGCGGTTATCCTTTACCTTTCGATTTATATTTTGAATTGTTCCGAGTTCAACATATTTGTTATATTTATTATTAGGCAGAAAGTATCGTCTTGTAGACGGGTGTCGAATATCCAGGTTGAAACGAGAACGATTTAAAATAATTTTCGTTTAACTTTTCAATATCATTTCCAATGACATATAAAAAGCGATTAGGAGGAGAAATATTTTTCTCTTTGAACTTAAACAAAGAAACTGAAATTCATTTTAATCAAACAGAATAACTCCTAAAAACAATATTCCGCTTATAATGAAATTAGAAGTGTATTAGAATTAGATGATCTAATAAAGTAATTTATTTATAGTAACTTATATAACTTTATTATATCACTATTGAAATGCCGATATTCATATATTATCTTACTAAAGTTATTAATAAGAGTTTAGATGGATGATTGTTTGTTGGTACATGTTTTGGCTAAATGGAACAGTGGATATAAAAAAGTATATCTGACAACTATGGGCAAATGTATATTGTTTACAATTCAGGATTCAATGTAGGTATATCGGGCCGCAAAAGTGTGGTCTGTCCGTTCAACTAATTAGGTACCGAATATGAATTCAAAATTGAGTTATTACTGAAATAATAATACATGTAGGTATCTATATTATTTTCTATATATGTATAGAATATATAATGATAATATATAATAGTATGATTAAGAGTATGAAGTGTTGATATTTTCGTGGAGAAGTGAAGTATACTAGTTTTGTGAAGATGAGTTGAATTAAAGGTTCATACATAATTTATTCAAGCAATTCAATTAAGTGAACAAAAGCTTCTTTGCTGTTTCAAATCTCAATTTTTTCAATAAACCAAACACTTCGTTGAAAGTGACAGTTAACCGAGAAATAGGAAGATGTACTACATTGACCTTTCACATAATACAGTTATGTGAATATTTTTTTGAGACAGTCTCAAAGATTGTTTCCTTATCTCTATTCTACATAAATGAACGTGAAAACTATCTATTGTAATTGATTCTAACAAATTAGAAAAAGATTAAAGTTTACATATCAATGCAAAATAATTATTTAGCTCTTGAACCTAACATGTGAATCTAGGTTATGACTAGAGATGGACAGTAACGGATATTTTGAGGAACGGAACGGGACGGTTCTTTGACTGAAAACAACTGTTCCGAATACCGGTTATTTTAGGAACTTTTTCTTTAATTTCATATACTATGCAGTATACACTACTTACAGTGTCTGAGAAATTAATTTGTCTGTTCACTATGTTTAAATGTGTTATAGTGTGCTAACACTTATGTGTTGTTCACTGTTTATAGAGTGAGATTATATAAATAAATGATATTCATGATGCCGATGTTATTGAATAATAAAATAGTAACAGGCAAATTTAATAGAGAAATTAATGAAATGGAAGGATAAAATTGTAAAATAAGAAATTCGCTATGCTATTGGATGAACTGATAGTTTTAACTGCTGTTTGATTTAATATGAATGTTGCAACGTTATATATTTCATTCCGAGACGGAACCGTTTTTTTTTAATAAATTTGGAAAATAAAACATATGTCCATACACATGAGATACATTTTATCATCATCGACGGAACCTATAACCTACTTCTGTTATCTAGTTATATATTTGTATACATCTACAATATCAAACACAAAAAATGTATCCTGCGATTAACCTCTGGTTCAAAACATGAGTGACTGCTAAGTGAAAAATGAAAGCTAATGAAATGAAAGTTAAGGTGTGAATGAAAGCGGTGTGAACTGCACCTAAGTTAGGGACAGTGAAGATGGGGTGCAGATTAATAGAGTAAGAAAAATTTAATTATAGGCGTAAGAGGTTTGAAAGTTCTTGGTACAATTTAATCTGTTTTGTGGTGGATCAAACAACAACTCCACCAGATGTAAGTTCTCAATCTTAGTTCTCCTAACTATCCACTTGGTTCAATAAATGATGATATGATTTTATATAGATATACATATTAATTAAATATAAAACAAAATTTATAAAATGTGAAACGCAAAAAAAATTGAAACAAATAAAAGATGAATTAATTCTCTCTTAGCTAAAAGGACTTAATCGTCACAAAAATAAAAATATATAATGAATGTTTAAATAAAATGGAATTTTCAGCTTGTAAATTGTACAGTTATAAAATGAAAGTAAATTTAAGAAAAAAAAATCAAATATCAAATATCTCTTCAAACAATGTACTCGAATACTCTCATCCCGCCAAGCATACTCAAACAGGTCTGGGCTCAAAAATCTTTTCTGCCAAACTTTATCAAAATGGTGATTCCCAACAATTCCAGAACTCAAAAAAAAAACGGCGAAATCCAAATGAAGGAAAAGTAAAAGTGAAAATAAAAATAAAAACCGCAAAAATGTAGTGTGCACCAAGAACACGTGATTTGATCCCCACAAGGGTACTTCTTCTGTACACAATTTCCAAATAACTAACAAATGCCAGAAGAATTTAACGTCCATCAAATTATCCCAATACTGAAAAATTGTTCTTTTCAACAAAGCTAAATTCCACAAAAGAAAAAGTATATAATTTTATGAAGGTCTCAACACGTCTCCTATCTTGATGGTTATTAATTTCTGATCATTTTTCAAAAAAACTAACCAACTTTTTTTCCACAGTCAGGTTAACTTTCCGTCATCTTCCAAGCAACACAACATGACAATCAAACCTACTATACAGTAGGCCGACAGAGTACCGACCTAACCTATCAAAACTAAAATCACTCTTCCCACCCTTTCTGACGAAAATATATGAAAATCAAATAAAATTATAACGTCATAAACCTATTCTTTGCAATGTTATATATTTCGTTTCGACGGAACCGTTTTTTTCTACAACATTTGGAATATCCTGAAAATGTTCCTGAAAATAACTCCCATCACTAGTTATGACATGTTAGGTCATAACTTGAGTCACCTGTTTACCAAATTGTGAATTCGGTAAACAGGTTATCTAATATTGAACTCTGTAACATTGAACTAAGAAGACTACACATTAGACATTGAATGAAATGCAGGATCTAGAGGCTGCTGGCTGCTTGTTTGTTTTCATCACAAATTTGTCGGGCAGAAAGCGCAAAGTACGCTAGTGTTTGTTTTTTTGACTATGTTGCATTGAAGGTTAGAAAAAGTTTTTGGCTATTTCCGAGTTTTTTTTTAAATGTTTCAATTCATGATTAAAGGCTAGGTGTATATTCCTGGTTTCTTAAAAACGAGTGCGAGAAACGAGGTTATATTGAAGGGTCCGATTCAGTATATTTAATTCAACATCCTATCCTATGAATTGAATAATGCTTTATATGTTATTTCACCGGTCAATTTTTTTTCAATAATTTATTGCAATTAAGTCCAATTGAAAAAATTTTACAGAAACTAATTTCTTAAGAAAATTAAAGGATTCATTCATTGCTATATTATTTTGTGAGGAGTCGAAAATTAATTTTGTTCTCATTTTCAACATTGTTTAGATAATAGGTTTAACTATGTGATATTTAACAAATTATTTTGTTTCTGGGAGCTAATGTTTACTGCGTTCAACTCCTATAAATTTGATATATTTATATGTTTCTTGAATATAAATAAAGATTATTGTCAGTATTCGCCATTATAGTATGACATAAAAAGGCCATTTTTTTGCCTCACAGACTGGATGAAGTCTGTGTGACACATAAACTGAATTCTTCTTTACAATCTAATAAAGATAGGTTATGAATCTGTCATAAGTTCATATGCATATTATTAAAACTGGGATGTTACGAATGTAAATAATAATTGTATGAAATTGATTCTGTGATAATCATCAATCCAGTCCTAAATGAGGAATAACTCTAACGTATCATTCAATGTTCAGGTTTTCTATGTTAATATGTATAAATTCATAACTTCAAATGAACAAATTCAGCAAAACATATACAACACTTGAAAAGTTATGGTGTATTATGCTATAATACACTTGTCGGCAACCTTTTTAAGCAAGGTGTAAACAGGTGTTACTTTATTACATTTAAACGTTCATGATGACTTACACGTCATGGATTGAGAATACGTCATGAACGATAAAATAAAAACTAATTTTTTATTCCATCGACGCTAAAAACTGACAAGTGGTTATATTGTTGTCTTCGTCTGATAATAATAGCTCTTCCACTCTAATCTTTAACAGTAAGCGGCCTCTATGTGCGGCTTTTGGTATATATACGTTGTTTATAAGGCTCAAATGTAAAATAAATCATTCTAGTATTATATATTTTTTGACGATATTCCTATTCAATATGTCTGTAATATCTGTTAATACTCAAAAACTTGATTTGAGCATTATATCTTTTATGTACGAAATTCAACTTATTTGCAGCATGTATATCAACATAGTGAATAGTTTTCGATCAAATTATATTAATATAATTTGATATTAATTATATTTCAATCAAATTGTATCAACATGATTAGTCTAGGTCAAGACTTCCCACAGTTGTTTACATTCTATTTTATTAGTTTCACATCGTATTTTTTTGCACAAAACTTTTTACTTTATAAAAGTAATATAACGGAAGTCCCAACCAAAATGCAGCTTTTGTAGATATCTACTGTTGTTATCACTTGATTAGACGATTTTTATGGAAATCATCCCTATAAGCAACTATCTAATTTGCTGGAATTGGAGTACATAAATAAATCGACGGCGATTTATAAGTCAACGTTTGTTTGATCTGACTTACATATAGTTTAGGTCACTGTTTTGATTTCACTGTAACAGCTTTTAACTAGAGATGGACAGTAACGGATTTTTTGAGGAAAGGAACGCAACGGTTCTTGACTGAAAACAACTTCCGAAAAACGATTATTTTAGGAACGGTATTTTGAATTTCATTTACTATACAGAGTTTGACAAATTTGTTTGTCAGTTTACTGTGCTTAACTGTGTCATAGTGTGATAACAATAATAACAGTGTTATTCACTGTTTGTAGATTAAGATAATATAAAATAAAATATTTACGATGTCGATGTTATCGAATGACAATATAGTGACAGATACATTTAATACAAAAATTTATTGATGAAATGAAAGAAAAAGTAAAACAATAAAAGGCATTAGCGATGTGATTGAATGAGCTGATGGTTTTAATTTCTGATTGATTCAATATGAATGTTGATATTTGTAGTGACATGATAAAAAAAAAAGATTATTTTTAAAAAATTTTTATAAGCATAAAAAATTCTTCTTTCCCACGGAAGTGTTTTTATCAGAACATTTGGAGTATAAACCTCATGTCCATATACATAAGATGAATTTTAGCCTCAATGAAGGGACCTATTCCTTGCAAAGTTGTCTTTCGTTCCAACGGAACGAAAAAAACGGAACAAAAGTGGACAAAAACGGAAACGTTCCAATCAAACCAAATCAAACAAAATTATCCATAACCTAAGATTTGTGAATGAACATAATCCCAGAGGACTTGAATGAATTCTGTACGCGATAATTATGTCAATATACATAAGATACATTTCAGCATCATTGAAGGTTCCTTTCAACATTAAGTTCGTTGGGAGAAGCTATTCCCACTTAGACTCATTGCGCACGCGCACTTTACTTCGCTGTCGTCATATCTCATTCTATACCATGGCGACGGACGTACCAAGTAACTAGTTCCTTAGAATAACTGTTTAGGAGAAACACAAAAAAACGTTCCTTAGTTCCGGAGTGGGAACGGTTCCTTGAAAAGGTTCCTGAAAATAACGCCCATCACTACTGTTAACCTAACTATTTATAAATTTTGCCACGGCTTGGAGATGGCGTACTATGCTCATCTTAATTTACGATTATGAAAACTTATGTGAGAGAGACAGACATTAGATCATAACAATAACAAACACATGAATCTAGTAATCGTATATATGAACAGACTAGAAAGTGAAAACAAAAATGGTTGAAAGAACTGAAAACGATTGATATTCATATCAATATTGAAATACTTATCCATTACTACTTACGTTATTATGATATACCTGTACTGCCGGAATTTGAATTATAAGTTGCTATATAGAAATGAAAAAATCTACCCCTTTCTTGTTTAAAGTTGTACTGTAAATAATGAGTAGTTTAATGATGTTATATGTCAGTTCAGTACTAAACTAGCTACGTCTAATTATCAGTAGGTATTAAAAGCATTCCCGCAAACACTTACAATTCTTACTACAATCTAATTATTAAGTTGTTCGTACATTTGATGCTTATATAATTACTGAGCTTTTTAATGTATTATAGGAATAGGATAATTTCTCTGTGAGTTTTCGATGTTCAAATAATACAATTTTAAAAATTTCATTTCACCTGCTTGAAAATGTAATTATAATTTCCAAATGTTCATGAAGTAATCTAAGAAGACCATTGTATTGATACAAAAATTATGAATTATTTGATAATTCACTTCTTTCTCATAATCATGTAACATAAACATGAATCTAACTTCACTTCAGACTCGAATAGTCGCGAAAGAGCCCGAACGTGAGTGTGGATCATTTACTAGTTGACATTTGCTTAGATTGTTGAGGATGCCGTTTTTTCGTTACGCTTTGAATGTTGCTTCGATGGCTGTAAAGTCTGAATGCGTATACCGCTCCATGGAGTTCAGGGTTCGAATTGACGTTGAGGTATACGGATATTTGTGTTTGTGTTCAAAGATATAGATGTTGCATTTATACACCATATGAGCACATATACATACACAAGTCAAATTTGATCGTTTAGAACTGGCGCGAAATCATGCCGTGAAAATTGAAGAAGCTCTAATTAATTAGTTCGTTTCGAACAACCATTTTCGAAATATTTTGTATTTTTGAAGTTGAAAAAGTTATTATCAGTCTATATATATATAAATATGTATATAAATACATGATAATGAATTTTAAAAACATTGTAAATTTATCACTGATGTAATATAAATATTTCAAACATTTATATAAAATTAATCACAAAATAATACCTATCAAATAAATCAATTAAATAATATCAAATCACGATTTACTAATGAAATGGAATTTTCATTCATTTCATATTTGTTCATTCAACTTTTCACATAACTCCATATTTGTTACAGGTATTGTTATTTCATGTGATTTGTAGGTTAATGATGTCAATATCAAAATGGACCTTGAAGTAAACAGTTCTTACATTTTAAGCAAGAAATGAGCACTTCAAGGACCATAGTACTCAAACTGACCACAACGAATATGCATACCGTTTGAGGTCCGACCCCAATGAACCCAAAGTACCTCAAACAACCCATATGACTGGTTTTATTGTCCCCAAACTGATATATAGGAAACATATATATATATATATATATATATATATATATATATATATATATATATTTGTGATTTCTTGTGGTATGGTGTTATATACCGTTAACAGCACCGTTATATATAACGGTGCTGTTTTGTACTGGATTATTTTGCGATCTTGCTGTTTTGTAAAAACCTGTTCTCTGGTGTTGTTTTGATCTTATGGAGTATTTATGGCAATCACGAACTTGACTTAATTTTGTGTATGATTTTAGATCATTATTTTTGACGTTATATATAAATTTTAGTTCTTCGAGTATTTTTAATTTGTTTATTTCCAATGTATTTGTTTTATCATAAACTTCTTTCGTTGGTGTGTAATAGTCAAATCCGAAAATGGATTTGATAATTTTATTTTGCATTCTTTGAATTTTTTGTACATTTTTTTTAGAAGTATTTCCCCAGAAGTTGTACAAATGATCGGTACAATAACTTTTTGGTGTTAAAATTTATTATCTGGGAACATCTTCTAATTGCGCCGACCATTGGAGCAATTTTAATCATAATATTTTCTATGTGTTTATCTTATGTCAGATTGTTCGCTAATTCAAATATATACATCTTATCTTGGTATCAAATGTTATTACTGAAAAATACATTAATTAGATATATGTTTTAGGGTAAAATTGAGGCCGATATCATTTTCATCCACGGTCTTCATGGGGGTATGGGACGAACGTGGACCCAAAGGCAATGGCGTCAAGAGAATCAAAAACCTAATGAGCAATCTCCAACGTCAGGAAGCAACTCGAATGTGAAAAAATCTCCCAGCTGGAAATGTACGAAATGTAATACATGTGGAATTTCCGAAGAACCATTACAAGGTCATTGCACTGACTGTATAGATAATCAAGAATGGAAAATTGTGGATTACGAAAAAGATGTAGAGTTTGAATACTACTCCGATTGTTGGCCTCGTGATTGGATCACTTTGGATTGTCCTAGCGTTAGAGTTATCGCGCTTAATTATGACACAGATGTTCTGTGGTGTCCTATGTGGTTAAGAAAAAGAATAAGGTAAAATATACTCTTTATTCGAGAGATAATAACAATAACAGTAATTTTATTTCGAAAAATACAAGACAGCAATATACAAATGAAACGAAAAAGCATAGCATAATCTCCATCAACACTGATACATTTCTCATAACGGTGTTCTAATTTAGTTATAGCAGTTTTAAACGTAGACTCGTCAAGCTCCTCAATATACTGCTTTATTGTTTCGATAACTTCGTCGATGCCCTCAAATCTTTTACCTCCAAGCCATTTTTGAGTTTAGGAAACAGGTAATAGTCATTTACATTACATTAGCAAGAAAACAACGATGTTTTCGATAAACCTCCACTGCGTAAAAAATACTTCTATTAGTCAGTGGACTTATTTACAAAAAAATTTGCCTAACCAAATTTATTCAATTATTTGAGAGAAAAGGAAACTTGCAAGAAACGCTGTAGGAATTACTCAAATTGAATTATTTATCTAAGTATATATAAATATTATATTTCTGATGAGCGCAACCAACTACTTTATGAAAGAATTGAGCTCAAGTATTACAGCTGTGACAAATACTGATTTATAGTTTCGACAACTTCTTCGTTGCTCTCAAATCTTTTACCCCCAAGTAATTTTTTGAGGTTAAGCAACAGGTAATAGTCGCTGGGGGCTAAGTCTGGAGAGTAGGGAGGATGCAGCATCAATTCAAACTTCAATTCGTGGATTTTTAGCATGGCAACAATCGACAAATGCGATGGTGTGTTATCGTGATGAAACAAAATATTTTTCTTCGCCAAATGAGGTCTTTTAATTTGCGCCTCTTCGTTCAAGCGTTGCAATAAGTCCGTGTAGTATTGAGCAGTGATAGTTTTACCCTTCTCAAGATAATCTATGTATATAGTTCCTCTTGAACCCCAAAAAACAGTAGCCATAACCTTGTTTTCCGATAAAATCGTTTGTGCCTTCTTTGGAGTTGGTTCCCCCTTTCCAACCCACTGTTCTTCACTTTCAGGAGTGTAGTGGTGAACTCTTGGGTTCACTTGTTTCACCATTGTTTCACTTGGCTTGAGACTTGTCTCATCAACAGTTAGAATCGACGCAAAAATTCGTTTGGATTACGCCTATACAGCGCCAAATTTTTGAGTAGAGACCTAGTGGCGCCATCTCTCGGTCAGGCACTTTTCACCCCATCGTCGTATGAGAAAGCTTTCTAGAAGTACTGTATTGTGCTGAAATCAAAATGTGCCCTTTTAATTATGTTATATTATGCTCTTAGTTTGCAAATTGATTGTTTTGCCTGAATAACGAGGCTCTTGGTGTAATACAATTTAGTCATTTAGAAATGCTATTTTCAAATATATATTATTTTTAATGTTTGACGAAGAATTTAAAATTTCAACTTAATGGGTACATTTTCTTTTCGTTTCAAAATTTTAACTTTATATAATTGGAAGGAATTTGCATTCCTTTCTGGGTGCATTTGTTCTTTCTTATATTTAATACCTACCTTTCATTTCCGTGCGTATTCTTATTGAAGTTTGGAGACTGTGTATCCTCAATTGTGATTCTCAAGAAGTGTTTGACGATTTCGCCCTTCTTAAATTTAAAAGGCAACCTGTCTAATCAATTTAGAATCAATGCTAAAAGAGTTTTTTTTGTGCATTATATAAAGGGTGTTTTTTTTTAGAGGTATAGAACTTTAAGTTGGCATTACTGTTGAAGATGGCGACCGATTTAACAGCTGAAAAGTGATTTATTCTCAGTTTGGTTCGGCAATTCATTATGAATAGACTAGATTAGATAAAATAATTAGAATAGATAAAATAATGGTTCTGTGCGGAATACGTATCGCGCACTACGTCCATTTTATCGACGCAGCACTTCTGGTTGAATGGCTACGTCAACAAACAAAACTGCCGCATTTGGAGTGAAGATAATCCTCAAGTGTATGTCAAAACACCGTTACATCCAGAAAAACTGACTGTTTGGTGCGCTTTATGGGCTGGTGGAATCATTGGTCCGCACTTCTTCAAAAACGATGATGGCCAGAACGTTACAGTCAATGGTGATCGGTATAGAGCCATGAATACTAACTTTTTCATTCTTGAATTGAACAACCATGATGTCCAGGAGCTGTGGTTTCAACAAGACGGCGCAACATGTCACGCAGCTCGTGCCGCAATCGATTTATTGAACGACACGTTTGGTGACCGCCTAATTTCACGTTTTGGACCTGTGAATTGTCCTCCAAGATCTTGTGATTCAACACCGCTAGACTACTTTCTGTGGGGCTATGTAAAGTCATTGGTCTATGCGGATAATCCACAAACCCTTACCATTTGGAAGACAATATTCGCCGTGTTATTGCCGATATACGGCCACAAATTTTGGAAAAAATCATCGAAAATTGGACGTCCAGATTGGACTACATCCGAGCCAGCCGTGGCGGTCATATGCCAGAAATCACATTTAAAATTTAATGCCACAAGATTATCTTTCGAATAAAAAAAATTCTTGTCAATCGAATGATACATCGTTGTTTTATTGCAATTTAAAGTTCTATACCTCTAAAAAAACACCCATTATTATAGTTCTTACCAATTTATAGTCAGTAAATACATAAAAATAAATATATAGCCTTACAGATACTGTTCTGTCAATGTAATAGGACCTCATTATTCAAGGGTGCCCAGTGTAGTGAATAGTTTATGACTTTGAATTAGACTTCTAATGCTTTGAAATTGAAATCCAAATTTTCAGATAATTTTGCTACGATTTGATTCAATACTTTTTGAATAAATAACACGGAGGTTTCGCTTATCTCTTGGTGAAATATTATGTTAAAAACTATAAAATTAAAAATTAACACACTTAAGTTTCACTGAATAAATTATTCAGAGAAACTTAAGTCAAGTCTGTTAATTTTCAATTTTATACTTTTTGAATAGTTTATAAGTCAATAGAAAAGATACTGAGAAATTAAATATCTACTTATTTCAGAACTGGTATGGTAGAAAGAAGCGAAGAAATGATTGAAGAGTTGATAAAAGTCGGTGTTGGTAAACAACCAATAATATGGGTAGGCCATTCCAAAGGTGGACTGTACATAAAGCAAATAATCCTTAATGGTAGGTTTTTAGATTTAAATAGATTCGAGTTTATGATTAGGAGATGCTTATTCGTATAGGACGTTTATAATTCAACGTATAAAAAATTCAAGAAGTTATATCCTCTGAACTATTCTAAACGTAATTTCTCCTTTGATTATTTCTGAAAACCTACTTTGTTTCGGAAGCACAGCGCTATAACCAGGCTTTTACTAAGACAACTTATATATATATAATAATATATATGAGTAGCCTAGTTTCAAAGACGGCCAATGACCAAAACACTTTTTTTTCAGGAGAGCTCATTTTCTCTGGAGTAAAATCTATCGTAATTTTTTTCATTTAGCTTTTTATTACCTGATGCTCGAGTGCTCATGAACCATGCTGGGTAATTTCTCAACACGGAACCGTTTGGAGTAAGCTGTAAATCATTTCAAAAATCGTAATGTCCGATTTTGAAACTAAGAATGGTCTTTGGCCGTCTTTGATACTAATGGGTATGAAATTAGAAAATAACATTAAACCTTTTATTGATATAAAACCTTTTATTGATATGGAAAAACTAGTTTCAAGGTACATTTAGCAGAACAAGGTCACCTTATTCTTCTTCAGGATCTAAGAAACACTCGCAGTCTTCATTTTCATCGACTTGATCACCCTCGTTACCCTCAATCACATTTTTATACCACTGCAAGGTCTTGATTTCCCTCCAGTTTTTTTCCGAAATGTTTTTCCAGCAAATTCCCAACATCCGCAATTTCAGCTTCTTTCACTTTTACACCCACTGGAATCTGCGTTGGATTCAACATTCTCATATTATCCTTCTTACAGATGACTTTTTCCACTCCTGTGTTATTATTGTATGATAATTCACCCTTCACTAAAACATTGTTTTTTGCAGATCTCCATAAGGTGAACCTCTTGCATTGTTTAATTTTAAAATGCAACTGGGAAGCTGACTTCACAACATCGATGGCCTCTGTCTTTCAGTCATAGGAGTGCCAGTCTTTGCCGATAATTTTAACTTGTCCTAATTGTTTGAATATCTTATGGTATTCTTCCGGTTGGATGATGCACCTCATTTTCTTTAGCTGCTTCTCAATTAGACCGAAAATGCGGTCAGCCGGCATAAAAAAGTGAGCGGTCACTGGAAATAGTAGTTCCACTGTTTTGACAGTTTTCGGAGCTTGAAGGAGTCAGCTGGAGCACATAGTTAGCATGTTAATATTTTTATTTTGTCCCGGGCATCCGTCCGCTACCAGTCGAACTTCTGTATATGGTTTTTCTCAAATTTTTTGATTTAATTCGTTGATGACAACAGAAGCAACTTCATTGGAAGATTTTCTTCCCTCATTTTCTGTCCACGTATATATAGCCACATTTTCTGGTCCAAGTTTTTTAGTAGATTCTCCGGTAACAACAGCTAAATTATAGCAGTATAGCTGTCTCGAATAATATGCCGATTGGTCTGTCACTTTAGGTAATGTTAAATTTTTTTGACAGTCAAATGAAATAAGTAGGCAGTCGTCGGGTTTTTCTTTTAAATTTTTGAAAAAACACCTCGCATGTTTTTTATGTAATAATTTTTTTATCTCAAGTTCTTTGCAAACAAGTTCGTCTTTGTCTACTTTCAGTCTTTCTTGTATTTCTAGACAAGTGCTGCATTCGTCTGTGCTAGGCTTTCCAAAACTAATATTAAACTGTGTATTAAATTGCTCTCGGAAGTAACTTTCCTTTACCTTTAAGTTATAGTCGGAACTCTCGTTGTAAATTTTCCATAATTTAACAATACTCCATTCACTGTTTAAATAAATTCTGCGACTCTTTTTTCGTGAATAATGGGACTCCACTCCTCTCAGATTACTAATGAAATTTCGAACTGAGTCGCGTTTTTTTTTAAACAACTTTTCTTTTTGTGATCCTCCTCTTGTTTCAACTGGTACGTCAGCACCACCACTCTTGAATCTGCATCATCTCCATCTTAACTGTTACTGCTACGTTATTATAAAGAAATAAGAGCTAATTATAAAGAAATAGTATAAAAAAACTATCAAAAAGGAGTGAAAATCTTATAAAAACACATTAACCAATCTTGAATCTGCATCATCTCCATCTTAACTGTTACTGCTACGTTATTATAAAGAAATAAGAGCCAATTATAAAGAAATAGTATAAAAAACTATCAAAAACGAGTGAAAATCTTATAAAAACACATTAAAACATCAAGCAAGCATCACAAGTCCGCCATCATTGCTTGATTACCACGTGACCAAAGTGAGCTGTCCCATTGGTCAGGCGCAATTGGCCGTCTTTGACTCTAAGTGCTAAGGCAATTGTCCGAATTTGAAACTCATTCTGACTTTTAAGGCATCGTATCTATGGTAAAAAACCGGTTTGGATAGTCAGAAAATATCTCTTGTGATGCAGGTTACTGTAAAGAACAATATTCAGGCAAAAACTGAATTTCGAAGAAAATGGTCATTGGCCGTCTTTGATACTAGGCTACTCATATATAAGATTTGTAGTTGTTAGGATGCAGGATAGTCTATCTGGAAATTACTGGTCGACTCTTGGAGTGCCTCAGGGTTCAGTCCTTGGACCGCTTCTCTTTTTATTGTTCATTAATGACCTACCTGAACACGTTAAGGCCGAAAGAATTAAATTTTTTTCTGATTACACCTCGTTTGCTGTAAGTGGATCCACTTTGCAGAAGGTTCAATAGTGCATACTATGCTATATATAGAATTAAAAAAACTTTACCAGTAGACACCTTACTTAGTGTTTACTTTGGACTATTCTTTGCCCACATGGATTATAATATTATATTATGGGGTAATTCTGTGGATGCAGGCAGAGTTTTCTTATCGCAAAAACGTATAGTGAGATTGATGTTTAACTTGGGACCTAGGGAGTCTTGTAAGAAATCGTTTGTGGATAAAAATATGTTAATAGCTCCCAGTTTATACATATTCCGATGTCTTTTGTATATTAGGGAAAATAAGTGTTCATTTCCTAGGCTTGCAGACAGTCTTCGTTATCTCACCAGGTATGGTGATTTAATGGCATTGCCCAAACATAGGTTCTCCATATTCGAGTCCTCGCCTCTTTATCAGGGTATGAAACTATATAACCACCTTCCACCTGAGGTTAGGTCTCTTCCGTATCCTATGTTCATAAATAAGATAAGAAAGCAGCTATCGCGTAAAGGGTAGTACACCGTTGGTGAGTTCCTTGAGGATAGGTTTGTTATTTGAAGTCTGTATTTTATGTAAAAAATTTATGATTTTTAATTACGATATTCTGTATTCTTATATTTTTATTGTGACTTGTCCTATACATTATTTATTGTCGGAAAGGGTCAAATGAATATTATTTTTATTATTATGCTAACTGAAACTGGAATATTTCAGTTGTTTAAAGAGATAGACGTTTATTTGTAGCTAAATTTCAGTAAATGAATGTATTTCGAAACTAGAAGAAAAATCAAACATTGTTTAGCAAAATTACATGGAGATTGTCAAAGTTATATTATTTTCAGCTGTTGAAAGAAATTTCGACAACAAAGAGGAAATTAGAAACATTAAAGAACAGACAAAAGCAATTATGTTCTACAGTGTACCCCATAAAGGGTCCCTGTTGGCAGATGTAACATTACCGTTCCTACGAAGGAGTATTGAACTTCTAGAAGTACAAAGAAGTAAGTCAGAGGGCCATTTTTGTGTTCTTATACTAACTTTATTTCATTCTCCATCTTAATATAATTTTTTTTTTCAATTTTATATTCTTTGAATAATATTTGGAAGAGAATATATAACATTTGTGCTAAAAACTATTAATCGCCTCTTGTTAATTAAATGTTTCATATATATTCATTACAACCAATTTTCAACTAAATGAAGTTGTAATTCACAATAAAAAATTTGATTGAATTTTAATCGAAAAATTTATTTACAGATTGTGATTTCGTGTTGGACTTAGACAGAAGGTTCATAAATTTATGCAACCAGGGTGATTTTTCTCCTGAAATTCTCAGTTTTATAGAGACCGCTTTCACTTTAATGTCGTTCATATTCTTGAAAATTGTTGCATATGATTCCGCAGGTGAGTACTTGGTTATTGAGATAATTCAAGATATAAAAACTTGGTACAGAAAAATACTTTTTCAACTTCTGGGCTGCCCTTTTCATTCTCCAGGAGGGTTGCCTGGACCTTTTGTCCATTTTCCTAGATGTCCTCATACAGGTTCGCAAGTTAATCGAGATTTTAGTGTGTCGTTTTTCGTAACTTGAACAATTTCTCTCTCGTGTGGTCTAACCACAGAACATACTCTTAATTTGGTATGTTCTGTGGGTCTAACGCTCTAAAGTAGGAATGGCGATCTGAGATCGATTAATCGAAATATCGATTTTTCGAGCCAAAAAATTCGATTTTTTTAAAAATCGATATGTAGTTGTGGATCGATTCATTGGATTGCTGCATCACCCTTTAAAATCGACATTCGATTTTTTTTGTTTTGGTATAAACCATACAATTAGTTCAAGGTGTCCGTATTACCAGAGTGCTGACGATTAATAACTTAAAAACTCGCGAGATGGCTGTGTGTTCAGTCTCCTTCGCCTCACTTTTCTTCAATAAAAAAAATTCAAGGCTTAAGTGAAAAATTCAAACATTATTTATCGCAGGCAGTTGTGCACCTAAAGTATGAACCTATAGTTTACTGGCAAGATAGCTTTTTTCGACAGCCGGAAAGTTTCCGGCAGTCGAAAAAAGGTATCTTGCGATGTTTCCGTCGGACATCGGAAGTGATAAGCGGAACTTTTATGTGGAACGATTCATCAGGTCACGATTCGAATCGATTTAAAAATCGATCTTTTTCGGAAAGAATTGCCATCCCTACTCTAAAGCAGAAAATGTGTAAAGTATGAAAATGAAGTAAATGAACTACCTGGAAGCAATGGAAATAAATAAACTTCAAAAATCTGATAATTACAATCTATTCAATGACCAGTTGGACCTAAACCACTCCCCACTGTTAAATCTCTGAAAGTTTGGAAATCCCTACCTCTACCACCTCCAATCTATGTTCTATGGTAACAGAACATAGAACGGAGTCCAAATATGATGTTCTATATTCTACCACCTCTAGGTGCCGAACTACAGAACATACCAAATTTAGGGTATCTTCTGTGGACTGAACTGATCTGGAAATATTTGAAGGATATTTTTGCAATATGTATTCATTCTTGATAATGCCGTAAAAAACGAAACTAGTCGAATAACGAATTGTTAGTGATTTTCAGACGATTATATCTTATTACCTCTCATTTAGAAAATGTTTCGTTGCTCTTGTCCATTACATATGAAATTACTTTCACATATTTATTCATAGAAAAATTACATATTTAATAGTGTTGGCGTTTACTTGATGTAAATCCATTATAATTGAATACAACTTAAATTCAAACACTTGAACTTATGATTTACACTTTATTGACTACATAGCATGACGCGTTTCGTCGTTACAAACGACTTCTTCAGATGCTTACAGAATAATCTTATTATGCTTAATCTTATTATGCTTACAGAATATTCATTACTCTGTAAGCATCTGAAGAAGTCGTTTGTAACGACGAAACGCGTCATGCTATGCAAATGCATATAAGCAGATGCAAACTGCGTTATTGAATCCTCTTTAATTTTCTTGCAGACATTGGAATTGGCACCAAGTATGGAGTACCATTAGATCACAGAGAAATCTGCAAACCGTCAAGTCGGGATTGCTTTTTATATGTTGAACTGATCAAATTGATCAAGAGAATTATAAGCGACCAGCCAGAGTGAATTATCTACTACATCTTAAGTCCAAGTCTTATTAAATCAAAATATGAATTAATTTTAATAATTGCATACAAAGTGTACATTGTCCGTATTGAATTCAGTATAAAGTTATATTGAAAAACCTATTATAATATTATTATTTTATGACAGCATTGAAAACATTTCACTTTTTTGTGCTGTGATAAAATCGTGCTCACATGAAAGCTTCTGATGGAGAAGAAGACAAATAATGTTTTTCTTTTTTTGATTAATTTTCGATTTTGGTCTAATTAACCAAATTGTTATTAGATGAACAGATTCGAGAACAAAGTAGCTTTTATGTGAACTTAAAGTAACGTAGAATTCCTAGAACGTGATAAAATTTGTGATTCAGATATGACAACAGTGTATTTTTATTACCATAATTATTAAATTGATATGTTGTTTTCATTATATGTATTCAATAAATTCATTTTATGTCTGTTAAATTTAAGATGTGTTATATCTATTTTAATATATAATAAATGAAAGAAGTGTAACGCATGAAGAGGTACAAACAAAAGCAGAATTATCAGTAAAGCCTGCAATTGGAAGCAGCAGTTGACACGTGTTTTGAGGTTGTTACTCTCTTCATAACGGCGTTGCCAAGTTCAAAGTGTGCGAACCTGGAGATGAAAAAAAACAAACTAACACGCCTGTAAAGAAAGTCACCACCCTTAGGCTTCCACATAAACTTTCCGGTTTGGGAGATGTGGACATGCTTCGCCTTTGCGTTACGGAATGTGTTTATGGAATTATCGTTATAGCTCGCAATTGTTCAATAGATAAATAAAAATACAGTATATTTTCGTAAGGTATTAAAATTGTTCAATATGTTTTCAGTTTTTGCTTCACAAAACCAAAAAATTTATCTTTTTTTTTTCGATACAGATAGGTAGTAAATTTTACAGTTAGTTAATTTGGCATATTTCAATTATAAACAATGAAAAAAAACTTTTGAAGCAGTCTCTCATCAATTCTTTCAGTTGTCAAACGAGTATCATCGCTAATTACTTCAAAAACAGTCAGGGCAAATTAACTTTGAAATTAAATATAAGCCATTAATTTGAAAATATAACATGAAAAAACAATATAGGAAAAATAATTTCCGCTGAAAAAGTAAATTTATGACTGATATGTCATAAAAGTAATAATTATGACTGATATGTCATAAAATGAAAATTTAATATTTTTTGAAAAATTCTGTATTTCAAAAACATAACATATTTAAATAGTTTTTTCGTGGAATTCAAAATGGAATGAATATATTGTTTTGTATCGTTCTTTGCGACCCATAATCCACAGATTACAAGAAAATGTAATGAGCTCAAAATCTTATATTTTGGCAATGAAATTTAATTGAAGCTGATTTCCGAAACGACTCTCTTCATACTATCCTTTGTAGATTAGTTGAGTAGTGCAATATACCACAGACTAAGATAGTTATGAAAAGATAAGAAATAACAATAACAACGCTTACAAACTAAATCTACTTATTACGTAAAGTTAGGCTATGGCATACTCCATTACAATCGTGCAATATTCATAGTTACAGTGTTGCTAATTCAGTTGAATGTGTAATGTTTTTAACACATGCACGATATACACCATAGAATATACTCAAATAGACATCAACTAAAAGCAACCTTATGGAGTTATGGACTCAGTTCATTTTATGTTTTACAGGGATCTTCTGCTTTCTACAAATTGTAAAATATAAATCTTCGGTAGTTTAAGCGCTCTAGTTCTTCTTGTTTAATTTTAGATTCTCTAGTTCTTAACTAACAATATTTCTGAACGAAATTTCATCAAGTAACACAGCACAGGGAAAAAACAATATAATGAGTACGTAATGTATGGTGAAAACCTTGTAGAAGTTCAAGTATTAGATGCTCCAACTTGAATATGAGAAAACACAAAATTCAGCTCTGAATGAATATCAAAGGTTTTGGAGACTGAATCATTTTATACCCATGCGGCGATATTCATACTTTACGGAATTATGACAAACTACAATTTAAATAATTCGAAGATTTAAACAGGTAAAATTTGAATAAATAGAAACTCACTATTTCAATGTTTGATGGAAATATTGAACAATTGTGTTGAGCAAATTTAATTATTAAGTAATATTTGAAAGTATAAAGTTATAAAACCTCATGTAATAATAAATTTTCGAATTTTTTAATTGTTATTTAAATATTACACACCATCATGAAAAATATCCCATAAATGTAATAGTTTCAATATTATTATAAGACAATTCAGAAGTCGCATAAATTGAATTTCAACAAAAATAACATATTTCTCTGAAAGGATAATGGTGAAATAGCTAATAAGAACAATAAAAAAAAGGTATAAGATATTTTTATTTTACATGCAAATGATCATTTCACAACAAAATCAAATAAAATTTTGAAGTTAATTGACAATATTACTGAAAATAACTTCAATTGGAACAAAACTGTAAAAAAGTAAAATATAGCCAAACTATCGTCGCATTTCTGTTAAGGTCAATTACTGACTTTAATGCAAAATTAAGTTATTGAATCAAATAAACAATACAAAATTGAACTAACAAAAAGATACTATAGATATCTCTAGATTCTATATACAGAAAACCTTAATCTTAAATTTCAACTTTTAAATATTATGTTGCTGTATCATTAGCTTGCTCTAATACAGCTCCACTATAAGCCAAGTCCCAATAGTGTTCAACTTTATGTTTCTTGAAATGTTCCCTAGCCATTCTTTCAGTAGGACACACTTTAAACTTAATTTCTCCAAAATTTCTCTGCTTACTTGTTCCTTCCCAAACAAGTACACATTGATTTGGTACTTCATTTCCATCTGGATCTTTAACCAAGTCTTCCTCCCACTTAATTCTATTCAGCATTAACCTGAAAATTACATATTGAATTCCATTCAAAAACGATTTTCTAATTTCTATCTAAGTTTTAATCAAACAACTCATTGATAAATATCAAATTACTGAAAGAATTACTCTCAATTAAATCTTCCCACAAATGTTTTTTCATTACTTTCAAGTTATTACCCCCTTCCGGCAATGTTAAAAAACAACAGCTAAGAGCATATATCCCAAGGAAATGAAGATTGACAACTAATTCATAATTGATGTGGCTGATACTTGGAGAAAATTAATATCAGTAAAATAATATAAATTTTTTTCATATATTAAAACAAATACACATGACGCAACAACTTAGTTGTTAATATCGTGCTCTTATCATCGCACTTGGGAATATTCTGAGGGGAGTACTCTTACCCTCTCTCCCATGCTTACATAAATATTGGTATATGCATTCTGTTTTTTATTGATTCATGAGCAGCAGTTATAATTTAAGAAGTAATAAAATAGACTTAGGATTCAGGACAAGATGTCATTAAAAATAAGCAGAGTAAAGACCTCCAGCCCCTTATAGTGCATAAGTAATACTTAAAGGGTCCCATATTTAGATGTAGATTAATTGTTTTCCAACATGAAAACCCAAAGTCAAAATAGTTGAATTCAGATATTCATATTAGATGTATAACAACTTTGGCACATATATACATAAAAATATGAAATAGTACAATCAATTAACCTGAATATAAACTTAAATTCAAATACTTGAACTTATGATTTACACTTTATTGACTACATAGCATGACGCGTTTCGTCGTTACAAACGACTTCTTCAGATGCTTACAGAATAATCCATTATTCTCAATCCAATATTCATATAATCAGAATAATTCATTATTCTGTAAGCATCTGAAGAAGTCGTTTGTAACGACGAAACGCGTCATGCTATGTAGTCAATAAAGTGTAAATCATAAGTTCAAGTGTTTGAATTCAAGTTTATATTCAATTATAATGGATTTACATCGAGTAAACGCCAACACTATTAAATATCAATTAACCTAGTATAATAGTTGTAATTCAAAACACTTAATTTCAATAAGGTGTTCTGAGAGAAATTTATTAATATTATAAAAAATTACCTCTTATACTTTTTCTGTTGTTTAGGACCGCCTTCAACTACAACTACGCAACAGTCAGGATACATCATTACACATCCTGTCATGAAAAGCTGCTTTGCATTGGTTTCAACTTTGAATTTTTTAGAAGCTAGCTCGTGCAAGTCTCTAATTCTGTAAACAGCAACAAATACTCCCAATGTTGTGTCCTCTTTCAATTTTTTCACCTTGAAGAAAAATGCTTTCGAATTAACAAGAAAGTTGCTGATTTCAAAAATAATACATAATAATGGCAAAAATATAAACAAGTAAAAAACTTGGCACACAATGAAAATAAAAAAAACTACAAATTTCTCATGTTCAATATCAAGGACTCCGTAAAATGTCTGCTATTACAGATTTGAACAATTGCTGCATTAAAGAGCTAAACTATCTGATGTTGTAATATGTTAACGAATTGCAAAAAAACAAGGTTATTTCCAATTCCCACATGCATGTGTAAATTTTTCCTCAAATGTAGACCAATCTGCATATTTAAAAAAACAGAAATACAAACATATTTAATGAAGTTGAAAATAAGATTTCACTTTCCCTAACTTTTTGTTAACTTTGGTATTCACAAGTATAATATGTGAAAAGTTAAGGTATTACCTTTTTTTCACGTTTTTGCTCAGCAGTCAATTTTCGAGCTGAGTTGGCTTCTTCATGAACTTTCTGTCTTTTCACCATCTGTTCCCGTACGTGAGCTTCAATTTTTGTGGGATCTTGAACAGCTTCAGTACCCAGTGCTCTCATTAAGTTAGAAATTCGAAGCTTTGGCTCCGGAGGTGGTTCCAATCCTAAACGAATCTTTTCTTGTTCTTCCTTCCACATTTCCCTCCTATTCTGTCTACGAAGCTTCTTTCTTTCTTTTTTGGTCAGAAAAACAGGCATATATACTGTTTTTATTGGATCCGCTGAGATCAATCAGAAAATTCAATTAAAAAAACAAATATATATTGATATATAATTTATTTTGATGGTAACAAAATGAAAAATTTTCATATAACCTGGTAACAATGTTAATTGTAATAGTTGTTTCTAGTATTAGTACAATTTAGTAAGATTATATTAACTTACTTGGACATCTCATTTGGGTAGGGTGTTCCACCAATGTATTTACTGCTATTTCTTTAATAGCTATCTTGTCATCCTTCATTGTCTCCAAATCATCTTCTAAGATGACAGAATCCCACCATTCCATTTGGGGTATTTCATCACTGACTCCTTCCGATTTAGCAATAAGTGCCAGTTTTGTAGCCGAAGATATGCCTGTTTTTTTAGCAATTTGTGAAATTTCATTTTGTAGTTTTTCTAGTTGAGCCTATGAAATAAAATGCTCAAAATAAAATAATGTATGTGAAAATTATTCCTTTCAACTTTAATTTAAAAAGCACTCAATAATTAATAATATCCTATTCAAATCTTTTAACAAGTTAATTACTATAACAATATCTGTAGAACATAATGCATATTATATGCATTATACAAAAAACTTATATAAATCAAAAACTTTTAAAGAAATTGTAAGTATTAACATTTAACTCACTTTCATTCGAAGCCTCTCAGCCAATTGCTGAAATTTACCAGGTTCATGAAACCTCAAGGCACGTTTAGTTCTTAAAGCAGGCTTAATACTGAGACGATTATCAAAAAATTTACTCTCTGCTCCTTCTTCATTTACTTTATCATGACTTTGAGTCTTGTTAAATTGCTCTCTTTTCTGTGCCCTTATATTTGCTTTTAATGTAGGCACAACATGTGTGAGCTGTACCGCCTTGCCTAGAGAAAAGATTTACATTCGGTAAATAAAAAAAATTTGAGTAACACTTTTCTTAACGAAAAGTCTCTCTCTTCATATGAAATTTTTCATATAATTAATAGCTTACCAGATTTATCCACAGTTCTTCCTTCTTCATCAAGAATAAGAGGCGTCGGTTTGTTAAGAGGAACTGGTATTTGAATTACATTTCCTAAAATTCCGGTTGAGAGCTTACTTTTTATTTGAGCTTGCAACTGTGCAATTTTTCTTGCCTTGTCTGCCTCTCCCCTGTTAAGGAGACCCATTGGTATGCCATAAATACTTGGTGTAGGAATTGCTATATTTGATATATTAACATTACTCTTAGAGGTTACATCTAGAATTTTCTTCTGATCTCCGTTGGTTTTTTTCTCTTTTTCATCAAATTTATAACGAGGTTGATCTGAGTCAAACCTGCTTTCTTTCTCTCTTCCTCTCTCCCTATCTTCTTGACGAGAACTGGAGGATTTACTTTTCTTGGCATCTCTGTCACTTGGATCATCTCTGGACCTTTTTTTGGAACTGTGTGATGACTTGAAATCTTCAACTAAATCGAAAATCTTATCTCCGAGTTTCAACGCTTTTTTGCTATCAACATAAGATGAAATTTTATCAATAGTTTTGCGTTTATCATACCCTGAGTTTAAACAATGCACTGCGGTACTGACCAATGAGGAATCCTTTTCTCCAAGGACCTTATAAACGGCTCTTTCTATTAAGGGTCGTATATCATCCACATCTCTTCTACTCAAGTAAGCCATGACTTGATTTCAATCGCTAAAAGGTAAATATGAAACGATCATCAAATGGTTAGAAAAATTATCAGCAACAACGCTAATCAAATCTCGAATTAACGAAACGTTTGCAAATGCCAAAACACGATTATGGTTAGAAAAAACATAGAAACTTAATTATTATTCTTTTCTCGGTGGTCGGCGTAAAGAGAAATTTAAATGTCATAGACTAACCACATTTATAAAATTTCGCCAAATTTACAATCAAAATATTCCATTAAGATTGTATTAATATTCCATTAAGCTCAATGACGAATAAAGGATTAGATAAATTAGATGTACGATTTTATTTATTTATTTAATTTTTCTATAGACCGTGTAGGACTCGAACGCTTGTTAGTAACTTTTACAATACTTATTACAATATTTCAAGTATTCTTATAACTGCTGGTTTTGGAGGTTTCGGATTCTTTTTGTGTATATTTTTTTTCCAGTCTGACATCCTCCTGCTTATAAAATCTGTCAGCACGATATTCAGTCATCTATTTCTTAGTCTTCTTTCATTGTGATAGATCTCATCTGTATCATCATCTTAGGCAACCTATTTTTATGCATTCTTTCAATATTCCTAACCCATCCTGTTCTTTGCCTTTGTATTTTCTTTGTATTACTTTGTATATTCATTAGTTATTGGTTCTTTGTAAAGTTCTTCCAGCTCCTTACGCAATCTTACTCTCCAAAATTCTCCTACTTTTATATTATCTAACTTTCACTGACACATATTGCTTAGGTGTTATAACATTTTTGTATATTCCTATTTTTGTTTTTCTAGATACGGATTTTGGTTTTATCAACGCTCTCAAAATTCTATATATCTGGTTATCTCTAGCTATTCGTACTTTTATTTCTTACTTATATTCTTTCACAAAGTACTTTATGCCCTTTCTTCGGTCAAAGACAAATTATTGATTTGAAACATTTTTCCTGCATTTTTTGTTGTTGCCATATTTCTCGAATTAAGTCGTACCTTTTTCATGAAATTTTTCTAGGTTTCTAGAAATCTTTTTTTCTTCAGAAATCTTTCACATTTCTGCCATGATTTCGGTTTTGCCTGTATTTCGTTGAGTTCTTAAATTCTTTTGTAGTACTCCTGATTTCATTTTCATTATTACGACGAATTTCAAGAATTTCTATTATCAGTTTGATCGACTCAATATTGAAACCAGATGTTTGTTCTTTTTGAGTTTTCATGCAATTATTTCTGGAATTGCTACTTCCATAGTTGCATAACTAGCTCTGGTTAGCTTTCTGGTGTTTTTGATAAAGCTATTATTACTTTTTTACTTTCCTTCTGGTTGTTGCCTCCTGTCCTTTGTACGCCTCTCTACTAATTAAATATAATTTTACTTAATATTTTAGTTATACCTTTATTCATACTGAAATTGATATAAATAAATATTTATCATATATTTTAAAATCATGAAATCTTATATTTCAGTGAACCAAAAACAAATTGCTATTTTGTGACATTTACTACTTTTGACTTTTGTCTTTGTTTTGAGATTTGTCTTTATTCCTTTATCTAACCTTAAAGTGATCAGTATGATGTGGTTTTTCAAAGTATATTGTATTATTTGAATAAAATTTTGCGATGTGGATCTTTGGGTATGGCTCTTTAATTTGGAAAGTAGATTTTCCGTATGAGAAGAAAGTTATAGGATATGTTAAAGGTTACGAAAGGCGATTTTACCAACATAGTACAGATCATCGGGGAACGAAAGAAAATCCCGGTAGAGTTGTGACATTAATTGCCAGTAAAAATCTAGAATCGAAAGTATATGGCATTGCCTATAAAATTAAAGAAACCGATATCAATGATGTGGTTAACCATTTGGATTATAGAGAAAAAGGTGGATATCAAAGAGTATCTGTATTATTCTATCCAAAGGCAATGGAAGATCATCCTTTCAGTATTGTAATATATTTAGCTAGTCTAGAAAATCCTCAGTATGCTGGATATGCTGATATCGGTGATATAGCCAAGCAAGTAATCAAATGTTCTGGACCTAGTGGTAAAAATATAGATTATGTTTTGAATTTAGCACAATCAATGAGATCTATTGCACCTGGAGAAGAAGATAAACATCTGTTTGACTTGGAAAAAGCTGTACTTGGACTTCTATCGAATATGTAATATATATTGAAAATAAATTAAAGTGGTAACCTTTTTCTTTTGTTTTACTACTAGTAATAGTTTAGTTATGTTAACATAACTGTTATATTTATCGTGGTATTCTGGATCCAGTTCTATGTTGAAGAAAACAGAAATGGTGCTTGCTATTGACTTATTGTTTATCAGTCGTTATGTAGTAAATGTACAGAAAATTGGCAATATGTCAGCTATGAGGATATAAACTAATATAACAAATTGCCAAAGTGAAATAAATGTTGAAATATATTCATATTTTCTTAATAACTTATAACGAATAGGTTAATAATTAAATTGAGTTATTATTCAATGTGATGTAAGCTATAAGCTGAAATTTACTCAACGTTGATATAAATTAACAATTGTACCCATATTAGTTTTTTAAAACATATTTTGGACTCCTAAAATTTATTTTACTTAAAACTGAAACATGGAAAACATGATCAATTTTTATCTTTTCTTATGAAGGTTGAAACAGTATTCAAAATACATAATTCCAATTAAATGCTTGAAAACAGTATTAAAAAACTAGAAAGTTGAATGTACTTGCTTCTTTAACTTACACGTAAGACAAATTCTAATATGAACGCCAGTTTGTAGAAAACGTTCCAAAATAAATAAAGAAAATCAGATGTTAACATTTCACTTAAAAATAATGGGCCATATTGGATTTAATGAAAATTTTCCAACTGATCTGCCTTGATTACTTTTAATATTGAATTTTTTATTCATACATTTCAATCAGTTGATATGATTACAAAAAATAGTAACGTTGAGAATTATATCACTGATATCTTTTTATTTTTTCATGAAGTATTAAATTTTTATGAGATATAATCGAATGCGCAGATGCGTTTGATCCCGTTCAAACAATCAGTATATTGATTAAGTATTACATTACTGTATTCTGATTATAAAAGTAACTAATATTAGCTTTCATACTATAGTGACTATTAGGGCTTCCTGATAAGTTTTTATTTCGAAGTGGTTATAAGAATTTTAATAAGAAAAATACTACAATTGATATTTTCAAAAATTGATATAGGCAAAAAACCAACATGTTCCTAAAATATAGCTTTAGCATTCATATTAAATGACCTTGGAAATATTTTATTGCTCTATTTGATATAAAAATATTTGAAACAAAAATTTGAATACTATATGGAAACTGTGGCAACATAACATATAAAAAAATATGGAAACATAATTTAATAGGTCTACTATAGAAGAAATTCGTGGGCCTCTCGATTATATTATTTAAACTTTTAATTAGTCACATAATTCATTATTATTTACTTATATTGGTATCTTATTATATTTTTCACTGCAAGTGCGTATTCTAGTTATTTAAATTTTGAATAATTTGTTCTTTGTAAGGAAACAGAGCACTATGTTTTTGTATAAATACGTTTGTGTACCACGCGTACACAAACTAATCACTGTAACTGTAACTAATCTTATCTCATGTCATCAATAGATGGTGCTACCAGATATTATATTTTAGCAAATCATTTTGCGTGAGAAGAAATACGAAATTATTGGTGGAGCTTGTCATTAAAAGATGTTGCAACTAATAGAGGAACTTCTTGTGAAAATTGTCAATTTCCAATAATAACCAATTAGACTAAATTAAAATAAATGAGTTATTTAACAACGACTTGATCAATAACTGGAAAAATGTCTTTAGAAATTGAATATTTCAGTACAAGTTTGTATTATAGTTTTTTCCATTTCCAATTGAATAAATTATCCAAATGAGAATCAGTAAGTAGTTAATATATTTAAAGTTGGAGCTGCTTTTGAAAATTGTTTTTATTGTAAATATCTGAAAATTTACAATGAATATATTTGATTATAAAGAAAATATTAGAATATTGTTTTTTTTTCGTAATTTGATCATTATAATCCTTCCGAAAAATACTGTTTCAATTCCTAATTTTTTGTGATTTTACTATCACATCCCACCATTTCATGGTTCTAACCTCACTGCAGATTACAATTTTTTTTGTTAGGAAAACTTTAACAACTTCAAAGTAATTGTAAATGCTTATCTTGATTTTTAGTACATTTCTATATTCTATCTAACGTTTACAAATACGTACGATGAAATTGATTACTTTGAAATACATTAGTTTATGCATCTATATTATGCATATATTTTGATATAATTTGACACATGTTGACACGTGTTTCGAGCTTGTAGGTTTTCTTCAGAACGGCGTAGCCAAGTTCATGTGTGTACGAACCTGGAGATGGAAAAAACAACCACAAAGGAACATTTAACCACAAGTTACCGCTTTTAGACTTCCACATGACCTCTCCGGGTTAGAAGATTTGATCATTGCTTCGCCTTTACGGAGAATACTACTTGTAATATTGTTGAATACACTTTATAATGGGCCAACCACCCGAAACATATGTACAGTTGTTAATATTTCAGTGAAACTTAAGCCAAGTGTTTCAATTTACTATTATTTAACATAGTATTTCACCATGTGATAAGCGAAACCTACGTGTCAAGAAATAGTTCCAATCATTTTTAGACTGAGCTGAGAATAAATATACCAATATATTTCGAAATTACACAAATGAAAATTAGTAAGGTATTGCGTATCTCTTATTCATTAATTATTAATTACATAGGAACCCTGCTAGAAACCAACTTTTAATTATGGAAATAAAATTCATTTTACATAAATTATGTTATTGTGTAATGTTGGCGGCCTAAACAATTTTTAAAAGTAACTTTAAAATTAACATTTGAATTTACTGAATAAAAATAGAAAATTTACGTAGTTTTTAAATACGTTGTTTTATTGATGAGTATTCGACATTAAGACAAATAAAATATAATTCAGATTGAAAAATAAATTTCTGTAAATAATTACTGGTGCTGCCTCGTACTTTAAAAACACCAACCAAGGCGACAGTGTTGCTAGAATGACAGCCCGATAAATGGAACGCTACCTACTATGCGATTCGATTACAGCAGAAAAGAATAAGCCGCTAGACCGCTACCACTGCTCTATTTACTTCCGACGTGGCAAAGCAAGGCTGTCTTCTGCCATTTCTGGCGTCTCATGCATGACTTTAGTGGTATAAGACGTGATTGTCTCGATTGTGACACCGAGGTGTGACGCCTGTGTAATATAATCAAGTTGTAATACTAGACTGGGCAGCGCCAACTATAAGGAAATCGTTGGTAGCACGACGTTTACTTCATTATTATCAGTAAAATATTCAGTTTTCTCGTAAATTCGTCCTATTTCGGCCCTGTTTAGTGGAGTAATGATAACAGTGAAGTTGAATGAACAAAGGGTGGGGAAGGGCTGAGGAGTGCTAAAACTTTATTGATTTTTAGGGTGACACTGTCAACAATAGTTGACTGAGTTCGCGATGGAAGACTTGCAACCGAAAAAAACGTACGTAATCGTATGTGCTGCGAATTGAAATCCAACAAATTTGTGATTTAAATCGAGACAGTTTAGTTTCCGCGAAATTAGTAATTTATTTGGACTGTTCGAAAAGTGATTTAAGTGCTGTACTGTTCAGTGTTTCGAATTTGAAAACCGGTGGAATGTGCTGTCAGATAAACGCGGCAGCGCTGTCGGCGACACCAAAGCACTACTCGCCGGCTGCTGGAGTTGCACGCGTCAAGCTTTAGAAAATATGGAAATATGGTAGTGTTACTTTGCTCTTTTAAGGATCCTTCTTGTAGATGGTCTAAGAAAATTAGTTGACGGTGATACTGTTTCCTTTTGCCATTGCTCCTCGACTAGAGAAGGCCAACGGCAAAGCCGACAAAGGTGGGCGGTTATTTGTTTCTGAAAGTTTCTCCACGAAGCATTCAAATTGAATTTAATGTATGGATAATATTGAATTAAATTTCCGTGATCTCGATGACGTCTTCACGCCCCTTCAATGAAATTAACATTAATTTCTAATGAAATGCCTTCTCATAAAATATCAACTGGGGTATCTCCATAACCTAAAACTCAACTAAAGGAGCATTCATAGTACCAAACTATCGCTTGTACAAAAACGTTGTTCTACATTCCTTATTCATACTTTTAACCCATTACTGCCATATTCCTAATAAAATTTGGATTCATTAATTGTAAGGAATAAAATTATTGTTTGATTTTGATCGGTAATACAGGTTCCTACTGATGTTCAATAATTAATATGGCGGCATTCTAAACATGCGCCATTCATAAAACAGTGGTTGCTAGTTATGTTTCGCTCTGTGCTTTTCATGTTCAGGAAAATTTAATTTTCGAAAATATTTGATGTGGAACGAGGTATTATAATTTTTTGGCCCTTACGTACGCAATTTTGTTTTTGTTAGTGATATCCAATTTCTGAAATTTTTATGTGGACGAAAAAATGAAGCGACGTGAATTTTTGTGTTTAGTAAATAGTGCATTTCTCCAATGAGATCTGAAGAATGAGGCAAGGTCGTGCCGGCCAAAGAAAAACAAAATGTAAATATTAATTTTTTTATAAATGAAAATTTCATTTGTTTAGGTTAGAAGAAACATAACCTATTACTATGATTTCTTTTGTGGGAGTATCTAAATAGGAATATCAGTCAAATGTAGATTTGATAAAAGATTTTTTCTATTTCCTAAACCCATAAAAAATCAACGTGCAAATTATATAACTTTTTTCTAAAACCTCTGTTACTTGAAACAATCTTCATTAAGGTTTTATATTTTACCATTCCAATAAGTTGAGTATTTCTGGTCTTCAATCAGTTCTGATTGAATCAGTTAGATATTTAAGTAAATGATCAAGCTTTACACTACATAGAACTTATATCTCCATTTTTGTGCTTAACAACAGTATAATGGTAGAATACTGATAAAGTTAACCTTATCATTTTAAATTCTTCTCTCTAAATAGTTATTAGGGAACATATTTGAAGGATTAAATGTGTTGTGATTGTATTTCTATGGTGTCACCAATATTTACTTTTTAATTTTCTTCACAATCAACAATTGAAAAACTTGCATATTTATGTTCAATTACATCAAATGCTTTGTATTGTTCTTAAACAAGCTTTTCATTCAATTTCTGAAGATCTTACTTCATAAGAGAGACATTTTTATGTAAACTTCAATCTCAAAATTTTGATTGATAGAAGTGAAAAGATTATTCTTAAAGAAATTAAAAGTAATAAATTGTCGTATCTTTTTATAGGTACCATAGCTTCAATCTATGCTTTGCTAAATGTCAATTTTACCCCTATGAAAGAATAATTTTCCTTATTTTGTTGAAAGACATTCAGTAAACTGTTTGATAATACTAATATTATTCCAAAGCATTTTAAAAAATAACAATAAGTTTTTGAAGCATGATGTGTTTTAAGTATATTCAAACTGAATGCTAAAAACGTCATTAGGTTGCTTGAGAGGCTCTCTATGGAGATTTTGTAATCGGTTAAATTTGATATTTTCAGAAATTTGACATAATCTCAAAATCCTATTAGTATTTCATCTGAACATTTCATATAACTTTGATTTATTGAAGCTCTGGTGTATCTTTTGTGTTATGTAAAATCTGGACTATCATAGGTACTGTATTTAGGTGCAGCATTGGTGCTGAATAGCTGTATAACGCCTTCAAATTATTGTCACTATATTTGAAAATGATTCATTTACAATAGTTAATACCAGACAAATATATCAATATATACTAGAAGTTACTTGTAAAAATCATTTAATAGAGAATATTTCATGTTTGATGTTGAAGACATCGATACCTAGAACTGTAAATGTCTTCATCCCTATTTTCTTCCCCATCATATATAGCAAGTACATTATGTGGAAGTTTATACATTTTAGTCAAGAAAACAACGGTTTAGTTTAGCTTTTGAAAGTGGCATAATACCCCGAAACAATTGTTAAGCTACTGATATATTTCGTGAAACTGAATCAAGTGTTTTTTATTCAAAATACTTATGTTTGGGCCAAATTTAGATTTTTGGTTGATTTTTCCCTTCATTTAAAAATCTTTTTCTTCATAATTTTTTCTCATCAGAATATATATCTCATGATTTTTGATCAAGAAATCCAATAACGTGATGATGTCAAAGGAAGCACCACTTGGTCCAATAAAAATAGAATTTGAAGACAAATTTTATAAAATTAATGAAATCTTCGCATGTAAAAAAACGAAATTTGTGGAAGCCTTGTAATGATTTGATTTCTCCAGCTCTTTTTACCTAATAATATATACATATTTGCCTCAATAATAACCTCGAGGTTATAACATTAACTTGATGTTATATAATACCGCAGAAAAGGCTCACTAGATGAAATTGGATAAAAGTTGTTGTAGCACAGACAATGAAGTTGCATATTATTTAAATTATGTTTTTCACTGATGAACTGAGATGGATTTCAAGTTGATAACTGCAGAATCTTTAAATTAAAAATATCGTCGCCCTATTTGACATCTTTTAAATGATACTACATTATTAATTCTTATTTCAGTGCAGCGTAGTGATTGATGCACTACTTTGTATATTAAGTACCGTATCTTATTCTATATATCGGCATATATGCCGATATTCTATGTCAGTCATTTTGAGACAGTGATCTTTGTAAATCTCAATTCAGTGTAATAATAAGAGAACTGACAGATATTTTTAAGAAGGTATTTGGGGCGCTGTGAGAGTTTGTTGAATACATTTTCTGTATTATCTAAACACAATGCCAACGCATCGACGCGATGCTACGAGCACGCAGAAAAAAGTTGTGTCTGTAAAAAAAAAGAAAATGTTCCACCAAATGGAAACTATTCTATGCTTACACTTCTTTGAGAAAATTTAATAAATAGTAGCATGTTTTTTATAACTCTATAAAAACTCTAACTCTATAGCAAATAAAAACGATTGGAATCCGTTGAATTTTTCAAAGGATGGGATCATAATTCGAAATAAATTTGCGGAAGCACAGAGTGTTATGAATTGGCTTCATTATGTATATGAAACATTAAATTGATAATTGGGAAGCGTACGAATTCATACAAACAGATTTGTAATGATATTTTCCATTTCCATTGATGTATTCGGCCAATTTGTCTGTTGTAATTCAGAATTTCGTCTAGTATCACTATATATTTTGCTTCTTTAGTCATGTTATTTTTTGGCCCGCTCTTTCCTGGTTGACTTGAGATCGCTGAGTCGTCCGCAAAGTGGGCAGTCTTGTATTGCTTCATCTCTGAAATGCCCGCCGTGTAGATAGTGAACAGACGGAACCAAGTACTGATCCATTGTGAAACCCTTCGTCGATTCTTCTTTCTTCTGCTCTGATGTTTCCTATCCTGACTCTGGCTTCTCGTTCAGATACCATTGTATCAAGTTCACTATTATCTTTAAGAATTTTTTAATGCAGCTTTAATATCGATCCTTCGTGCCACAATTCAAGTTATCATTAAGACATACGTCCCGCTTTCAGTCAATATGTCTCGGTGTCTCCAGCTAGGTGGATATAGTCCGCTTCTCCAAATAGGCCAAACCGTAATTTCAAATGTTTTTCTCCAAATTCTATTTTATTCAAAATTGAACAAATTATTCAGCTTATTCAAATTGAACAGCTTATTTGGAATTGGATATAGATCCCACATTATATCCATAACTGCGATCAAAAATGCCACTGACTGTGTTGTTGTTAATTTTGAATGCAGCAAATTTACTGATTTTTCTACATCTATAAGTAGAAGCCTAGAAAGAAGTTTGTGATTCTACGGAGACAGAGTATCTCAAACTCCTGGAGCTACAAAAAAAAGTCTCTTCATTGATGACCTTGTTAGAGAGAATTATAAAAATGTTTCAGCCTTTGAAAAATGTTTTCTGAGTATTGTTAAATTTCCAAATATTTTAAAGATGTTTTTCCAAAAAAAAAAAACCAGTTCAAATTGGGATTACATTTTGTGCATACGCAGGAAGCGACTTTTCATAAAGCTGTGTGGAAAATCAAAACGGTCAAATGTGTCAGCGAATTCTAAATACTAAATACTTGTAAAGGACTAAAGAAATCATTTTCACGTTAGCCCATACTATATAGAATACTTTATTTATGTTGAGAAACACGGCTTTATCTATTATCTTGCTTATTGCCTTATCCAGAAGAACATTGGTCTATAACAGACTGATTTGAATATCAACCATAGTTACATTAAGAAATTAGTGATGAGCTTGCCGGTGAGTTTTAAATTAACGGTATATCGTCGACAGCGACTTGTAAGTCACCGGTAGTTTTGGCTGCTTAGTTTGCCGGTTGGATAGATTCTTCGATGGATATTTCACTGTGACTAAGTCACGGGTATACCTACCGGCGACGGTGATTTATAAGTTACTTTTAGTGGCGACTTAGGTCGCTGTTTAGATCGATAATTTTCGATCGATATTTCACTCTGACTAGTGATCCCTGACGAAGGCTATTTATAAGTTAACGTTTGTTTTAGTGGCTTGAGTTTTTTTTTGATTGGGTTTCGCTCTAACAACTGTTATCCTAATCGTTTATAAATTTTACCACGGAGCTGCGACTGCGTACTATGATTACCTTCATAATTCCGATTATAAGGAGTTATGAGTCGACAGACGAGTTTATAACAAGCATATAAATCTACATCTCGGATAAGTGATTTAAAAATGAAAACTGAATTGAGATTATTGATATTGATATTCTTATCAAAGTACCTATCAATTAACCGTATCAACTAACAATAACAAATACAAATCATTGAGTATTGCCCTCGATTAAAGTGTGGCATTGCGATTCTGTCAGCATTGGCGATTTAGCAGCGACCAAAGTTGTGTCGCCGGTGTAAAAATATCGCCCATCACTAATATGAACCATAGTTATAATACAAAATGGACATAAATACTAATTTATTTCTGAATTATTTTTTATGAGAAAAATATGTATATAGAAATTTATTATTTTATTATAGCGAAAATTGAGAATCGAAGTTGCATCCAAAATTTTTTTGGAACTCGACTGGGATTCGAACCCAGGTCTTCCAGGTTTATGGCGCGCTGTTCTACCAATTAAGCTACCGAGGATTTAGATTCTAGTATATCTATTACATTTCAAAATTGTTCGCATAACTCGTATTCTGTAATTTTTATAGTTGCTGAGTTTTTTCTTTTCTCAATCCGAATAACAGAGTGGAATAATATTCTAAGTGTGGGATTATTATTGACTTAAAGAGCAATACCTTCACATATGTCGTCAGATTTTTTCCAATTCTTTTAAGAAAGTTAATTTTCTTGGAGATTTTAGGCGATATAAAGTCGACATGATCATTGAAACTCAATTTTTCATCTAACATAACGCCTAAATGTTTTTTTTCTAACAAATTTTAGCTTTTCAATTTTATTCAGTTCAATATTTCAATTTCACTTCTACCCAAAACTATAAATTTAGATTTTTTTTTGGTTATTTAGGTAGATAATTTTCGAAACTTTTACCTAATCGGCATTGATCCTAATTTTAAGTTTCGAGAATTAAGTACCTGAATATTACGGTAGGGGTTGTAAATATTGTATTTGTGTTGGCGCATTTCTTAATATGACTAGGTACATAGTTAAATATGGGATATATTCGTCTTCTTAGTTCAGTATTTTAGTGGCAGCATTGGTGATAGTGCATAGGTATAATAGAGAAGAATATATTTTGCGTTTTATCTCTAAATTTATTTTATTGCGACTGCAGTTCCTTATAACCAATTGAGTTTGGTAATTTTGTGGTGATTATAGATTTTTGTGATGTCATTATGGATTTTGAAACAACTAGTATTTTGCCTATTGAAGCTTTATATAGTTTCTTCAAGGCACGTGGACTTGAAAACGAATACCGTAAGTAGAACATTTTTGGCAATATTCGAATTCTGTGGATTCAAAAGTTCAAATCTTCATTTTTATTTATTGAACATATTTCAATCTACCAATAAGGTATTTGATTGTAATAAAATTATAGATCGAAATATTGTTAAGTTCATAGTAAATATTATTTTAAACTAATATAGCCATTACATCCTTTTGAAATATATATGATTTTTAAAAGAAATCAATAATTAAAATTTCATATTTGATCACTCGATTGAAAACGCACTGGATTGGCTAAATCGCGAGTGACGTCACCGTGCAGGAAACAAAGCCAACAACCAACAAAGGCTAACGTTCATTTCTCTGATGTGTATGTTTGAGTGTTTATTTCCTGGTTTTATTAGCTATTTTATTTGTTAGGGACAAAACAGAGAAATTATTTTTAATAATCATAAATATATATTATATAAGGTACGATGGAGAGCAATTTTTTTAAAGCTGATAGCAGAAATCTCCCAAGAATAGACGCTATTATGTTGGATGATTTGAAGAAAAATATAACTCACATACAATGAAGTATTTGAGTCTGTTGTTATGCCAGTATAACAAAAGTATAAAAATACAAAGACTTATACTCAAGATTTATACGAATAAAATTAAGTTTATTCCGTTCAAGATCAACAATAAAATACAATTAAAAGCCTCAAAATATTGTAGAATGTATAGAGAAGACTATAACGAATATGTGATAAAATCAACTCGTTATTTATGTATGAAATATAGGGTAGGAATTATTTACTTAGGTTAAAGTGATCTTCATACATGAAAGCGTGAGATTTTACAGCTATACATTTCGGGTTTCTACGAGGGAGAATTAACCACTTTTTCCGAATTTTAGTGTTTGTCGGAAGGTTCACAAACATTTTCTCCGGGGTTTTAATAGATGTGTTAGTACATTTTGGCACTACGCCCCATTTATAAGACATTTTATCGCAGTAAAGTTATGAAATCGTCAACAATCACTAAATTTAATAGTCGACAGTCGTATTACAATGTGACGGTTACCGTGTTTATTGCATCGTGACGTCACCACATTAAGTAACCTGTATAGCAGTGTTTTGGCGGGTTTCTTATTCATTCAAACTTTCTCTGTCATTTTCATGAAAATTAGAAAAATTTAAAGAGAATGAATCGAATGGGAAATATGCATCAGCTATAACGAATAATTTGAGATATTTTTGTGGAAACAGTCAAATACCCTATTGTGCGAAGTTAAATATTTTAGTTATAGTTACTGCTTTCTCTGCTAAGTAGATGATAATGTAGTGTAAGTGATACGGTAAATGAATAAATAGCTAGTAAAATGCATCACATATTTATCTGTTTACTTCACGAAACTTTTTTCTAATATTGCTAAGAAATCTGTTGAGAATTTAAAAGATTTATAACGGGTAAATATGGCTTTTTTATATCGATAAGATTGAAGCTGTTTGGGTACTACCATTTTCAAACTCGTCTTGATTGATAGTTCAAATGTAAATTTCAGAGTCTCTAATTCCTTTAATGTTTCGTTAGAATGTCTTATATTCGTCTTCGTTTTAAAATTCGATTAGTCGAAAAATTGTTCAATACGTCGATATCTTTAATATTGATTTTTTAAAGCCATGCCACACACTTGTACAATGTGACTGAACTTGAATTTACTTACTGGCTTTCGTTTAATCCTATCTATTTACTTCACGAAACTTTTTTCTAATATTGGTAAGAAATCTGTTAATAATTTAAAAGATTTATAAAGGGTAAATATGACTTTTTATAACGATTATGAAGCTGTTGAAGTACTACCATTCTCAAACTCGTCTCGATTGATATTTCAAATGTGAATTTCGAAGTCTCTATTTCCTTTCATTTTTCGTTAGGATGTCTTATATTCGTCTTCGTTTTATAATACGCATAATTGAAAAATTGTTCAGTACGTCGATATGTTTAATATTGATTTAAAGTTATGCAACACGCTTGTACTATGTGACTGAACTTGAATTTACTTACTGGCTTTCTTTTAACCCTATCTTTACTTCACGAAACTTTTTTCCAATATTGGTAAGAAATCTGTTAAGAATTTAAAAGATTTATAAAGGGTAAATCTGAGTTTTTTTATATCGATTATCAAGCTGTTGGAGTACTACAAGTTATGCAACACGCTGTACAATGTGACTGAACTTGATTTACTTACTGACTTTCCTTTAACCCTTCACTGTGCAATTTTCTGAATTTTTTTCAAAGAATTATAATTGAATATAAAACTATACAGATCACGAAAAAATATTAAATGTCTTAATTCGTTCCCGAATTGAAATAATGAGACGTTTCAAATTTGAGATGAAGCGTTTTTTGACGTACTGTACAATATGGCGTAATCATTTAGTGTGAAATCGCATAAAACAATTGCTATTTTTACAAAAAAAAATACGTACTTTTCTTTGGATATTATATAATATGTTGTAGGTTATGATACCAATATTCATAAATACAATTTTCATCCTAGTTTTTCAAGATCAATACGATGGAAATCAAACAAATGATAATGTTAACATACTGATCTTTATTGAAAAGTTAAATTTTATAAAACTATAAAGCAGCATGTAGAAATTTCATCTAAATCTAAATACATAATTTAAATAAAACTAAGTAGTTTTTCGATTTTCACTATAATTAATTCAAAACATGACAATATCATTTCCCCAGTTTATCATCAACATCTGATGAAGCCACTGTGTTGGCGAAACGATATTGTCATGTTTTGAATTAATTATAGTGAAAATCGAAAAACTACTTAGTTTTATTCAAATTATTAATTGCTCTTGTGGCCATTGTGGAATTACATAATATTCCAGCATTTTTACCAACTGCATTTTATTCAGGAACATGTTCATCTTACAGATGCGTCTTTTAAAACCTAGTCCAGTAAGGGACTGCATTCCTATAATTTCTCTTACGAATTTTTCAACATCTTGAGGAACATGTTCGTATGATATAAACTTTCGTTCTCAAAAGGCGAATTTGTGTCTAGAATGTTATAGTTTTAAAGCTCCCTGTTTAGTTCCTAATTTATATAAATTTTTATCGTCATGCTAATTCTTGGATAATTTTATTTGCCAACTCCCTACCATTATCACGTTGGAGAATGGATGGTCCTATTTCATATCGTGATTATCCTGCTGATTAAAATGCGTGTTATTATACGTGTCCCGCTAATTCCATTTCGGGTCATATAAGTACCATTCATTTTTATGCAGGTCATCCTTCAAGTCCTTTTTCTCAATGCCCTACAAATTTCATTCAATGCTGCACTTGTATTTGCAATTTTCGCACCTGTGATTCTGCTTAAAATTACAACAGGTCATTTACATACCACCTGCTACAGGTGACTGTAAACTCAAACGATTTAACTTTCTTTCGGCTTTGTTTGGATCAATGTAGGGTAGAGGCACCACTTATGGCCATTTCAAGGTTTTTAATATTTCTTCCAATATAAAAAATGCATGATATGTAGAAGACATTTTCTCCAGATTTGGACATTTGAGATTTCCTATAAATATCATTCAGTGTTACCCTTGTACTTACAATTTTCGCACCTGTGATTCTGCTTAAGGTGGTATACAAATGACAACAGGTCATTTGCATACCACCTGCTACAGGTGACTGTAAACTCCAACGATTTAACTTTCTTTCGGCTTTGTTTGGATCAATGTAGGGTAGATTCACCACTTATGGCCACTGCAAGGTTTCTTTAATATTTCTTCTAATATAAAAAAATGCATGAATTGTAGCAGACATTTGTGTTGAACGCCATTTAAGTTTCAAGATCTGACCTTTCAGAAATCTAGTGTTAATGCAGATTATATGTCAAATTAAATGGTTACAGAAAGTTTTTGTCACGAACTTCAAAATTCCCCACTTTTGGCTATTTTGTTATACTTTGAGCCAAGCAATTTCCTCAGGTTTGGTCAATCAAATAATGATTGCGTAATGAAATGTGGATACTTATCAATATTTATCGAAATGAAGAATTGATAGTCATTATTTCAATTATAGTGGAGTGGTCATAGGTGGGGTAATCGCTATAATTGGTGCCTCTGCCTTATTTTATTCAGAATTTTGACGTGCTAAACACTTTGTAAGTTATTGAATTTCTCAAATTATTACGATTCGGTAAACTTGAAAACAGTTTACCGTACTTATTACTTAAGTACTCTATTTTCTATAATAATGATTTGGATTTTTTCTGTTTAAAAGCCTTAATAAGTGCCTTTTATAATTTCGTGAACATTTATCATGAATTGCCAAAAAAAATTGTATTTAATATAATTGAAAAAACTTAGTATTATTAGTTTATTTGCTAATATTTATTCAAAATTGTATTATTAGAAATAATTTCTTCGTTTCTATCATATTGTTTTTTATTCCGCAGGCCTTAGCCGTCGCGTAACCCCCTCCATCACGCTGCCTGTCACCCTGGAGGACCCCACCACCAACTGGAAGGGACCGCCGCCCGGCTCGGAGCCCCAGAACTTCGCCCCAAACCAGGCCAACTCCTTTTCGGGGCCTCCGGCGGGCTACCAGGGCCCGTCTCCATTTCAGGGTCCGCCAGCGGGGGCAGGCTCGCCGGCCGGAGCGCCGCCGTACCAGGGCGGTCCACCGCCAGGTTCCACGACACCACAGTACAATGCGTCACCGGCGCCGTCGGGGTCATCTACACCGGGACCGGGCCCGCCGCAGAGTGTCGGTAGTGCCGGTTTCCCGCCTCCGCCCAATAACTCTGTTCCCCCGTACAACGGACCCGGTCACGGGCCGTTCGGTTCACCGTCGGGCGGCGGCCCGCCATTCGGCAGGCCCGGCTCGTCAGGGCCGCCGTTCGTCGGTCCGGGCGGTAACCCGCACTTTTCCTCGCCCGGTCAGTTCGGTCCTGGGTTCGGTATGCCGCCCGGTTCGCCGTTCGGGCCTGGACCGGGCCATCCTATGTCCGGGCCCATGGAACCGGGTCATGGGATTATGGCTAGGCAGATGGGAGGACCCGTATCGATGGATCAAGGGTAAGTTGTTACTATAATACTGATATTGTAATGTTACGAATGTGTTTACTATAATATTTTTGACACTATACATCGAGTACTGCACCTTTGTCTTCTATGGGTTTTTAAACCCATAGACTTTAAACCGCTGCAATGAGATTTATTTTTGGCTTCTCCATACGCCAAATTTTTTCGCCAATGATTTTCTGAGGTGAAAATCAAGGTTGAATACACGTTTCTGATGTATCTCTATTAAGCTAGGTATTTAAATGAAGGGTGTTTTTTTTTATAGGTATAGAACTTTAAATTGCTATAAAACAACGATGGATCATTCGATTGACAAGAATTTTTTTTTCGATAGATAATCTTGTGGCATTACATTTTAAATACGATTTCTGGCATATGACCGCCACGGCTGGCTCGGATGTAGTCTGGACGTCCAATTTTCGATGACTTTCCAACATTTGTGGCCGTATATCGGCAATAACACGGCGAATATTGTCTTCCGAATGGTCAAGCGTTTATGGCTTATCCGCATAGACCAATGACTTTACATAGCCCCACAGAAAGTAGTCTAGTGGTGTTAAATCACAAGATCTTGGAGGCCAATTCACAGATCCAAAACGTGAAATTAGGGTGTCACCAAACTTGTCTATCAATAAATCGATTGTGGCACGAGCTGTGTGACATGTTGCGCCGTCTTGTTGAAACCACAGCTCCTGGACATCATGGTTGTTCAATTCAGGAATGAAAAAGTTAGTAATCATGGCTCTATACCGATCACCATTGACTGTAACGTTCTGGCCATCATCGTTTTTGAAGAAGTACGGACCAATGATTCCACCAGCCCATAAAGCGCACCAAACAGTCAGTTTTTCTGGATGTAACGGTGTTTTGACATACACTTGAGGATTATCTTCACTCCAAATGCGGCAGTTTTGTTTGTTGACGCATTCAACCAGAAGTGCGCTTTATCGCTAAACAAAATTCGCTTATGAAAATCGCGATACGTATTCCGCACAGAACCATTATTTTCGAAATAAAATTGCACTATTTGCAAGCGTTGTTCAGGCGTTAGTCTATTCATGATGAATTGCCAAACCAAACTGAGAATAAATCACTTCTCAGCTGTTAAATCCGTCTCCATCTTCAACAGTAATGCCAACTTAAAGTTCTATACCTATCTATAAAAAAAAACCCGTTATAAGAGTCCTGAATATTTGTATGATAAAATTGTCATGCGGTCGGAAATCCACAATGTTAATGAATCAACAGAGTTACTTATGCGTCGTACATCGTGTAAATAAATAGGTGGTTTTTCTTATCGTAATGTATCTTTGGTGAATAGAATACTGCCCCTTTTTCGACTGTGTAAAAGCTTCTGCAAGAGGAATGTTAAGCGGGAATCACTAAGCATTTTGCTCTAAATCTTTTTTCTTTCGTATATCTCCTTATTTTGATTTTGTGTTATGTTTTCTAATTCATTGAAAGGTGTGGAAACTCTTCGGCGAACTCTTTCCCTTTGTGTATTTATTTCTTGAAACTTTCACAATAAATTCATTTATTATTATTATTTTCTACGATATGACCGAAATAATATAATTAGTATAAAGACCATTTCAAATATGTATACTACGCCCTCATATCAAAGGACGTTTGGCATAATGCAGTTGCACGACCGACTTTGAACTGTTTAGATTCGGTCGTGTCAGTTGCATGCGAATTATCAGCAGATGACGCTACTAACTCTAAGTTTGAACTCTGACAAAATAACATTTTGCCCAATTTGCTTCCAAAGGGATTCATGTAACGCTTCATTAGTATATGACGCTGTTAGCTAATGTTCCATTGCACATAAAACATTCTTTGTTAGATGTTACTCAGTAATAAACAGAACATCGCGATTTTATAAAAATATCTAATTAATCAAGCAAAATACTCAAAATTAATTTGAAGTTTCAAGTAACTTTGCAATTTCATTAAATTCATTGATAAATGAGTTATATTCAGAAAAATGGAAAGTGAAAATTATTTGAATAATTATGCTTAACATGTTAAATACAAATGCGATGAATATAATCGAGAGAATACTACGTAAAATCATGACGTGGCACCACTGATGAGCTCTTGTTATAGCGAAACCATCCAGTGTAGTGCTAATTCGATATTATCTGAGATTTTCTCTAGGAATGTGTGTGAAACCATGTCATATAATTATAGTAGGGTTCGTAATGATTAATTTCATTTGATTAATCTTAATTTCACAAAATCTTTAATTTTTTGGAAATACTTGGTACGTGGTTTTGAACAATCCTCATATGAGTATTTTGAGATCATTCTTCTTAGTTGTAATTATTTTATCAATTGAAATGAATGTAATTTTACAATGTAAGGAATGTTTCTCAATAAATTTATTTTATTATTATTATTTTAAATATTCGAAATGAAAGAATTATTTTTAGTATGTGATCTCTGTAGTATTCAATAATTTAAACGAACTCCTCAACTTCAAGAATACGATGTATGCAAAATCATTAAATTATGTTACTGCAGTTTTATAAATAGAAATACGTGTGTTTTCATTAAGTTATGGTCGTTTAGACTTGAATTTCGTTTTAGATTTCTTCGTTTCCAACTTAGTGTCATAATTTGTTGCCAGTCTTGCGAAATTAGTTTCAAGTTAGAATTCATTAATAGCATTGTTGACAATTGTCAGTTATAAATATATTTCTAATTACGGTTCTTTCTTTTTATTGATGCGGTGATTAGTCCATAAAAATAAATTGAAAAGTTTGAAAAATTGAAGAATTGATTGATTTGATAAATAGTTGAATGAAATAATACTACAACATTCATTATTAAAGAATTAATTGATTTGATAAATAGTAGAATGAAATACTACAACATTCATTCGAAAAATTGAATTGAATCAAAAAAATATGACAGTTAAGCTGGCTATATGAGCACGTACGATGTGATGACTCCATCATCCTTCAAGGGATATTGTTAGAGAATATGAAAATCTATGCCACATTTGACGTAAAGACAGACTGTTTCGTTCTACAAGGAACTCATTAGTTGGTCCAATAACGAGGAAACTACTTTAATCTTCAATAATCTTATGACTACGTGATGAATTTTACGAAGTAATTAATACTTTCTTCACATTTTTTTTCATCTACAGAAATCAATAGAAAATATCTTTCTACAGATCTACAAAGTAGATTGCAACATCTATTTATACAAAATTCATTCAATATATGTATATATCAATAGGTTGTGTTTGTAGTTCAATAGCGATCTTTATTTCATATATACCTAGTTGTACGATAGAGTATTTGCTTGTTTATATAGGTGATATGGTGGCATTCGGTGATTAGTGTTTCTGTAGATATTTCCTATTGATTCGTATAGATGGAATTGTAATGTTTTCATTACTTGATATTGTTCACCTTGAAGTCATAAGAGGATGATTTGAAATATATGTCGATGACTTTCACTTGACGACTGACCAAGCACAACTGAGGAGTTCCTTGTAGAACGAAACAGTCGTCTTGTGCTTAAGAGTGGTTTCGTTGTCATAATATGGTCAAACATTATTCCTTTGATGGTTGATGGAGATATTGCTTCGTATCTGTTCATATAGTCAGTTAAGACATAAGTACTGATGATTAATTTGAATTTTATGAGTGATTATCCTGTAATTTTGTTCGATATTTTATTTAGTGTCCTTATCTATATATATTTTTTCTAAAGACATATCTTAACAAATAAGTAATATTTTGAAACTTTTCGAAACGTCAAATTGAACAATAGGAAAAAAATCGTACGTAATAAACCGCTACGATCATATTTGAATTCACGTTAAAACACATTTCTATCGGTGTTTTTGAAATGCATCTTACATTGTTCTACAATATCTCGCTCGTCTAAAGGCAAATCTTGACAAGCACAAATGATGGTTAGATGTTTTATGATAGGTTAGAACTTATCGTAAAACAACTTATAACAATCGAAGCAGTTTAACTTTGGACACCGGCCTTGGAAGCCCACACTAGGAGTGTCCAAACCGCGATCCGCTAAAATTATCGCAATTACAATTCATACACATATATTATATATCTTTGAATTCGTTTTTGCACGACGTAAAGATACGTCGTAAAGTAATAAAGTTAATCTGAATGTAAAATAGGTATAAATAATTTTATACGTAGTCCACAAGTTCACTTGGTTTGTCCACTCCTGGCGTAATCGGTTTCAGAGGATGAAAAGTTTAAGATTTGTTTCCTACAAATGGAAATACTTCACTATAATCTAGAAAAATACTCCTTAAAGGTGAATATCTACGTAGTATGTAGTAGGTACATGTATAATATAAATGAAACTTTTTGATAGTTCTTGTGGATTTGTCACATGCAAATAGACCATGCAGTGAGTTAAATCACGCACTTAGTTGCGTTCATTCTATCAAGAGGTCGATGACCTAGTGCGGTAGTTTCTAAAATGTAGATAATATAGACCCTTGTGGTCGGATTTGATCTTGAGGGATATGCATGGAAAAAAAACTCGGCAGAATTCAGTAAATAACGAATTTTTTCAATTCACAATTGTATCTAACTAAGCAAGTACTTATATTTTCAAAAAGATTCCGACATTCAGATTTGTTGATAGACAAATTTACCGTCAGTAGGCTTTTCTTGTATACATATTAACCTACGTTGACAGATAAATGAGGTTAATCATTTATCTGTCATTAATATTTATAAGTAATGACAGATTATCTCATTAATATTGCTTTGAATAATTTTTTTTCCGTTCACATCATTTTGACTTTTCATCTTTGATTAGGTGCTTTCATTTTTAGTTTCAACAGCTTTATCCATCATATTGTAGATTTTTAATTTCGATATTTTTCATTGAACCTGAATGCACAAGTTTAGAATGTAAAACATATTTATATTACATAAGTAATCTTTATTTATATTAATTTTTAAAAGAATTTATTGCTGATTGTGCAATTACACAATTCAATGAAGAAAATTTTCAAAAAGAAAATAGTTAATCAATATTGAATAGTTTTTGACAATAACTATTTGAACATTCGACATATATTGGGCTGTGGTGACTTAAGTAAATAATTCTCCATTTGTTACAATAATTTCAGATTTTTAATAACACTGTTTTCAATTCAAAGGTTTATTTTTTCTATTGTACTATAGAAAAAAACTATTTATTCTTTTATTTTTATTGTACTATGGAAAATACTATTTTCTATTGTTCTATTAGTTTTCTCCATTTTTATAACATTGAAAGACTGAATATTGTTTATTCATTTGGGAAGAATTTCGCTCTGAATCATCTCAGAAAACGATGATTCAGAAACGACAATTATTGACAGTCTTTTATCATTAATAATATTTCTTCATTTATTTTTCATTTGATTCCTGTAATGCTTTGATAACACCACATATCAAGAATTGTATGTTACCACTTCAAATATGGGTTTTTTTTAAGTATAAGAAAACATAAATGCAAAGATAATATAGGATAATAACTAAGAAAAAAATGTCGATGAAGTTCTGAATAGTGTTTGTTTAAATGGATTTCATTTTTAGAAGATTTATTTTACTGACAGTTCTTCAAACAATACATCAGTATTAGAAATGTTCTAACACTGAATTCCTAGAGAGTTCTCTAATAACGCGGTATTTTTTTTTAGTAATTTTTCTTACGAACTTGATTATGATGTTATTTACGTATGTTTCTGTTTTGTGTTCTGTAAATATTTAGTTATTGTTTTTTATTTCGGTTAGAATTTAAGATTATATTTTCTTTTTATTTCGTTTTCTAGTAATCGTCATACACTTTGTCTTCGAGTTCTATTTAAACTCTTATTCTGTATCCAGAAAATTAAATCCGTCTATTATTACTATAATAGGTATGTAATTCTTCTTTCAGTTTAGAAGAATTGAATTATCATTCACTGATTTGATGTTTTTGTTACTGATAACTTTATGAGGTAAACAATTGAAGCTTAGTCACAAGATATTAAAGACATAATATTAAAAACACTGAATTTAAAGAAACAAATAAAATAAAGTGAAGAAGAATGGAAATAGCGGGTCATTCTACGTCAAATCAACCAATGGTCTGAACCTCGCCTCTTCAGATGGCTATGATTTTTTGTTTATTTGTTCTTGCCATCAACATAAATAAAAATACAAAATTTTAGATTTTTTGGACTTATAGGTTTTGAGTTATAAATTTTCAAAAAATTGAAAACGTACTGAATTTCGCGATTTTTGTCTTCCTTTAAATGGCTGTATTTTAAAAACTAATAAACATAAACCTTTTACCATTTTAATCGGCTTTAAATGGGCTTCGATTTTTTACCAAACATGACTATGTTGGGAATAAACATTTTTTTCCAAAAAACCTTTTCAAAATAAATTTTGAAATATTTCAAAAACGTATTTTTTTATTTTTTTTTTTGAAAAAATACTATGTTATTCATATGCTGTTTAGTCTTTTTTTTTGAGTATTTTTCTAGTGCCTTCAGTGATTTTTGACACATTTTCTTCTTTCGTTAATACATACACTCTCCCAGTCGTAGTAACTGGTTCTACTTTTTGTAGTAATGTTTTACCTGGGACCGTCAAAATGTTACTAGGCTTCGGGTAGTAGAATGATGTCGCACTTTTATGTTTCTATGTTTATTAGTTTTTAAAATACAGCCATTTAAAGGAAGACAAAAATCGCGAAATTTAGTACCTTTTCCATTTTTTGAGAATTTATAACTCAAAAACTATAAATCTAAATATGGTAAGAACAAATAAACAAAAAATCAGGACATTCTGAAACCTTAAGGTCCAAAATTATTTTTTATTTGGTTGATTTGACATAGAATGTCCCTAAAGAATTGAAGAAAACAATGCATAATAGAGAACTGTCACTGTCAGGCATAAAAAGAGATATGTTCGAGTATTTGAATATAAACTTAAATTCAAATATTTGAACTTATGATTTCAGAGTATTGACAACATAGCATGACGCGTTTCGTCGTTACAAACGACTTCTTCAGATGCTAACAGACTACTATCAGTATGTTGTCAATAAAGTGTAAATCAAAAGTTCAATTGTTTATTTTTTTATTAGAAGTTTTATTTAGAATTTTAGTTTGTATTCAATTATAATGGATTTACATCAAGTAAACGCCAACACTATTAAATATTCACAGAGTATATTAACAACTCAACATATTTTTCGGGTCATACCGTTATCAAGAGTAAAAACAATATTACCTTAAACATAATCAGTTATATTCTTATAGGTCTATAGCTACATTGAAAAGTAGATACTTGAAAAGTTTCCTGTCTCACCATTTTTCAATTTTGATATCTGAATTATGTTCATTATCAATTCTCTTTATTCCCTCTTCGAATTCTTTACCTTTTATCTGGTCAAAAAATCGACATCGTCAATTTTTTTTATAACGATCAACTAAAGGGTGTTTTTTCAGAGGTATAGAACTTTAAATTGTAATACCTAAAACAACGATGGATCATTCGATTGACAAGAATTTTTTTTATTCGAAAGATAATCTTGTGGCATTACATTTTAAATATGATTTCTGGCATGTGACCGCCACGGCTGGCTCGAATATAGTCCAATCTGGACGTCCAATTTTCGATGACTTTTTCCAACATTTGTGGACTTTACATAGCCCCACATAAAGTAGTCTAGCGGTGTTAAATCACAAGATCTTGGAGATCAATTCACAGGTCCAAAACGTGAAATTAGGCGGTCACCAAACGTGTCTTTTAATGAATCGATTATGGAACGAGCTATGTGACATGTTGCACCGTCTTGTTGAAACCACAGCTCCTGGCCATCATGGTTGTTCAATTCAGGAATGAAAAAGTTAGTAATCATGGCTCTATACAGATCACCATTGACTGTAACGTTCTGGCCATCATCGTTTTTGAAGAAGTACGGACCAATGATTCCACCAGCCCATAAAGCGCACTAAACAGTCAGTTTTTCTGGATGTAACGGTGTTTTGACATACACTTGAGGATTATCTTCACTCCAAATGCGGCAGTTTTGTTTGTTGACGTAGCCATTCAACCAAAGTGCGCTTCATCGCTAAACAAAATTCGCTTATGAAAATCGGGAACAACGGCAATCTCGTTTTGGGCCGATTCGACGAATCTACGCCTTGCTTGATGATCGTGAATTTGAATTGCCAAACTAAACTGACAATAAATCACTTCTCAGCTGTTAAATCGGTCGCCATCTTCAACAGTAATGCCAACTTAAAGTTCTATACCTCTAAAAAAACACCCTTTATTAACTATACTGATTGAATCGTTCAATCCGTATATTTACCCTATAACGCTTCGGGTCTACCGATGCTGGTGGGTTCGATTCCCTCCGTGGGAAAACCTTTGGCCCACTCGGGATCGACGTTAAAATGTAGGTCCAACTTTGGCACAAGCACACTGTGCTTTTGAAATGAAACTATCATTCATTAGAGTGCTTTGAAATGAACATTCGTAATAGCCTGTAGTAAGATATCAGTAGAGAAAAAATGAAAGTTCTTATTATAGAATACTTCATCAAGTTTACAAAGTATAAATGTAGCTACTAAAATTACTTGGTGTATTAGAATATTTCAAAATCTAATAACAAATACATATAATAATCTTGGCACCTTTGAATTAATTATCTACGTATATATTCTTAGATTTTTATATACTTAGACTTTTTCTTTATTTAATTCTAAAGCGAAACTGTCTGTTGTCAATTCCATCCTGACCCTTTTTTGTGCAGCTATTATGTTTTAGTGTGACAAATTAAGGATGTAGCTTCGAATTAACGAAGTTTTCGATATGTAGGACACCCCGTTAACAATTGACCGTCGTAGTACTCGGTCGGTAGCGGCAACGTTGCGCGCGTAGTGCAGGGCTCTCGTCGCCACCGTTTCTCTAGCGAGGGACCCAGTGGCATCGCCTGGCTCTATACGTCTATACTACGGTCGGAGCGTCGGGATCCCCAGAGTTTGCTTTCTATCTCTATTTCCATCTCTCTCGCGTTTCCTCCGTCCTCTTTGCCATCGACTTTTTTTTTTGTTTCGTCTCTCTCCACTTGGAGCTACAATTAGTCCGGATGGCCGAATTGTGATGATGACTCGGTTGATTCAGGATGCAAACGTAAAATACGTTCGTATGGTAAAAGATATATTGAAAAATTAGGTGAAATACGTACGTCGGTTTCTAAATTTCGTATATTACGTTGGGGAAAATTGCGATGACATGAATGTGTCGATTTATTTCATTTTTCAGTTTATCAAAAAATACGTAATTTTTGTCTGTATGTTTTGTAATAGGTTTATCTACTGTAATGTGAAAATATCAAATTAATATTTTACTATGTTGCTATCTAAATGTTTTATCAAGAAATTACATTTCTTGTTCCTTCCGAAACGTACGTCTTTGAAATAATACCTATTCTATCACCTTCTCCAACATACAGTAGCATATCAAGCGTAGAACATAGATAAGTTGAGTGTACAGTCTGTGACCTTCGTAGGTTCGTGCCAAATAATTTGATATTGAATATTTTTTTTTAAGAGCAATAGTAAATTTGTTGAAGATTTTTGTTTACCACGTTCTTTAGTGATTTTCTTACATTTTTTTAATCTGATTTCTATCTGAAACCTCTGGCTTGTTCAATTCTAAATGAAGCTTTCTAACAGCATGATAATCGATATGATTTTCGAAATCAGTGAGCTTAATTCTCTTATACTCTAAACAAAGTTCTGTGGGCTCATCAGGATCGAATTTTTTTTTTAAATGATTCAGTACTATTTTTCATTGGAGTGTTGACTGTTGTGTTTGAAAGAGAAGTCACTCGAATTTTCACAAGATTATGCCTTGTACTCTTCAAATTACTTCAAATTACAAATTACAATGTACTTTCTTCATAATAATCTTTTTATGAATGTGATTTTCGTTAATGCAATTGGGAGGCTATAGAAAATTAGCCGATGCTGTCCCTTCTTTACCTTTCTTCAGAATATTTGGAAACCACCTAACAATATCACAGATCCAACCACATTACATACCTTCTCTTTGTTCTAGACTCGCTGTCTCAGTGGGAGTACATACTTGTATGTAGGTATATAGGGTAAAACACCCAGTAGTAAGTCTTTTAGTGAGTAATTGAATTTTGTTCATCTATATATAAATATTAAACACTATAGATGAAAACAACCACTTTTTTGTGAAAGGTTATTTACTTAATTAACTAAAAAAATCAACAAAATCTTAAACTTTTGTTAGACTTATAGAAAAAAACAACAATAATCGTATAATGGCACTTTTTCCCAGTGCTCAGCCTCTTCACAAGTCAGCCATGGCTTACCCTGAAGTTAGCCTCTCACTTTGCATATTTGGCCTAGAAATTTCTTATTTTATATATTTTCTCACATATCCCTACCGAATTCTGTGTATTTTAAATGGTACCATGCAGGGTAATTATCACATCCTATATTTTTCATGCCGTTGATTTCGGTATCGCTAGTCATTTCTCTTCACAAGAGTTGCAAGTTATGTGGTGGAAATCCTAGTAACTCCAGAGAGTTCAAAAACTCCGTTGGATAATTTACTACATCATCGGGATTTTTTATGGAATCAACGGATTTGTATGTCACCAAATCGCGAGCAATTTTTGATTGCATGGTGAAATTCAGTGCGTGTACATCATTATTCTTTGCGGCAAGAATTGCTCGTTGACTTAACCAAGCATAATTCTGATAATTTTCACTAATGTTTGAGAAAACATTTTCAATAAGAGCGAATTGAGAGTCTACAAATCGGCAAAAGTCGTTGGTAAGAGTAATTAATCCAGATGTCGCATCAACTGGGACTTTGATCATTTTGAAGTTGAACTCTCATATTAGTGGTTAGCGATAATGTTTTTACGTTATTCCATGAAGGTGATGCCTTTAGGCAAGCATTCAATTCATCTGGAGGCGTTCCACGGGGAATTACTGGCAACGTCTGCCTGAAATCGCCTGCCAACAATATCATCAAGCCGCCAAAGAAATAAACAGCTATAAAAAATAAGGGTTGATCGTAGAAAGGTGAAAATTTAGGGTTGCATGTATTTTTGTATGTTGTATCATGAAAAAATAAAAACTGAAAATTTTGTCAAAAAAATAAAAAAAAATTTAGGGGTGGCCTACCCCTAACATTTAGGGGGATGAAAAATAGATGTTGGCCGATTCTCAGACCTACTCAATAAACTCACAAAATTTCATGAGAATCGGTCAAGCCGTTTCGGAGGAGTTCGATTACGTACCCCGTGATACAAGAATTTTATATATTATATATATATATTATTTTCTGTAATTGGTTATTATACCTGTTGCGAATAAAGAACTTATTATTTTGGGACAATGCCGGGCGTTGGTGCTTTCACCTTAATATTTTGGGTACAGGTAGGTACTACTCTGGTCCAACTCGGTCTTCTAGGTTTCTAAATCGTTCATTTCAATACCTTATTCTACGTGTAGTTACGTGACCAAACAACAAATGATGTGATGCATTGAGAGATCACTGATTCCGCGTCTTGAGTTTGAAAGGTCGCTTTTGATTATATTTTCATTCATTTTGACGTTTCGACAAGACTAAGTGAATTTCGGCATATTTATACTTCGAATATATCGAAACAGGATTTTGGTAACTATTTTACATCGAGGCCCTTGTCTAATTTTTCTTTAGATTTCGCTAATTAGATTTGGACCTACAAAAACATTGTGATGATTCTTGCCTAATATTACTCTAAGTGAACGTGGTAAGAATTTTCCACGCAAAACTCATCTTTGGAACGGGACATCGCAGAAAAACAATATTTGCGGACGACGAAGAAATGAAACGGGGCCCGGGGCGCGCAGTGAGTTAGGGCGACCAGTCAGTCAATCGAACGAGCCAATATTCCGATACTACTGATTCGACGAGATTACGTTTGCTCCAAATGCCTACTCCGTACGCACTTATTGGACTAATTAATCGAATTACGAAGTATCCTCTTGAATTCATTCTATCTAACTAGGGTCGGTTTCATTGTATTTCATGACGTGTTAATTGTGTAACAGAAATGTTGATTAAGGTGTGGAAAATTGACGGAATTGCCATCGAGCTTTGCTAAGAATTTTGTATTTCGATGGACGAAAGATATCCAGAGTTGAAAGACATCGAAATATTGGACAATCACCCAATAGTCGATAACATGTAAATAATCATCCTTGAATTAATTGATAGAATTCCAACAAATTCTGGTGTTGGACAATCGTCTTCTGACTGGCATTTTTGAAATATTGATACCCTCGTAGTTTACCACCGTAGTTAGGCGGGGGATACTCCTCTTTAGGTTTCTGGGGCAGATATCCCTAATTTTTCGGTCAGTACGTGAAAAGTAGTGATTCATATAACTAATAAGATTGAATTCTCGCTTAACTCTTGATGAAACATAATTAAATATTAAATTAAATTAAACTCTTGGCTAAATGTTTCACGATTATATTATACGAGCTCATTTTCAAGACTGAATATCAAATTAAATTAAACTTTGGGCTAAATGTTTTACGATTATATATTAAATTAAATTAAACTCTTGGCTAAATGTTTCACGAATATATTATACGAGCTCATTTTCAAGACTGAATATTAAATTAAATTAAACTCTTGGCTAATTTACGATTATATTTAACAACAAGAATTTGTCAACATGTTTCGAGCGTGAGCTCATTTTCAAAAATGAATATTAAATTAAATTAAACTCTTGGCTAAATGTTTCACGATTATATATTAAATTAAATTAAACTCTTGGCTAAATGTTTCACGATTATATATTAAATTAAATTAAACTCTTGGCTAAATATTTTACGATTATATTTAACAACAAGAATTTGTCAACATGTTTCGAGCGTGAGCTCATTTTCAAAACTGAATATTAAATTAAATTAAACTATTGGCTAAATGTTTCACGATTATATAATATTAAATTGAATTAAAGTCTTGACTAAATGTTTAACGATTATAAATATTAAATTATATTAAACTCTTGGCTAAATGTTTCACGATTATATTTAACAACATGAATTTGTCAACATGTTTCGAGCGTGAGCTCATTTTCAAAACTGAATATTAAATTAAATTAAACTATTGGCTAAATGTTTCACGATTATATAATATTAAATTAAATATTAAATTGAATTAAAGTCTTGGCTAAATGTTTCACGATTATAAATATTAAATTATATTAAACTCTTGGTTGAATGTTTCACGTTTATATAGTTGTGAATATATAATCGTAAAACATTTAGCATATAGTTTAATTTATTTTAATAATTCATATAATTAATAATGCCATGAAAAATCTCGAAAAATTGGTTTTTCTGAACCTTAGGAAACGACGGTTACTGGTGAGAAAATGGAAGCAACAAAACATAATTCAAATTTATTAACGTACTTCATAAATTTCCCGCGCAAAACTATTCGTTATATTACGTAAAATGAAATCAATAGCAATAATTTGTAAAAATGCGACCGAAAATAACAACAACTAGCTTGTCTTACTCTTATATAACCAAGGAATACAATGAATTAAACTGATGAACACAATAACAATTTGAATTAGCAAGTTGCAAAAATAATTAAGGTACAAACAGATAATCACGCTAATTTAATAATACAGTCATAAGAATAGAACACTAAAAAATTACACTACATCATTTAAAAAGCAATTCCCCCAATCACTAAAAGTGATTTCCCTGCCTTGGCACTGAATCAAAGATCTTTTCCAATTTTATGTTATTGGCTGTTAAATTGCGTCTAAATTTCGTTATAGTCATCGGCGTTAAAAGGTAAAATATTGCCCAAATATTTCGCTAGGAAGCTTAGTAAAATTCAGAAGTTGCATATTTCTGACATTTATATCGTGAAACCTTCGTTAAATATCAGGTTTTCTTGAAGAATAGTCTGCCAAGCACCTCTTAAGCTATCGTGTACCAGCGGGCAGATAAGCAACTTGTAGAAATTTATTTGAATTCTAATCAAGACTGTCATACTTCCTAAACCGATACACAAAACTGCAAAATGTATTGAATGTACTGAAACCTGCGGAGCCGCATCCTAGCAGCCTGATCCTGAAAATGATAGATTAAGGATAGAACCTTTGAACTATAGTTCAGCTTTTCTCGAAGTTACTTACGTTGTGAAACACGACCTTGAAGGTTGCGAACGTTTATTAGACAAATTATATCACATTCACGAAAACGCAATTCCTTATCAAACATCAGTCCCAAATTTACTGCGGTATCATTCACTGGTATCTTATCACCACTAACCGTGACATTTGGGTCACTCGTGATATCTGTCCTTTTTGACTCCGATGCATAAAAGAAAATCTTACGCTTTGATGGATTGACCATCAAGTTTGATGGATTTACCCTCAAGTTATGATTTTGTGACTAACAAACGATACTTTTTAGGTCTCTATTGATGTGAGCCGTTGCAATAACGATATTCTCAGGTTTAAACGAATCATATATTTGATGTCATCATGGAAGGACTGTATGCTGGGATATTTCACGAAGATATCAACTCTATAGATGATGAATAACATAGTTTAAGTGTTCCTATCTATAATATAAAAATGAATCGCAAGTAAAAATTGTTGTAAGCGCATAACTCAACAATGCCTTGAACAGTTTTGCCAATTTTCTTTTTTAATTGTTCGTTGAAGTCCAAGGATGGTTTTTACGGCGAGAAAAATTCAAATAATTGCCGGGAAAACCTAAAAACGTACCTTTTCTTTTTCCCATTAAAACGTTTTCTTACTAAAATGTACAGTCAATTTGAACTTTATTGCTATTCAATTTTCTTATCAAAACTGTCTGTTCTTGGAGTAGTTTTGCGTTTGCGACCACAGTTTCATTTTCTTTTCGGAGACGATGAGCCAATTTCTTCAAATGTTTTCAAAATTCTCTAAACTCTTGACTTTCCCACACCAACAGCTTCAGCTATATCTCTTACAGTCATTGATGTGTGTTCATTAAGCGCGATAATTTTGGAACGCTTCCTCGGAGTGATATCCATCTTTGGACAAGACAATACAGCACGTATCAAAATTGAAACCACCAACTGTCGCACCGGTAGGCTCACAACTGAATTGCTGGCGAGGTAAAACCGGTCAGAATGTAAATGATGCTCAAGGTCGAACCCTCACGTCACCTCAGGTAGTAAATAAGCAGGTGTGAGGGTGTTTGGGTAACCTTGATACTCACATACTTACTACAGTGACTCAAACGAAGAAAAAAATGTTTGTCCCAATTAATTCGAACAGCATAGTATATATTTTTTTCTTTTTCAGTTTTCTTTGGGTTCTCGGCAAAGAATTGAAAGGGCAGTTGATATAACGCAAGTCAATCATTAATTCATCTAGATATATTTCGAAACTTTAGCAGTTCTTCTTAAGGATGCTGAAATTATACAAATTAAGTTACAATCTCAATGTAACACTTTCTTCTACTTACATCTAAACAACACTTAAAAAGAAGATAAAATCAATATTCAATGTTTTTCTGATTGCGTCTTTGGGGTTCAGTGTGGAAATTGTGGATCAGTGTATATAGGTCAGACTTCCCAGCCATTAAAAAGAATGATAGCCATCCATTAGACTTCTCGAATAGGTGTGCTCCTGCTTGTCATATCTCTTCCATGAACCATCAGTATAATTTTGAGGATAAAAAAGTTTCGTGCACTAATTTGAATGAACAAAAGAACCTTAGAAATGTGCTAGATTTATGAAAGTGTCAATAACTAATGTAAATAAAAAGACTGACATTAGCAACCTAAGTAACGAATATACAGTTATTTACTATCTTTAGGCCTAGTTGACCCACCTTATGACTTAACCTTAATAATTTGTGTTGCGCAACCTATAAACTTATATTAATATTTTGCGAGTTGGACACTTTTTCATTTGTCTGGTTAATTTAAAGTTTTTAAATAGTTAATAAATAAGCCATTTGGGGCTTGTTCCATTTGCATTTTTGTTGTTTCTTAAGTCTTGTTTAGATGTAAATAGAAGAAAGTGTTACGTTGAGATTGTAACTTAATTTATATAATTTCAGCATCCTTAAGAACTGCTCAAGGTTCGAAATATAGATGTATTAACGATTGACTTTCGTTTTAATAATTGCCCTTTCAATTAGTTGTCAAGAACCAAGAGAAAGAATTACGATTTTGTAATACATGGTAACACTCCTTGGCAGCAGGATCTAGCATCCTATTTACACTTGCCATCAACGCCATCTTGAGGCCATTCAGAGAAGGTTCTTGAATTCTTAGTTTGGAGGGAGGATAAAGTTTATCCACAGAGAGTCAATCATAACGAATTATTGAGTCGATTTAGTTCAATCTCATTGTAGAGCATAAAAGATTCTTTATCACGCACATTTTTGTGCAAATTACTGCACAACAGTATTGATTGTCCTCCTCTCCCTTGTCCGTTTTGTAATTTCGTTGGCACAATTCTCGTACTACAGAATTATTTCACCTAGAGACTCCAGGACTAACTCCCTAATACAATCCTCGATTTGGTATATGGAGTCTACATTCAATAGAGTTGCCAATAATTGTGTATGTAGAAATATGCAGTGCTATTTCCAAACCATGAATCTAAGAATGTTATTAAAAGTATGAATGTTAATAATGCCCAATTCTCCCGAAAATTCCTGAAAATCCATATGAAAGGGTTCAGTGCTTATAAGGCCTCAATCTGCCTACTCCTTGTCACATGTTGATTAATTTGGCGACTAGTGGACAACTAATGTATGGCCCAATTCTCCCAATTCCTGGAAATCGGTATAAAAGCGTTCGTTGCTGACAATGCCTCAATCTGCCTACTCCTTTTCGGGTGAATGACTTGACTACTGATGGACAACTGATTTTATTAAGAAAATATTACCGAATTTATACATAAAATAAAACTGCTTAATCTTAATTTGTAGTTTATTTTTTTTTAACTTATTGCTATTCTATGTAAATCTGTTCAAATTTTCAAGATTTTGAATAATGTGACATTCACTTCGACATCAAAGAAGTTATTATTAGGGTTTACGTAAACAAAGGAAATTGACTAAAATGAATTGAATTAGAGTGAGTTCTTTGTAATATTTCATTTAATTCTATTATTTAGTTATTAGTTACTTTTTCAGTTTTCTTAGATTATATTCTAATATTTCTTTATTTTACTATACCTGTTGAGAATAAATAACTTATTATTATATATTTTCAAATAAATAAAATATTGTAGGGGATTTAGCACTTTATTTCAGCAATATATAGTTACGATTTGCATTGAATATCTTATTTAACTTAAGGCAGGTTTAGGAAGCAGTCCAGAGTCTGAACTTTAGACCCGCTCTAAAACGTTTTCCTAAGACGTTGTGACATTTAGTTCTACTACTGTCAGATTTGTTTGTATTAATTTGATCAACGTGTCTACAACAGAAAGTTTAACTTAGTATTCTTCAGTTTGACGTAGAGGCTACAGCATTTATGGTACACTCTATATATTACCCTTCACAAGGCTAGTTTCATTTAAGTAGACCTATTTCAGATCGTCAGACTAACGATAAATACGTAAAAATCGCGCGTTAACGAACCTCGTATGTTAATGTTGACCATTCGCCGTCGTAATTATTGAAAGTCTTGTGCGTTACTTTTGCAAAACAAGAACAATCGCAAATCTTGCACTTCTACCTCGTAAAGCGCGACGGTAAACATCCTTGGAACGAAACCCGGATAATTCTGCTTAAAAAAGTTATTACCGAAAAATAATGCCGAGCAAGCAGTTTCCCCTCCGTTCGTAGTATACGGGGATCCCGACGCTCCGACGAGAGTGTAGACTGCTAGGGGATGGTTATGGCTCGGCGGGGGGGCGCCAGAGCGAACGGAGCGCTCTAGCCAACAAGCAAATTCGCCACGTTGCCGAGTCGGTGAGCTCCGCTTGAAATTCAGGATAATATAAGATATCTCAAGCAGTCAACTATTACGTATAAATTTTAAAAACGTTATTTTTAAAAGTTATACATAAACCACGGTGTCAAATTTCATTTCAAATCAAACATTGTGAGTAGGTACATGAAGTAAAATTTAAAAAAAATGTTCGAATAACTTTTGATCATCAAAATGATTTTTGATAAAGGCTGTCTAGATAATTTTGCCTGTCATAAGTGAAAATTGTAAGTGTGAAATGATTTGTTAGTTCGTTTTCAGGGTACATTTTGTAATTTTTTTCATTTTGATTGCTTTTTGTACTCGTAAAAATATTAATTTTCATAACAACTACGGAAAAAATAAAGTAATATAAGTGTTTATAATATTAAATAAATATTGGCGATCAGACTGCCTAATAGTTATTGTGCTGAGGTAAAACGTTTAGTGTAGTGTCAAGTGTAAATTGTGTGCAAACACGCAAAAAACTATTAACACAATTCTTTCTTTTATTATTACAAAACATATTGGTCATGTTAGATGTAGAAATATATGTCATAGGACATTTATTTAAGCAGAATATTGGGAAATGAGTAAGCGTACTATCGGTTTACTACATTTTAAATTAGAACCAATGTTATATGCAGTCAAATTAAAGAAGGAAGTTGTACAATGTACATCCCTTTAGTGGAGACTGGAATTACTGTTACACCAGCGCTTATTTAACGTTGAAAGGTTGACACTTCTTGGGTTAGTGACATCTAGTTACATATCTCTATAGTTCTTCGAGTTATTAAAGTAAATAATGGGTGTTTTTTAGAGGTAGAGAACTTTAAGTTGGCATTACTGTTGAAGATGGCGACCAATTTGACAGCTGAGATGTGATTTATTCTCAGTTTGGTTTGGCAATTCACCATTAATAGACTCACGCCTGAACAAGCAAGGCGTAGATTCGCTGAATGGGCCGAAAACGAGATTGCCGTTGTTCCCGATTTTCATAAGCGAATTTTGTTTAGCGATGAAACGTACTTCTGGTTGAATGGCTACGTCTACAAACAAAACTGCCGCATTTGGAGTGAAGATAATCCTCAAGTGTATGTCAAAACACCGTTACATCCAAAAACACTGACTGTTTTGGTGCGCTTTATGGGCTGGTGGCATCATTGGTCAGTACTTCTTCAAAAACGATTATGGCCAGAAAGTTACAGTCAATGGTGATCGGTATAGAGCCATGATTACTAACTTTTTCATTCCTGAATGGAACAACCACGATGTCCAGGAGCTGTGGTTTCAACAAGACGGCGCAACATGTCACACAGCTCTTGCCACAATCGATTTATTGAAAGACACGTTTGGTGGCCGCCTAATTTCACGTTTTGCACCTGTGAATTGGCCTCCAAGATCTTGTGATTTAACACCGCTAGATTACTTTCTGTGGGGCTATATAAAGTCATTGGTCTATGCGGATAAGCCACAAACGCTTGACCATTTCGCAGACAATATTCGCCGTGTTTTTGCCGATATACGGCCACAAATCTAGGAAAAAGTTATCGAAAATTGGACGTCCAGATTGGACTACATCCGAGTCAGCCGTATCACTCATATGCCAGAAATCATATAAAATGTTATGCCACAAGATTATCTTTCGAATAAAAAAAAATTGTCAATCGAATGATCCATCGTTGTTTTATTGCAATTTAAAGTTCCATACCTCTAAAAAAAAACACCCTTTATTGATGATGGACGTTGTCTTTATAACGGCGACAATATTCACTAGTTGCTACCGGCGAGGTGATATTCGCAAACCAGTGACTTTGTCCGCTGTTCGGTTTGACGAAATCGTTATTCTCAACTCCAATCGATGATAATATAAGTATAATGATTCATATTTGTTTTTGTTGGTACGGATTATGGATAGATATCTTGATTGTGGTATGAATATCAATTCTTTTCAGTAACCTCAATTCAGTTTTTAGTTAACCGCAGTTTTCTTAACCGTTTTTGTTTTCAGTTTAAAGTCACATATTCGACTAGTGTGTCTGTTATGATCTTAGTTGTGTCTCCCGACTTATCCCTCTGTTAATCGGAATTATTCAGAAGAGCATAGTACGACGTCGCCGCGCGTTTTTATAAATGGTTAGGATAGCACCGAAACCAAAACAGCGATCTAAGCGCTGATAAAACAAACGTTAACTACCGGTGATTATTAGTCAAAGTGAATCGAAAATATCGATTTAAACGGCGACCTAAGTCGCTGCTAAGATAACCGGTGACTCGTCGCTTCATCGGCTGACCTAAAACTCACCGGTAAGCTCTACGCGTATCTGAATCATTATTGCTTAAATTAACCATTATTAACCATTATTATTAAAAATTTGATAGACTATAGTTTCAATATTTAACAATGAACTGTGTCAGCTGCAGGTTTTTGACGACGCACAATTACAAATTAGAAAGGATATTGGTATCTGCGAACGCAAAACAAATTTTAGACGTTCGAATTGCGTTAAGTTTCTTGTATCATAATTATGTATTTTAATGAGATTATATATTTCGTAAAGTGTTACTTTAGTATACAATTTTTTAAAATGCGGTAACGGATGAACGTGAAGATACAGTTAAATTTTATATATAAAATAAGTGAATTAAGCTATTTCTTATATGAAATGCATTAGAAATATATCAAATTAATTGAAATAAACGTTATGCTTTTTGAAGGTTCAATTTAAATTTTATTGAATGTGAATGAAGAAAAATGAAGAAACTTTGAAAGGTATTAATTCGTATCGTTATTTAGCTTTTGTGAAATAAAATTTGAATGGGAGCGTAAAGGAAAGAGGATCTATTAATTTGAATTAATTAAGTCTTACCTATTTGTGAGTTAGGAACGTATTGTGAAACGTATGTGTGCACCATGTGTATATATCAGTCTTTCGCAAAGTGGGCGATAACGCCCCCTTGTGGGCGATGCAGGCTTAAAGGGGGTAAGAGACCCAGAAGAAAATGGGGGCGTTGTGTAGTGGCTTGGGGGGCGATTTGTAACTTCATCTAGCTAGGAAGACTCTTAGACATCGACTGAGCTCTCGACTCTCGTCTACAACGTGTGAACATAAACTAATATTAATTAAGAGAAGAATGTTTAATCGTCGCTAATATAGCTTACGATAATTAATTAATTTAATTTGAAGTTATAGTTGTTTTGAAGTAGGTGAATAAAAATGGGGGCGATAAAAAATAATTTATTCTTAAAGTGGGCAGTAGACAAAATAAGTTAGGGAACCCTTGGTTACAAAAATTTTAGTACCTCTCTGAAACCTTTCAAACTTAAAAATTAATTGTATTATGTTTGGTTATTTCATCTCTATGTTAATACTACATTTACTTATTTGAATTGATTCAATTTCGCAAGAGAAGTAAAACAATGAGAAGTAAACATTTAAAATATCTTTAATATTGCCTTTCAGTTAACCCTTTGAAAGATTTGTTAGAGTACTCATGTAATTTTTTCTTTTATTCACTTGAGTATTGTTTTATTTTTTTATTTTCTTTTTTTATTGTTAAATAATGTTTACTTCATTTTTTTTCTATATTCTATTATTACTGTTATTTTTATTATGATTAGTATTTTTTTCCCCTTTATTTTTTGTTTTGAGAGGTTGAGTAATAATAGCTATGCTAAACTTCACCTCTCACTGTTGTAACACAATTTGTGTAAAAAAGTGAATAAAATCCTTATTATTATTATTGTTTTTTATGGTGCTACGCTCTTAACAGTACGCAGCATTCAAATGTTTTCGTTCATCGACTTTCCTCAGAAACATTGCTTGTGTATTTAATCATTTCATTCTTATTTCGGAAATTGGTACATATTACTTACAAATAATATTTTATTTTGAGTTGTTGCTCGCAATACTTCTTTAGAACAATCAACCTTACAGTTCATTTATATAATTAATTTCCGTATGTGTCCTTTGTTAAATTTCTTAATCCCCCTCTGTTCAACGATGCCTCATCCTCGGGGCTCTACGGCTCTGCCTGCCACAGGCGAACCGCTTGCACCTGTATTATATCAAATCACGTGACCTTTGCGACGTTGCCGCTGTTCGGAAAATAACACGTAACTCAGAGACGTGGAGGTTACGTTCTCTCAAGGCCGTTTTTGATGGTTAATTGGCGTTCTGGTTTTGGCTATTGTTTTATTATGAACACGCGGACGATTGTCGAGCGTCAATTTTTCGCAAGTAATTTATTAACTTGTTATCGATTTTATCGAAATGGAAGAAGGAATTTCGATTGTTCTTAGAATTTTCGAATGAAACTTTCGTTGATTGATGTTACGAGGGAAGGTCCATAAGTATTCGAGCTAACAAACAAAATAATGATATATACTTATTTCTGTTGAATGCAAAATACATTGAAGAAAAGGTCATATAAAAGATTATTAAATATTAAATTAAGCTCTTGGCTTAATGTTTCAGGATTATATTTTACAACATGAATTTGTCAACATGTTTGGAGCGTGAGCTCATTTTCAAGACTGTCAGTCTTGAAATTGAAACAAAGAGCTCAAATTGAAAAATTGAACAAAGAGCTCAATCTAATCTAAAAAAATATTAACTAATAACTACATTATAGCATTCAATGAAATATTACAAAGAACTCAATCTAAATCAATTCATTTTAGTCAAGTTACTTTGTTTACATAACTCCAGATAATAACATCTATGGAGTCAAAGTGAATGTCACAATTATTGGCAACTCTATTGAATGTAGACTCCATAAACCAAATGGGGGATTGTATTAGCGAGTTGGTCTTTGGAGTCTCTTGGTGGAATAATTCTGTATTACGAGAATTTTGCCTAGGAACACGAAATTTCAAAACGGACAAGAGAGGAGGACAATCAATACTATTGTGCAGTAAGGTGACAAAATGAAAAAAGTATATAAAAAATTAATTTAAATGAAGTTTTTGATCATTTGCTTAATTCTTATGTTGGTTTAGGCAATGGTTTTAAGAAATTTTGTAATTTTTTCTGCTTGGCAGTTTTTAAAGGTTCCTTCAATTCGGACTGATATTAAGCAATGACTCTAGCAATTTGTCTTTAAAATAAGACTTCGTTCCATAGATGGATCAATTTTCATAAATAAAATCACAATGCTCATTAGCCATTCTTAAACCTTCACTAAGAATTTTCAAATTGAATGTCACGTTTCCAGTGCTCGTTGAAGCCTCTTCCTCAATAGGCTGTAAATTTAACATTTCCTCCAAGTTGTTTTCAGTCAAATCTTCATCTTGCGATTGAAGCCACATCTGAATGTCACTTGATTCCATCCATTCAAACTCATCTCGTTCTATTGCATTCGCAATTTCAGCTATGTTTGCAGTCAAAGTTTGAATGTGCACAGATTCTTCGTCATTTTCTGCAGTCAGAGTATGTCACAGATTTTCCAGCATGAATTCTATGTGTATGGCTTCAGTTCTTCCAATGATCACTTTATATTTGCCAAGCATTTTGCTGGATGTCAAAATCCTTCCAGCATTCCATAGCATTCATATCAAGATCCATTCTACATCATCCAATATGATTTTGAGGGTTCGTCTAATGTAATAGAGCCTCAAGGCCTGGATTATCTCTTGCTCCATAGGTTGAAGCAAGGCGTCATGTTGGGAGGAAAAAATGTCACTTTATATTTGGATGCATAATTTCCAGTTCGAGAGGTTAACCTGGTGCATTATCCGAAACTAGATCTGCTCAACGTCTATATTCTTTTTTGAAAATAAGTTTCAACTTCCGAAACAAAAAAATTCCGGAAGCACTTACGAAAAAGAGCTATTAGATCCGCGAATATAGAAATCTATTGCCGCGAATATAGAAATTGGGTTGCATTTTTTCAATCCGCGAATAGTGAAAACACGAATAAAGGAAGCGCGAATAAGGAGCTTTTACTGTATTTCACGTTCAATTTCTCAGTAATATTTATTGTTTGTTCTTTTTTTTTTTTCAATTTTTATATTATTTTTCTCTGTTTCTCAATTCAGTGAACCTACAGTTTAACGCCAGTTCCGAACGGCCAATAGGCTTGTAATCAGTGTACATTATCGAAGAATTATCATCATTTCAACTACTTAAATCATAGACAAACACTCCCACATGCCTTCTATGGGTCTCGAACCCGAATCCTACAGCACCATAGTCGGGGTTTCTTATTTCAATGGGGGGTTTTCATTTATTTTCACTTAGACTCGTTTTCTTAACTTGTTTTCTATTTCATAAAGTTTGTTCCTCATTGTCTTTCCGTAATTTCTCGTTATAAGTGAATGGACCTTATCGATCTGCTGATTAATAGTTTCATACACAGCCCAAAATTACGTTTGTATCAAACTTTTTGTCGGAATTTGCAGCCGAAACGCACCTCTTCCTGCGATTTCGCCGAAATATACGGCTTTAAAAGGAACGTGTCATCGTGGAACCGGAATTTGTTTCCGAGATGCTGCAAGCGTCAACCAACCGTTGCCATGACGACCGGTTCGTAATTATTTCAAAAGGCATGGATTTTGATGGTGCTCCAGTTCCATCGTCGAAGCTATTTTTAGCATATGTCTCTTTTCAGTTAAGATTTTTAATTATTATTCAATATTTTTGAGAAGTGTCAAAATCTGTCGTGGTTAAGTTTTGATTGTATCTCCATTTTTTGAACTTGTAGATATGTAGCTTTCTATTGATCTATTTCTAGTTGACATAATTACAAGAATAATAGTTGCACTGCAGTTTTCAGTGAAATTTCAGTTCCTAAAATAACAACATATCCTGCTTTTTATTCTTGTATTGAATGATACTGGTACTTAAGTCTTTCAAGTTTTTGGAGTATGTTTTAAGTCTGTTAAGTGTATTGCCTAGTTGTTCGATTTCACGTTTTACTTCTATAGCTCGAACTGAAAATTTGTATTGAAGTATAAAGGTTAATTAACAAAAAAGGAATGTACAAATAATTATTTACTGTGACGAGAAAGATAACAATGACGGGACTCGTCCCGGAAAAGTATTTGCTAGTTCAACAACTTGAAGAAATCTTATCTGTACAAAACTTACACATTAAAAAAAAAGCTAGAATAACATAAAGTTTCCCCACTACAAAAGTGAGGTAACGAAAGAAATCAATAAAATAAACTCTCTTACTAGAAATCAAGGCCTATGCTAAAAGGGTATGTAATTACAATTACCGAGAAGGATTTAACCCTTAATTGTTTGAAAGATGATTCACAGAATCATCTGGTATAACTTTTCAGGTATCAAAAATGTTACGACAATTGAATGACTCTTTGAATTGAATAATTAAGGGAATTCCAAATTCCTATAATTCGAAAGGTTCCAAGTACTAACACGAGCATCATTGAAATGTTTTTCACTGATGTAAGACACCAATGAATTATTATTATTACTTTATTCATTGTGTTTCTCTCAAATTCTATAAAATATGACAGTTATTTTCAAATATCTTAGTTTTACCATCTAGTGACGGTTTCTGTTAATGGGATACTAGAGATTCCCTCATTTCAAGCCATTTGAAAGTGATTTTATTCGTTTCATATTTCATGAATTTCATATATTTTGTGAGTGCATTCCACAAAATTTTTTATTCATCGGGTAATATCAACTTTTGGGCGACCCTCTAGAAATCATACCAATTTCGTCATACATTGATATAATAGAAACTTCCAACTTTTACAACGAAATATGTATTTTGAAGAATTAAAACGACAGGTTGCGTTTTAAATAACGAAGCTTAAGAGACTTTAAATAAAGCGGCAACATTGCTCAGCTGAAAATTATTTGAATCGATAAAGCACAGTTGATTACAAAGAACCAAAATTTCGGAATAGTACTCGTATTGCTTTCTGTGATTTTATATGTATATATCGTTCGATTGGCGTCCCACGTTGGGCGCCAAATTGTTATGAAGTTGTTTGAAGTTTTAAAATAATAATTTCACTGAAGTAATTATTAACGGATAATTGATTTTTCAATTTAGAAATATACAAAACGTGAGTTGTAAGTCAACCCATTTAAGTTGTTTTTTTTCCATCGTAGTTGAGTTGGGACAAGGGTGCGTAGAATTTTAGCGTAAATTTGAGGGTAATAGGATGGGAACCCCTGATTTAGAATTACCTCTCCGAGTTTCGAGATCGATTTGTTTTCTCTATATTTTCGCAAAAACGCATATTCATGTTTCACGCGTTATTTATGCGTTTTCATTGGATCTTCGCTATGGATCATTTACATGGCTCAAGTCCATCCTATCATATTTCAAGTGCCAGAAGTTCTTTCAGTTTCAATTATTTCTACGTGGTGATCAATAGTAAAGCATGCCAACTTATGTTCAGTTTTCATTGTAACTGGTTGAAGTGCGAAATTCTGCGTCACCCGTTTCAAATAGATATACATATATCTGAACGTCGTCGGGAAGTCTGATGATGGTGAGTGGATAGAAGAATCTTTTTCGTATAAGTATATTAGTTAAAACGTCGCGTACGAGGCTCCAGATACGTCCGCAACCGTATGCAGTGTCGCCGGCACATGGAAAAAAAGAATTAGGACCGCATTCCTAGAATGCCGCCTCTGTCAGGAGATCGCATTCTATCCTCTTCTTTCTTCAACTATGAATTAGACGGCCATGACCATCAGTGGTGCTCTAACGATAGGCATATTGATGATACTCTTTCGTACGTTCAAATACAAAGAGAGAGGGAGAAAGAGATTGATACTCTACGATTTCCTCACGTTTGTATCCCGAATAAGTTAGATTTTCGGAGTTTCTATCGAGAATTGCTTGATCGATTGACGAGACGAATATCTTGTCTATTTTCAAGGGTTTCGTTTTGTATTGATAATAAAAAAAACGTGTGGCACTCGGGGGACCGCGGTAAATCTATTGCATAGCGTTTTGTATCAACTTATGCAATTATAATTATTTATCAATTTTTTATTTATGTAGTATTTTTTTTGATATTAACAAGTTACACTTTTGAGCGTAGTGACTTATAAGAAAACAAGTTTTTTTCTTTTATTGAATAAATGAGAAGTTAATATCGTTTAAAATATTTTTATTATCTTATAATAAATGCAGGCGATTCAGGAATTTTTATCATTGAAACTATAGGTTTATGGTAACTGAAATAAGAAACATAAGTTTGAGACTTGATATCCTCTAAATATCTAAAAATACCGCGTCAATAGTGGTCCCGTATTTTGTTGTAGATTCTTGTGGATCTTATTCATTTTCAAATTCAATTTTTCCGAAAGAAAAGTTGTCAACCGCTCTGATTTTTTATCAGCGAAGTTGATTTTCAAATCGCCAGCCAAGATAAGTGGAAAATTTATTACCATTTGTACCAAGTATTTTCCACCCTTCTTCAGTGTAGTCCAGTAAAGTGCTATGAATAAAATACTCTACCACGTCCAATTTTGGATTCGGAGAAATGTAAATTGCTACCATAACTATGTGTAGGTCATTTCTAAGTTTGGGTAAGCAGGCACAAATATCTCCAAGAAATGAGCACCTAACATTAACATTATTATTTTGGTAAATAGCTACCCCACCTTTTTGAACAGTATCTCGTTTGAATTGAACAATACATTTGAAATTAGGTATTTCAATCGGATTATCATGCGCCATGCAAGTTTCGGTATACATAGGTACACGTTAAGCGAACTCTCGGTCGAGCTACATGGTAAGGTTTTATTTTCGTTACGGAATTTCTTGATTCGGTCGGCGCGCTCAAAGCCAGTGATAAAAGCTATGCAATAGCTTAAAAATAATTCGTAGCGCAATCTATGTTTTCGGTTTCACCTCTTTAATTTTAACGCTCGGTATTTGAGATGATGCATCCAAGTTTCGCCCTGTGTGTATATGTTCAACAATATCTTAATTATTAGAATATTTTAAAATATTAATGAAAATGTAAATGAAAAATTTGAACGACATATAACGGAAAGTGGTTATGTTTATGACGTATTTATAGAGCATACACTTTTCAATATTTACCAGTATACTTGCCACCTTTGAAATAATTGAAACGAATTATTCTTATATTTTAAATACTAGTAGGTACTCTCTACCTCTTAGAATAATTTCTTCGTGTATATTTTATCAAAACTATATAAATGACGTGCAGCTAACTCCGTATAATAACCTTTGTTTTATTTTGCAAATTTCTGGTGAAATTTGCAAAATAGAGTTTTTGTCACATATTTCAATTACCAATCCATCATTCCATGTTAAAATAATGAATTTATTATGAATAATACCCGACATAAATAAATGTATTTATGTCCCTTTGTTATATTGTTAAAATATCCTTTCATATATTCTAACGTGATTCATTTATTTTTAACTTAATCGTCACGTCAAATGAGTTTTCATCAATCAATTTTCTTGTGGGACTTATTCTATATATAATTGACCAGGTTTCTAACCTAATTCAATAAATTTTGTGTAACACTGATATTCTAAGAAATGTTGTGGAAGTAATTTATTTTAACACAACATTCGCAGTTCTGAAGTAAGCATTCTTCTTAACATCATTTCTAAACAACCAAATCATTGCGTGTGAAATTTCAGAAAAAAGCCATATTAATTGAGTGATTTTTCGTACATATTTTTTTAAGTTGTAACTATAATACTATCTATTATAATGTACGATAAAATACGTCAAAGTAACTGTTTTATTTCTTTTCAGGTAAGCATCTACAAAGACTTGTTTTCCTAAAATCTGAAGATCTGCTTGCAGGAAGTGTGGTATGTATGGAAGTTGAATGATTTACATACGTTATTGCTGATAAGTTTCGGTGGAACAGAAAATTTCAGAGTAGTTGAGAGTTTCTTTCATAGTGATAGATTATTTTTTAACTGAAAGTTTAACTTTTGAAAATGACGCAATACCCCGAACATTTGTGTAAAACTAAGCAGAGTTTATTCCATTTATATCAAACCATATTTCACCAACAACTAGTGAATCAATTAACTCATTATTGAACAAGAAAGTCACTTGTACGCTTCAACTTTGCGTCATATTCCAAGCAACGCATGACAATCAGACCTACTTAACAGTAGGCCGAAAGAGTACCATCAAAACTAAAATCACTCCTCTCGCCCTTTCTGACTAAAATATATGAGAATTAAACCAAATTATAACGTTATAAAACGATAAAAACACAAAACATCGATCCGCAAAAAACGGAATTAAAATATGAACACAATAAAGTCACTAGTAACCATTAATAAATAATAACAAGTGTCAATGTTGAACGATAACATCAGAAGACTTATTGGAGATTTGGTCATCACGAAAGAGAAATTGTTTATAACCCAAGATTGTGATAATTTCTGAAAATGAGTGCTATTCAAATGAAATGAATAAAACTTGAGAAATTACGGAAAGACAATGAGGAACTAACTTTATGAAATAGAAAACAAGTTGAAAAAGCGAGTCTAAGTGAAAATAAATGAAAACCCCCCATTTAAATTGGAAACCTCGACTATGGTGCTGTAGGATTCGGCGTTGGAGGCGTGTGGGTGTGTTTTTATCTATGATTTGAGTAGTTGAAATGATAATAAATAATTCATGGAAAATGTAAACTCAGTACAAGCCTATTGGGCGTTCGGAACTGGCGTTAAACTGTAGGTTCACTGAATTGAAAAAAAATAAAAATCTAAAAATTAAAAAAAGAACACAATAAATATCACACAGAAATTAAAAGTGAAATACAGTAAAAGCTCCTTATTCGCTCTTCCTTTATTCGCGTTGTCACTATTCGCGGATTAACAAAATGCAACCTAATTTCTATATTCGCGACAATAGATTTCTTTATTCGCGGATCTAATAGCTCGTTTTCGTAAGTACTTCCGGAATTTTTTTCTTTCGGAAGTTGAAACTTATTTTAAAAAAAAGATTATAGACTTTGAGCAGATCTAGTTTCGGATAATGCACCAGGTCAACCTCGCGAACATGAAATTATGCATCCAAATATAAAGTGACCTTTTTTCCTCCCAACATGACGCCTTGCTTCAACCTATGGAGCAAGACATAATCCAGGCCTTGAAGCTCTATTACATTAGACGAACTTTCAGAATCATATTGGATGATGTAGAATGGATCTTGATATGAATGCTATGGAATGCTGGAAGGATTTTGACATCCAGCAAAATGCTTGGCAAATATAAAGTGATCATTGGAAGAACTGAAGCCATACACATAGAATTCATGCTGGAAAAACTGTGGCATACCCTGACTGCAGAAAATGACGAAGAATCTGTGCACATTCAAACTTTGACTGCAAACATAGCTGAAATTGCGAACGCAATAGGACGAGATGGCTTTGAATGGATGGAATCAAGTGACATTCAGATGTGGCTTCAATCGCAAGATGAAGATTTGACTGAAAACAACTTGGAGGAAATGTTCAATTCACAGCCTATTGAGGAAGAGGCTTCAACGAGCACGGGAAACGTGACATTTAATTTGAAAATTCTTAGTGAAGGTTTAAGAATGGCTAATGAGCATTGGGATTTTATTTATGAAAATTGATCCATCTATGGAACGAAGTCTTATTTTAAGACGAATTGCTAAAGTTATTGCTTAATATCAGTCTGAATTGAAGGAACCTCTAAAAACTGCCAGAAGAAATTACAAAATACTTTGAACCATTGCCTAAGCCTGAATATAATAATTTAGCAATATGATCAAAAACTTCAATAAAATTAATTTTTTTAGATACTTTTCTGCATTTTTTCACCCAGGGACGTATCCGCTATAATCTCATATAAATTACCATTCCATATTCACGGTTTCTGTATTCGCGGCATATTTTCGGAACGTATACCCCGTGAATAAAGAAAAGCTTTTTATTAGCGGGGTACAGAAAAAGCTACTGTATAAAATAGAAGAAAAAAAGAATGATATTCAATTTAGCATTGCATTGGTCTGTTTTTACAAGAAGTACGGAATTTTAGTAAGCTCTGCGAACTGGACGAACATTTGGTGTTAAATTCGCCAAACCTGAACTGTTTCTCCTTCGTCGATCTTTTGCGGAAAGTGAAACTATTCATTTCGATACGTTAGATTGAGGTATTTTTCGATGCCCGTTCTGTTCGTTTCACGCGAAGAAAAAGCAATGTGATCGACCGTTCCGAACGTTGCGCACGCCGACACAACCAGTTTTGTGGAACCGTCACCGACCGCGCGGACCGAGAGAGCGTTCCGCTCTCGGACGGAACGCGTTCGAACTTAATGAAGACGTAAACTTTTGATTTTTTCTCGTTCCAGCGGACCGCCAATTTTTTTCTCGCCTTCTGGCGAAAAACAACAAGTTTTCAGATTCTCGGAATGGCGAACGTTCGTAAGTGGAAATCCAAGGAGAACACGATTTTTTTCCTGTAATTTTACGAAGCTAACGTTGAAAAGTATCCAATTTTTACAATTTGCCGTAACAAGGTTTTATTTAATTGCTGTCGCCGTTGATGTATTTAGACGCGTAATTCAGTAGGTTTATGATTGTAATAATTATTTCAATTTATCCGAAATAATCGATTTGAAATTATTACATCAAAATTACACTTTGAAATGTTCACAATTATAAATATGTATTAAGAAGTTACGACTTAGGTTTCTTACTTTCGTCCATCATCGGTAACGTGAAATTTGCGTTGAAGGTTTTCATGAAAATTCCAATGGGAAAAAGAAATGAGACGAACTGAACAGCAAGGAACACAGAACAAATTCTTTGAAATACAGATAAATAAAAAATGAAGACTTGAAGATAAATAAGAAGTGAAGACGAAAATCGATTTCAAATTCAAATGAATGGAAAAGCATACTAAAAAGTATAAAATATATATATATATATATATAAATATAAAAAACTAAAATGCAAATATAGAGCAAAAGCGAAAAAATAAAATTGAAAAATAAAAACAAATTATTCACTGGCAAAAAAGAAAAATGATATTCAACGTATTATTGGTCTTTTTTATAAGTAGTACAAAATTATCAAAGCCAACATTGTGATATATATACGAGGGTGAAGTGAAAAGTTTTTCACCACACCTAGGTGACTTATGTTATTACGTGATTTCACTTAATTAGAAGACCGCAGATTGGAAGTGCATAAGATAACTGAGACCTGTAGGACGTTACCTGAACTGTTCCTTAGACTTGGGTTCGCCACTACACTCCTGAAAATAAAGAACAGTGGTTTGGAAAGGGAGAACCAACTCCAAAGATGGCAAAAACAATTTTATCGGCAAACAAGATTATGACTACTGTTTTTTGGGATGCGAGCCGAATTATATACTTGATAATATATATATATATATATATACGTGATAATCACTTGTCAATGAATCAACGCAGACTTATTGCAACGTTTGAAGGACGAGGTGTAAATGTGTACGTGTTCGGGCAAACGAATTGAAGTTTGAATTGATGTCGCATCTTCCTACACTCTCCAGGCCGAGCTCCCAACTACTATTACCTGTTTCGTAACCTCAAAAAATTGCTTGTTGGTAAAACATTTGAGAGCAACGAATAAATTATCGAAACTATAAATCAGTATTTTCAGGAGCTTGACAATATACGTTTAAAACTGCTACAACTAAACCAGAAGATCGTTATGAGAAATGAATCAGTGTTGATCGAGATTATGTTGAAAAACAAAGCAAAAAAATGTTTTAAAACATCGTTTTTCGTGGTCAGACCGAAACTTTTCTTCCCACCCTCGTATATATATATATATATATATATATATATATATATATATATATATATATATATATATATATATATATATATATATATATATATATATATATATATAATACTATTATATAACTATTTCGTCGATTTTATTTGGGTACAGCGCAAATAATATCGTCGACGAACTTCCACAAAAGATATTTCAGAGGATAGATTAGGTATACATCAGGTTAAAAGATTATAGATTGTACGATAATTGGGGACAGATTTTCACGCGTGCTTCAGAAACTTGTTGATAGTACACGCCATCAATCAAAAAATAATTACTGTGGAAAAAAAAATGTCGATAATTTTAATATGGTTTCGAGGGATATAATTGTGACATTTTTGATTGTGTCCTAAAACAAACAAATTATTTTTTTGCCAACATTCCATCGAAATTTTTTGGCAAGGTAAGCAAGTCCCATTCCTAATTATTATTACGAAAAGTTTGGTCAAAGAGTAATATAGTAAAGAGGTACAGTGAATAAAAATAATTGAACACGTCTTTTTACGTTTGCATAATATTTGTAAGTAAAATACAACTCAATAAGTTCTTATGATTTTCGTATACAACGCTCGAAATGAGACGTAACTCCATTCTTTAAAGTAAGACTACACATTGAGGTAAAATATTATAAACATATAAGTATTGATTTTCCTACTATCCATTCTCCCTAGGTAGGACCTAGGAAGGACCTTCAAATCCTGGATTAAACAAACTCTCAGTAACCGTAAACGCCTCGCATCATGAGTCCAAAAAAATACTTTCTTGTACTACTTGACAAATGGACATTAGGATATAAATGTTCAAATTCAAAATGACCACGTAAAATAATATAAATATCCTTAGAAATATGTTTTTCCTAGGCCCATTCAACTACTATGAAATAGGATATAAAAGTTCAAATCCAAATGACCACGTAAAATAATATAAATATCCTTAGAAATATGTTTTTCCTAGGCCCATTCAACTACGACCGTAGCTATTAATCTTGTTAAATACGTTATTAATGATTGGATTCCCGTTCGTGGCGACGCGCAGTAAGGAACAAATTAAACGTGGACTTTTAAACGTCCCCGTGACTGAATTACTCAATCGTCTGCGAGCGTGCTTCTACTCTGTTTGGGACACCTTTGTTTCTTTTTTCTATGGCAATTACGTACGTACGATACGTCGCGAAAATTTATGCGATGCAAGTGACGCGTTAGCACCTAAATGTCGCTTATTCGGTGAGAAGAAAGAGAAACGAATTGAAGTACCGGGGTAACTTGATAAATTTTCGACTAGAAGAAGTGCAATTTCAATTCGAAGTTATGATTTCGAACTGTGAAACTGAAACTAGATGAATTAGATAAATAAATATTGTTTTATGTTGAATTATAACTAATTATCAATTGGTTATTAGATATCTTATAATATATCTTAATCCAATAAAACCTATATGAAGATTGTTTTTTTACAGGTATAGAACGTTAAATTGCAATAAAACAACGATGGATCATTCGATTGACAAGAATTTTTTTTTATTCTAAAGATAATCTTGTGGCATTACATTTTAAATATGATTTCTGGCATATGACCGCCACGTCTGGCTCGGATGTAGTCCAATCTGGACTTTTTCCAACATTTATGGCCGTATATCGGCAATAACACGGCGAATATTGTCTTCCAAATGGCGAAGCGTTTGTGGCTTATCCGTATAGACCAATGACTACATATCCCCACAGAAAGTAGTCTAGCGGTGTTAAATCACAAGATCTTGGAGACCAATTCACAGGTTCAAAACGTGAAATTAGGTGGTCACCAAACGTGTCTTTCAATGAATCGATTGTGGCAGGAGCTGTGTGACATGTTCCGCCTTTTTGTTGAAACCACAGCTCCTGGACATCAAGGTTGTTCCATTCAGGAATGAAAAAGTTAGTAATCGTGACTCTATACCGATCACCATCGACTGTAACGTTCTGGCCATCATCATATTTGGAGAAGTACGGACCAATGATTCCACCAGTCCATAAAGCGCACCAAACAGTCAGTTTTTTTTTGGATGTAACGGTGTTTTGATATACACTTGAGGATTATCTTCACTCCAAATGCGGCAGTTTTGTTTATTGACGTAGCCGTTCAACCAGAAGTGCGCTTCATCGCTAAACAAAATTCGCTTATGAAAATCGGGAATCTACGCCTTGCTTGATGATCGTTTGGCTTCAATTCTTGCACGGGTTGGATTTTGTAAGCACGCAAACCAAGATCCTTTCTCAAAATCTTCCATAAAGTGGATGGGCACAGATTTAATTCCTGTGCTCGATGGCGGATGGAATCATTCGGGTCTTCCTCAATGCTACGCTCTGAAGTAGCAATAGCTACTTCTGTACACATCGTACGGCGTCTGTGGGGATGCGAGTTATCAATAAGAGTAAAGGTGGTGCGAAAACGTTCCATGGTTAATCGAATTAACTGCTCTGATGGGCGATTTTGTCGACGATAAAATGGACGTAGGGCGCGATACATATTCCGCACAGAACCATTATTTTCGAAATAAAATTGCACTATTTGCAAGCGTTGTTCAGGCGTGAGTCTACTAATGATGAATTGCCAAATCAAACTGAGAATAAATCACTTCTCAGCTGTTAAATCGGTCGCCATCTTCAACAGTAATGCAAACTTAAAGTTCTATACCTCTAAAAAAAACACCGTTACAAGCAAATAAATATATAATGAAACCTAATAAATGATCTATTTAAAATTTATTGCTTGTAACTTGAACAAATTGCAGGTGGCCAAATACTTTTGAGCGGTAGGTGTATGTTGCTTTACTAACTTTTGAGGTGTAGGCTCTATGAATTTTAAACCAATTTACTTTTAGAATAATTACCTAGCAACTTTACATTTGTTTATATATCCTGTCGACGCGCTTAGCACAATCTCCAAAATATGTCCCCGTTGACCTCGATCTGCGTAAAATGGATATATGGGGAAACGGTGCTTCCGAACGGTGGCGGCGACGGCGCTGCCTCCTCTCGGCAACGTCGCCCCGGTGCGCCAGTTCAGTTCACGTGTACACCACCGTTCACATTTCGATTCAGTACATCGTCCGAATACGGCCGTAATGGAACTAGCTCCGTTGATTTGCGCCCGGCGATGGGCCGCCGGTCGCGGCCAAAAATCAAAATGATCCAACATCAGGAAAATATTCGGGACGACGACGTCCTATAATTGTTGTAAAAAGACGCGTTCACGTTTCAATATCAGTCGGGTTTTTCAAAATAATTCCTAGATATTTATGAGACCCTGGTTGTATTTCAATTAATTCCAACGAATTACTCGATGTGTTTTGGTAAAGGTGGTTTTGATAATGGGACGTGTGTAATGTGAATTTACGAAGGAATTAGCTGTGTTCAATTTAAAACATCTTTATCGATAACATATGGCTGTCGTTTAAAACTTAATTAGATAAATAATTGTTTAGAATAAGAAAATTTTTAACAAAGAAATGGTAAATGCAGCTGTGAACGAATGTAGGTATACATAATGAACTGTAGCTAAAGTTCCAATAGCATCAAATATTTCTACAAACGTTTAAATTCAGTTTCGATTGATGTTAATAATAACGGCTATAGTTTTTTGTCTTCTACTCCCTTTTAGTCTGCTACTGGTTTCTTGTTTCACGTTTTGAAACAATTTTTGTTCTTGAATCAATTAAAAAATGGTGTTGATAATTTCTATGAATTGTGTACGAATTTATTCATATTAATGCCAACTTAAGATCTGACTGGTTCTTTCTTCAGTAGGAAATACTTAAATTATATATGTTATTATTTTATACGAATATGAAGAAACGTTTATCTCATTCACTTACTTGTACTTTATAGTTGATGATAGATCATAATGAAACACAATGATTATAAGTGTTTTCTATGTGTTAAATATGTATTGTTGGTATGGTTAAATTAACAAGTTAGTGACTAGACAAGGTACAGACAATATTTCTGAAATCACAGTATTGACCTGACAATTTAGTGTTTATTGAACTTGTAAACAATGTTGATTTTTATTAATTTACTTAGATATTTTTATATCTCGTAATAACTTGGATATATAACAGTTTTTGTATTCAAAGTGGGATTTATTTTACCTTTATCAGGAAAACTATCGCCAGAAAAGATATATGTATTATCGAAAGATTGTGAGTAAAGAGTACGTATATAATAACTGAGATTCTTGGACATCCACTTGGTGAAACGTCATAAAAGCTAAAGTTTGGACATCAAAATGAAAAAACTTGTCTTAAAGTTTCACTTTATTAAAATATTACTACGTTAATTTACATGTTTCGAGTTGCGAGTCTTGATAATAACTTAACGACTCGAAACGTGTCGACTATTTTTGTCTACTAATTTTTCAGTATATTAAAAATTACCAGGTGAAAGATAGCCGACATCGAATTATGAGTGTTGATAATGGGTTCAACTCGAAAAATGTTTTCACCTAGTAATTTTTCACTGTATTAAAAAATTATTATTTGAAAGACACTCGACATGTTTCGAGTTATAAATCTTTAATAATGAGTTCATGACTCGAAACGTGTCGTTTATGTTTTATCTAGTAATTTTTCATTATATTGAAAAATTGCTAGATGAAAGACATTCGACATATTTCGAGTTGTTAACTCATTATCAAGACTCATAACTCGAAACATGTCAACTGTCTTCAATCTACTAATTTTTTGATATAGTGAAAAATTACTAGGTGAAAAATAGTCTACATGTTTCGAGTTTTGAACTCATTATAAAGACCTATAACTCGAATCATGTCGATTACTTTTGATTTAGTAATTTTTCACTATATTGAAGAATTTGTAGAAAGACACTTGATATGTTTCGAGTTGTTAACTCATTATCAAGACTCATAACTCGAAACGTGTCAACTGTCTTTCACCTAGTAATTTTTTAACGAAGTGAAAATTTACTAGGTGAAAAATAGTAAACATGTTTCTAGTTGTTAACTCATTATCAATACTCATAACTCGAAACATGTCAACTGTCTTTCACCTAGTAATTTTTTAACGAAGTGAAAGATTACTAGATGAAAAATAGTCAACATGTTTCGAGTTGTTAACTCATTATCAATACTCATAACTCGAAACATTTCTTCCATCTAGTAATTTTTTAATATTTTAATATAGTGAAAAATTGCTAGGTAACAATAGTTAACATGTCGATTATTTTTGATCTAGTAGTTTTTCACTATATTGAAAAATTACTAGGTGAAAGAGACTCGACATGTTTCGAGTTATGTCTTGATAATGAGTTTACGACTAGAAACGTGTCGACTATTTTTACTTAGTATTTCAATAATTTAATAATTTCACTATATTTAAAAATATCTAGGTGAAAAACACTTGATATGTTTCGAGTTGTTAACTCATTATCAAGACTCATAACTCGAAACATGTCAACTATCTTTCACTTAGCATTTTTTTAATATAGATAAAAATTACTGGGTAAAAAATAGTCAACATTTTGGGGTTGTGCCGACTATTTTTTTTTCTAGTAATTTGTGACTATATTGAAAAATTACTAGGTAAAAGACACACGACATGTTTCGAGTTGTAAGTCTTGATAATAATTCACGAACCGACACTTGTCGGCTATTTTTTACCTTGTAATTTGTCGCTATATTGAAAATTTAGTTGAAGTAAAATTTTGTTTATAGTTTCAAGTTCAAACCTTGTGTTTAGGTATATAATTCCCACTTTATTTTGCCTATATATCTCTTTTATAGTTTTCCTGAATTCTTATTTCATGAGTGATTAAAATTGAATATAATTCTATTAATTGACAGGATCAATTAACTTTGAACGCAAACTAAATATTTTCAGCTAAAACGATTGACATTTATATAATTGAAATTGACATTGAAATCCCCATTTTCAAATGACAGTGGACTTGACATTGTTTGTGAATGTTGGTTGTCAATAAGAATAATTACTTAAACGGGTTTAATATTTCATTGAGTCGTAAGCTCTAATTTATGTCTAATTATTGATTAAGCGTCAGTTACCTTGTTTCTTGGCCAGTCAAGTATCAGTTTACGAATTATTGTCGGCCACATCCACATCATATTTTCATTGTGTAGTAGTTAGGTTTGGTTATACATTCTCGTAATTTTTCCCTAATTCGCCAAAAGACGTATAATTCAACAATTCGTATTATTTAGGTATTTAAGGGTGGGTTTAGTCAGTCAGATCTTTTGTTCCGTCTTTGAAAACGACAAAAGTAGTATTAATTTACTAAAATTGCATACAAGGTTTTCTACATTCATTAAATCTTTGTCCTATAATGTAGAAGTTCTATTTAGATTTGCTCAGCTCTTCAATATGAACTAAATGAAAAAATTCTCTTAAAAAATAAACGAAATGAATAACATTACGACATTTGTTCCTTCAACTAGCCACCAGTTTGGTAGAAGCGATACACGAGCCCTACGTAGATGATCCCATGAGATATGGACTGGCCAAGCCGATCGGGAGATCGCGTCGCGGCCGGCCTCGAAATGGTGGTTTTTTGGCGCGCTTTCCCTCTCCAATGCTCGTGGGCGACATCCCCATCGATCCGGCTTTGAGCACTATTTGCGCGGGTGGCCAGAATGGTGGGAGCCCGGGACTCCCACCGCCGATTAACGGCGTCATGTCGACGTCGAAGAACACGTGCTCCTTCGACGTGCGTATGGGAATGGCGTCGCCGCATCTGGATCCGACGCTCATGTGCTCGCCGTTCGGGAGTCCGATTTACAGGTGGGTTCCGATGAATTGTTGGACGCCGCGGTGAGGCCAACCATAATGTATTGCATACGATATTTGAGCGAAAATTTCACTTGGTTCTCAAGAGAGTCGTACGAGTGTATATCTTGCATGCAACTTGAGGTATAGAAGTGTGCACGACTTATCAGTCAAGTAAACATGATTAAAAACGAAACAGTCATGCTTACTTTTCGTGTTAAGTTTGATTTGTTTCTGTTATGTTCGATTAAAGAAGCCCACTTTTTCAATATTTTTGACCGGGTCAGTTTAAGCTCCAAGGAAGAGTGAAAGTCACACAAGCTATTTACATACGAGGTCTGTTCAAAAGAAAAGGTGAACTTTTCTTTTGTCCCCTTCAAAGTAATCCCTCTCATATAATTTGACAGAGTGACGTATAAATTGCAGCTATCTCGATGGCTCATCTTGGCGAATCGGCATATGCTACATTCGGCGACGCTGTATTTTGAAATTTTAAAGTACAAGACACCGCCATATCTTTATAAGATAATATTTCATTCAGATGTACATACGTTGAATGTAAGAAGTAAGGGTGCTGCTTACCCCACCACAACACCGTGCTGCCATATTTCAGATAAGCTTTACATACCTACGACATTTGTAGGACTATGTTTTGTTGCAAACATTTAAAATGAACTCATCTTTAGTAAGATTTATTTACTGCGGAATTTAGGAGCTATTTGTCCAATAGTCAATAAGACTAGGACATAGAGTACGGTGTCAATTATATTTTTGGTGATTTTCTGTTTTTGTTTCTTTTTGTTTCGGTATGCGAGAATATTAGATTAATAGAATTTCTAATTTTTTTTTATTAAGATTATAGTGGAAGGGTCTTATGGAAGATAAGTCTTAATTGAATACGATCTTACTTATTGTGAATGGAATAATTTTAGTTTAAATTAGTTTAGTTTAGTTGTAGTTCTTTTCACAATAAAACACATATTATTATTATAATGCACTTATGTCAGCGGTTCTTCTAATCCTCGAAGCACTTCTGAAATGAGCTTTTCGGTATGGCCATCAGCTCGTGCGTTGATTTCGATTTTACCTCATCAATTGTGGCAAAACGCTTTTCTTTCATTGGCCCCTTCAGTTTTGGGAATAGGAAAAATTCGCAGGGAGTCAATTCTATGGAGTACGGTGGTTGAGGCATGTTTATGGTGTTTTTTATCGCAAAAAATCACGAACAAGCGTTGATGTATTTGGTCTATTATCGTGATGCAGAATCCATGATCTGTTTTCCCACAATTCCGATCGTTTGAGCCATTTCGAGAGATAAGCTGCTCACAAAATTCATCCTTCAACATGTCCATTGTTTCACGAGCTGTGTGGCATGTGGTACCGTCTTGATGAAACCACATGTTAACCAAGTTTAACTCGGCCAACTGGGGCAAAAAAGAGTGACGTATCATGGCTCGATTTCGTTCGCCGTTGACGGCAAACTTTCTTCCACGGTCCTCTTTGAAGAAAAATGGACCGATGATGCCACCAGCCCATAAACCACACCAAACTGTCGTTTTTTCGGGATGCATCGGTAATTCTTGTATGGCATGTGGCTGTTCATCACTCCAGATGCGACAGTTTTTTTTATTTACATATCCGTTAAGCCAGAAATGAGCCTCAACGCTGAACACAATTTTTCGATAAAACAGCGGATTTTCATTAAGCTGTTCTAAGGCCCATTTACCAAAAATTAGACGTTGTGGTAGGTCAGTAGGTTCCAATTCTTGCAGAAGTTGAATTTTATAGGCTTTCAAACGCAAATCAACACGTAAAATTTCCCATGTGGTTGAGTAGTACATGCCCAATGGCTGAGAACGGCGACGAATTGACATTTCACGATCCTCATTAACACTGTACGCATGCAGTACAATGGTTTAATGTTCAACAAATTTTTGGTGATTTTGGAAATTTGGTGATAATAGCACAAATTATTGATTCACAAGGTCGATTATGACGACCATAATATGGTCGTAACGAATGATACACATTTTTCACAGAGCACGAATTTTGATAGTAAATTTCAACAATTTGCAATCGTTGCTCGCTTGTAGGTCTTTTCATGATGAAATTGCCGAGTATACTGAAAGCTTTTCATTTTGACAGATGACGTTTGGATGCCATTACCAACCAGCGCCGCCAACTTGAAAAACTTAACTCTTAAAAATCACCTTATATATATATATATATATATATATATATATATATATATATATATATATATATATATATTCGAAATTGAATACAAATTAGAGGGTCTCCGTACCTTAGTAAGTAAATCACCCGACTATGGTTCGGAAGAACTCGGGTTCGAGCCCCGCTGAAGGCATGGATGTTTGTGTTTGTCCATGATTTAAGCAGTTTAATGAATGATATATGCTGGGTAATGTACATTGATTACCAGCCCAATGGCCGTTCGGAACCGTCGTTAAACTGTTAGTCCACTGAATTAAAAAAAAAATTGTTTCCAGAAAAAATGTAACATGTGTGAGTGATGTGCACGTATTGAAAGTAGCCGATTATATGGGATCTTCAGTTTTATATGTTGATCGATCGTTTACAGTTGAAGGAACCGAAGAAAATTCTTGTCATTTACTTGCTTCGTATTATAATGCGACAATGTTATCGTGGAATGATTTTGACGAGTATTTTAATTCTTCTCACACGTCTTTCCCTTTCAGGTCACTACCCGTGCCTAGGAGACACACACCTTACTTTGGTCAACCTGATTATAGAATATATGAACTTAATAAGAGGTTACAACAGAGGACGGAGGTAAGCGTAAGTTAACTTTTTTTCATATATACATATTTAATTTAAATAACTAATAACTTCATTGATCGATTGGGCCGATACTTGATGAAAATCTAAATACATAATTTAAATGAGTTCATCTTGTTGGGTATCATGTATGTTCAAAGTCGGAAAAAAATCAAGTTGGGTACAAGTAAATAAAGATTATTAATTATAAATTAAATACTATAAAGATTAACGAAGCAAAAAATAGGAGAGGAGAAACAGTAGAATATTTAGGCATTATGTTAGACGAAAAATTGAGTTTCAATGGTAATGTTGTTTTCGTATCATCTAAAATCTCTAAAAAAATAAATTTTTGAAAAGAATAGGAAAAAACCTGTCGACATTTTATGTGAAATTATTGTTGTTCAAATCAATAATAATTCCACATTTTGAATATTGCTCCACTTTGTTATTTGGTTTGACTAAAGAAAAAATTCAACAATTACAAGTTACAGAATAGAACCATGCGAACAATTTGAAAGTGCAATAGGTATACCCTGTTAAAATTCATATTTAAAATAATAAATTAGTAACTTCCATGTAATGTAATAAAAAATGTTACATAAGGCAGTGATGTGCTATTTAGCATATGTTTATCTCTTCGAAGATGTTTAAATATTATTCAATAGAGACCTTTCTGCAATTAATGAATGGTTATATGTTCAAAAACACACGTCTGTATTGATAAAACAAAGTCGTATTAGCACTAATAGAATACTGTGCTTTACGTCCAGTATTAAATTAGCGTCCGAAGTCGTTTATAACGACGAAACGTGTCATTTTATGTATTCAATGAAAGTCTAAATCAAAAGTTCAAGTGTTAGTTACAATATTTATAACTTCATAACGGCTGGATCGATGTTTACAATTTTTGGTTATTGGATTTGTGTTCGTTCGGAATTGGATAATAACTCTTGAAATATTTAATAGTGTTGGCGTTTACTTGATGTAAATCCATTATAATTGAATATAAATTCAAATTCAAACATATGAACTTTTGATTTACACTTTATTGACTACATAGCATGACCCGTTTCGTCGTTACAAACGACTTCTTCAGTTGCTTACAGAATAATTCATTATTCTGTAATTATTTTAAATGTAAATATTACATTATTCTGTAAGCATCCGAAGAAGTCGTTTGTAACGACGAAACGCGTCATGCTATCTAGTCAATAAAGTGTAAATCATAAGTTCAAGTGTTTGAATTTAGGTTTATATTCAATTCTTAAAATATCGGAAATATTCACTTGAAACAAATGTAAAGTTACGGAATACATAGAAAATGCCCGATTTGAAATATAAAAAAATATCAATTTGATCTATTCGAAAAATCATGAAAATTGTTCGAACCGTTATAAATATTGTAACCAATCCAACATATTCCGCTATAATTTTTATCAACTAATGAAGTGATACTTTTTAGCTAAATTCAATTCATGATTTTAATCATTCTAGATCATAATGCGAAACAGAACGTGTGAGAAATTCTAGACATATTTCATTACTGCTCTCTGTATAGTACTAAGCTATAAATCGGGGAAGTGTTTTTTTTTAATTTGATTTCTGTGATTTGTTTTTGCAGAATGTAACCCCTCATGCAAAAAAATACATAGATGTATCGAAGCAAATTCTTTTTTTGTTTTGTAGTTTTTTGTACATATATTATCCTAATGAATTATTGAAATAAAAAAGTTTTTGTATCAATTTTATTACGTTAATCAAAATCATAAATTAAATTCAGCTAAGACTTGTTATGGCTTGATTTTATCAGTTTGACTGTTAGGCGGTATAAGAAGTTCCCAGGATTATTTTGTTTTATATAAACTACCTCCATCCTGCAAATTAGGTACAGGTGTTCATTGAAAGTAACCATCCTTAAGGGTTTTCGTTGGTTGAATTTAGAACACTCCACATCTCACGGAAAATAAGTTCTAAGCAAATTGATCACTATATTTCACTGTTGAATTGTAGGAGAATGGGGATTGAGGATATTGAAAACAAAGTTGTCTTCAGTTCTCAATTTTATTAGATAGTTTTCAAGAAAATTTTTGAATTAAAAAATTTTTTTTTAATATGATTCACCAATTAATTAATTGTAAAATTTTGCTGAGTAATTAGGACTATAATGTAAACGAATATTTATGACCTTGAGACACCTGTCGAATTATTTTGACTCAGAATTCGAATCCTCTAATGTCGTATCTGCATATATCTACAAATTTGATTTATGTCACTTGTCGGAAAAATTTTTCGATTCTTCATTAAATTTAATAAATCACGGAATTTATTATCTATTTCGCATTATGAAATCAGAAAATATGCATAAATTGTTTTATCAATTATTTTATGGATAAAGATATTTAGTTTAACAATTCTCAGTGAAACTTGAAAAAATTTGATTTGTACATTTTTTTAACGTTCAATAAAAAGGAACATTGGAAAAATAATTTTTCATTTTATTTACATTCATAAAGAGTTTTTTTACACACCCCTTGCCTTTATTTCGTATTTTCATTCAATCCATGTTTGTTAAAAATATGGTTGGATTTAGAAAAACTAGAAATGCAGCTATTTTATTGGCAACGTAAAAATTGTTGTTCAATGTAATTTTGTATGAATTTTTCCACCAGATACATTAGATTTTATTTGTTTTCTCCCTTCACGATTTTATCTATGTGCATTACAACATTAAGTGTAAGATTAAATTTTCAAAACTTTCACCAATAGACACTGCAAAAAAAAAATTCGCACCAATGCAAAAAACAATACAAATCCGAAATCTGGCATTTATTTTTGAATACATAATGAAAAAATTAATACAGTTCCGTAAAATGAATAAAAAACTTTCTTCAAAAACGTATGTTTCACTTCGTTTCCAGAATGTACTAAAAAGAATTTCTTTTTAAGGAAAGTGATAATTTATGGTGGGACGCCTTCGCGACGGAGTTTTTCGAAGACGACGCTTCTTTGACGTTGGCGTTTTGCTTGGAAGATGGCCCTAAACGATATAGTAAGTATGACGATGTCAATTTTGGAAATATACTTCTTAATTCTTAAAAATTCTAGCATTTTTCATATCTAATATTTTATTTAATCATTAAGAAAAATGAAAAGAAAAATATTGTAGATAAAAGAGTATTTTTTTGTATATATTTTTCTATAACACAATATATTGATTAAAATAAATTTTATTTCATCAAATTGTATACTGTAAAGTGAAATTAATTGACACTAAAACTAAAATGCATAAAACAGTAAAACTGAATGTATGCATTTGAAAAAAAAAACCAATATTGTTATGATAAAATTGAACAGTTCAACAAAAATTCAACAAAAATTCAACAAAACAGTTAAACACAGAAAGGTTGAAATTGTGACTGAAAAATGAAATAAATGACAGTAAATTGAAATTAACACACTTGGCTTAAGTTTCACTAAGTATATTAAAAACTCTATCTTTTTTCGGGTGTTAACCCATTATCAAGAGTATACAATATTACTAAGGTTAAACACCCGGAACACATGTAAAAATATTTTCATATATTTTAAGTAGTGAAACTTAAACCAAGTGCGTTAATTTAATTTATTATTTCTAACATAATGTTTCACCAAGAGATAAGCGAAACCTCCTTGTTCATCTCTGAAATAAATGAGTAAATAAGCCCTTAATTAGCATTAATTAACGTAATATCCATATCTTAAAAATATTTTTCGATAATAGCAAAAAGGTTTTCTAAACATTTAAATCGATATAATCTGATGAAGTTACTAAATGATTAAAATTATACGGCATATTTTAGTCTTAAATACATCATCAGATCTAAATATTTGCATTTCATGTGAGGTGGTATATTTTATTTAAAATTGAGTTGATTTATATAAATTATCTTTGTTCCTATTGTAATTTGTATGCGATGTAATTCGACTATTGCGCGAGTAAACCAACCGTTCGTTTAAACTAACTAGATTTTCGCATCTTCCGTCGTGTACATTGAACTCTGACAGAAGTACCGGTGGAACTTCGTTATTTTTCCCCAAGTCGATTTCAAAATCCAAACTGCAGATTCAGCAAATCGAAACGTTCATTACAGTACAGTTATTTGGCGTCCGTTATTCACGTAACTAAAGTCGGTTGGCTTCTTTATTTCTACGTAAAGTACTGATTGAGTTTACGGATGTTACTATTCAGTGGACAGGAAAAAAGTTCCATCGATACTTCATTTTTATGAGGCTATTGTCAAGTCTTAATATACAGAGTGTTGCTCGCCGAATTGTAGTTAGAACTTGAAAATTCTCTTAAGATATTACAGCTCCTTTTTAGTTTACACATAGAATTTCAAAAACGATACAAAATTGCACTGTTCATTTCTATGTAGACGACACACAGTTCTATTGTAGTACTCCAATATAGCAGAACCATCAGACATAACTTATTTTCACATAGATGAAATGTTAGGTCCTTAATATCGTCTTTGAATACCTGTGTGCTAGTGGTGCTCACCTTGAGACACCTGGGCAGGTACCAGGAAGAAAATTCAACTAAAAATAAGATTAACTTGACTTGAATTTGCATGGCTGATTTTTGTAAATACTTCGTAGAATATTTTTCTTGAAGTAGTGTCCATGTGTCAGAACTTGGACCAAAACTTTTGTCATTTATTTGCAAACTGTACAAAAAATATATGAACTTTTGAAGGTTTATTAAACTATGGTTTTGAAGATTTAGTAAACAAATGGTTCAATTCTTATTTACATTCTCATTGACAAAGTTAAGTTCAATGATGTTCTTTCGGACAGCATTGGAGTTCATTTTGGCGTACCTCAGAGTACGGTCATAGGTCCACTGCTATTCTGCTTATACATTAATGATATTGTTTTGCATTTAAAAAAATGCTCTATACGATTGTTCGCAGAGGATACAATGATTTATATTAGTGGTAAAAATATACAGAATCTGACAGAATGGATCAATAGAGACTTGGCAGCAATAAATGAATGTAAATAACAGTTTATCGCTGAATGTAACAAAGTCTAAATTTATAGTTTTTGCTACTAGTTCTTAAGGTAAATAGTAACTAATTCTTAAGGTTTAGTACTAATTCTTAAGGTTTAGTACTAATTCTTAAGGTAAATAGTAACGAAAATTTAACTATTAAAATTGAAAACCAGATCATTGAAAGGGTAAAATTTTTTAAATACTTAGGCGTTATGTTAGATGAGGAATTGAGTTTCAATGATCATGTCGACTTTATATCGTCTAAAATCTCTAAGAAAATCAACTTTCTCAAGAGAATTGGAAAAAGTCTGACGACATATATGAAGTTATTGCTCTTTAAGTCAATAATAATGCCACACTTTGAATATTGTTCCACTCTGTTATTGGGATTGAGTAAAGAAAAACCTCAAAAGTTACAGAATAGAGCAATGGAACAATTTTGAAATGTAATAGATATACTCCAATTCAAGCATGTTAAATTATTTAGAACTAATGTCAGTTAAACAGGGATTACTTTATGCTACATGTATTATTTATATTTAAAGTTAAAAACAAATTGTTCCCATATGGAGTAAAAGAAATGTAACATGTGTCAGTGATATGCACAGTTATAATAGACAAAGACAATGAAATGCTGACAATTTCTACATGCAAGTTTGTAAGCTTTCTAAACGTAGGAATAGTAAATTTTGTGAAGGATTCAACACATTTAATAAATTGCCCAGCTCCATAAAACAATTAGTGACATTCAAACGTAAATTAGCTAAGTTCGTTTTAAACATATAATTGTGAATAATATATTTTGAACCTAAATGTATATATGACTTTGTAATAGCTATTGCTAAATAAATATTATTATTAACTTCACTCATTTTTACATTTCAAATTATGGAGTATGTTGTTAAGGTAACTATTTCAAAGTTATATTCTATCACTATGACAAATAGTGAACAAACATCCCCTAAACACAAAAATTATTCAGCCAGAATTATGAGGGCGAGAACACAATGGTCATGCATCTCAAGTCAAATATTTGAATATTTTTAAATTACCTACTGATTGCTATTCGATATTTTTAGATCTCTAATTGAATAAAACAAATTTAAACATGAAAGAGTCATCAATTCTGTCAAACGTCACAGAAGATTCTTTAGAATTAAATGTAATATTCGCTGTTTTTTTTTTGTTGAATTGAAAATTGAGATGATGTAAAAACTATGTAATTATATAAACTTCATTCCTCTACTGGTTATACAATTTGATGAAATGTTTCGGACATCTAACTGAGATGTCCGAATGTTTTTTTATGTAAGAAGAACGTTAATTTGAAATGTCATTCTTTGTATTTCCCTGGGGAACTTAAGTCATGAGTTTTGAAAAAAGTCGGAAGTATTTTGTGGCAAAATATTTTTCACTTTTATTAAAATATATTTATGCAGTCACTAAAAAAAGAAATAAAAATAAAATCAAGATAAACAAAATTTTAATTTTTAATAATATTTACAGATCTTCATTATGCATATAAATATTAAGCACAAATAGCTATTAGATTTTCCTTTGATGTCTACCTGAATTTTCAATCTCCATGAGTGTTTCATAAACTCTTTGTACAATAAGTCATTATCGATAGCTGTAATTTAACAACTAATTGCGAAAAACGACGCAAGTTTTTCTAGTCAACATATTAAAGTAGAAACATTTTTTATTCTTGAAGAATATGTATTACAAACAGTAGTTTTTGGTGGCTTAAACATCTTTTAATAAACTTTCCCATTTTGTTGATACTCAGTTCTTGCTAATACAATCTCTAGCAATATTAGAGCTAATTGATGGTATTTTTTTGCAGCAATTGGAAGGACGCTGATTCCAAGGTATTTTAGGAGTATATTCGAAGGCGGAGTGACTGAATTGTATTATAATATGAAACATCCAAAGGAGTCCTTCCACAACACTAGTATTACGTTGGACTGTGATCAGTGCACAATGGTTACGCATCATGGCAAACCATGGCAAACAAAGGTACTATAAAAATTATATTAGAATAAAATACAACTGTAATCATCATTAATATAATATCCATTTCTTTAATAAGTAACATCCTGATATACAAACTTTTAAATTAATACAGATTATACCAATTGTATATGCATATCAATAAAAAACAACCGAATAACAATTCTGGACAAGAAATAAAAATTGACAACTTCTAAATATCTACGTGACAATCATAATATACTTCGGCAGAAACAATCCAATGGAACCGACATGTATAATAACTTACCGAAAAAATTCATTCATCTCAGACTTTCTCTATATTCCAGAATAGTATTAGAACATATTTTCCAAACATTAAAAAATTTTTTGTAACTATTTCTTTTAAAAATGTTAGAGATACTCTGTGATAACATGTTTGTATTGATTCACAGTTTTAATATCTATCTATCTATCTATTTATATAATATTTTTCAAATACTGCTGTACACAGTGTAGTTCCTGTTATATGTATAGATAAGAAAGAGCTTTGTCTTATATTACAGCTGTTCAAGTTTTGTTTATATATGTTTTATTCCATCTTTCAGGTCTGTACAGAAGGCCGATTAATTCTAGAATTTACATTTGACGACTTAATGAGGATAAAATCCTGGCATTTTACAATTAGGACTCATCGAGAACTCATACCTAGGTCTGTCGTAGGGGTACACTCACAGCAGGACCCAAGTATGTTAGATCAGTTATCGAAAAATATCACTAGACAAGGCATCACAAACTCTACCCTCAATTATCTTAGGGTAAGTAGACATTTTTCGTGTTGTGTTAGCTGTTAGTATTTATATTTTGGAAGTATTATAACATGAATACTAGATTAGATTGAAAATGTGTACTGGCATATCTTTGCTACTAATACATAAACTGCTACTACATTGTCAAGAGTTTTGAAACCGTTGTCAATGTGTCTGTTAATGTTAACTCCTTATGATATCAGTGAAAGGTCATATTGATGACTACTCAAGTACTTTTCTTTTGTGGTAAGTCTATTATCTTTACAGAATGGCCTATATAAATTGCATAACTATACGAATATTTCAATTTGTTCCCTACTAATTTCTAAAGTTTGATTTTCCTTGTTATAAAATGATAGGGATACAAAGTGTTCTTCGTTTCCATTAATAGTTCTAATATTTTATTTTATCAATTGACTGCAGTACTGTGTTTTAATTTAGGGATATCATTAGCTGAGAAGAATCAACTTCAGTAGTCAAGTATACATTTTTGAGCACTAATTTCTGTTTTTTTAATATGAATTCTTTGAAATGAAACTAATATCCATAATATTCAGTGCCATTTACCTAAGTATTGAAAATTTTTTCATGATTTTATTGAGAATTTTATAGTTAGTTTATGTTGTGCAAAAAGTCAGTTTATGTTATAACTAATTATACACATATTCTAACAATTCCGTCCATTTCAATTGCAGGCACTAATATTATTTTTAACAGAAAGTTTTTTGTCAAAAAACCTATGTTGAAACAGATTCTGTTCAATTTCATATAAGAGAAATTATGAATATTCCATTCCCATCATAAACATACTTATAAAAATAATTATTTTATTGATACACATTTATAAGTTGTATGATCAATAATTTTTTTATTGATAACACAGTTTATAAATGTATATCATCACAAGAAGTAATTGTTGCAAATATTTTACTTGTGAATAAAGTCTATATTAAGGATATATTTATTCCATTTCATATACACATATATTTTCCAATATTGTCATCCTGAATTAACGTATTTTACTGTTATTTTTGGGCATTGAAAGGTAAAACTACGAAAGTAATAAACTTGTTATTAAATTTGAAAGTTTCAAATTACCTACTCCTATTTTTTTTTGTTTGAATTTTAATATTCTAGTTGATTTGTTTTTGGAGTAATGTAACAGATTTAAGTAGTTTGTTTTTTCAATAGAAGCAACTTTGAAATGAAATCATAAAAACAAGAGGCGAGAAATTCAAATATAATTACATACTTTATTCTCTGATCCTACTTTAAATCCCAAAATATCAAATAAGATAGAAGAATCATTGACACAAATTTTCAATATTTTTCACCTTATGTACGGCAGATAGTTGAATAGCATAGATAATTGTATTTGGATACTTGTTTCTCTGATGACAAAATAAGGCATCCCTTTCTAAAAACTTGTGATATTAAACAGAAAGTGGTGAAATTTATCACTTTCTATTGTTTAGTTTTTTGTAAAGCTTGCTCTAAATTGTTGATTGATTTTAGATCATATTCATTAGATAAAATTGATCATGAAAAGACATGTAGAATAAATTTTTTGTCCTGAGGGTTGTTTTTGTATGAGCAAAGAAGCGCAAGAAGAAAGTTTATATAGCTTAATGTAAGCTGTAAAAAAAATTTCAAAATTCTTTTTATTTTCAGCTATGTGTGATATTAGAACCAATGCAAGAACTGATGTCGAGACACAAAGCTTACGCCCTCAGTCCTAGGGACTGTTTGAAGACCACCTTGTTTCAGAAGTGGCAGAGGATGTGTGCCCCGCCGGGTAAGAGAGGTACCAATTTTATTGAGCACTTCCAACCTGAAAATCCCCTAAAGTTATGAAATAATCATAATTTTAAGAACTGAATTCTCGGTTTTTATTCTCTAAATTATAAAAATCTTATGCAGATATAATTATTGCCTATATTTTCTTTGTAGTAATATTTTCAAATTAAGTAATATTCAATACGTTTTATTTTCATTTGATTCTTTCCTGTTTCATTTTAACTTGATAAGATTAAGACTTGAATCTCGGTTATTTGTTGGAAATGCCATAGTTAGTAATCATTATTCATATTGTTACGAGTTATCACATCTGATGAAAATTTGTTTTTTTATGTAAGGAAATATCTAAATCTCGAAATTTTGCTCGAATATTTTCATTTTTGTTTCATATTGGCATTTTCAAAATTTTGTTGGTTATATCTGAATGCATATCTTTCAGCACATAACTGAATGTTAGATCGATCAATCATCATTATAGAAATGTGTTCAATTTCTTGCAGAATCTCAACGACCTGCCAATAAAAGAAGAAAACGTAAAGGTTCAAACTCTGGGGGTGCCGCAAACAATTCGACACCGACTCCAAATAAAAAACGATCTCCCGGGCCAAATTTTTCCCTAGCGTCCCAGGTAATTATTTGTTTCAAGTATTTAATGCTTATTTAGAAAATAATATGTTTGACGTGCCAGAGTACACACTAAAAAATGTCAAATATCAATTCAACATTATTCTATTAGACTGGAATGAATAGAAGAATTAAAGTAGAGAATAATTTTAAATTACATATAGTTTTTTTTGTGTCTACACAATAAGTATCTCCTTTCAATAGAAATTTTATAATTGGCAAACTTATGGAAGACATGTCAAAAAATGTATTTTATACAAAATTGTGGAGTTTGTAGTTATTTGTCTGAAAGTATTAAAATTTTCTTGATGGTTAACTCCATTAAATACAAACCAGCATGTGTTAGTAAATATCACTATTATCTTTCTGCTCAGTCAATGCAAATTCTTCAACCTTTGATGAAAAAATAAGTTAACAACCTTGTTATGTTCAGTTTAATATTTATTTATCGATTTATATTATTTAATAGTGTTGGCGTTTACTTGATGTAAATCCATTATAATTGAATATAAACTTAAATTCAATGCAAATTCTTCAACCTTTGATGAAAAAATAAGTTAACAACCTTGTTATGTTCAGTTTAATATTTATTTATCGATTTATATTATTTAATAGTGTTGGCGTTTACTTGATGTAAATCCATTATAATTGAATATAAACTTAAATTCAAACACTTGAACTTATGATTTACACTTTATTGACTACATAGCATGACGCGTTTCGTCGTTACAAACGACTTCTTCAGATGCTTACAGAATAATCATTATTCTAATTGAATTTAAGTTTATATTCGATTTATATTATGCAGTGTTTTAATATTAATTTAATATCAGTTGTTAGCCTATGTAGTGCAAGTCTCAGTGCACTTTCAACACCACTGTGTAAAATCCATATAGGTATAGATTTTTACATTAATGAATAAACATAACACACTTTGACAATGTACCTCGCATTTTCAAAATCAATTTTAAGTCAGTTTTATTACTCACAAAGCAGTAGAAACAATTCAGTATCATTTTGGCTTATGCATAATGAGTTTTATTGTAGATCATGTAATTTCAAATATTTTTCAGTATTCTGATTCTAAAACTAATGGACTGACTTATGGACTGGCCAAATGAAAGATATCATTCTCTGTTTCTTTAAAATCTACGAAATGCTTCGAAATTTCAACAATTGCCTCGTCAGTATACTTCAGGTGGCCTAAAAATGATAATTATGGCAAAAAACAAACTACTCTAGAAATAAACATTGCATTTCTGTTATATCTTCTAAACACAATATAATTTTTTTGATTTAAAATATTCATTTATTTCACCTTATTTTGACTCAAAATCGAAAATTCTCACATAAGAAGTAAAGTCGGTGAGCTTTTTGTTCGTTGAAATTTTAATTTTTGATAGTGTAAAATGTATATATAATACATAAATACATTATATATATATATATATATATATATATATATATATATATATATATATATATATACATAAATGTATATATAGCCAATACTGAAACTCTTAATCGAAATATCGGAACTTTTCAAATAAAATTGTCAGGGAGCTATTTACACAAATGTTGTCAACGAGAATGAACCTACCACTTTCGAGAGTGAATATTAGGTGCGTTTCGAATAATTATCGAACTTGTTAATGATAATAAGATTCAATTGTTTCATCCTTAGTAGACATCATCAGTCTTATTCAATTAATCAAGAATCGACGACTTTGAAAACGCCCCCAGGTCCTATATCCAAATAAGGAGAACCTTAGTTCATGAACTAATACGTGAGCTCCGTCTATCGAAGAAAAGACGTATAAACTCTCTAGCGTTCTATTCGCAACACCTACTCACAACATTAGTCGGAGTTTTATTCAACATCTCCTACTCACAACATTAGTCAGAGTGCGTAGAGGCTTTGTAGACATTTAATTCAAACACCAAAGAGCTTTGTTTGTAATGTGTAAGAATGGTCCCATTCTCCAGTGACCTAATCGCTCCAGATCACAATCAAGCGGGCAAAAAGATAGCTAGTGTCGAGATTCACGAATCTTTCATCATACTTAGTCAATACTGAGACTCTTAATTAAAATATTTCAAATAAAACTCTCGAGGAGCTATCTACACAAATGTCGTCAACGAGAACGAATCTATAACTTTCGAAGCGCACTTAATATACACTCTCGAAAGTGATGGGTTCGTTCTTGTTGACATTTGTGAAGATACCTGCTCCCTCTGATATTGGCAATTAATTTAAAAAATTAATTTCATTAATTTATTTTAAATTAAGAGACTCAGTATTAACTAAGTATGAAAGATTCGTGAACCTCAAAACTATATATACTATGCTATGGTAAATTAATACTTTTAAATTCGTAGCAGTGGTGGTTATTAGAATGTTTTACATAAATTTCGAGGTTATGTGGAAAAAATGTGAATAAAATTGTCGTAGTAGACGTTGTAGATCTACCACTTTTTAAATTCTCTTAAAATTTTATCGATATGACTTCTAGTTTTGCCAGAAGTGAGAAAAACCATTTTTTACCCTCTTAACTCGATATTTCCACTTACTGACCTCGGATCGCCTGTAAATTATTTTTCCTTTAAGTTTTGGTTGTGTTCCTTCTTTTTTTCAATGGAATTCATTCTACTATATTGTTTTATATCAAAAAGTATCGACCCTAATCTGAGAGCAAAAAGTGAGGTTTTTCCAATACTTGAAAAGTTTATCTGTAAAATGTACCGGATGATTTCTGTAAATTTAAAGGAAGAACTGTACGAAAAATTCCTGCCATATAGAAAACAAAAGGTACTGATGAGATCATGAAAAAAATGATAATTTTTGATTCCTCAAATTTATCAACATGCCAACGTGATTTGTAGCAACAATTATTTCGATCTTCATGCATTCCAAATATCTGTATATTCGATATTCATATATGAAAAGTTCTGAAAAAAGCTATAAACAAAAATCAGGTGTTTACTTATCTACACACCTGGGAACTTATATCAAACACCTTCCGTTCTTTATCTTTACACCTGTAACAAAACAAAAAATGATACATTCTAACAATACTCCAAGTCAGACGAAACTATGACTTCTATGATGTCTATTTTAACTTGGATTCATTGGAAAACAGATGACGGGTGTCCGATATGTGTTTCCTATTTAAATACTGAATGGTTACGTTGATTGTGCGGATGTGTTACTCAAAGTGGATTTTAATTTACCAAACAGAATTACAAGACACACTCCTCTCTTTCACTTGAGAACGTGCAAAGCGAACTATATTTCGAATTTTTTTTGTTAATCGCGTTCTGTGGCTGAGCAACCAGGTATCCCATGACATTGACTTTTTCTCTGGTTCACCAAGATCATTTAAATTGATAGTACGTAGGGTATGAATTTGAATTTTAAATAATAATTGTATTTGTTTTTGAGTAAGATTGTATTTCGGATACTTTGCCTCTATATGTAAGATTGATATATGTTTTTAAGTTGGTTGTAACTTTATTCTGTGTGCTGTATTTGTTAAAAGGGGGTTTCCCGTTCACTAGGTATTTATATATATGTTCATATTATGTATATACTTAAATAAATAAATAAATAAATCTATGTGTATAAACGAACTTAAAAAAAGTGTAGTTTATAATGCAAAAAAATTACCTTTATCACCATTATTCACGATGAATTAACAATGAATTTCAGTAACCACTGTATTCAATTTAGAAACACACTAATATTTATAATCGAATACAATTTGTTTTTTTTTATAGTAATATAAAACGCATTTTGTTGTAATGTTACATTTTTATTTCAGGATGTGATGGTAGTGGGTGAACCGTCGCTCATGGGTGGGGAATTCGGCGACGAAGATGAGCGACTAATCACGAGGTTAGAAAACACCCAGTACGACGCAGCCAACTCGCTGGACCATGACAACCATGGCTTCCATGCGGACTCGCCCATGCCTGGCTCGAACTCTTGGGGCGCTGGCGTCGGAGATCGAGGCGGTCCTCCCCAAGGCACTACCCCCAATCAGGATTCCGATAAGAAATCCCCAGCAGTCAGTCAGTGATAACAGATGGTGCCCAGAAATAACATTCTAGAATCTCTTCACCCGATAGGATTAGTATAAATGACGATACCTAAGTTTTAAAAAAATCAATATCGTAAGACAGCACCCATTTTCTTCCATTTTAAGAAGAGTAAATGATTAGGTCAAATTTCATTGTGAAATGAATATTATGAAACTTGAATTTATTTAATAAGCTCTACTGCAAGAATGTGTAATAGATCCAAATTGGATCGTTCTGACCATTATTGTTATTTTTGTCTTTTAATTCTTCAAACTTCATAACTTGATTGGGAAAATTTTCACTCAGAAATAGGAATTGCTTAAGATGTTACCACCATACCTCTAAGGTGAAAATTAAATATATAAGGCATATATCGTTTTATATGTCTTATATTTAATAATCATTTTTACTGTTACCAAGTAATGTTTAATAAAATAATTTTGTGGTCTATATAATTTTAAGTATTTTTTTATATAATTGTATATATAAATGATTTTTTGAGTAATCCAACATGTTGAATATATATTTATTAACTGTGAGATATGGTGTTGAGCATTCATTGACAAAACTTGTACTTTTTAAAAAATTTTATTAATGGTATTTATACAAAATGTGAAACTTTCCTCAAATAGTTTCAATTTGTTTTTATTGCAATTTCTTATTGAAATTATATTGCCAGTGAAAATTAATTATTTCAAGGTATTGGTGAAAGCATATAACAAATTCCTTTTTGTATAATTTTCATTATTTATTTGGATTGAGTCAATCCCACTTTTAAATTAATTTTACATTTTTTACTTTCAATTTAAATATAAATCTGGAAAACTTTTTTTTAATTTGAAGAAAAAACAAATTAAGGCTGTCTTATCATGGGTGATGATAGAATTTATGAAGAACTGACTCTGTTAATGACTTTTGCTGAACTGACAAAGGAAGGACGTAATGTGCATAAAGTTTTTTTAAGTGATATAAAAGTGAAAATAAAAAGTGTATAACAACTTGTTGGTGCTTATTGTATCTGCTTTAGTAACATCTTGAAGGACCAATCGAAATTGGAAGTTTCTAGTGCAGATATGATAAATTTCTGTGCACACAACTAAGTGCAATTTTAACGGTTCAGATTAATTGTCGGAACCACACATCTTTGGTACCTCTTCAGGATGAATGTTGAATGCAGATAGGCAAGCTCATTTGTACAGTAATTTGAAATTTCTTTAGAAATGGAGCAAGTTTCAAGATGTCACAAGCTATTTTTAAGTTTATATCCTGAAATACTTGAATTGAATGATACATTCTTGTGCTAATCAATTATTCAATAGCATTTTAAAGTATTTTCAGATCTTGATGGAACATTATCAAAAAATATTGATAGCTAAATTAAACAGTCCACTAAATCATCAAAATAGATATATACGGAGCAAAGGCAATAGTTTTCAGATAAACTAAATTCATTCTATTTCTGTTGATTCTCTCTTAATCCATCAATGTATCTATCTTCTAGAATTGTTCAATCAAAGTTTATTAATGAAACAACCAAAAGGCAATGGATTTTTAACATTAATATAAGTGCAAATTTTTGAAGTTGATTGTCACAAGTAGCTTAATTATCCTACATAACTAGAGTGATCAAAGAACTGTTTTATAATAATTTCGTTTATTATTCTTTCGCGGTTTCTGGATTTGATAATAGGGATCGATTTTTCTAGTTATGTGGCACAACTCTGGTATTTCAGAGAAGATATTTTGAGAAATATGGGCGAGAACTCCTTCATTTGAAGAGAATTTCTCGTTTTAGGATCAATTTTGTATAGTTGAAGCTAAATTAAAACTGTGAAACATACGTATAAATATTTTATGTCCATGAGAAAATATGTAAGTTATTGATTTCTGTAAATGATTCTGATATGTATGGGGACAATCTTGACAGAGAATGCTATTTGGCAACATATTTTTTTCTTTATATATGTGAATGATATGAGAATCATTTTTTTACTATTAGAAAATTTGATATTTTTCAATGGTAATCAAATAAAAATTGAGTGAAAACCTGAATATTAATGTTCCGTCAATTTTCATAGTTTATTCCTAAGGCAGGACAAACCTATTTTCATTCGTTGTGTTACTTTAATTCAATATGGTTTTTGCATTAAACTTTGAGAGTCTTAGAAGTAATTTATTAATGCTTATTGAAGCAGTAAATAGGTTGTTTTTCAATCAGAAGTATTATACACCTAGATATTTTATTATTCACTTCAAAAACAAAGAAGTTTGTAATGTATAAAAAAAATTGAAAATCAATCACTAACATAATCACAATGTGTTGTAATTTAGTCAAAAATATATAGCAAATAACAAGGACCTAAAATTAAAACAATCTAGCCTCATTTAGTGCAAGAGTCGTACAACCAAAAATATGTAAATAATCCGTGAAATCTCGAAAATATACTCGAGGATTAATCTGATTTTTACAAATATAAAATTTGAATCGTCTTTTCAATGCTTGTAGTAATGTATTTTACTCTGGACTTCAATTTATAAATTTTAATACTTTCACATTTTGGGTTTATAGTTTATATATTCAAAATCTGTAGTAATTTTAAAATCATTTGGAATATCTTTTTTTGATCAATTTCGATGTTTTTACTCATAATTAATGTGTTGCTTAAAATTGTTTCCAAGCGTAAAAGTATCTCTGTTAATATTTTCCTTGTTATGTAATTTTTTTTATGAATGAGTGAGTTGAGGATATGGGGTATTTTCTAAACGTTTCATTTTTTTTTCTTGAAGAATGATTGCATTTTTTGTATTGATGTCAGAATGAAAGTTTTAATTGTAACAAGTAATTGAAAATATAAAAATATGAAAATTGAGGCTGCGGTACTGTTACTAGGTCTCATTTCCAGAAGTTGTGTGTTTTTACAACTCTCCTGTTAGTAGTTGTGTGTGTCTTTACTTGTTCTGGTTTGGTTTCTTTCATTCAATTCAATTGTAATCTCATGTGTAAAAACGATGTTGTACTCAGTACAGAACTTACTGCAACCTCACAATACAACACCTACAAAAAATTGTCTTGTTTTTATGATCCTCTATACCTAATCCTACTTTTAAAAATCTATCCACAGATGATAATACGATACGTGCGTGATGATGTATGTATATCCATTTTCACATTAGATAAACTATTAATTTATCACTTTGAGAAAAAATATCGATATCTGAAAATGATACTAAAAAATTAAGTGACATAAGTAAAGGCCAGATTGTATAAAACATAATAAGCTTAGTTTATAGGCAACCAAAAAAAGCAGGAAAGTAGGCCATTTTTAATTTCAAAATCAGCATAGAATTAGGAAATTACATTAAATTTTTTTGACCATAAACAATTGAGTATTGTTCCAAATGTTCAGTGATATGATTGTGTCTTCAAACATTTAGAATATTTTTGTAATCAAAAAAGGTTCGTTCCATATCCACTATGGAACTGGAAAGAGTTTGAATTTGGGTGCTATATTAACATTTATAATTTTTGGCTAAAATTTTGTTGTTCCATTAATGAAACTATCAATTAATAACTATTGCATTTTGGAACTAGAGTGAGTGCACGACACTCTGAAAAAAATATAGTAAATATAGCAACAGTATCCATCATAACTAGGATATAATGTAAAATGTGCTATTATTGTTCAGAATGGCTGAAATATTCAACTGGCTATAATCCTACATATAAGTAATATAATATTTTATAACCAAGTAAAAATTCAACATATCAATCTTTCCTGAAGATATTTTACAAAATAATATTATTTAAAAAAAATTAATGAACATTCAGTATATTTATAATAAAACAATTGTTAAAAGATTTACACATATATTGAAAAGAATACTGCATGACGAACGTTTCGATGAGATTCACCTTTTTCAAATGCTGCGTGCAGACTAATGACAATTCTCGAATACATACAATAGGTAAACTTAAATGAATACAGAGAAAACAGGTAGAAGGGATCAATTCATACTGAACTACTATATAGTAAACTAAGTAATTTTGAAAAGATTGAGAAGGGGGCTCGAGGTTTGATCGATTTGGCTGTTCAAAAGGTTGCCAGAATATTTGTATTTATTAATTTGAAGTGATTTTTTTCTTTTTGAACAACCAAATCGATCGATTATGGTATATGAGGTATGATCATACCTCAAGCCCCCTTTGCAACCTTTCGAACAGCCAAATCGATCATACCTCAAGCCCCCTTCTCAATCTTTTCAAAATTACTTAGTTTACTATATAGTAGTTCAGTATGAATTGATCCCTTCTACCTGTTTTCTCTGTATTCATAATTTAAGTTTACCTATTGTATGTATTCGAGAATTGTCATTAGTCTGCACGTAGCATTTAAAAAAGGGGAATCTCATCGAAACGTACGTCATGCAGTATTCTTTTTAATATATGTGTAAATCTTTGTTTAACAATTGTTTTATTATGTTTATCGATTTACATCAAGTATCGGCCTCATCAATTATTAATTCAGTATATTTCTTGCATAAATATGTTAGCTTTGATAACTTTATCATCTCTTTGAACAAACAAATTTTATTATGAAAATATGTTCAAATACAATTCAAAAAGTGAAACATTTAAGTATTATGAATAATTAAAAAATTTCAAAGTCTTTCATAACAAGCATCTTTTGATTGTTAACACGGTTATCTGGTCAAACAAAATATAGCCAACAAGGATAGATATAATACCCATCTTTGATGGGTGTATTATATCCTTCATGATCCTTGAAAAAGCTTATTCAAGGTTACTAATATATGTCTCACAAACACATCTTGTTTAACTTTATTTTGACAAGCCTCTGTAGATCATATGATTGAACGAAAATTCAGTTTCAGAATCATCAAGTAGATGATTCTGAACCACCATTCAACAAGCACTTGATGCCGCAAAGTTATAGAAAAACATAAATTTTTTTAAACAGGACCAATCAACTACATATCAAGAGATGGATGAAACACATGAAACAATACAAAAGAAACAGTTGCAAACTAAAACACGTCAGGCAAAGTTAATAGAATATGAGGTTCAAGAATAATTCGATTACCTATTTCATCAAGTACATATTAAACATACGTATATATACATATTGAAACTTATTGTTTATTAGGTTGTTTTTTTTTCTTCACTCGATATAACGATAACTTTATATAACAAAAAAAAAATTCTCGATCCCTTAAGTTTCGATCCACCACATATCAATAGATGGATGAAATACATGAAACAATAGAAAACAAGTCGTTACAAACAAAAACACGACAGCCAAAGTTAACAGAATATAAGTTTCAAGAATAACTTGATTACCTATTTCATCAAATACATATTAAACATATGTATATATACATATTAAAACTTATTGTTTATTAGGTCGTTTTTCTTTCTTCACTCGATATAACGATAACTTTATATAACAAAGAAAAATTCTCGATCCTTTAAGTTTCATGATAAAGAGTTTACACTGCATATGATATATTACACTCTTGTGTATATACTTTACTACTAATCGGATTGCTGTTTAATACTTTACTTTTTTCGGTTATTTGAAGTTTTTTTAAATACCTATGAATACTCAAAATAAAAATAAATTATGTGGTTAGTAAATTATAAGTTTATTATTTAAAACAGAGTAATAAATATATACATATATATATATATATATATATATATATATATATATATATATATATATATATATATATATATATATATATATATATATATATATTATATGAATAAATTATATATATTTTTACGGTAATATCATATTTACTTAAGTTCTTCCATTTCATAATCACTGAGGTTAATGACAATGCTCTCATCATTATCCATTTGTTTTCCTTTTCCATTCTTACCTTGATCTTCCTTTTTTCCTGTTAATAATTTCACCTTGGTTTTTTTTTCATTTTCTAATTCTTCAGGACTTTTATCTGATTTATTTTCACATGTTTCATTATCTTTATCATTGCCTTGGTTTAAAACATTATTTTCAACAATTTTATGTGATAATTCACCTGAAATTGATTGATGGACTTCAGAAATTTTCATTGGATCATCAGATTTATTTCTAGGGGTGATATTTTCAGAAATTTTCAGATTCGTAGAATTATCCTCCTGATATGTAGTCTTTTCAATAATTGGTGTTTGTGAATTATTTTTATTTTTATCAGCAATATATGTTTTAGACGATACTTTTTTTATGGTCTCAGATGTAGAGTCTTTCAATTTACGAATATTTGTATCATCTTCTGATTCACTGGAAGTAATGATTATTTCCTCAGTTTTTGTATTTTCTATGATGACATCATCATCACTATCCATATTTTCATTGGTTGGTGAAGACTTTGTATCACAAACATTTTCTTGTGTTTTAGAACTTTCTATGAGTAATTGTGACTTAATAGCTCTGGCTCTTGCTTGTAGTTCTAAAAGTTCTAATACACTCATCAAATTTTCATTAGAGTCAATGCCTGCTCCTTTGCTTACTTGTGTATTTTGTTTATCAGTATCTTTTTGGTTATCTTTATCCTTTGATGATATCTTCTCCTCTTTGACTGGATATCTTGCTTTGTCCTTTCTACACTTTCTGTGTTTGTGTTCCTTTTTCACCTTTTTAAGTTTTGAATTGCACTCATTTTTATCTGAAACAATGTATATGTTATCTTGCTAATAGCAATTATTTTTTGGGTTGAATAGATGATAATGAATTTAAGGAACTTTTTCAAATAAAAAAAATTTAAAATGAAAATGAAAATATCAGACAAATTTCCAAATTTTTTTTTCAATAAATGGAATATTTTTTCAGTTGAAGTCAAACATTAAATTTAACCAAATAGAGCAAAATCTGAATGAAAATCTAACTATTGCCTCGAAGTTTATTTGAATGAGTTAAATCAGAACATGTTAGTTTATAAGTAGTATATATCAAATGTGAGGAGTTTTTATTCCTATCATATTTAATATTGTTTACCATCGTCAATATTAATAACAAAGTCATCATCAGAAATATCATCTAGAGATATAATATCTACTGGTTCATCCTCATTGGTAGAGCTGCTGCTATCTTCGTCCAAATTTTGACCATTGAAAATATACTTGAGCCTCTTATTAGAAATACCCAATAATTCTTCCAAAAGCATAGAATTGATTTCTTCCATATCCATATTCTTTAAATGAAGGTAAGTCATTACTAATTGAAATCATTCTGTCTATTGGCAATTATTAAAAATATTTTATTCAATCAGTAATAAATTGTTAATAAATAAACACAATGTTTTAATATAATCAGCCCTGTATCAAAAATTTTAAACAAAATGAACAACTTCGATCAAAATTCTGATATATCGTAATTTCTGTCTAATAATCTAATGTTTCGTAGTTTCTAGTTAGTTGCCAAATGCAGGTAAAAGATTTAAATAAGGCCGAAAACTTAAGGTATATTAAACATACATTATAAAACCATATTTCTTACTTTCAAGCATGCGGGTGTCATAGCTTTAATTTTTTTAGGTTTTATTGTTTTGAGGACTTCTTTCATAAGTTTTACTCTATCATTCACATAAAAAGACAATTCGTGTTCACCATCATCGTCTGAATCGGATTGTTGTATCAATCTATTTAACTTTTTCTTTTGCTTTGTTAAAAGCATGATAGATTATTTGAAGCACCTTAGCTTAATACTTAATCTTCGTATATTGTATACCTAACTTCACATTAATACATTTAATATATTTCAATTTCAATATCGTTCAACATAACAGAAAAAGTATGGTTAGAACCTATTATTATCGGACGTAGTAATGACATTTAATGACGTAAAAACTAGAATAAATCTCTCTCTCTCTATATTTGTTTTCTATAAATCTAAACAAATCTGTTGATTGCTTATCCACAGCCTAACTCCCACAGCCTAACTCTACTTACAAGCCATGAACTAGGAAATCTGGCAACATCCAAGCAAGACCCACAAATAATGATGCTGTAATGGCGTTGTAATGGTTTCTGGTCATTGCTTCTGAATGAATCGCTATTTAACGACAGAAATAACATTCAAATCCAAAAACAAGTTGTGAAAAGTGCTATTGTTTGAAGTTGTAAAGAACAAGCAACAGAAATTTCCCGCAAATGTCTTATATAAACCGGAATATCTGTTGTGTTTTAAGTTGTGCTTTTTTTTGGTTATACCTGGAGAGGTAGGAATACCTAACTTTTACCATCTCATAATTGTGTAAAAACAAAAATCCGCGTTTTAGTTGTTGTGCTATTATGTGATGTGTAGTGTATAGAAAGTGCTTCTGTGTTTTTTTCAGCAACAGACTAAGGAATACCTTTTAAATTTGTATGTAAATAACTACCGATTACTGATGTTTTGACTGAGTAGTTCAGACATTAACAAAAGCATTATTTGCTAGAATTGTTCCTTTTTGTGATTAGTAGAGTTACTTACCCTTTGTTAGATTTAGTAGTTATTTAGAACTAATCTCTTATAGGTTTTGTTCTTGATATTAGCACAACAATTAACATGCCAAGCCATTGCTGTGTGCCTGGATGCAAGTCGAACTACAAAACTTACCTCGAGGCCGGCGAACCACCAGTTTCTGTATTTTGTTTTCCATAGGATGGTAATCTTAACGAATCAATGGCTAAAAAATATTCCTAGGGCATCATGGACCCCCACAAAATATTCTGTAGTTTGTGCCAAACATTTTCCAGAGGGAGCACTTACTAGAGAAGGTATTCATCGTTTGCTAGATTGATCAACAGAAGGCAAGAAGGCTAGATGGATAAAGTTAAACTCAATTTAAATGCAGTGCCAAGTATTTTTCTTTATTTACCCCTACTTATCAAAATAGTACACTCTCAAAGAGAATATCCAGCTGAAAGAACAAGCATTGAAGGAACGTTGTGAAAAATTGAATGAAGCCTTTGAAAACTCAGATTCAATTTGTAATTTTCTTGATTTAACATACAATTCTAAATAAAGATTTTAATGTGTAAATCGTGGAATATAAAAACTTTTGAAACTAACAGCATTTTTTTACACTCTAGTTTTTCCATCCAACGTAACTCAATGTTCACAAATAAACAGTATATAAATTATTAATCAGATTTTAGTATATTCATATATGCATGTAAATGTTTTTATCAATGAAAATAAACTGTCTCTTAATGATTTAAAATGGATTTTTCAACTGAAATTAACTAGATAGTCTCAACTGGAAAATTTGCTTGCTCGTTACAAATATGATATCTGAACCATTCTATTGTCCAAATTATTGTACACATCTCAATAAAGGTTTAAAGGAATTGACGCATTAAACTTACTCTCACCTGAGAATGAAAAATAATGAAATTTATAGCATATTGTCAATTTTAATTGATAAAGTGAACTTGTTAGTGTACATACTAAAAAAACAACATTTGAATCGCTATAACTCAGACATAGTTCTTCTTAGAAAAAAGTGTATTATTGATTTCTATAGATAATTGTATGATCTACAATTTTTGTTAAAACTATTTTTTTATACAAAGTACCGTTTAGCTGAAAATTTCTCTGAAAAGGCAATTATTAACATGTAGTAGACCGATGTTCGAAGATCGATCGGTCTACCGGATTGAGCAGATGCGGTGTTGCCAAGTTTATGTTCATGGCTTGTAAGTAGAGTTAGGCTGTGCTAACTCCACTTAAGTAGAGTTAGGCTGTGGCTTATCACATATATACTTAATTCTGTGGTGCTTATCATTATTTTCTCCTCAGAGGTCCAGCATTCCAATTTAATCGCAGAACATACGTGCAGTATTTTCAGCATCCAGTATTGTGAAACGAATTCATTTAGATGCTTAGAAATTTTGATTTTGAAAGAAACTATTTTGGGTGTCACGAGTACATAAAAGATATGAATGGTTTAAATAATTTTATTATGAGACATACAGGTACAATAGACTGATAAACATGTGCTAAGATTTAGACTACATATATCATTGCTACTAAGAATCAATATGTGATTTCAAGCTCGATTATTGAGAAAGAACGATACCAAGCGAAATTAGTTTGCAGATGTAGTTAGCTTTGGACAATTGAACATTATTGTTTGCTGAAAAATAATTTTATTTAAGTATATACTAAATTTGAAACAGTCAAAATTATAATTTACTAAGTGAAAACCTTCCTGTTCTTTTCATACGCCTTTGATGAAAGGTTATTCATATGTCGATTATATCCGACATATGTTTCAATGAAATTTGTATCACATCATTATTCGAAGTATTTAAATAATACTGAAAACCTTGAAGGAGTCATAGATGAATCAATTTTGAGGGACAGGTAAATAAGATCTTTTAGACCTTTTCCTTCGAACTGCTAGCTCTATATATAGGAATACTAATAATTTTTTGTGAGTTATCGTACCAAGAAAACAAAAATAGGTATGCTGCAAAAAATACGAAACGTTGCAATGACATTCGTTTTCATCTTCTTTAAGCCAGAATATGGGATACCGTATTTGTCTGTGACGTCTGAGGTTAAAATCATTTTCAAAATTGATAACATGTTTCTTATGTATATACCTATATAAGCTGTTTGAATATAGGGGTCTTGAATGAAGAGTATTATAATACATAATGCAAATTGTCATGTGGTCAGAAATCCATTATATTAATAAGAAAATTAACCGTTACTATACCAATAACGTTGTGACTTATCGTACCTCTGATGTTGGTAGATTTTCTTATTATGCGGCATCTCTGGTGAACCGGATGTTGCTCCATATCCGCCTGGGTTAAAGTCGGCAAAGAATTACTAAGCATTTTGCCCAAATTTGTTTTTCAGTTTTGTATATCTATTTGTATTGATTTAAATTTTGTCGTGTATTCTAACTCATGGAAGGGTCGATTAACACTTTTGCTTTGCTTATTCAAGTGCTCAAATTCACAAAATAAACTCATTTGGTATTAATATTATATTCGTTGTTGCAAGCTGTGGCAGCTAATATTCTGAAAATATCAGTTAAGATATGACAATTATTCGGCACGTGGTTTCATCCGTCTTTTTATTTCAACTCGGATCAATATGCTTATTTATTCCATTATATAGATAGCTATTTTATGTACCACTACCTCAATTAATTTGAGTTAGTTTCACTCACGTTTTATTCATATTGAGGTTTCGTTATGAAAACACACATCGCCAAAAAAATCGTTGTTATGGTTCTCCGCGTTTTGAAAATTTTAGATTCAGTCCGAAAATTATTCGGTTTATCGTTTTTGAATAAGAGACACCACTTTGATTCGCGGCTAACTGCTTTAACTTTATTTATTTTTATCAGTGCTCATGTTTGGACTGTGTTCCTCAAAATTCGTCATGTTAATATGTGGTGTGATTCTTCAGACCTCAAAGACGTGATTACATTTATCTCTACCAGTTTATGTACTTGTGGGATCTTAATAAATCGTATAAAACATAGTCGTAACTTTTGGAAACTTTTCGAATTACTCTCTGACACTTTGTCAAAGACCAAAGAGTTTAATACAAGTTCGGATCGTCGAATGTGTTTAGAAGTAGTGCTTTATTTCACCTGTCTGATTTTTCTATTTGCTGTGAAAATTCTTCAAAATCTGGACGGTTTTGATATGGCGAACATGATGTTTAACGTAGATTTCTTCAATATTTTCATTTTGGTGATCGAGCTTTCAACTATAAATACATTGTTTGGAATTTTTCGCATGATAGTTCGTTCAAATGTTCATTTATTGAATGTTATGATACGAGTTCCACCATTCCAGGAGGTGTCAAAAAGTGAGAACGCTGACCTTATCATCATCAACTGGACGAAAAGTTCTATAAATACCATGAATTTCAATAAAACCAGCGAATATATTGGCGAACTTTGTAATTCGTTATCAGATTTATACGAAATATTGTTTCATTTTGGTGAATCATTTTATCAAACCACAACATATTTCTATGGCACTTTCCTTGCACTGAGTAGTAAATTTATTATACTTGCAATGAAACAAAATGTGTTAATTTGTAAATCAGAACACAACATTTTTCATTTCTATGAGGATGTTTCGTCTGTTGTATTAATGGTAAGAGTTTCTTATTTCAATTTAACGGGTGTTCTTTTTTAGAGGTATAGAACTTTAAGTTGGCATTACTGTTGAAGATGGCGACCGATTTAACAGCTGAGAAGTGGTTTATTCTCAGTTTGGTTTGGCAATGAATATACTCACGCCTGAACAACGCTTGTAAATAGTACAATTTTATTTCGAAAATAATGGTTCTATGCGGAATACGTATCGCACGCTACGTCCATTTTATCGTCGACAAAATTAAGCGCACTTCTGGTTGAATGGCTACGTCAACAAACAAAACTGCCGTATTTTCATTCCTGAATTGAACAATCATGATGTCTAGGAGCTGTGGTTTCAACAAGACGCCGCAACATGTCACACAGCTCGTGCCACAATCGATTTATTGAAAGACACGTTTGGTGACCGCCTAATTTCACGTTTTGGTCATGTGAATTGGCCTCCAAGATCTTCAAATTTAACACCGCTAGACTACTTTCTGTGGGGCTATGTTAAGTCATTGGTCTATGCGGATAAGCCACAAACGCTTTACAATTTGGTAAACATTATTCGCCGTGTTATTGCCGATATACGGCCACAAATGTTGGAAAAAGTCATCGAAAATTGGACGCCAAGATTGGACTACATCCGAGCCAGCCGTGGCGGTCACATGTAAGAAATCATATTCAAAATGTAATGCCACAACATTATCTTTCGAATAAAAAAAAATTCTTGTCAATCGAATGATCCATCGTTGTTTTATTGCAATTTAAAGTTCTATACCTCTAAAAAAACACCCTTTATAATACTTATTCTTTTATATGAATTATTTTAGGTTCTTCTATTGGTAGTCGGACGTAATTGCTCTAAGTTGGGTGACGAATTAAAGAGATTGAATATTGTTGTTTTGAAGGAATCGTTTGGGGAGAATTCTATTCATTCCTATACACATGACACAAAAGGGAGAGAAGAAATTTGGATTTTGTCCAATATTTTGAATGAAATTAAACGGAACTACATTACAAGCAATAAGGAAATGATTCTTTTTGTCGTTTATTCCGTATTCTTAATGTACTGTATATGTGTTATTTTTTATAGTGCAAGCCGGAGGGGCGGATAGTGAATTCTCTCACTTGCTCCTCAAATGTTTTTGTTTAATCAAAATGTATGGAAAGAATTGATGAATAATTTAGTCTATTCAAATTAATATATAAAAATAATAAAAAAAATTCGAAATAATTGAGAGTATGAAGAGATTGACTTTAAATCATATTCAATGCTATTTTCTGCTGCGAACAAAATTTATGTGTTTAGATGGGCGTTCAAAGGTTTTCAGGGTGTTATTTTTTGTACATAATTGATGGGAAAACGCCTTAAGTAAAGCCCAAAAATATCGTAAATGTCTAGTACTGTATTATGACGACAAAAAATGTATTGATATCAAGTTTTCAATAGAGAAAAATATTTAGATTTCCAAGAGGAACAGCAATTTTGTTGTCTTAGACTTGTTACTTGTTTTTGACTATATTTTGGCCTCTGAATTCAATTATTTTATCAATTTTTCTCTATCGCGTCAAGCTTTCAAACTACAGGACTCCTCTTTCCCTAAGTCAGGGTAGGCGAACCTTTATGCATCAACGTGCCATTTTTTCTAAAAAATGTTTAATGGGGTCATTGACATGCCATCAAATAGTTTTGACTTTCAGATTATTTGGAAAATAATAATAATAAATACTATCTAAACTCTTTATGAAATGAAGTAAACCAAAGAGTTACATTTTGGAATTACATGTTTTATGATCGGCGACGTGCCTAAAATATTGTGTCGCGTGCCATCCATGGCACGCCTGCCATTTGTTCGCCTTCCCTGCCCTAAGTCATATAAAATGGGCATACAGAAGAAAATAAAGTAGGTACTAACCAAGCCATATTAGAATATTTTATTCATACGAAGATTATTATAATATTAAAAGTTAAATTGTGTTTATCAAAAAATAATAAAAGATATTAGAACAAACATTTTCTCTTCAATCTGGGGACATTCTCGCTTGATGCTCCAACAGTAGTCGGGCATCATACTGACATCCCATCATCTACCTTAATACCTTGCCTCCATGACCTTCAAATCTTGGTGGAATCGCTTACCCTGTTCATCACTAACAGCGCCAAGAGCTTTTCTAGAAAGTGAGCAAACTGGCTATGTAAGAAATACAGTTTGATACTCATGTAACAGCCAAGATTCTTAAGAGTTGTTGAACAATTTTGACGTAATTCTGTGCTCGTGTATTTCCAAGAAAGTCCTTGACAATACTTTTGAATGCCAAGCAAGCATTCTTTTCAAGTTCGGTCTTGGTTCAATGAAACGTACATATTTACTAAGTTGCCGATTCTGTGACCCATCAAAGTCACAATCCTTCATCTTCTCATATGGCAAGCTAGGAAATGACGAAATGATATACTTAAAACAGTCACCTTCAGTTGACAAAACTTTAACAAATTGCTTCATGAGACCTAGTTTTATATGCAATGGTGGAAATATAATGTTTTTTCTGTTGACAAGTGGCTGATTTAGAATGTTTGGATCACCAGGTTTCAGGTCAGATCTTGGCGGCCACTTAGACTGCACCCATGCTTCTCACGAGCTCTGCTGTCCCACATACATAGAAAACAGGGATACTTGTTATATCCGCGTTGATGGCCAAGGAGGAAACAAACCATTTTAAAGTCAACACAGATAATCCATTGGTGTAAATTATATTGCAACAAGTCAATGACCTTCTTTATATCGTATAGCTATAAAAAAATGCAGTGAGATATATTTTTTATTATTTTGGACAGTCAAATCAGAGGTTTACCCTAATTTGGCCTTAACTAGAGCCTTATTAGATTCAATCATATTGTTAAATAAATCGTGAAACATTAAGCCAAGAGTTTAATTTAATTTAATATTCAATTATGTTTCACTAAGAGTTAAGCGAGAATTCAATCTCAGTTATTAATTATAGTCATTAGCCATCGGTGAGATATCTTAGCAGGCATTTTGATATGGACCTCAGGAATAAACTAGTTTTTTTAATGTGTTTTTCACTCTATTGTAGCATGTTCAAGAAGAGTTAAACTCATTTTTATGACATTTTATCATAACAAAACTCGAAACGTGAAAATGAAACGAATATGCTAATGTAAATATAACGTTTATTGTTCGGTGAATACATACTTTGGGTTGACAAATAATAATTAGTACAACTTCTATTCATATAAATATAGTGTTACTTGAATTCGAAATGAAGAGATAAAGGCATTACAGTTTTAGAAGTTTTTATGGCATTCATAAAATACAAGAAAAAAGTTTGTGAAGTGGGGAAGAAATCTGACAAGGTTGATTTGTGGAACTGATATGTACAGGGTGTTTTATCAATTCTGAGTATTACTTTAAAATAATTAAAGAATTTTTCGACGCGATGTATGAAATCTCAACTGAAATCAATTGAATGATAGTATTTTTGTTGAATTTCGAATTCTCGAAGAAGTTATACATACTTTTATCTTCGAAAATAATTGACAATGGTTCCTTGAATTGATAGTGGTTTGACAAATAAACAACGCATCTTTTTGAAAATTACATACTTATTATTAATAAACAATATTTTTCAATACATAGTGAGAGAAAGACAAATAGTTTGAAAGTACCTACTGAATACAAATTTCATTCAGTTCTTTTTCTTATACAAAATTCTGATTTATCAACAAAATACCCTGTACATACTTTAATATATATTATTTTATATTTATTTTTCATTTCAATGCATTTTAATGACGAATAGTAGTTTCTTTTCATAAAATGCAAATATTAGACCTAAAGTTTAAAGCCGATTTGAACGAGCAAAGAGTTACCAAGCTTCAGATGGCCTACAAGCTAATATGCAGACTCAAAATTAAGTCTTTAACACAAGGATTTTTCCAGAAGCAATCTACGCAGCTGAAATAATGGTTATTGAAGGTCAATTAAGAATTTGAGAACTATAAAAAAGACTGATAAACTCTCAGAAAGATTGAGGGTCAAATCAATAGAAAAGGCATTTAGATGAAGGGACCTCAGAATGACCTTTATCAAAATACAAATACAATTACGGAAGAAACTTAAGCCCGGTGTTTGAATTTTAAAGTTTTTTAATCAAACTGTCAAAACTGTCAATTTCAGTTTGACGATTCGTGCCAAATTGGATTGGTACGTGCATTTACAAGAAAACAAGTACAGAAAATAAAATATCGGTTATATGTTTACTATTGCATTATTAAATACACATTGAATATATTTTTCTCAATTTAACGATAGTTTTAACTGAGTATTTATTCGAATTTCAATACTGATAGTTGATTGTAATGTGTTTTTTGATCAGTTTCAGTTGAAAATTTATCAGATTATAATAATTCGGAAAGAAATAATGTATGTTCTGGCATGAGAGGTGTTTCCCAAAGTGTTTCGCTAAATTACTATGAAATTTTGAAAAAATTTTTATCTTTCAAATTTATCGATGTTTTTACCGGCCTCCGTAGCTTAGTCGGTAAAACACCCGACTATGGTACGGTAGAACTACCATAGTCGCTTCCAGCTCCGGTAAAGGCATGGGTGTATCTGTTTGCTATTGATTTGAGTAATTTAATGATAATATTAATAATGTAAATTGATTGCAAGCCCAATGGCCATTCGGCACCGGCGTTAAACTGTAGATCCACTGATTTAAAAAAAAATTGTAAATGTTTTTATGATATCCAAATTTCATTTTTACTGATGGTCTTCAATTAGTTCTTTTAAATTTTGTGATGGTACTTTTACTGAATTTATCTCACTACATTCAACGTATGATATTTAAATCGATATTTATATCGTATTCAATGCAATTCAATGAAACAGTGGTAATATTCGATAGTACTTTGTGGAATATTGGTAATAAGTTGTCAAATTCTTTCCCCTAAAGCATTTATAATAGATTTTTCACGAAAGGAAAAATGTTATTTCGAATAAGAAAGAAATTTATAGATAAGATTTTATAGTTGTACTTTACTAATACTACGTTTGTACCTATTTAAGTAATATATTTACATTTCGGTTAATAATTAGTGAACATGTCAATCTTACATACTAATTATCAAACTTTTATCACACATAAAATTATGCAAGATTATGTTTCTACGCATAATTCTTTGGTTATCGGGTGTATTGATTCTCAAAAGTGAGATAATTTTGCGACAAATTTAATTTGATTCTCCTCATATGGACCATTTTAATCTACATAACTAAGTAGATAGGTAAATTAAGTATTGTGTCAAATATTCTTCGGATAATATGAGTTTTCTTTGATTGCAAAATATTCATTTGATTCATAATTCAAAAAATCATCGAAAACAATTACAAATGTTCATTCTTGGCAAATTTAAATGTAAATCATAAAATGTAATCAAAATGACGAATGGTTCAGTTGAAATGAACAACAAATTTTTATTTTCTAAACAGTTTTTATCCAATAAAGGAACGAAATGAAATTTCACTAATCAATTGGGCCGATACTTGATGAAAATTTAACAACATACTCTGAACAAAACTAATTAGTTTGTAATTTTTACTTTTATTGAGTCAAACATGACAATATTTTTTCGCCAACACAGAGGCCTCATCAGATGTACATGATAAACTAAAAATTTCTGAAAGAATCACTTAAATTGCATATAAATTCGTCATATTTAAATGTTTTGTTTGAAAATGTTGAGAATTATCAAAACTATCACAATCAATTGTTTTCTATATATTCGTAGTCATTCAAAAGACATTTTATATAATTTTACATGTTTCTCTTAATTGAAAGGAGTAAATGCCATTCACTCAATGTTTCAAGTTTTACAAGTAGCGAAAATACTGTTTTAGCGATATTCAAGCTATTTCTTTTTTGATCTTCACTTTTAGGAACGAGAATATTTGACACAACGCAGAACATAGATAGGGTGTGTTCCGTAATATTAACCAAGTAGGTATACTGGTCAGTGCTCATAAAGTCAGAAATAGACGCCATATTGTACCTAGTGGTATACTACACCATATTGCACCGATAAAACGGGCATGACAGTGTACATGTGTTCACTGGGTGTTTGTCCATGAAATTTATTTATTTATTGTTCATGAAAAAGGAGTAGGTAATGGCGTCTGAAATTAAAAAATCTGAAGTCCATTTTATTCTTACACTACCAATGTATGCAAATTGATATTGCCTGTTATAAAACTTCAAATAAGTTTTGGAGTACAAACGTAAACAAACTGTATTCTGATATCGCGTCAGTTTAAGACTTCACGCACTGGCCAGATTATTTTGGAACGTCTCACCAGTAGGTATAGCGTCTATTTCTGACGTCCTCAGTACTGGCCAGTACACTGGTGAATATTACGGAACATATCCATAACAAAATTTCGTACTAACTGTGAATTTTTTGATGGAGCTTTGCACTTAGTGTTTGAAAAAATAAACATATATATCAACATGCTTATGAAACAAAATTGAGTGTTAAAAATGTTGCATACAAATTCGATGTCAGAATACCAACATCAATACATCATTACTTGTATTGAAATATAACGAACATCGAGAAGAATCAAATAATTTGAATTATATATCTGTTTTGAAGTATTATATCAACATTTGATACAGATTGTCTTACATTTCAGATGTATTAGAAAGGCATATTGAAGTGAAATTCAATATTTGGTAGAAGTAATATTTGTAGGAGAAAATTTTCATTTTGATCTTTTCTTTTTCACAATGAAGTGTTAATAAATTATTGAAAAATGATTTAATGTGAAATTATAAAAATACAAAGACTGATAGACATGATGAAACAACAATATTACAACAGATGAAATATAAAAAAGCTTTTTTTCATAGAATATACAAATTTTCATTGAAATAGTGAAATTAATCTCACAAAATACGTCCTAAAGTGGTGCTGTTAGTAATTGGAAAAATTCAGTGTATGTATACGCTACATATACCGGGTGTTTTCCGACGAGTGTACACTATCTATATATTAAAAAGTACTAACAAGAGTACTGTAATAATTGTCATAGATCGAGAGAAAGTTAATGTGAATTTATGGAAAATTTTGACATATATGACACTTCTGGTTATACCGGAAGTGAACAACAACTTTGTCATTTAAAATGTTAAATCTGATGTATTATTTGCTTTTGGGATTTTTATTTAATGTTGATGTCACTCATTGCAAAATGTGCTATAAGTTCATGCCGAAGTAGTTATAAATTTTCTTGAAAAAACTGCTGATACAGACCTTTACATTAGTAAGTTCTCCAGTTGATTAGTGGGGCGAGCAATGTAATTGATGACATGTCGAAAACTCCTTTTTTGTATACTGGGTTGTTGAAAAATGACACAAAGTTTAAGTAAGAAAATGCCAAATATCTTAATTTTTTAAAATCAATCATAATTTTTCATTCTTTCACTCAATTCTAAGGCAAAAACTCCCCTGTACCCATCTCACAACTGCGCATGCGTAGACCGTATCGTTCTTTTCTTTTAGCAGGCTGCGTATTCGACTGTCATAATTTAAAAAAATTATTGACAGATTGATTCCCCTGTACTCACCTCTCTACTGCGTATGCGTAGACCGTATCATTATTTCCTTTAAGCAGGCGGTGTATTCGACTGTCATAATCTTAAAAAATTATTGACATTGTTAAAAGTCAACCGCATTGTACAGTGATAGCAAATACTCCTGTTTAGAATTTACTTCTTTTCCATCTATGACAATTTTTATAGAAATCGCGTGAAAAGTTTTTAAAATTTAGATAGTGAAGCTCGTCGTCAAACAACCTTTACATTTTAAATTTTGAGTTTTTTGGTGTACAATAAGGATCAATACAAAGGAGAAACGTATATGCTATAAACCAGACGATCTATAATATCGATTTGACCTAAATTACTGTAATTTAAAAATATATTCCAAAGGATTGACTAAAATATTTTTATGTTCTCAGCTTTTTTGACGAATTTTTGTTTTCGTTCGGAGAATTTTGATTATACTTGAGTCGAATTAGCTGGGAATTTTCGCGATGATACTAGTACTCCTCATATTTCCATTTCAATCAACAGTTTTTTCCAGTTTGAATTTTATATACATTTGAAGTGATGATATAACTCAGTTGTATTTTTCTGAAGCTGAAGTCGATTGTTTTGACCAGAAAGGCATTTTGAATCGAATAGAAAAAATAATTTCGAATAGAAGAAATTGTTCACATATTTCTTTTTAAATCACAATTGATTTAACCCATAGGTAGCATATATGGGTTATGGGTATTGACATAATGTGACTTTTTAATTTCATGAAAAATATTTTCTTGAATTTTTTTGATCATTTTTTGAATATTTCGCCTTCAAATTTAAAGATATGAAGTATTTTCAATCATTGAATTCAGTAGTTGAACTCAAATCGACATAATATGACCTACAGTGTTAGCTGCTTGCGTTTGGTAACGGACATTTAGTTAATATTTTTCATATATACAGTGAAACTTTTGGATATTGCACATATAATGCCGTTCACCAGTCAATGATATTAATCAAATACTTCTTGCCACAGTATCTCATAAAAAATCAGTCTGAAACCGTTAAGAAACAGCCATAACTACTAAGAACACATCATTTGTTGGTATTGATAATGTTCAAATACTCGAAACGTTAGGACACATTCCGGACAATGAATATCTTTCGATGTTCTCATGTCTGATGATGCTTTTTTTTACCAATCGAAATATTGTTTGTTGCAAGATCGGGCTGACCCACACCATTTTGTTTCGACAAGTGGGGGGCACAGTCGACCCCCTCGCCGGGCGTGCTTGGTGACTTCTCTTCGACGGGTCATTTCTCCTATTCCGCAGGATTTGCTGCAAGGACTCCATGATGACCATCCACTGACTCGACAATCCCTTGGAGGACCTGAGAAAGTGGTTGTCACTTGAATTGTATGTTTAATATTTCAGTATTTTATTGTTCTTCAATATATATGATTATATATTATTTAAAAAGTGAAATGTCATAAATACAGTGACACTTGCACGAAAACTATATGTATATAGTTATATAGTAGTATATATAGTAGTATATATACGAGGTTTGTTCAAAAGAAAATGTGAATTTTGAATTTTCGCGGGCTTTGCACATTCGATTATATAATTTTTTTTCGTTATGTTGGTACACATACGTTTCTAGTATTTATGTTGAAATTATCAGCCATTTCCGATTAGAAGTTTGTTTTCGACAACTGAAGAAGTAAATCAAGTTTTTGTGGGTTTTTAGATTTCTTTTTTTTTGGAAAAAATTAATCAAGGAACCTTTATTCAAAAAAACAAAACGCAAAAGCGTTAAAAATGTAATTAAGTGCTCCAACGCACTTGAAATATTGTATGTGTCATTCGGAGAGTCACGTTTTTGTGGGTTTTTAGATTTCTTACTTTTGAACAAAAGAGTTGAAGAATCTGTATTGAAAGAAAAACGCAAAAGCGTTAAAAATGGAATTAAGTGCTCCAACGCACTTAAAATATTGAGTGTGTCATTCGGAGAGTTCACTTTGTCTCAAAAAAGTGTTTGTAAGTGGAACATGCGCCTTACAGAAGGTCGAGGAGATGTGGATGACGATGAGCGTCCTGGAGTTGCAACCACGTCAACAAACATGGAATAGTTCTGGAAAATCGTCGAATCACTATTGGAGCAGTTGCAGAGGATGCTGGCATATCAATCGCAATTCATGCCATGCAATTTTCTCGGATGTTTTGGGCATGAAGCGTATGGCAGCAAAGTTGTTACCGAAATTCCAAATCAATGACGATCAAACTTTGCTCAGAAAAGTCATATCATGTGACGAAACGTGACTATTTGGTTACCAAGGCGATTCATCCCAATGGAATCGGCCAGAAGAGTCAAGACCGAAAAAGGCACACAAAGTTCTATCAAATGTGAAAGTTTTGCTCACTGTTTTCTTCGATTACAACGGCGTGGTGCACCATGAGTTCTTCCCAACTGGTCATAAGGGTAACAGGGAACATTACAAGGAAGTTATGCAAAATTTGCGTGAAGTAATACGGTTCAAAAGAAAAATGGTGGATTCTGCATCACGATAATGCACCAGCTCACACATCAAAGCGTGTACGTGATTTTAGTGCAAAAAAAACCCGGTAATCTTCCCTCAACAACTGTATTTACCAGATTTGGCTCCCTGCTACTTTTTTCTATTCCCAAAATTTAAGAGACCAATGGAAGGAAATTGTTTTGTCACAATTGGTGAGATAAAGTCGGAATCGATGAACGAGCTGATGACTATACTGAAAAGCGCATTTCAGAAGTGCTTCGAGAATTGCAAGAAGCGCTGGTATAAGTGTTTTTTATCTGATGGGGATTACTTTGAAGGGGACAATTGGATATTGACGAATAAATGATTATTTTTCGAGGAAATTCAAAATTCACTCTTTTCTTTTGAACAAACCTATATGTGGAGAAATAGACTACATGAGTACAGAAAAATGAATTCATATCAAATGCTCATATTCCTGTATAAATAAGAATTTGTCTCTGTTTTCTGTCTTCTGATTCTTAAGAGGATTTTTGAGGAAGAAGTCGATGCCTTTTATTTGTTGGACGGTAACGCATTTGATGGGAACTTTGTAAAACGAAAAAGTAATTTTCTTGCGTTTGCAACAATTGTAGGTACAGATTTCAATATTTTCTAAAATTACCCTTGAAGGATAATGGAAGCATGACATTGTACATGTTTCACATAGCCAGCCTATAATATTCTTTCGAATAATTCGTAAAAATTATCGAAGTAAATATCGATATGAGTACGATTACTATATGAATTCATTTTACTGTGTTCATATTGTCTATTTCTTTATATACATATATTGTAAAGTTGTTCTGTTTTTCTTTGTGCTTCAAACCTCCAAACCATGTTCAACATTTATTCTGTCTCTAATGTTGCTAACGTGAATTTTATTGTAATAAAAATGAATTTGAATATCCTCAGGAAAAGAAAAACATATAGTCCACTACATCGTCAACTATTAATTTTGATTCGACTCGAAGGACCAAATTAATAGTTGTCGAATTGTACATGTGTGAAGAACTCTCATATTCACTAAAAACATTGAAACACTCACGATATTTCTTGACGTTTTTTCTCGCCTTGCGATATTTCTTCTGATGTGGCTTGTTTTTCCTCTGCGGACTCATATAGGAGTCGGCGATACCATTCAAAATAGCGTCTTTGTTTCCTCTCGGGACAATATCTGGGTTTGTTGATGAGGAGGATGTCACTTCGTTTCTGTAATCACTAAAAGATGTCCGTATTTATACTTAAACTAATGAAAGCTGAGAATGGGTGTGGTTTTTCACTGCATGTTTTTAAATGAAAATGAACAACTAATACAAATTTCCCAATATTGAACACTCATTTAGAAACTTGGTGGTTTTCAATTAGTTCAATTCATGTAATACATAACGGCATATGGCGTATTTATCATGATGAAAACCCGGAAAAAAACCTCGAAAAGGAGGGGGTCCATTAAAAAAGCAAGAAATATCACAAGGGTGAGGGGGAGTGTAGTAATATATCACGAGTGTTTATTTTTTCGGCAAACGCTTACAAATTCGAAAGCGGCTTACAGTGTAACCTTTATACACCGTCTTTTGTGTCTTGATGAAATCGATGTTGGTCTTCATCAAAGCATTGTGCCTACAACTAATTTGCAAGATGCTTATCCAGTTATTGGTGTTGAAGAACATCTTGCTAATCCGTGGTCTAAGAACATTGTAAAATAAATTATGTTCATGTATTACTACAAGAAAATTTTTCGCATTTATTTCATTATTTTTATGTCGGATCAAAACAACTTGCAATTTTTCTGTCTACCTCTTAAGGTTATTATTGAAGTTTTTTTTTATTTTCTGTTATAAAATTTCATGATACTTATACCTGTATTTTATAATAAATATTTTCAAAAAAAGACTCTTTAAGCACTAATATACACGTGATATAGGGGGGTGGGGGGTTATGGTTCGTCTTGAACCTCATCATGTATCACCAAGGAGTAGTGGGGTTGAAAATATCGAAAAAAAAATCACATGATTAATGGACGATTAGCAATTTGAGGTAGGTCAATGTCAGTGAAAACTTTTGATTTTTGTATTTTGAAAAAGTAAGATTGAAATTACTCTGAAAGTGAACAATTGAATATGAGGCATTCTAAATATATAGTAAATATCTAGAAAGTGTCTCATGCAGTGATTAAATTGTTCCATGGACTGTATGCCACGTTGAACCATTTCATTGAAACCACATATCGTCCACATTAGTTCCATCCAATTTAGATACAAAGAATTCGGTTAGCCTGTCGCAATATCAGCTGTTCAATGCAGTCACCGCTTGAACAGCCTCATTTTAGAGTAATGGTAGTGTAATCAAGTTTGCAAATGAAAAACAACACCAAAGTTTTCTTTTATATAACGACTAGCTGACCCGGCCAACGTTGTTTTGTCATATAAATTATTATATATATATATTTCACTACATAATATAAAACAAAGTCGCTTTCTATGTAAATCTGCAATATCTTCGAAAATATTCATTTAGATAATATGCTCTAAAGGGCCATATAGATCTATTTTAAATCAAAAATGTATTCAAGGTATTTAATTGGCTAAGAATTAAAGATGTATTGGTTGAAATTGCTTCGAAAATTAGCCATTATTTTATACTTCATTATATATACTATACTTCACTATACATTATTTATACAAAACCCGGAAAAAAACCTCGAAAAGGAGGGGGTTCATTAAAAAAGCACGAAATATCACAAGAGTGAGGGGGAGTGTAGTAATATATCACGAGTATTTATTTTTTCGGCAAACGCTTACAAATTCGAAAGCGGCTTACAGTGTAACCTTGATTCACCGTTGTGTCTTGATGAAATCGATGTTGGTCTTCATCAAAGCACTGTGCCTACAACTAACTTGCAAGTTTCAATTCGTCTGTTTTGTGAAAGGTTATGTGTATTTTTATATTATGTTGTGTGTCCAGATCAAGCGGTTTCACAAATTACTTGAAAATGCCTGATGGGATCGATGAACCGTCATGAAAATTCACATTACCTTTCACACAATAAACGGATTAAAACTCCGTTTTTCATAAAAAAGTTTTTTGTGATCTATATGACTTCTAATTTTCTTCATGTCTGATAGCAAAGGTCCTGCAACGCTGTTCTTTGTAAAAAGGTTGGGCACATTTTTGAAACTCGTAATGACTTATTTTTCTCCCTCTCGCACCGAAAAAAATATTCTCCATTTTGGAAGGAGATTTGGAAGCAATTCTTATATATTTAGATGGATGTAATGGTTTCATTCGTTGAATACACGATGTTTGTAGAGAGAAAATAAAAGAACTTCACTAAAGTATGTGAATATTTATTATTCAATGCAGTGTTTGACAACTGATTGAATTTACAAGATTAACTTCCAACAAATATTGATAAAAGTTTTATTTATTTTATTTATTTAAATTTGAAACTGAAAACCATAATTCACAACGCAAAAATTCGGAATATAAATTGAAAGCACTTAATTTTACTTACATCATATTTTGCGTCCTAGAATTCCAAACTGACGTTGACGAAAATGTGCTCGTTGTTGGAATGAATAATTGTTTGGGATGAAATCGAGGAGGATATTTTTTGTGATCTTCTTGTTCTTCTCCTTCTTCCTCTATTGCCATTTGAACATCTTCGTTTCCATTGAATATATTGATATTGTTTTGCATTATTTCTTCTGCTTTCAGGACGTCGTAGCGGCGATCGTCTTCACTGTGGTGGAAGACCTCACTCAACTCGTATTCTTTCACCTATAATTCGGGTTTTTGTAAGATTTTTTCTTAGAAAAACGTTTTGAGTCGTAGCAATACATAGTAATGTATTTTCAAAGTATTCCACAATAGTTGTGATTCATTCGTTATTTATTTATTTGATTAATTTTGTCTCTGAATAGTGCATAGTATGTACCTAAATTAGTAGGCATCTGAGGAAACACAAGAAATTGATAAATAACAGCCATTGAATCATACATCTTGAGTAAATATAACAAAATAAACAAAATAACATATCTTATGAGCGAAGCGATAGTTAAATGAATAATTATTAATTACATGAATGAATGAATTCATGTATGGGCATTTTTTGACATGTTGTGTGCCAAACTTTAGTGTGCAAATACGTTCGCCGGCAGTGTTTGAAAGTAGTAGTTTGATACAATTTATTAAAATGAAAAAATGGAATGAAAAACACATTTTAATTGAATCGTTAAATTTGGAATTATTACAAAATACCATATTTAAATATAGCGACACCGAAATCAAAGAGGCACTTGAGCTTGAATTTGGGAAAATAACCACCCATCGATGTTTGGATTAATTCCACGGATACAAATACCTAACGAATTGTCGTCCAAATTATCGTCAGTTGTCCTTGTACGATGTTTGGATTTATTAACTTTCATCAATAAAAAGAACTGTTCGCATCTGAATGTACTACCAAAGGCACAAATTAATTTTTTGCAAATTTTCTAAGCTGCGGAAATTGGTATTCTTCGAGGTAATTTTTATAAAAATCAAACAAAAATTACTCAATTAGAACTGAACTAAAGTTCGGCCATCCTCCCGCTTATATCCTTCCGCTTATATAGGCAAAGTGAAGGAATGATCTAGAATCTAGTAAAGTAACTACTACAATTGAAAAGCAGAAATCTTTTGTTGCCCCGCCAGTGAGATGACAAACATCAAAGGCCAAATTTGCCGCCTCGCTCTTTGATGATCTGACCTGGTTTGCTCGCTCACTTGATTCCGTGAGTATGGGTAGGTAAGCAGAGTAATATTTTTTATACGGTTTTTCAAAATGTCTCACGGGCCAGTTGTTGCCCACATATGAATTAATGAATAAACAAATGAATAAAAAAAAACAATTTCAGTACAATCACAACTGTCATAAAACATTCATTGCACTAAGAAATGACAAGACACCAGGTGTTGCTCCTAGATTTCCTAGATTGCTCACCAATCTCTTTGTACACCATACTGGGGCCTTTGATGTGTATATTTCTGGCATTACAGTAAAATATGTCGAACAGTGAGTGAAACTTGCCAAGCACCAAGTAGAGGTCTCACCTCACCATTTATCAAGTGCCAATGAGTAAGGCTGTATGTTGTACTCGCATCTGATGATCTCCGCCCTTGTGAGTGAAATACCGAAAAGTGGTGAGAACCCAGAGGGCTCAATGTCCTTCAAATAGTTATGGGACCGAGCCCATATTTTCTGATATAACTTTCAAACCTTATTTTTTATGAACGCTTTCATATCTGTGGAAGTTAGAAGTGTCACACCTGCAGTGTCAGCTTATTGTCTTGAAGTCTTTTCTGCAAGTTTGTTTCCATGGATAACAACATGACTGGAAACCCAGAGGAAAGTAATTCAGTATCCCTATTTTTCCAGGTAGCTCAATTAGCATTGAATTTCCTGTGTTAGAGGGTCTGTTGTGGCGAATTATTTAATTTCAAGATGACAACTTCTCGAAAGCATTGAGTGATGAAAATACAAGCTGTTCATATGACATATCGAATTTTTATATGACATAGCTGATGTGAACTCTCATGGCGCAAATATAACACCATTACAAAACATCTTCTAGATTGATGGTCACCAGTAATCAATATGTCCATGGAGAAGTTCGAAAATGTCATTGATAATGTTGATCAATCATATAATCTACATTTGTCCAATAGAATCATTTTTCCTTCTTGCAGGATTAATGGTAAAATATAAAAATTTTCGAAAAATGAGTGATTTCAGTGATTCTAGAAAATGTAGTCATGATTAGAAAGCGAATATAGTTAATGATTGAGTGCCCCTCCATATATTTGACACATCGTACGGAGGGGTTTTTAATCAAAAACTTTAATTAGATCAAGCAGTCTCAATATACATAGCCTCCAAGGCCACCTAGACTAAATCTTCTGCATTTTGTTCATGATGACTTTTAAAGCACTAACATACATCATTCCACACTCAAATTCACATCATTCACAACCACTTGGACCACCTCTGAATCTTCTGTGATATTTGCTATATCTTCTTCATCCTCATATCAATGTGATTCACTTTATTGAAATCCAAAAAATATTGGGTATATAACAATAACGATAAAATTGATCATAAAATTTTTATGATTAGAAATCTCCCATACAATATTTTCTACTACTTACTTAAAAATAGATTGTGTGGTAATTATACACAAGTCTTATATCCTTTGAGGTTCACAAATGAATCACCCTACAAGAAATATCTTCAACAAACAACTTTAATAAATCATTGAATCAATTGAAATTCCAACTATGGAAAGTGATTTTCCTGTGATATAATGAAAGCTTCAAAAAATAAATCTGCAATTACTTCATACCAAACCCGTATAATATTAGCGTGGTAAATTTTCTTGTGTTTCACTTCGTGAAGATTTTAATCCTCTTAACTAGATTATCATAATACCTTGATGAATTGGAATGTTCCAATGGGAGGTAGCTTTTTGAGGTAAGGATAAAAGAATGATCCTGCAGGATGAGCTGGATAATGCGCCGTGATTCGGTACGCCTCGCCTTGTGGCTCAGTTGCCCAATTGGGCGCAGTGAATGTGAATCCGTTATCGCTTCCAGCGTCTATTGGATCAACCTGTGGATCAAAACATGTCGAATCTCAGATATTTTTCAAACGAGTGAACATAACACACATACATATATATATATATATATATATATATATATATATATATATATATATATATATATATATATATATGTAATATAAGAATTGTAAATAATATTTTTTGTATTTATCCGTTGCGTTTCAGATATCGAAAAGCAATGAGAGCAATAATATCTGAATAATCAGGTATCATAGTTCTAGAGATATCAAGTGGAATCAACTTGTTGAATATTCATTCCCATTTGATTATTGTGAACTTACCTCTATTGTTATGCTATCTAGCCAGTTTCCATTGACACATAGATCGAAACTATCAATTCCAATAAACCAATCGGGGGACGGAATAATTCGGGACATCAGTGATACCTGTAACGATTGAATACACATTTTAATGTATTCTATGCGAGATGATCCAAACATAGAGTAGAAGTACATGACCTGTCTTGTATTTTCACGGTACAAAAATCTTGAGAGACAAGAATGCTTTCTTTTTTCGATGAACTTAAATCTGTTCGATGAATTCATAGAAAGATTTGTGATGGCTCTTATACTCACCACAGTTCAGCAGAAATATCAGAAAAATAATAGATATAATGAAAACACACATATTTTATATATTTCAGTCTTATTTTAATTGGTAATCGTCAAATTTTCCATTTTTTATATTACAGTTTTACAGAAATGTAATAGAGATAATGGTATCTCATATATTTCACATATTTCAGTATTATTTAAGTGGGTCATCATCAAATTTTTGACGGACGAAACCCAAACGTTTATCTGAATATGAAATCGACCAAATATCTCACAAGAGTATCCGACTGTGATGGTTCTTTTACTCACTTCAGTTCAGCAGAAATAACAGAAAAATAATAGATATAAAGGAATCTTATTTTAATTGGGTATCGTCAGATTTTTTCTATTACATTTTTACAGAAATGTAATAGAGATAATGGCATCTCATATATTTCACACATTTCAGTATTATTTAAGTGGGTCATCGTCAAATTTACTACGGACGAAACGCAACCGTCATCTGAAGATGAAATCGATCAAGGATCTCACAAGAAAATCTGATAGTGATGGCTCTTCTACTCTTCCAATAACAGAAAAATGATATAGATAATGGAATATCACATATTTCAGTCTTATTATAGTGGGTCATCGTCGACAACCTTTTTCACCCTTTTCTGATTTCACCTTCAGATAAACGCAACCGTCCAAAATCCCTCATGGATCTCACAAGCAAATCTGATTGTGAAAGTTTTTCTACCACTTCAGTTCATCAGAAATAACAGAAAAATAATAGAGATAACGGAATCCCATATATATTTCACAGGTTTCAGTATTATTTTAGCGAGTCATTGTGAAATCTTTGACGGACGAAACGCAACCATTTATACAAGACGAAATCGAATGAAATTTCTTATGGAAAATTTGCTCATAGAAGTTACTCTACTTTCAAGTCCGTAACATTCATAATAATACAGCTATAAACAGTGATTTATTGTCAAGTTAATTACCTACCAATTTATCAATACTTTCGAAATTAACAAATAATCGACATCGGCTTTCCGTGGCCCTATATAAAGTAACGTATCTACGTTCCTCTTCATTCCGGAAAACTGCAGAATCTTCCGATAACCATCATATTATCCACTTGGTTGCAGCCTACGGAAGATAAACGACCTAGCTCAACAAAAGGACGATAATTCCCTTCACAACGTGTGAGAGGAACAGCGGGAGGATCGCCGCAGGTGAATAGCGTACGACGGCTTGACACGGACTCCAAGATTAATGTCCTTTTTATCCCTGTCCATCCGAGGTTGTTGGGCGGTCGATGAGCTGCCATGTAAGAAAGTTGGGAGGCGTAGCGGAGCTAAATTAGCTGCAGTAGAACGATTTATTCGATAAGTTTGGGAGGAATCGAACCTGTTGACTTATCAATGTTCAATAGAAATATTGTACGTTTTCATATATTTTCGAACTTGAAGAAATGGACAGTTTTTGTCGGTTTTCAGTTAATTATTTCAAAAACAAGATGTGATTATATAAGAACCGAAATTTATTCACAATCTGGGCTCATACTTCAAAATTATGCATAAATCTGGTAATGGAAAATTTCTAAAAATAGGATTAGTATTGAATGTTTTCTGTTTCGATTATGTTCTTTATTAGAACAATTTTTGTACAGATCTAGTTGGTTCCCCAAATGAAATAGTACTCACTGATAATTTCCACGACAAAAATACGATGTGAATATAAAAATGTTATTCAATTCTTGCTGTGAAGAGCCATAAAGTAAACTTCTTCAATGTGTTTATAATTATTCTGAACAATCAACAATCAGGGGTGAACCCTGAGATTCCCAAAGAGATTCAACATTTCAACATAAACAAATTTAACAAACTGCGAACAATTTGTGTCTACCAGATAGTTATCAAATTGTCATCTTTCGATTGAAAATCTCACTATTGATTATATGTAAATGTAACATATTACCTTCAAGAGTGAATATAGAAAGAAAATTAATAATGTGAAATGCAAAAAAATTGAAACTATAAAAGATTAATTAATTATCTCTTATCTGAGAGGACTTAATCGTCACTACAAAAAATATATAAGGAATTTTTGAATAAAAAGAAGTCTTCAGCATGTAAATTGAACAATTATGAATAGTTATGAATAGTCTCACTCCACCAAGCGACCTCAAACTTCCAGCTTTATCCAGAAGGATCTATTCTGCCAAACCCCTCCTAAAATAGTGATTCTCAATAATTCCAGTACTAAAAAAAACAGCGAAACCCAAAAGATGGAAAAATAAAATTGAAAATATAAATGAAAACTCTGAAACATAAAAGCCTCCATCAAATAACAATCGAAACTAAATGGAAATTACCTCGACTTACGCAAATATATAGTGTGCGGTTTACTGTGTATCTACAATACGTGCTTTGATCTCCTGAAGGGTAATTTTTCTGTTCAGAATTTCCAAATAACGACCAAATGCCAGAAGAATTCAAGGACCATCAATTGATCCCAACACTGAATACTTATTCTTTTCAACAAAGCAGAATTCCATAAAAAAAAGTATATACTTTGATGAAGGTCTCAACACGTCTCCAATCTTGATGATAATTAATTTCTGATCCCTTTTAAAACAAAAAACCAGCCATTGTTTTCCAAAGTAAGGTCAAGTTTCTGTAATCTTCCAAGCAACACACGATAAACCAACCTTCCTAACAGTAGCGTACTAACGATAGAGTACTTACCTAACCCATCAAAACTAAAAACACTCCTCTCACCCTTTCTGACAGAAATATATGAAAATTAACCAGAAATATAACGTTATATGCGTTTCGAAAAATTGTCGAACTTGTTGAATAGAAATACCGTACAATTGTTTCATCCTATTTCATTTCATTAGATTTCATTAGAAATTTTCTGCGATATTCATTCAAACAATAAAGTTATGATGACTTTTCAAACGACACAGGTCTCATCTTCGAAGAACATTCTCTCGTGAACTATACACGTGAGCTCCCTCTATCGAAGAAACGACATAAATTATCTCGAGCATTCTGGATAGCATTCTCGTAGCAAGATCAGAGAAACTATGTACTCTCACTATACATATGTCTATACATTTTTCATTAGTATTTTCCCTTTGCACTATATTTCAACAAATGACTCTGTCGAACTAAATATCGAATATTGTGCAGTTTTGAAACAGTACTTACCTATGCTGAGATAAAATAGACAAATCATAAGACCTTCAAAAGTTTTATTTGAAGGGTTGGAATTTCTCATCAAGTAGAATAAAATGTTCAATGGAACAATATCATAGCCACGAATCCCTATGTTAACAACACGCATATATACTACTGTTATTTAATCAACGCAACGTTACTGTGTTAGAATACGAAATGAAATGAGAACACAAACAGTGAAAATGAAGAATAAATATTGTTCAAGTATAAACAGATAGCTCGAACTAGTTTCACAAGAAACTTCTACAATGAAACCTTTATATGAGCAAATTAGATAATTGTTCCTTGCTTCAACTCTATTATAATTGATGCGGGCTTGATGCTAATGATTATTTGAATGCATAAAACGTGAGCTCAGATCTCCTTGTATGATAGGAGTTCAGTGTTCGAATGTTGTCAAGTACCTAGTTTTTTCCAGAAAGAGTTTACAGTACATTTGAGGAATTTGATATTAAACAGCAGAAGAGTTTAACATCAATTGAGGGAAAAATAACCTGATACTAATGTTATTATTCACATCAAAAACATCTCAATAATGATGAAATTAGTTAATTAATTTATGATTATTAGATTCGCCGAAAACATTTAATGAAACTGTGCATATTGGCGAATGCGCTGGGTATGATGAAGTAGAACAATTGTAATTTTTTATTTAACGGGTGTTGTTTTAGAGGTATAGAACTTTAAATTGCAATAAAACAACGATGGATCATTCGATCGACAGGAATTTTTTTTTATTCAAAAGATAATCTTGTGGCATTATATTGTAAATATGATTTCTGACATATGACCGCCAGGGCTGGCTCGAATGAAGTCCAATCTGGACGTCCAATTTTCGATGAATTTTTCCAACATTTGTGGCCGTATATCGGCAATAATACGGCGAATATTGTCTTCCAAATGGTCAAGCGTTTGTGGCTTATTCGCAAAGACGAATGACTTTACATAGACCCACAAAAAATAGTCTAGCGGTGTTAATTCAAGATCTTGGAGGCAATTCACAGGTCCAAAACGTGAAATTAGGCGGTCTCCAAACGTGTCTTTCAATAAATCGATTGTGGCACGAGCTGTGTGGCATGTTGCGCCGTTTTGTTGAAACCACAGTTCCTGGACATCATGGTTGTTCAATTCAGGAATGAAAAAGTTAGTAATCATGGCTCTATACCGATCACCATTGACTGTAACGTTCTGGCCATTATCGTTTTTGAAGAAGTACGAACCAATGATTCCACCAGCCCATAAAGCACACCAAACAGTCAGTTTTTTTGGATGTAACGGTGTTTTGACATACACTTGACGATTATCTTCACTCCAAATGCGGCAGTTTTGTTTGTTGACGTAGCCATTCAACTAGAAGTGCACCTCATCGCTCATCGCAACAAAATTCGCGCGATACGTATTCCGCACAAAACCATTATTTTCGAAATAAAATTGCACTATTTGGAAGCGTTGTTCAGGCGTGAGTCTAGACATGATCAATTGCCAAACCAAACTGAGAATAAATCATTTCTCAGCTGTTGAATAGTTCGCCATCTTCCACAGTAATGCCAACTTAAAGTTCTATAGCTCTAAAAAAACACCCTTTATAAGCTATATTTGAGAGAAAAAAACCCAGAATCAAAATAATGAACTATAAAAGTTCAGAAAATGTGCTATTATGTGTTAAAATCAGGAAAGAAGTATACAATTGTATTTTAAAAAAATATTGTGATTTTCAATGATTAATCGTTTATTTAAAATTATATTACATAAATTAGTTGAATGTTTATAACTTATAATGCTTATAAGTTATAAGTTATAACTATAGTGAGTAGTTAGAATCTTGAATGAACAGTTAACGTTTTATACAGCAACACAAAGAAATGCGAATCATTTCAGTCCAGAAATTTCAAATTTACTACAGGAACAATTCAAAAATCGAAAATATAAAAACATTCGGAAAAATATTATATGTCAGTGGATAATCAATAGTACCAGAATTACTGAGCAAAAAATTGGATTTATCTAATTTAATTAATAAAGATTGTGTATATACGATCATTAATTTTTTATTAGGTATAGATTAAGTACCTATTTAAGATTATCAGAAGTTAAATAACACTTCACGACGACATTAACGACGTCTAATCATTTATCTGTAAAAGTACTCAAATATAAATGAAATGAACGAATGAATAAAAATGAATAAATTATGGAATTTGTTCAATATCCAATTCTTAACTGAAAAATTAAGATCATTTTCAGCACTCAAACTTTTCCTTGGCTACCCTCAAGAAATATATTTCCGTTATTGAAGTGGTTCAATTTTTCAAACGAAAGTTACTGTGGGTTTGACATAAGAAACCCAAAGATGTCATATACATAACACTTACCCTAGAATGGTTTCCGTCAACGAAAAACTTCGCTTCTGTTCTCCCAACGCCTTGAGGAATTGAAGGGGCATTGAATTCATCGTAAATGCCTCCCTCACCTTGAGTTTGCTGTTCCAAAATATCTGATCGGCCCGTTTCTGCGAAAGTTTTTACTCCCGGCGAAGACCTTTGACCAAGACGGAATAATGTGAAAGACTTATCATGGCTCCGACCTGAAAATAACAGTTTCAAGTTTACCCTGATGGCCCTCATGGAATTTTATATATATATTTCGATAATTGTTTTACAAATTATTCAAAAGAACATTATAACAAGCTGGCTATGAGAAACATGAACTATGCGATCTCTCCATTATACTTTTAGCGATAAATGTTAGAGAACATTGAAATCGATGCCAACATTTATTGAAAGAGTAAGACAGTTACTGTTTCGTACTACAACGTACTCATCAGTTACCCCACGTTCAATAAATGAAAGTCAACGATTTCAATCCTCATAAGATAAGTATATCACTACATAGTATAAAACAGAGTCGCTTTCTCTGTAAATCTGTAATAACTTCAAAAATATTCATATAAATCATATGCTGTAAGAGCCATATAGATCTATATTAAATCAATAATGTATATAAGGTATTTAATTGAATAGGGGTTGATGCTGTATTGGTTAAAATCGCTTCGAAAATTAGGAATTATTTGTCGTAAAAAGTAAATGGCAAAAAAATGTTATTGTGGGAAATCCTCAAGAGATAGACATATCATAGCGGAGTTTTCTGTGCACGTTTTCAATGTGTACAATACTTAGTACATTATTTTGATAAATCTCGTAGGGTTCAGCCTGCGTTTGCAATGTAAGCGGAAAAAATGTAATTATTTACGACATCACAGTAGAAACCTCAGAAATAACAGTATTTCTCCACTATTCAATGGATGTTATTATAAATATGAACGTTTTTCTTCAATTACTCCATCTATTAAAAAAAACCGTACCAAAATCCGTTGCGTAGTTTTAAAGATTTAAACATACATAGGGATATAGCGACAAAAAAGCGACTTTGTTTTGTACTATGCCGTGATATAACATTCATTCTTGAACTAATAACATGAGCTCGTACTCACTGATCTTGTCACGAGAAAGGAATCTAGCATACTCGAGAGAGTTCATGTCATTTTTCGATAGAGGGAGCCATTCTTCTGAGTGTTCGATATGTTCAGTTTTCATATTATTTTCAGCAATAACAGACCCTTTTGAATGGAAAAATCTTTATTTTAGTGGAGATTTACTTTCAAATTGCAACTTCGTCAAAAGTATCTAATAATTTCGAAATTATTGTAAAGAAAAGCAGTTGTGGAATAGATGTTAACCAACTCACTACGAAATATACTATCATGAAATTTGTAAATCTTCATAGGGAAAAATCCTGTTTCTGTAGGACAAAATATAATATTCGTTCTCTGTTCACCCAGTAAACAAAATTGATGAGAAGCCGGGATTTTCACACAGTCTATAATCTTCATGAATATTCATCGCTGAAAAACCTACTTGGTACGAATATTGTAACGTTGACACTTGTTTATAGCAAAATATTTCAGGCCATTAACTCAAATGAAACGTTCATGAAATCTTTCAGTGATTATTCTTTATCACATTGAAGTAATAACACAATAAATACAAAAACTGGTAGTTTAACTTTTGAAAATATTCCTGTGGAACTATACCAAGAATTTCTTGTTTAATATAATAAAGAAGCATTGTGCTAGGCGGTTCAAGATTACGATTTTGAATGCATTGTGAATGAAACTACTACCGACGGAATATGAAAAATTCCACAACATTCTTTTCAAGCGTTACGCATGGGAATATTCTGAAACTGGTGAATTCTGCCACTGCAATGGTTACTCAAATTAATTAGTGGAACATGTTCGCTATGCACAACCAGGGAAATCAATCCACTACTGATATTCGATACATCGAAATTGTGGTTTGTTATACGAATTCGAATAATCAGATTGAAAATGAAATATTTTGATACAAAATTCGTTCAAGTGACTCGAAAATATACTTAAATTGTATTATCAATGTTATGGATAATTTTTTTTTCTTTGGGTAGTTTTTGAATTTGAATTTTTCATATTAGGGATATCATATACTGTATCCGAAGAAAATCTTCGTTGATATTTCAAGTAATTTTCAATTGAAGTTGTATCTTTTAATGCATTGTTTTAATTTTTTCATGAATATGAGCCGATTCGAAATGAAACAAATTGTCTTCAAATATTTGAAAAAATAAGTACTCCATGTTTTTCATTCATAGAATTTCGCGAAAAGTGTCGTAGTGCGTGAAAAGCCAAAAGTGCGAGAGTGTAGTTCGTTGAAAACACTTACACTGACTCATATAGTTGCTAAAATAATGTAAGTACTTGAAATAATTATGCATAAAATTATGTCAACAACAAGGTGATGAAATAACAATAAAAGAAAAAATTTTACCTTACGTTAGTAAACTTTTTTGTACAGTTTACTTTTCCATCAAATGTTAGATGAATTGAAAATATAATGTTTGACAAAATGGCACGTAATTAACTAAAAAACAACACATGATGACTACAGTCGTTTGTGCCTGATAATAAATGAGACTTTTGCTCCTTGATCTACTGTGAAAGATAGAAAGAAATTGAATATAAACTTAAATTCAAACACTGAACTTATGTTTCGTCGTTACAAACGAATTCTTCAGATGTTAACAGAATAACGACGAAACTCGTCATGCTTTGTAGTGAATAAAGTGTAAATCATAAGTTCAAATGTTTAAATTTAATTTTATAATCAAATACAAATATATTATTAATTATAAAAGTATCTAAGTATATGTAGTACTAAAACTGTCATTACATGAAACTATAAACATTGTTGAATATAAACTTGAATTCAAACTTAATTTCAAATAATGTTATTACATTATTCTGTAAGCATCTGAAGAAGTCGTTTGTAACGACAAAACGCGTCATGCTATGTAGTCAATAAAGTGTAAATTATAAATTCAAGTGCTTGAATTTGAGTTAATATTCAATTATAATGGATTTACATCAAGTAAACGCCAACACTATCAAATATATAAAAATTGTACCATGTGTCAATTACCAAGTAGTCGAGACACGTTAATTCAAATAAAAAAAAAGTTCTACCTACATAAAATGCAATTTATATTTTTTTGCAATGAAACAGATGTTGTGAACTAGATATTTCTAACATAGATGTAGCTATGCTTTGATGAAATAGGAGTCAATTGTGACTTTGTTGAATAAGCAGAGTTAATAATTTCCTTTTGGAACAAAATCTACCAAATTGAAAACCATGTTATCCTGTTACTTTATCTCAACCTCAACAGATGGCATTCTAATTTTCCATCGGCCATCTCAAATCGACTCAATAGATCAGACCGAAAACAAACACAGGAAATGAAATGTCAAATTTTTCAGAAAGAATATTTCCGTTCAGTTTAGTAAATTTAAGTTTATATTGAATTCTAATGGATTTAAATCAAGTAAAGGCCAACACTATTAAATAGATAGAAAGGAAATTCAATTTACACGGTTTGAAACCTCATAGATTTTTGTTATTAGAATTAGCAAAAGTTTTGCTCTCAACCAGAATTGAAAAATAAACGTTTTTTGATTCATTGATGGCAGGCTTGCAAGTGGCAAGCTTCTTCAGAGGTCGTTCCATTTCTGATTCTCTCTATGAGTCTACTTCCAGAATCAGAAATGGAACGACCTCTGAAAAAGCTCGCCACTCGTGCTAGCGAAACGTTAGGAAGAAATTCCAACCGACGACGGCCCTTAGAACCGAACCAGGACAACACTAGTCCATTATCTTCACTTTTTCCATGTTTTCTTCGTTTGGTCACATGGTTGCAACTCCAGGGCACTCATCATCATTATAACCTCTTCTCGGCCTTCTGTAAAGCGCTTGTATCACTTATAAATACTTTTTTGAGACCAAGTGGACTCGCCGAATATCAAAGTCAACATTTATAGGGCGTTGGAGCACTTTTTTCGATTTTTGAAGCGAAATTCACTGCAGATACCTTGATCCAGAAAAACGTGCTAATCTTTTCTTTTGTCAAAATCAAACTACTGATCTAAACAGTATGAGAAACGTATTTGTACCAACATAACAAAAAATTTTTGATTGGAATTTGAAATTTGTGCACAGCTCGCTTAAATTCAAAATTCACCTTTCTTCAAATAGACCTCGTATTTCATTGAAGAGGAACTTTATGTAGAGCAAATTGTCGAACTCAGAGAATCTGTAAAATCGAAACAACTTCAAAATTAACTATTATAATGACGGTTATTTCATATGAAAATAGAACAGTATTTACCTTTTTCATAATGGTATATATTTTCATTCTATGGTAACTGAATAGTGTGAATTTAATAATTCAATGGACAAAACCTCGAAAAATAACATGCGCATCTGTCAAAAGCAGAACTTTTACAAATGCCAATTTCAGACCGATATAAACCTATTCGAATAGATATCAATTCATAAAATTTTCCAATTACTTCTCGATTGAATTACACAAATGGTAAAATGAACATTGAATGATATGAATTGCACCTAACGTATCAATCAGACTAACCAAAATTAATTGTATTGCACAAATACCAATGGAACATTCCCGAAATTCATAATCCTAATATTATAAGCTCCAATACATAATTCTAGGAGGAATATTACAATTACAAAATTTTTGACATGATTCAGATTCATACGTTGTTTTAAACTAATGGTAAAATAAAGAATTTCTTGTGTTAAGATCATACAAATAAGAAGGCATTGTGGAACTCAGTCATTTTATTTCAGTGATACAGGTAGCTTGTCTACACATGAACACGAGGTCAATAACACATGAGCACATTCCTGTCAATACATGTTACTCTAAAGGTGCTTATAAATATAGAATAAAACTTCGTTGCGAGATGCTGTCACGTCACAAGTATGGACAGTACTGCCAGAGAAACATAATAACATTGAGAAGTAAGTAGTCGTTTGAACATTTCGTCAAAGAAATGATACTCTCTTATTTTTCACCACTTGTTACCGTTCACTCTCGTTTTTTATTCAACAGAAAAATTATGAGTTGGCGGAAAAAATATACTGATTTGATAAACAGTTACGTGAGTGAAATTTCATGAGATAAAATGCATCTCAAGTATTAGAACAAAATGATGCACAATACTCAGTAAGAACTTGCTGTAGAATATGGGGCTACAGTAACTTAATGTCAAGAAATAGTTCTTCTGCCAGCAATTAGGCGAGAGAAAGCGAAAATTAAAAAGTGCCATAGTAGCAAGCTACTGCAGCAATCTTCGTTACAGCAGCCAACAAGAAAATGCACAAAAATACTTTCATAAGATACGAGAAGATATATTGAAAGACATATTCGATCAAAATAACATTCCTTTTACGCATTACTTTCGTTGCAAGTTGGAGTAAGGCAGCATGATCTGGCATCATATTTACACTTGCCATCAACGCCATCTTGAGGATATTCAGAGGAGGTTCTTGAAATTCTTAGTTTGGAGTAAGTTTATCCCCAGAGAGGAGCTAATCATAACGAATAATTGAGTCGATTACGTTTAATCTCGTTGCAGAACAGGAGAGAAACTTTATCACTCAAAATGTTGTACAAATTACTGCACAATAGTATTGATTGTCCTCCTCTCTTGTCCGCCTTGAAATTTCGTGTTACTAGGCAAAATTTTCGTAATACACAATTATTTCTCCTAGAGACTCCGAGGACAACTGCCTAATACAATCCCCCTTGGTTCAATTCAAATATTGGCAAATTCAAAAGATTTGCCAATAATTGTGACATTCACTTTGACTCCATAGAAGTTATCATTAGGAGTTATGTGAACAAAGAAAATTGACTTAAATGAATTGATTCAGATTGAGTGCTTTGTTATATTTCATTGAAAGCTCTAATGTAGTTATTAGTTACTATTTTTTAGATTAGATTGAGCTCTTTGTTATATATTTTCAATTTTAATTATTTACTTAGTATTCAACATTATGTTATTATTTTTTATACTTTTATCTGTTTATCTGTTTTATGTTATCTTTTATACCAGGTGAGAATAAAGAACGTATTATTATAATAACAAGTAATTGTTATGCGATGGTGTTACGACACGAAGTTCTGTTCAATGTCATTCTCAACATCTAACGAATCTTGCAGTGGGCTTATTCGGATCTAAATTGATTCTTTACCAATCAATAATATAGATGCAGTTAAATCATTCAGATATACTTTACAACGTTGAGCATGGAGGTTGTAGGTTTGTTTCATCGAGAATTATCAGGTGTTCCGCATGGGTCCAACTTGGTACATGTGACACAACAGATGAGTTGACTAAAACTGTTTTTTTGCTTCTATTATGCATGCGTTCGATATTTGTTGATGATTTTAAAATGCTCTTACGTGACGATCATCAAGGTACAGAATTAGAAGTAATTTTGGATGTAGTGAAAAAACTAGCTTAGTTGGTGAATTGGAGTTTTAAAAGTTTTATGTTAGTTAAGGCTAGTTAACTGGGGCTAAACAATTGATGGTATGATTCTTTGAAGACGAGGTGGCTGTAAAAATTCTAGGAGTCGATTTCAACTATAAACTGTCTTCTTCAGAACATAAAATTCATCATGTGTGACTCTATATTGCATCTCTTCAGAAGCAATAGTTACTTTGTTCAGAAAAAGAAAAACTTTGTCAACCTTCACGTGATGAATAAGCTTCACTATCATATAATTATTTCATTCTAAATTGGAATATGCCTCTGCGGTTTGATGACTTTGAATAAATAAAGGTTTGGACTCAACAAAAAGAAAACCTCCATGTTGGTATCAAAGTACTAAATTTTCACTCTCTATAGATCACATTGAAATCACAGTCAACTTGAAAATTCATCACATTGAAATTGAGTCAACACTGGGACCACATTTCAGCAACAAGTGTAAGAACCTGCTCTTTCTGATTATATGTTCTTGTATATTCAAAATTGAATGGCTATATTTATATTATAAATATCAATTTCCTAGATTTTCGTTTCGTGTCTTACTACCATATATAATACTTGTACAACATTCGAAGCTTTGTAATTTATGGGACATGTTTTGAACAAAATCAAAAACAACCAGAGTAATAGGCAAAGTTGCCACGTCGTATTTTTGGCATGCTATAAAATAGATTACTTTACGCACGAAAAGGTTTCAGAAGTTTCCACTAAACTTTCTGCAGTTTCCACTTACATCTCTATTTCGCTTGAACAAAACTTAGTTATAAATTCAAGTTGAAAATAAGATAGCTGTAATGCTTCCAGAGGAATTTCTCATGAGTTATTCTAGCACGTTCAAGGTGTTCCTAACTTGAGGCAGAAATTGAAGAGCATATTGCTTGGACCATTTAACTAGTATTCTTTCATTTCATAATTCTTAAAAGTTTCGGATTTCACCCTAGAACTATTCAATTTTTCAGAGGAAATGTAGAAAAAAAGCACGTATAAAATAATATATTAAATAAAAACACTTGGTTAGGCTTCACAAAATTTATAATGAATAAATACTTCATAATTGTTTCGGGGTGTTACCCCATTTTCAAAAAGTTAGACCGTCAAATTTTAACATAATCAATATTAATAAGGGCGGTACTGCTATTAATAAGGCCGGTAAGGTGGTGAAAGTGTACCGTGGGTTACTGAAGCGAAGAACCTTGGTGTGTGGTTTGATAATCAACTGAATTTCCGGAAACATTGTGTATCCGTTAAACAGAGCTGTTTTATGAGGCTTAAGGGTTTACAAGTGCATAAGTATGAGCTGAATGAGGGTATCAAATTGCAACTTGTAAAATCGCTTATATATCCAATTTTTGACTATTGCTGTGCGGTTTATTATAACTTTATGAGTAAGAAAGAGAAGGGCAATTTGCTCAAAATTCAAAATGCTTGCATAAGATTTATGTGTTGCTCTTCCTACAGAGATCATGTTACACCTTTTAGAAGGAGATTGAAAGAGTTGAGTTTTGAGGAAAGGGCAGAATATCACTATGTTGTTTTTTTATACAAACTTGTATATCAACAATGTCCGCAATATCTGTACAGTAAATTGGTATTAAGGAGCACAGCACATAGTTTAAATATCAGAAATAAGTATAAGTTTAGTATACCTGTCCACAAAACAGTTAAGTATGAGGGTTGTTTTGAGTATGTGGCTCGTAGTTTGCTCAATAAGTACATTACTCTGGTAAGTAATAATTTTGCTGTTGGGATTTTCAAAAAGGAACTGAGAGAATTCATTTTTGGTAACAGTATTTAGCATATTAATTTTTTGTAATTCTTTCAGTTTTCTCCTTTTATGTGTCAATTTGTGTTTTATATATATATATATATATATATATATATATATATATATATATATATATATATATATAAATATTCTGTTTCTTTTGATATATTAGTTAGTATTTTAGTGATTGAGTATAACAAATAGTTATTTGGTGGAGTGGAAGATTGGCTTGCTAAACTCCTACCATTTGTGTAATTGAAATATTATTATGCAATAAATATTATTATCATTATTATTACTTGGAAAAAATTAATACCCATAATGAAACAATATTTAGAATTTTCTCATAATTTAATAAAAATAGCATGACGCGTTTCGAAGTACTACTTCTTTATCAAATGCTAAATAACAATAGGTATAATTTTACAAACTCAATTTTTATAGCTACTCTCACAGAATATACCAGGTGTGTTCAATGACTAATCAAGAGTTTGGACCATAGAATATAATGAAGTTATACAAAGAACGAAAGAATAGTATACCTGAAATTGAACAAGGAAAATCAGTTTCTTTAGTCAGATATACCAACTAAAAATGTGGTAAAACGCACAAAATAACTATATAAAATAAGATTTCTAAACAGATAAAAGAAAACTAAAATTTTTGAACATCGAAAAACATAAATTTGAAAGTAAATTAACTAAAAATAGGTACTCATTCTAATCTGATACCTGCAATATTGAATGAATTAAGTGAAGGGCTAGTATTATCCTCTGATTGGCTATTGAGTAAAAGTCCCGAATTGTTGAATTTATTGATATCTAACCACTCTAGAAGATTCAGTTTGGAACCTTTATTTTAATTTTTCCTTATCTTTTTAGAAATCTTATTTTGTATGATTATTTTTAACCTTTTACCACATTTTTAGTTGGTATACCTGACTTAAGAAACCGATATTCTTTGTTCAATTTCAGGTATAAGATTCTTCCTTTCTTTGTATTACTTCATTGTATTCTATGGTCCTAACTCTAGGTTAGTCATAGAACATACCTGGTATATTCTGTGAGAGTAGCAGAAAGTATTGGGTTTGTAAAATTATACCTATTGTTATTTAGCATTTCATAAAGAGGTAGTAGTACTTTGAAATGCCTCATGCATATTTTTATTAAATTATGCGAAAATTCTAAATGTTGTTTCATTATGCCAACATAATGCCTAAATATTCTAGTGTTTCTTCCACTCTTCCACTCTTCCAACTTTCCGTTCATTAATCTACATGGTTATATTCAGAATTTTATCAATCTTAAGGGTGTTTCTTGTAGCCAGAACTTTGAAGTTACATTTTTGCACATTTAGGGATAACTATTTTTATCTCAAATGGAGGTCTCATGTTCAGTAATTGAATCACAAGCAGTATCAAATCCAAACTACGAATTACCAATATTCGTTGAATAAGATAGACCAACCGTTCATTCCATTTTTCAGTTCAGAGAATAAACTGGATTTTGAACGGTTTCTACGGTGGGTCTGAGGCTGGTGCATATATTTTCAATTTGTGTTGAAGACACGCGGTTGTTATTGAGGTGTATTGCAATACTCAGGACCGCACTCATTCCAATTCATATTTACTCAAAACGTTTATTTTCTGATATAACATTTCCGAATGTGATGCAACAAGCATTATGCCATTACTTATATTCTAAATTTTGTTTTATATCATGATTTTCGGCCACTCAACCATTCGAAGGCATTATATTCTAAATAGAATGCAATTAGACAGTCGTTGTTATATTGTTCAATGTGTTGGGTTGGTTTGAATGACATTATGGTATGTGATTCTCTCAGTGCTTTGAATTTGAAAAAGGTTTTGAGAAAATGAACCTAAAGATCAATCTGGAAAACAAAGTATCAGAAGGTGGAAATACATATATGCCGCCTCTACTATGCTGTTCGAATTGATTCGGACAAAGGATAAAAATCAATGTTTTCGTAAAATCTTACCTTTTAATGAAATAAATACATACAAAATAGCGTAAATTCTTCATATTAATATGAAGTATGTCCTCCTTTCGGGAAATAACTTCTTGAACTCGTCTAGGCATCGATTCCACTAGCGTAGCGCAGATTTTCTTCAATTCGTCATCATGAAACCACATCTGAATTGCACTTATAATCATTTTTTTTTTGTAGTGCAATCCATTTTTGCCAAGCAGAATGAAACATTTTAAATGAAAAAAAAAACAAAATGGCGGACTTTTGAATGTTTTTCACTTTTTTTTTCACTTTTAATTGTTTATAACTCTTTAAATTAATAATGAATGATTCTGGTTCTGCTTAAGGCCATAGCCAGACATCTAAAGAGTAAAATACCGTTTGGTTTATAACGATAAGTACAATTGTTTCGAAATGATAGTGTCATTCATGCGAAAAAACGTGGTTTGGAGAAGAATCAGTTCAAAGTTTTATTCGCGAAAAATCGTAAAAAAGGCGAATTTTACTCACATATCCATTCCAGCTTCATGCACAACTGCTTCCTGTTCTTCGTAAGCACCATTCTGAAGAACTCTTGCATTTCTCAAAGCAGTTCAACAAAATAACAAGACAATAACAATAAAACAAAGAACAAAACAAAAAGACGACTAGAAGGCATGCTTTTGCTTCTCGGTCTTGCTGACCTTCGGGAATAATTCAATACAATTTATACGAGTATATAGTAGCAATTTATGAAAAAAATTTCGATTTTTTCAAAATTGTTTTGGAGCCTTAAATAAAGATTATTATTTTTATATACCTAATTTTCACTGTTTTTGGTGACTTTTCACTGTCTATGATTTCTTTTGTTTCATGTCCAATAACGAAGTTGGTTCTTAACAACCACGAAAGGACCAAATCATCATAGAATGGTTGAAAAAATTCGCTCAATATTGAATTGTTTGATTGAACATTGAGTTTCGAGGCACTTTTGAAATGAAAAATGGGAAAGTACGGGTCTGAGCTCGTTGAAATTTCTACTCTATCTAACCAGTCGCGAAGAAAAAAATAATACAATCAGATAAAACCACTGCTACTATGCCAGTTGCGCAAACTGGAGCAAAAAGCTCTCATTCTCGAATAACGCAGTGGAATATCAATGAGTAGAAATTCAATGATGCCGTTGCTCACAGCCTGTCACAGATGAATGAGTCGAAAGGAAATATTCTTTCTGAAAAATTTGACATTTCATTTCCGGTGTTTGTTTTCGATCTGATCTATTGCTTCGATTTGAGACGGCCGATGGAAAATTAGAATGACATCTGTTGGGGTTGAGATAATGTAACAGGATAAGATGGTTTTCAATTTGGTATATTTCGTTCCAAGAGGAAATTAACACTGTTTTTCAACAAAGTCTTAGTTGACTATTTTCTCAAGGCATAGGTACATCTAACTTAAGAATATCCAGTTCACCACCTTTGCTTAATTGCATAAAAATATAAATTTTATGTAATTTATGTAAATTTATGTATTTTATGTTAGTAGAACTTTTAGAAACTTCCGAATTATATTATATGAACATAAAAGTAGTTGTGTTTGTGTAGTGTATGTAAATAATAAACAATTTAATTAACAAAAAGCTTTTCAAAAGAGCGGTTACAGAAGTTTATCCTATTATCGAAGAAAAGTAAAAATTTAGTGTTTTAACATATATGGGGACACCCAGTTTAAAATTAAAATCACTTTTGACAAGCTACAATATTAATATTTCTTTTCGGACCACTAATAATATTGGTAATATAAATCAAAATAAATGAAAAATAATAAATCAAAAATTAACAAAAATCGAATGTGTGGGGTATAAAAAATTAACTATGGTACCTACTTGTGGGAAATTTTATATAGGCAGAACTTTCAGAAATTTCCAAATTAGTTTGTATGAACATAAACCTAGTTTCGATAAACAGAAAACAGATTCCCGTAATGCCAACCACTTATTAGAGGAGAGTCACATATTTAGTTCAGATTTTGAAATATTAAATGGAGAGAATGAATGTTCCAAACTAAGTCTTCTAGAATCGTTAAATATCAATAAATTAAAAAATTCGGGACTTTTACTCGATAGCCAATTAGATTAATACTAGCCCCCACTTAATATGTTCAATAACAATGTTCCAGGTAGCAAATCAAATTGATAACCTATTTTCAGTTAATTTACTTTCAATGCTATATTTTTCGATGTTCAACCCAGACCATGTTTTCGACCCAGAAAAAGAGAGTGAAATTATGATAAACCTCCCCTCTATTCTAAATTCAATTTAACATCTGCCATTACAACGAATAAGTTGACATTGCTAATGCGTTTCAATTATCAAAATATTGTTCGGGGAAAAATTGAATTTCCCACAGTTTATATTTGTTGAAAAGACGAATATTAGATGATAAAATCCCTCAGCAATATCGACCCAATAAAGTAGAAAGAACGCTTTGTTGTTTCACATAGCAATTTGCCGTCTTTGATCGTAAAATTTCAACTGATCGACAACGGTAGTTGTAAATACAACGTCAATTTACGAGGTAGGAGAACCAATTGCATGTTTTCAAATATTAATGTTCCAATTTCTGTTAGGTATGTATTTTTGTGTTTTTGGCTATATTGAAATGATTGAATTTAACTTCGAAGGTATATAGAATATACTTTTAATGGATATGATTATTTCTTCAGCATTTTTCTGTTTTCGTTGTTATTCAATTATCATTATGACACAGTATTTATGCCATTGATTATAGTATCAGTGATAGTATTTATTTGATACAAGTTATAAAAAAAGGTATTGTTAGGAGTTCAATAAAATTTTTTCCTTTGGAGAAGAGTTCTAATTGTAGACTCCGTTTTTTAAATGGCTAATTAATCTTTGCACTCCCAAATGCAAATCTAGATTTTGAATTATATTTTACAAATATTACAAATTACAAATTTAACAGATACAAATACATATATAGCACTGTAACTATTACTTTTACATAATATAAAATAATATAATATAATATAATATAATATAATATAATATAATATAATATAATATAATATAATATAATATAATATAATATAATATAATATAATATAATATAATATAATATAATATAATATAATATAATATAATATAATATAATATAATATAATATAATATAATATAATATAATATAATATAATATAATATAATATAATATAATATAATATAATATAATATAATATCTTTCTATTATTAATATATTCCTATTATTGTTCTTCTTCTCATCTAGTCAGATAAATCTGAATATATAATGACTTCATGGTGAGGTAGCGCAATTCTTTTTTAATGTGAATATGCTTGATTGTATTATATTACTTGAAAGGCATAGCCAACGGCCGATTTGCCAAAATCGAACCGGTGTTCTACTCTTTTAGTCGGTTGTTCCCGAATTGAATTATTTACCTAAGTTTGAATGAATATTATTTACAACAACTTACTTTATGAAATCATTAAGCTTTTTCCGTTTATTTTTTGATTCAGTTTTCTCGTGTTTGGCTTCATTATTTTTTTTTGTATAATCATTTAATAAGATATTAGAAAGAATGGAAGACAGCATGTTCAGAATATTTGTATTGTATTTGCCACATACACAGCAACAATAAAAATCTTTCAACGACTCATCCAATGACAATACAATGAGTTTTGTTGTTAACTGAATATATTTTAACATTCCCACAATCAGGAATATTTATTTCACTGTAGAAATGAATTTAATCTTAAAAATGACAATTAAATGTGACTGTTTAAAAATGTTTTTCAAATAATCATAGCGAGCTAAATGATTTCTATGGCTTTTCTCTGGACATTTTTAGGTAAGGGCACATTTCTTGAGAAATAATGTGGTAAATTTGGAAAAATAAAATGAACTGCGTGAGGATCTAATCTTGTTCTTTTAAGTATGCTCACGATACCACCGGGTGAAGCAAAATTCTCTTCCCTGATGATATCAGTTTCAGGAAAATGCAAGGAACAAACCACTGAATATTTTATTGGAGGCCAATTATCTCGTGGTATAGATTTTATCCATTTACTCTTCAAAAATTCGTTTTTAGGGAAACGAAAATTTGATATTAGTTGACCACACCGCTTCAGGGTGCTGTTATAATTTGGTTTACAACCAGGAATGCAACAAGTTTTTGTCATTTTAAGAGAATATACTTATTAGAAACCTACCTATTCTAAGCTCCAAACTTTTTGAATCACCTACGGAATACCTACCCTCTACACTATATTTCACAAAAAAATTATTTCTAAGTAAACCTTACCCAAAACACAACGCAAATCTGGTTTCGATGCGATTAAATCGCTACACACAATGCACTTCGTTTATATTATTTAGTGTTATGTTATCCACAAACTATCATCACGAGCACCTATATTACACTATACAAAATTGACGAATAGAGGATTTATAATGAAACCGAAAAATATTCAACAACAAACTTTGAAAGTCTTAAACAAAACAATATTAATTTTGTTTCACTGAAATTGGTAAGCACACTAAACACTTTGTTTTTTACAGTGTGATGTTGAGATTACAACAAATTATCAACAATAACACATGTATTACACTATACACAATTGAAAAATATATAAGTCATACTAAAAGCTCAAATTATCTAACTTCAAAGTGCGAAAGTTTTGGGAAGCGTCTTATTTGCATTAGTATACAAGTTAAACTAACGGTGGGTTCCATAGATCACCAGCACCACAGTGCCATATACTCATTTCATGGCCTGTTTGAAGCCGTTGCATAGCTTCAGATAGACCTCTTGATGAAAGCTTCAATGCTACGAGTTTGGGTTAGAGAAAACGAGTTTAAGTTATTAGTCCGTTTAACCTTTCGTAGTGAAACATTGGTACTTCTTGAGAGTTTTTTCAATTTTAATTTAAGAACACTTGGTATTTTTTGACTGCCTTACAGCAGTGAAGTATATGTAATCTTTCAATCGGTAGCAAAGGGTGTTCTTTTTTAGAGGTATAGAACTTCAAATTGCATTAAAACAACGATGGATCTTTCGATTGATAAGAATTTTTTTTATTCGAAAGATAATCTTGTGGCATTACATTTTTAAAACGATTTCTGGCATATGACCGCCACGGCTGGCTCGGATGTAGTTCAATCTGGACGTCCAATTTTTGATGAATTTTTCCAACATTTGTGGCGCATATCGGCAATAACACGGCGAATATTGTCTTTCAAATGGTCAAGCGTTTGTACCTTATCCACATAGACCAATGACTTTACATAGCCCCACAGAAAGCAGTCTAGCGGTGTTGAAACACAAGATCTTGGAGGTCAATTCACAGGTCCAAAACGTGAAATTAGGCGGTCACCAAACGTGTCTGTGGCACAATGTTGCGCTTGTAGAACTTTAAATTGCAATAAAACAACGATGGATCATTCGATTGACAAGATGACTTTTTCGAACATTTGTCGCCGTATATCAGCAATAATACGGCGAATATTGTCTTCCACATGGTCAAGCGTTTGTGGCTTATTCGCATAGACCAGTGACTTTACATAGCCCCACAGAAAGTAGTCTAGCGGTGTTAATTCACAAGATCTTGGAGGCCAATTCACAGGTCCAAAACGTGGAGTTAGGCGGTCACCAAACGTGTCTTTCAATAAATCGATTGTGGCACGAGCTGTGTGACATGTTGCGCCGTCTTGTTGAAACCACAGCTCCTGGACATCCTGGTTGACCAATTCAGGAATGAAAAAGTTAGTAATCATGGCTCTATACCGATCACCATTGACTGTAACATTCTGGCCATCATCGTTTTTGAAGAAGTACGGACCAATGATTCCACCAGCCCATAAAGCGCACCAAACAGTCAGTTTATCTGGATCTAACGGTGTTTTGACATACACTTAAGGATTATCTTCACTCCAAATGCGACAGTTTTGTTTGTTGACGTAGCCATTCAACCAGGAGTGCTACGTCGATAAAATGGACGTAGTGCGCGATATGTATTCCGCACAGAACCATTATTTTCGGAATGAAATTGCACTATTTGCAAGCGTTGTTCAGGCGTGAGTCTATTCATGAAGAATTGCATAATCAAACTGAGAATAAATCACTTCTCAGCTGTTAAATCGGTCCCCATCTTCGACAGTAATGCCAACTTAAATTTCTATACCTCTGAAAAAAACACCCGTTATATTTAGTCTTTCGCATGGAGGCTTGTATGTGTTAAAAAAAAACAAATTATTTAACCCCTCAACATTTGATGAACACCTTCGAAAGCAACATCTTTTTCGTTAATATTCGTACTAAAACTGGTTAAATGTTGATAAAAAATGTATTGCTAGACAGCCCTGGACAGATTTTGAGAAATTGATTCATTTAATGTCTCATCCACATTCAATATAATAAAATAGTCGTAATTCATCATTGAATAACCGAACAGATAATTCGTTCGAAACAAATCTCTCTGTTAGCACGTCGTCGGATAAAATGGAAAGTGGATGACTCATTTGCATCTTCTGCGCGTAACCTTTATGCCTAGACGATGCGTCTGTAGTAGTCGTATTCTGCCTACACACTGGTGCAAAAGGAAATAAATATGTCAGACTAAGGGACCTTGAATGTCGACGATAGTGTCTCGACAAGATACGAAAACCCATTCACGAAAAAAACATTCGTTTATACTTCCTCTTTTCCATTGATGACATACATATGTGGTTATTGTAGGAATTAATTAGTTTCATTCATTATTATTCCTGTATTTTCTTTGGTAAGTAAACTAGTTGTGCCATGGAAATATACTCTCCTGCAACAAGGATCAAGATATAACAACAATATTCCAAATATGGTTCTAGTGAATGAGTCCAAATAACAAGTATGTATATTGAACGAAAAAGGCTGGGCTAGTTTCACAGAATTTATTTCTTTGATTTTTAGACTCAATTTCAAAGTGAAACTAAAACGTATTCTGCATTTCGAAAGACTCGATTAATTTCGACAAAATTGCCTAGTAGACGAGTATGTATCTAGCAGGCTTATGTCAAATATTCGCAGCAACGGAATACATCGAGAGATATGACGCGGTAGCAAAGATTGCGGTCAATAACTAGCATTAAAATTATATCTTCTACAGGAGGAAAAGTGATTTACTACAAATACATTCCAGAGCCAATTTTTGGGTATAACTAACGTAACCATACGACCCACTTTGGACGGGACCGTCCCGCTTTCAGTCAGTCTGTCCCGGTGTCCCAATCAAGGACGATAGAGTCCCGCTTTTACAAACAGACCATGCGATAATATGAAATGCATTTTTCTCGAACTGAATTTCATTGAACATTAATCTTTTCAACTTAATTAATCCGCACGTATCTTTTTGCAATTGGATGTGGAGACCACATAGTCCATAACACCATCAAAACAGCTGTTGATTGTCTTCCTGTTGACTTCGAAGGCATTATAGTGAAAATATACTCATTTTTTCACATGTATAGCATTTGTGTAGAAACATTTTTGTGATTATACAGTGACAGAATATCACGAACTGCTGATCTGCTGTTTTAGCTTCTAAAAAACCCTTTTCTGCATATCGACAAATTCCCAAATATTTTAAAGTTATTTTTCGAAAATTTCAGCTCAAAATTTTAGTTAGATTTGCTGCATACACAAGCACTATATTTTATGAAACTGTATTGAAAGTGGAAAGTCATTGATGTAGCTTAGTTAGTGGTGCCTACTCAAGTAATTAGTGTTTACTGTTTTCATTATTTTGTGCTATCCTATCTTCCACAATTGAAAACTTGTGGAACAATGAATATTTTTTTGAATTAGGTATTTAATTCCATATAATGTCTTGTATGTACCCGTTACGACTATCTTTAGCTGCTTCACAGTAGGTAATTCTTCTATCGAAATTAAGAATGTCATGTTTAAACTTTTGTAGTTCAATTTCACCAATAACATTATTATTTCATGTTCTAATTGATCAATTGTTAGTGGATGATTTATGTAATCAAGACCTTTTACATAACTCCCAAGAAAAGTCCAATGGTGTTATGTCCCACGATGTTGTTGGCCAATCAAAATCGCCAATTTTTGAGATTAGACGCTGAGGAGAAGATTGATGCCATAAATTTATTGTTTCAGCAGCATTTTAACAAACATTTTGGAAAAGATAATCCCTAATCACATCACCACACCAAAATGTGGCAAACGGTGACTTTTTTGGGTAAATTGAAAGTTCATGAAGCCCTTTGGATTTTCTACCCCAAATACGACAATTTTCTTTATTAATGAAGCCATTCAGAAGTGTTTCGTCAGCGAAGATGATTTTTTGGCAACATTCTACATCTTTTCCTTCGAAGAAATTAATAATGTGACAACCCATGGCTTCAATCCATGGGTTAACTGAACTTTATTAGCTTTTAACGATAAACCCTTGTGCAAAGTTCGCCATTAAGTTGTTTGAGGAATGTTTAATTGTTGTGATCGTCGTATAATTGACATTGGCCGATGACGAATTCGTTTTTTTACTTCCAAAACTGTGCCAATTTGCTCAAACTTTACGAAAAACATTTGATATGAACGCCCATTTTCATAATAAAGGTGATATATGTGGACACGTTGTTCAACACTATATGTTTCCATTTTACGAATTGTCAACTAGAGAAGATTAGAAATGTAAATCTCATTTGATATTCCAAGTATAAACGATATATCATAAAAATTTCGTCCACGTTGAGAAATGCGATATATACTTTTTCTTCAAATTAATACGAATATCAATCCTTCATATAAGCCACTTATACATCTTCGAACTTCTCTGGTTCTCTCACAGCCGTATGTAAGCCGATTGGGTAAGTTTTTCAAAACAAAGTTGGCAAAGCGAAAAAAGGTTGACTTGAATAAGTCCTTCGTGTCTCTCGCTAGCTTAAGATGTTTTTAACGGAGATGTTTTTGTATCATATTTGTATGCCTAACCCAGTCAAGTGATGATCAATTCGAAAAATCATTTTAAGTTTCCTGATTATCTATTTGTTTAAAAAAATGGATGCGATAATGAAGAATTTCGCTACCAGATTAGCGACCTTAACACGCGACAATGGTCATTCGTTGTTTGAGTTTGATGTATGGTTTCAGTCTTGCTTGTGACAATCGAGTTGACAGGCTATTTGAAATAATGATGCTGATTAATATGGATAGGCCTTGAATAAATTTCATTTATATATATGTACATTCGCACCGATGATTCAATAATGAATGATTCACGATTTTATTTGACACTGTATCTCAACTAGACACATGGGCGCCGCTAATAACATTTTGCGGAAGGTGCATTACGTGCATTACACACAAGTATTATGTTTTCTATTAAATTTATGTTAAATACCAACAATTTTCATTTTGACTTTATGCATTTTCTGTGCTCATAATGATTTGAATACCATAGATACGGCTATTTCACTTTCTCACATTTCACTTCTCCAAAATAAAATTAACATAAATTAGAGAAGCGTATACAATAGTAGGTAGACATACACTTAATCCTAGGTGAAACTGAAGACTGAAGTCTAATAAGAATAAACTTAGTAAACTTGAGTATTTAATTCACCATACAACTCAGAAAAGAATACTGCTAAAAAATAAAAGTAAAAATAAACCTCCTCCTGAGGTACTGATAAACTGACCTCCTTGACCCATGTTATCTGAGTCTTGGGGTTTCTGTCGAAGTAATTGAATAGTCTCTTGGTCAGTTTTCCTTCATTCATTCTTCTTATGTGTCCGTAGAAAGTCACTCTTCTTCTCCTCATTGTGTCAGTTATATTCTCTGTCTTTGTGTAGATCTCTCTATTGCTTCTCAGTTTCCATTTTCCATCTTCATACTTTGGTCTCAGGATCTTCCGTATAATTTTTCTTTCTTTTTTTCCACCTTTTCTGTCTGGCCGTATTCAGTGCAAGGCAATCTGAGGCATAAAGACCCTCTGGCTTAATAACTGTATTGTAGTGTCTTAGCTTTGCAATTATAGATATGGACTTCCCATTGTATATATATTTTGTCAACTGGATTGCTGATTCCACTTTTTTTGCTCTTGCATGGATAGCTTCTTTATCGAGGGCGTTTGATTGAATTAAGTCTCCAAGGTATTTGAACTTGTTAACCCCTTTAATTTTTCCATGTTTTGTTGAATTCTGTCTTGGTTTATCATTATTTTTTGTCATATATTCTGTATTTCAATATGATATTCGCAGTCCAGCCTTTTCCGCTGTCTCTTTCAGTATATCTATTTGTCTTCTTACATCTTCTAGGTTTTCTGCCAGTATTGCTAGATCGTCCGCATCAGCAAGACAGTCAATTTCAAGGTTATCTTTCTAACTTCAAATTTTCATTTTAGGAATTCCTTCCTCTTCCATTCTTTTCCTCCACTCTCTCACTACCTTCTCCAGCACACAGTTGAAGAGCCATGGGGAGAGCCCATCTCCTTGTCTTACTCCTGTTTTAATTTCAAAGGGTTCCGAAATCTCTCCCATAAATTTTACTCTTGACTTAGAGCTATGTTTGTTAGAGTTTGTTTTGCGATTGCAATTGATTTGTCATCGGCACCAAATTCTTCCAAGGTGTTGAATAGTATCTGTCTATCTATAGAATCGTATGCCTTCTTCACAAATGTCACATGTATGTCTTTGGCTCTCTATTATTTCTCTCTATTATAGTTTCGTCTTTATTATTTAGGTCTCTTATTACGCAATAACTTGTTAATTTTTGAATTAATTTCTATAGTGATGAGTTTTTGTATTTTGTTGTTTATACTGGAGGAGTGGAAGATTAGCCTGGATAAACTCCTGCCATTTGTAATGCTGTAGGTAAAGCAATTACAATAAACGCATTATTATTATTCATGTAACATTCAATATTCTCGGAGTGCTTTAGTACCTTCGAGCTGTTGTTACAATCGTCTTTGTCCGAAAATCTCGTGAAATTCGATTCGAACAATGACGAATCAATTGTGTTCGATGGGCGTGTTCTTCATAAGGTGGACGTATTGTGGTTGTTCTGCTGGAACGGAAATCTGGGTGATTTCTAGTGTTTCGCGGCAGGCACGTAGCAGGCACCACAATAGAATAACGAAAATTTTGTTCATGAAATTCTTGCAATGAAAAAAACAAAACTGCTTTCAATCAAATTTTTACTTCTTCTTCTTCTTGAATTCTATAGAATACGCTCAATAGATGTTAGATGTTTGATGAATATGAAGAGCAACTTTAAATTCGTAAAATATAGGAGCAAAACATTCGAATTTTCAGCAGTTTTCCGCTGAATTTTCTGATTATTTTGGTGATACATATATTTTCCAATTAAGGGCGAAAAAAATGAAAAATTCTCTTTCTATGTTATCTATTATAAGTGCAACTGGAATTTTTTAACAATAAAAGACTTTGAAATGGGGAAATTCTTTTTATGGTTGACGTTTTCAACTCAGTGAAATTTCAACTGAAATCAGAATTCGGCAGAGAACATCAAATTTCATTTAAAATATCAACAGACGAAAAACTTATCTTGAGAAATATATATCACTTCAATTTTTGTAAGGAAATTTACTGAAAAGCGCAAACAATTGATTTTGGCTTTTCCGTTGAATTGAATTTTGCAGTTGACAACATTGAAAATAAAAAGAAAGAAGGAATTCAGAGTTTTGCGTATCCAATAATCAGTATCTTATTACTACAGCCGAAAAAAAGCCGTGTTTCGGCTTTTTTTCAAAAGCCGAAACACAAAGCGAATTTTGTTTAGCGTAAAGGCACTTCTGGTTGAATGGCTACGTCAATAAACAAAACTGCCGCATTTGGAGTGAAGATAATCCTCAAGTGTATGTCAAAACACCGTTACATTCAGAAAAACTAACTGTTTGGTGCGCTTTATGGGCTGGTGGAATCATTGCTCCGTACTTCTTCAAAAACGATGATGCCTAGAACGTTACAGTCAATGGTGATTGGTATAAAGCCATGATTATTAACTTTTTCATTCTTAAATTGAACAACCATGATGTCCAGGAGCTGTGGTTTCAACAAGACGGCGCAAGATGTCACACAGCTCGTGCCACAATCGATTTATTGAAAGACACCTTTGGTGACTGCCTAATTTCACGTTTTGGACCTGTGAATCGGCCTCCAAAATCTTGTGATTTAACTCCGCTACACTACTTTCTGTGAGGCTATGTGAAGTCATTGGTCTACGCGGATAAGCCACAAACGCTTGACTATTTGGAAGACAATATTCGCCGTGTTATTGCCGATATAAGGCCACAAATGTTGGAAAAAATCATCGAAAATTGTACGTCCAAATTGGACTACATCCGAGCAAGCCGTGGCGGTCATAGCATATTTAAAATGTAAAATCCACAAGATTATCTTTCGAATAAAAAAATTCTTGTCAATCGAAAGAACCATCGTTGTTTTATTGCAATTCAAAATTCTATACCTCTAAAAAAAAAACACCCGTTATAAAACAAAGCCGCTTTCTCTGTCCCTATATCCCTATGTATGCTTAAATCTTTAAAACTGCTCAACGGATTTTGATCCGGCTTGTTTCAATAGATACAGTGATTGAAGAGTAAGGTTTGTATGTATAATAACATCCATTAAATAGTGGAGAATTAGTGGAGAATCAAAAGACCCTTAAAGACATAGCTTCAAGGATAAACAGATATTAGGACTAATTTTCAGAAATTTAATAATTATAATAATAATAATAATTATTTAGCAATAGCTATTACAAAATCATACATATATTCAGGTTCATAATATATTCTTTACAATTATATGTTTAAAACGAACTTAGTTTACGCTTCAATACCTTAAGGTCACTAATTGTTTTTATGGATCTAGGCCATTTATTAAATGCGTTGAATCCTTCATGAAATATACTATTCCAATGTTTAGAAAGCTTACAAACTTGCATGAAGAAATTGTCAGCTTTCCTTGTATTATAATTGTGCACATCACTGACACATGTTACATTTTGTATTACATTATATGGGAACAATTTGTTTTCAACTTTAAATATAAATAAATATGTAGCAAAAAGTATTCTCTGTTTAACAGGCATTAGTTCTGATTTAGCATGCTTTGGATTGGAGTATATCTTTTACATTTTAAAATTGTTCTATTCTGTAACTTTTGTAGTTGTTGAGATTTTCTTCACTCAATCCCAATAACAGAAAGGATTAATATTCAAAGTGTGCCATAATTATTGACTTAAAGAGCAATAACTTCATATATGTCGTAGATTTGTTCGAATTCTTTTGAGAAAGTTGATTTTCTCGGAGATTTTAGACGATATGAAGTCGACATGATCATTGAAACTCAATTTCTCATCTAACATACGCCTAAGTATTTAAGAAGTTTTACCGTTTATATGTTCTGGTTTTCAATTTTAATACTTATATTTTCATTACTATTTACCTTAAGAATTCTACTTGTACCAAAAACTATAAATTTCGACTTTGTTACATTCAGCGATAAACTGTTATCTCTTAGCCATTCATTTATTGCTGCCAAGTCCATATTGATCCATTCTGTCATAATCTAGATGTTTTAACCACTAACATAATCATAGTATCATCTGCGAACAATCGTATAGAGCATTTTTTTCGTAAGAGCATAAGGAGAAATCATAAATATTTGGTTCACTTCTGAGTTCTATCCTGTTAAATTTAATTTTCATCTCACAATTTGAGCGTCTGAATACACAATTTAATGTTTATTACTGCTATTGTCTATTTATGATTCTGAACTGTCTGCAACGGACGTCAATTTGATGCATTTCAAATAGGTAATTATTCGATATTATGATGTGAGTTTTATTAAATCCGTATATTTGATTAGGCTTTGTGATTATTTGTCGGTTTTCAACTAGCAGGGTTAATGACAAATTGGAAAATACTCTGAATATTTCCCTATTTTTCACATTATTGGCTACTGAAAGTAGAAAGGTTAGTAGTACTATATGTGAATGATAGAGTTAAAAAAAATTACTTCTTGTTTACATCTGAGATGAATATATTGAAGTTTCTATAGGTGACAAGACTTTTCTGCAGTATGAGAATATCTTTCTTGTTAATTACATCCTTTGAATAGTTTAAGTTCTTCGGTTCGTTACAAATACAATTTATTCGTAGAAAGTTTGTTGTACATCTTTTAGTTGAACATAAGCTTCAATATGTACATACTTCTATGTAGAAAAAATTCATTCAGTTGAAAAGTTCAGAAAAATGTAATATATATATATATATATATATATATATATATATATATATATATATGTATATATATATATATATATATATATATATATATATATATATATATATATATATATATATAATTATATATCATATATATATATATATGAATATATATATATATATATATATATATATATATATATATATAATGACAAAAACACAATTTTCGGTATAACCCGCAACTCAATTGGAAGCAGCCGTTGACACGTGTTTCAAGCTCATTGGCTCTCCTCAGAACGGCGTAGCCAAGTTCAAGGTGTACGAACCTGGAGATGGAATCAACAACAAAGAACACTCCTGTAAAGGAAGCTTCCACTGCTAGGCTTCCACTTGAACTCTCCGAATTTGGAGATTTGGTCAACGTATCACCAATGTGGCGACTATTTATCCTTTAAGGAGTCTTCAACCGATAAAGTTGACAACGAATGGAAATTTTTCTTGCGGTGAAAAGTACAAATGACAAAAACACAATTTTCACAATGAATATTTTCATAGGGGATAACTTTCTGCAATTAATGAATGGTTTTGTAGCAATAGCTTATTTCTAAAATCTAGATTCATAGTTTTGGGTACAAGTAAAACCCTTAAAACAATGAAAATGAGGATATAACTATAAAGATTAATGAACAAAAATTAGAAGAGCGGAAACCGTAAAATATTCTGGCATTATGTTAGACGAAAAATTGAGATTCAATGATCATGTTCATTTCATATTATCTGAAATCTCTGAAAAAAATCGATTTTTTGAAAAGAATAAAAAAAACTCTGACGACATATATAAAATTATTGATGTTCAAATCAATAATAATGCCACATCTTGAATATCGCTCTACATTATCATTTCGTTCGACTGAAGAAAAAATTTAACAATTACAAAAATTACAAAATAGAGCCATGCGAACTATTTTAAAGTGCAATAGATATACCCCTGTTAAAATTATGACGAACTTTTTGACGAACAAAGAATACTCTTTGCTTCATCTATATTCATATTTAAAATAAAAAATCAGTTGCTTCCATGCAATGTGATAAAAAATGTAACATAATGTGTCAGTGATGTGCATGGGAAAAATACTAGAAATACTGGTAGATTTGATATCCAAAGTTGTAAGCTCACTAAATCTAAAAGTAGTTTACCCTAGTGTCTTAAAAACTAACTTTTAGTTAAGTGTCCTTAAAACCACTCTTTTAAGCGTGGTCTAAGAAAGTATTTTCTTAATAATATGATAATAATATGATAGGTATGTCATTGAAAATGGATATATTTAATAGTGTTCTCACTTAAAAGTGTACAGTCAGTATTCTGTTAGCATCTAAAGAAGTCGTTTGTAACGACGAAACGAGTCATGCTATGTTATTGTCGATAAAGTTTAAATCAAAAGTTCAACTGTTTGAAGTTTAGTTTATATTCAATGAAATTTGACAGTTCAAAATATCTATTTTTTGTAAGGCTTCAGCTAAATAAATATCATTATTACTATTATATCAGTTTTCAGCATAAGTGTGAAATGTTGTTGAACCATTCAATTAATTGGTTTATCTGTGCGCATCACAACTGCAGCCTGTTCAATCCAAAAATAAAGTGAAAAACTCTTTTCAGCAGGTTGCTTCTTCAAGTTAACTTGCTTGTTATTAAGCAAATCTCCACAGATTTAAAGTAACGAAGCACTAATGAAGAGAAAACTTCATCGAATTCCAACTAAACGGCAGCACTACAATCATTTACCCATTACTGCACTGCGACACAGAAAGGTATCAGCTTTCCAATTTGTATCATAGAAAAATTATCCCGGAAAGTTTCCACATTGAACAAAGTTTGGAATCGATTACTCTCGATAAGACATCCATTCATCTGTGCCAGGGGTTCGAGTAGTCGTTTAAAGAAGTTTCGTTTTCTTTCACACTCGAATAACATACGAACGTAAGAAACGGTTGGAAAACCACGCATGCTTGTATTGGAATAATTTATACATTTGGGAATATTTTAGTATGAAGTATGTGTATATTTAACTATTTATTTCGTACGGAACCGAAAGGGACACCCATGGTCTGAAGAAATATAACAGTAAATTCAAATCAGATAACCCAGAGGGACAGCCATTTTGTTTTCCTAGATCTGTGACTTGTTTTTGACTAAATTTGACTCTGAATTCAAGAATGTTATCAATTTTTCTCTATCACGTCAAGCCTTAAGCTGCAGGATACCCCCTATTTACCCTAAAAGTCATACAAAATGGGCATACAGAGGAAAATAAAGTGGGTACTAACCAAACATCTTGGTTATTTTATTCATACAGAGGTTATTATAATATTGAAAGTTAAATTGTGTTTATACAAAAAATAAAAAAGATATTAGGGTAAAAATTTTCGCTTATAACTTTTCCTAGAATGTTCAATCTGGGGACATTTTCGCTTGATGCTCCAACAGTAGTCAGCCATCATACTGACATCCCATCTACCTCGATACCTTGCTTCAATGACCTTCAAATCTTGGTGGAATTGCTCACCCTGTTCATCACTAACAGCTCCAAGATTTTCTGCAAAGTTAGCAAGACGGCTATGTAAGAAATGCAGTTTGATACTCATGTTACAAGTTTGATACTCATGCCAAGCTTTTTAAAGCTTTCTAAGTGTTGAAGAACAATTTCGACCTAATTCTGGGCTCTGGTTGCGACACAGGGCGTATAGCTGACGATAAACTAGGATAATCTATTTTATATTTGTTTTTTTCTGTTATATCCTGCAGTTTTTACTATACAAAAGTAATAATCATTGGAGTGGTCTTTGGGTTCTCTCCAAATCATTGGTACCACGTTTACCACGTGTTCTTTTTGTCCATATTCTCAAATACTCCACACACTGCCTGCAGACTTTGTGGTGGGCCCATGATTTATATCGATCGCCAATTTTTACTTTAAAATAACAAAATATGCTTGCCTGACAAAATTACTGATATTTGTCTCTTGACGATTGTTACTGGAAAAAGTTACGCCGACAGGAGGGCAGTAAGGATTTCTGTAATTCGCGTTCAATTCCGCGAAACGTAATAGTATGAGCAACAACTGTAGAAACAAACTTGACGTGATAGAAAAAAACTGATTAAAGTTTTGAAATCATCATGTCAATTTGCCTCTATCAATATCAATATCAATATCATTCTCGGTGAAAACCAATCGAATAGAAATTTTTATAACAATAAAACTTCACGCTTCTAATATTTTGGTACATCATTGGTGGCATTTTCTCATAAATGAGACGGCAATTCAAAGATCAAAACAAAGGAAATGCTCTTCTGCTGTTACTAAAAGAAAGTAATTGAATATGAAATAATCTATCTATACTGCCAATATTATTGAAGTTTTCAACTGCTCCCTAGAAAACTGATGTGAATTTCCCAGTATTTTTTGTCGATAACTGTTCTCACATTTCACTCACTCACTCTACAAATATTGAGTTTTTCCAATATTTTTTGTTCAACTGTTTAAAATTTCCTCCTATAAATATACTTGCACTGACGATGACGAACAGAAAATGCTCGGCTTAGAGCATCCTTTGAAGGATAAATAGTCACCTCACGGGCAAAGCAGTTTCCAAATTTCCCAATCCGGAAAAAACAAACGCGTAACCTAAAATGTTGCGACTTCATTCAGAGGTTATCTGTTTTTCTTACTTTTTCTTCTAGTGTTTTTTCACCTCCAGGTTCCTACAACTAGAACTTGGCTACGCCGTTCTGAGGAGAGCCAATAAGCTCGAAACACGTGTCAGCGGCTGCTACCAATTTGCGGGATATGCCGATAATCTTCAATTTAATATATATATATATATATATATATATATATATATATATATATATATATATATATATATATATATATATATATATATATATATATATTTTGTATGTCAGGATTCAAATGAAGTATTTTCTTCATTTGAAAAAAACATCAATGTATATGGTATTAATTATTATCAGTAGGTACCAGTAGGTAATGAATGAAACTGATAAAAGACATATTCCTAGTATAATTCTTGCGATGTAATTCATCATGTTTTTGTCGTAGTCGAATTTTCGCTCAACATTCGCGATATTCACGATGACAGCAAGCTAATCTAATTAACACCCTGAGATATTTTAGGAGGTTGATTAATGAAAAGCTGTGATTACCAAGTTGATAAAGAAATAATGATGTGAACCATTAAAAAGTCGTTATTGAAGGACATTAATGGGAAGCTTCATCATCTGCGGCTCCAGGGGTTTTTCCTCCTTTTTCAGCATTATGATATACAACATATCTACAAAAACATTGGAATGAAATTGTCGACTTTACGAAGAAGTTTCTGTAAAGTTGACAATTTCTATTTATTTCAATGTTTTTGTAGATTGTTTTATATTATACTGCTGCAAGAGTATAATATAAAACTTTTTATATTTATATTTTATTATTATAGTTATTATAGTTTATTTATTTTAGTTATTATAGTTTATATTTTCTGTGCTGAAGAAGGAGGCAAAAACTCTGAAAATTCATAAATATAATTGTACCAATAATAGTATAACACGCAGAACGAAATAAAACGAATATTTCTGAATAGATAACTGAGAATAAACTAACACATTGATACATAGGAGTCATTAGAAGATACTTGGAGATAGAAATTGTTGCCACACTTCTCCGATAAAGTTCATATTAAATTATTCGCGTGCGCTTTGGAGGATTTGGTGTCGCGTTCCGAAACTAAACAAAAGTAAATAGCGAACGTGACAGAATCGGATAGTCACAAAATGTAATAAATCATCAGTAGTACTGATTTTCAATCAATTTTCAAATTTGCGTAACTTTATTTTAGCTAACTTCAGTTGTTACCGTATCAAACAATTTTTTAAATTTTGATAAATCTTTAAGTTTGGTCACAACTTGAGTTTCAGAACGCAACCATAATATTTGACAACCACGGAGCTAACCTCAAAACACGGAAAAAAGTTTTCCTATTAACAAAATTGTGTTACTATCATGGTTGCGATATTTTATGAGTACATCTATGTTTGTAAGTGACGATTACCGCTACGTGCGCGAGAATTTTTTGCTTTTGTGATGCTTTGTGGTAGTGAAATTCCAAGTAGTGTGCTCTTTTTTTGTTGATATTTTGGTGATAGTGACACTTTACTGTTAAGTGAGCGCGAATTTTCTTCACTTTAATTTATTATATTACGTTACGATGCCGAGGAGAAGACGACCTGACTTAGGTCGTCGCAGTCAGTCAAATGTACGAAGAGCTACCTCACGTGTTAACCGCACTGATGACCAGAGAGAGACAGATCAAGAAAATAGTCGTATTGCTATGTCAGAATTGCGTTCTTTAGTGAGTGGCAATGAAGTAAATAGGCTCAGAATGCAACAAGTTCGTGCACATCAATCACAACAACAGCAAGCACGACATAATGAAATTGAGCGAATCCGCAGACGCAGTGCTTCTGTGATTCTTGAACGAGCTGCATTCCACTATTGATTATTGTGCCGACAAATCGGTAACAATTCACCTCGGAATTAAATATGTGTCCGCCGTCGTTCAGAAATCAAATTGAGAGAATAGTTTAAAATGAATAACCAGTTAGAATTTTTATATCTTTGTTACTACATATTTATTCTTAGGGGGTAAAAAATGAACTAAATTTTAGCTAACTACAGTTGTTTAATATCTATCAGATTATTTTCATATAGATTGATAAATCCTAAGGTTTTTCACAAATTTAAATTCTGAAAGCTATCATAATATTTGACATTTGACAACCAACCAATGTATCGATCTATCCTCTATGACATAGAGTCTATGTCGATCGATACCTCATACAAAGAGTGCATCCTACTATATTCGTGAGTGGCGATTACCGCTACGTGCGCGAGAACTTTCTTTACTTTGGTGATCTTTTGTGATAGTGACATTTCAAATTATGTGCTCTTTTTTTTGACCTTTTGTGATAGTGACAATTTACCTCTAAGTGCGCGAGATATTTTCTCACTTATATTGATTACAATTTACAATGCCGAGGAGAAGACGACCTGACAGGTCGTGGCAGTCAATCAAATGTGCAAAGAGCTACCTAACGATATAATATATTATATAACATTCAGATTAAGTTTCACTGAGTGAAACTTAACATATTAACTAAACGAGTATGTTCTGGGCGGTTATCCCATTATTAAGATATAACTTAATTTCTAAATCAATTTTGAAATGGACGAAATATCAAAATGCATCATTTCTATTTGGAAATTTCTGACTTCAAGTAGAAATTATGCCTTCTGACATTTCAAAATTATTTCAGAAATTGAGGAAGTTCTGATTTAATTTTGAAATAAATTTAAATCAGGAATTTACAATTAGAAATAATTCATATTGATTTTACGTTAATTCAAAAATTAAATCAGAAATTCAGGTATTATTCATCATAAGGGACTAGCCACCTGAAACTTACGTAGAGTTAATAGTATTTCAATTTCAATTTATTATTAATATACTGCAACTCAACGGCTGGATCGACTTGAGTGAATTTTTGTATATGCATTAATTCGTTTATCCTGATAGCTTGGAATGTCATGGCAGGACAACGTCTGTCGGGTCCGCTAGTATATATATAAATATATATTCATTTATAAGCAATAAATTAAAATTAAGACACTTGGCTTAGGTTTCAGTAAATATATTGAAAACTCTATATATGTTTCGGATGGTTCACCCATTATCAAGAGTATACAGTGTTACTGAGTGTAAGTAACATTGTATACTCTTGTATTGTATACTCAATAAAATTGTATACTCTATACAAGTGTGTTTATTTTAAGCTATTGTTTTTAACATAATGTTTCACCAATAGAAGAGCAAAACCTTCGTGTCATGTATTCATTTATATTTGTGTATATACTTAGATATATACTGAGCTATACTGAGAGCTACTGAACTTGAATTCGCAATTATTAGGACTTTTGCTTCATCTTTTTTGCCTCCCAAAAACGCTTCATCCTCTCTGGATGCTCTTTCTTCAGTTCATCTGTCCACTTTACTCCAGGTTGACGATTTGACTTTCGTTCAAACTTCACATGTGCGATTTTATAGCGACATTCAGTGCAATCTTCGAGATTTTTTATATTGATCTGTTGTGGTTTCTTTTGGAACTCGTTTAGCCACTCTGTTCCGCATTTAATATTCATAATTAAATCGAGTAATTTCTTCGGTATTCTGGACTACTTCGTTCTGTAGACATGTACATGCTCATCGTTTTCTGATTTCTTCCGTTATCGTATGTGACTTTTGATTCAGTTGATTCTGAGGTTTTTTCATCCACATAACGTTTCTATTGATTGGCCTCTAAATCTTTCTCTGAATTTTTCGTTCTTGTTTTTCTATTACTCTAATTCTTGAATGACCGTCACAAACCATTGTTTCAGCTGCGTAGATTGCTTCTGGAAGAAACGTTGTGTTATAATGCCTAAATATGACGTCTCTCGAAATGCACTTTCTGTTATAGTGCAAAAAACTATATGGTAGTTTTTAGGCCCTTTGGAGCCTAAAAATTTGTTCATTGGCGATTCGGTTTGAGCCTGAGGACTGGATATCTTAGCCGATATTTTGTGATGAGAGAAGATTTATTTTTTGTTTTTTTTTTCCATGTATTTTTATAACACGTTTATAATGAATTTTTAAATAAATGACTCTAAATTTTCAGAGTTCGTGACGTCTAGAGTAATATTTCGAAACAGTGATGATTATGTATGATTATTCTCTCATTAGAGGAAGTTCTGGTTATGATTCATGCACTTCTAAATATAGCAGTATCCTAAACCAATTCCAACGACACAGAATTGAAAATTATTGAGATGATTATATATACGAATAATTACAATTCAAATTTTATTGATTACATCATCAGAAAAATTAAAAATATACAGTAATAAATCATGAAAGCAATATAATTAATCGAATGTGAGTGCTCGTCTTACATCAGTAATGCAAGTCAAAATTATTGATTTTCATTAACTACCCAATTAGTATAATGGATGGGTTCAAAATGGCATCAACAATGATCGATGAAAACACACGCTAGCAGACTGCTTTCCTGCAGTCTAATCATAAACACAACCCAATAGAAAAGTTAAGAAAAGAGTCGCAGAAACAAGCTTTCATAGAAAACGTGAAATGAAAATAATGAAGCAGTGAATAATTGATGAATGCTTTATGAATACGAATATGAATTGGGCAATGGCTGTTTCTCTACATGAAAAAAAATATCAACGATGAAATTAGATACAGACCTATCGGTATTCTCCCTTTTTTTCAGAGGTTGTTGAAAAAACTACGAGTAAACAAATGGAAAACATGGAGGATAATATTCTTCTTAGCAATTCTGTTCTTAATTTGGTCGGGGGGCATTATTTTAGTGAATTAATGCCTGGTATTATTAAGAAACACTCATTCTCAGAATGTGTTAAATCCATTTTCAGAAAAATGAATAACTTTCAAATATTTGAGATGGGTTTTTTACACCCTATTTTTTTCGAAGCTATACATTTATTCTGGTAAAGTTCGATTGAAATACTCTAGATAAGCTCACCTAAGAAAAGTTTTCTGTTTTATGAATTTATTCCATTCATTTTATTGTTGTTTCAACCCATTCAAAGAAGTATATTTTTTTCTTCTCTGCACTAGTGATTCCTAACCAAGCCAAATTTTTGATGAACTTCTGATGTAGATGTGTAATATTATTACGATTTTTGCATATATAGAATTTGTTTTATCTATTCAAAAAAAATTTCATCCCTTTTGTAACTTCGATATATGCTTTTTGCTATTCCTCATTCATTCGAAGATATCCAATTATTTTGAATGATTTCGATGAGCCGAATGAGATTTTCTTGTTTTATAAATTTGTTCAATCTTTTTACTAGTAGTTTCACCCCATTCAAAGAATTGGAGCTTTTTCCTTGTCTACACTACTGATTCCCCAACAAGTCGACTCTTTCATGAGTTTCTGATGTGAATGAGCAATATTATTACGATTTTTGCATATATAGAATTTATTCCATACATAAAAAAAACTTTCATCCTTTTTGTGACTTCTTCTTCTTCGTCCTTCGATTTTGGCCGATTATGGACCACGTGAAATAACTTTTCATGAATATTTTTCTCCATTCTTTCTTTTCCTCTAATACTCCTTCATTCGTTCTCCATGTTTTTTTTTCTTTCTTCAGTCCATTTCCATCTCTCTCTTCTCTTCACATCCTCTCCATCGATTTCAATCTCTTCCATGTCTCTTCTGACCTCCTTGATCAATGTTATCTGAGTCTTGGGGTTTCTGTCGAAGTAATTGAATAGTCTCTTGGTCAGTCTTCTTTCATTAATTCTCTGTCTTTGGGTCTATCTCTCTATTGCTTCTCAGTTTCCATTTTCCATCTTCATACTTTGGTTCCAGGATCTTCCGTATAATTTTATTTGTTTTTTTCCACCTCTTCTAACTGTCTGGCCGTATTCAGTGCAAGGAATTCTGAGGCATAAAGACCCTCTGGCTTAATAACTGTATTGTAGTGTCTTAGCTTTGCATTAATAGATATCGACTTCTTATTGTATATATTTTTTGTCAACTGGAATGCTAATTCTATTTTTCTTGCTCTTGGACGGATAGCTTCTTTATCAAAAGCGTTTGATTGAATTAACTCTCCAAGGTATTTGAACTTGTTAACCCCCTTAATTTTCCCATGTTTTGTTGAAATCTGTCTTGGTGTATCTTTTTTATTGGTCATGTATTCTGTCTTTTCATATGATATTTGCAGTCCAGCCTTTTGCGTTGTCTCTTTCAGTATATCTATCTGTCTTCTTGCATCTTCTAGGTTTTCTGCCAGTATTGTTAGATGACACAAAAGCTAGACAGTCAATTTCAAGGTTATCCTTCTTTCTCCAATTTTTACTTTAGGAATTCCATAAATCTCTTCCACTCTCTCATTACTTTCTCTAGCACACAGTTGAAGAGCTCATCTCCTTGTCTTACTCCTGTTTTAATTTCAAAGGGTTCCGAGATCTCTCCCATAAATTTTACTTTTGGTTTAGTGTTTGTTAGAGTTTGTTTTGCAATTGAAATTGATTTGTCATCGGTGCCAAATTCTCCCAAGGTGTTGAATAGTGTCTCTCTATCTATAGAATCGTATGCCTTTTTGAAGTCCACAAATGTGTATGTCTTTGGCTCTCAGTCTCCTGTACCTTATTATGAGTTTCAGGTTTAATATTTGTTACGCACAAGATCTTCCTTTCCTGAATCCTCCCTGGTAGTCACCTAATTGTGGGTCTAGTTTATTATTTTATTGTATTATTATTCAATACATTCGGGAAACATTAGGCCAAGAGTAGAATTCACATTGTAAAATATATATTCGTAAAGTTTCCTTCGAATAGATCATAGTCGCCAGGTTGCAAATCACACCAAACTTTCATTCAATTACGGAATTTTTAATCGAAAACTGCGAGAGAGCTTTCCTACGGTGTCGCAATTTCAAACTCAGTTCAAGTCGTTCCAACAAAGTCCTTTCTTAATTAAGAGAGTTAAGGAGTGTAACTCGGAGTTTATTCAATTTTTTACATCCTGAAATTCGCGGAAATACTTTGTGGACAAACTGATTTTAGATTCGAGTCAGGAAAAGTGAAGTATTTCAGAACGTTTTCCTAATTTTAAAATATCTAATCACATTAAATTTTCCGAGTCTCCGACTTACTTCGAGATTATATTCCGGGGTGGTTTTTATGTCGGAGGTTGGAAAAGATATACAACGTTTGTGAATGGAGTGTAATTTTTGAATTTTCGAAGAGGGTATAAATTATTCTGCTAACGAAGTCTACTTATCTGTTTCTCTTGACTTGCACTTCAAGATGAACTTCACGTTGAATATTTCAGTGAGTTTATGATTACTTTTGAAAAATGGTGCCAGTAAAAATTTGATCAGAAATTCCAATATTATTTTTCGGGGGAGGTTTTTAATTCGCAATCACTTTGAAATTTTGGGAGAGATGATCAGCAAATAATGTGGTCGGCAAGACTACATCGTCAACATCTCTTCTTTCATTGATATATATATATATATATATATATATATATATATATATATATATATATATATATATATATATATATATATATATATGTCTCGCATGTCTACTGAGAGAATATTGCAGCCGTAGCGTACATTGTTGAGGATCGTGAAATGTCAATTCGTCGCCGTTCTCAGCAGTTGGGCAAGTTATTCAACCACATGGAAAATTTACTTGTTGATTTGGGTGTGAAACCCTATATAATTCAACTTCTGCAAGAATTGAAGCCGAATGACCTACCACAACGTCCAATTTTTGGTGAATTGGCCTTTGAACAGCTTAATGAAAATCCGCTGCTTGTGTTCAAAAATTGTGTTCAGCAATGAGGTTTATTTCTGGCCTACGGATATGTAAATAAACAAAACTGTCGCATCTGGAGTGATGAACAGTCACATGCCATACAAGAATTACCGATGCATCACGAAAAAACGACACTTTTGTATGGTTTATGGGTTGGTGGTATCATCGGTCCATTTTTCTTCAAAGACGACCGAGGAAGAAACGTTACCGTCAACTGTAAACGATATCGAGCTATAATACGCAACATTTTTTTTTACCCAGTTGGCCGAGGTTGACTTGTGGTTAACTTGGTTGACATGTGGTTTCATCAAAACGGTGCCACATGTCACACAGTTTGTGAAACAATGGACATGTTGAAGGATGAATTTGGTGAGCAGCTTGTCTCTCGAAATGGCCCTGTGAATTGGCCGCCAAGATCATGCGATTTGACAGGGGGACGGACTTTCACCAATCCTTTTCAACTATGTTTTAGAAAAGATCATTAGGGAATTGGAATCTCATGTGAAAGGCATTCAAGTAGATATCAAAAAAAAAAGAAAATCGAATCAAATGTCTCACTTATGTAGACATTTGATACATTTGATACTTATGCAGAAAATTCTGTTGTCTGTTATCACAGACAACAGAAATGAAGCGATTCTTGACCTAGAAAAACTACATAAAATTACGCAAAAAGCTGAGTCACAAATTTCTCATGATAAAACCTACATGGAAACCTACATACATGGAAAGAAAACCAAGAACTAAACATTGTCTAATCACAAAACATGGGGAAATTCTGCAAGTCGGTCATTTTAAATACCTCGAAAAAGTTGTACAGTAGTTATATCAGCTAATGAACAAAGGATTAGCAAGCTCCAATGGCCTACAAGCTAACATAGACGTACTATAATAAAAAGTGCATTTCGAGAGGCGCCAAATTGAGGCATTATAACACAACGATTCTTTCAGAAGCAATCTACGCAGCTGAAGCAATGGTTATTGACGGTCATTCAAGAATTGGGGAAACAGAAAAAGAAGAACGGAAACTTCTCAGAAAGATTTAGAAATCAATAGAAACGGTATTTGGATGAAAAGACTCAGAACCAACTTCATCAAAAGACAAATACAATTACGGAAAATATCAGAAAAGGACGAGCAAAGTTCTATGCACATGTCTACAGAATAAGCAGTCCAGAATACCGAAGAAACTATTCGATATAATTATAAAAAGTAAATTCGGAAGAGAGTGGCTAAAAGATCCGCAACAGATCAATATGAAAAATCTCGAATATCACACTGAGTGTCGCTATAAAATCGTACATGTGATTTTCGAGCAAAAATCGCATGAGCAAGTGCATATCAATCAAAATACGCGCCAACCTGGAGTAAAAAGGACAGATGAACGGAAAAAAGAGCATTTCGAGAGGATGAAGCGTTTTTAAGAGGCGAAAAAGATGAACCAAAAGCCATAATAATTTTCGAATTTAAGTTCAATCGCTCTCCTCAAGGGGGACAATTGTATATATATTTTATACATATAAAATGGGAAATGAGAAGATAAATTCAATGAACATGTGATTTTCATATTCATTTATTCTATATTCATTACTATATAATATAATATATCAATATATAAGATATTATATATTGTATTTATTAATATATTATATATAATTATATTACATAATTAATTTTATTCATTCATTCTATATTCATTTCATATAAGTATGATAAAGTAATTTGTATATTCATTAAATAAATGATATATCTACATATATTATAATATTTTTTGATATAATTTATATCAACACAAAATCCAACTGAAATGTTTCATTTGATAAAGGTAATAATTGTATAAATTTCCATACGAATGCATTAGTGGGATATTAGACAAACACCAAACTAACAATTAAACTAGCTATACCCGCTTCAAGTGACTTTAATATGGTTATAAAGATCGAATAAGTATGCAATCTGAATAATAAACTTGAAAGCACGCCGCCAGTTATTGCAATATCCGTTAAGAGATTGCATTTACTACTACAGATGAAGCTTCTGTTTTTGGGTCGTTGTATTGTCACTCCAGCAGAGGAAATATCACCGTCATATCTTGTTGTGAAATATTCTATACGTCTAGCATTTATTCGAAAAGGTACCTTCTCATATATGTTCATATTATTCTGGCACTGAGAATGATGAACGATGCTTTTGAAATCAAACACACCATTCACGATATTTGAAGTATTCTTCATACTAATACTCACATTAGGAGTAATGGTTCGGAAATGAGGACTATTCAAATCACACATCACTTTGAAATGAACCTATCTACGTTCTGAAGGGTATTTTTCGTTAATAAGAGTGACATTTTCTGCTTCATTAAAGATGACGAAGTCACAATCGCAACAAGAGAAATATCCCTAGTGAAACCTCAAGTAAACCTCAAGGCTGTTTTTTTAGAGGTATAGAACTTTAAATTGCAATAAAACAACGGTGGAGTATTCAATTGACAAGAATTTTTTTTTATTCGAAAGATAATCTTGTGGCATTACGTTTTAAATATGATTTCTGACATATGACCGCCACGGCTGGCTCGGATGTAGTCCAACCCGGACGTCCAATTTTCCATTATTTGTGGCCGTATATCGGCAATAACACGGCGAATATTGTCTTCCAAATGGTCAAGCGTTTGTGGCTTATCCGCATAGACCAATGACTTTAGATAGTCCCACAGAAAGTATTCTAGCGGTAGTAGTTCAATCACAAGATCTTGGAGGCCAATTCACAGGTCCAAAACGTGAAATTACGTCTTACGTGAAACGTGTCTTTCCATAAATATATATATATATATATATATATATATATATATATATATATATATATATATATATATATATATATATATAATTCGTTTAGTTTTCTTGTGCTTTGCTTAATAACATAAGTGTGAAGGTTTTTTGGGAATGAGCACAGTTTAAAATTGATGGAATAATTGTTTATTCTACATATGTTTCGGCTCTAGGTTTTTCAAGAATATTACAGGTTCATGTTATTTGGAAATTGACTTCAATTTGACAAATCTTTCGGAAAACTGATTAGTGCGAGAATTATGGTCTATTGGTAACATCATATCGATGTTACCACATACCATACCACAGTTTTACGAAAGATTTGTGAAATTGAAGTCAATTTCCAAATAACATGAACCTGCAATATTCTCGAAAAAGGCCAAGAGCCGAAACATATGTAGAATGAACAATTATTCCATCAATTTTCAACTGTGCTCATTCCCAAGAAACCTTCACATTTATATATATATATATATATATATATATATATATATATATATATATATATATATATATATATATATATATATATATATATATATATATATATATATATATATATATATATATATATATATATATATATATATATATATATATATATATATATATATATATATATATATATATATATATATATATTATTTTGAAAGTTTTTAGCAATAATTTTGTTGACGTTTCGTTGTTATATTACAACTTTGTCAAAAAACTATTAGTTTTGACAAAGTTGTAATATAACAACGAAACGTCAACGAAAATAAACTTTTTCATATAAAAAAAAGCCTGTTATTGCTAAAAACTTTCAAAATAAAATATCTTAAACAGGCAATAAATAAATTTCAAGATATATATATATATATATATATATATTATATATATATATATATATATATATATATATATATATATATATATATATATATATATATATATATATATATATATATATATATATATATATATATATATATATATGAATGAATGATCGACATTACCAAAATTTTACAACGAAAAATTGGATTCATTCGAATGAATATATTAATTATCGATTATGAATATAATATTACTATAAGTTAAAGAACTCTAGTAGGTAAATAGGTTAAGTTGTAATGTATGCACACACAGTCTCAGTCCATTTTACATGCACTACGACAGCTGCTATTTGCATTTGTTTCATCTGTGAAATTATTCAATCAAAGACGAAAAAATAAATTAATGAACAGTAATAATTCAATGATCACAATTAGTTAATTCGCTTAATTTTCCAGGAACGATTTTATATTTCTCAAATTATCATTTTTCCTGCAATTCAGCCTATTTTGAATTTTCAGTTAGTACACCATCGATGAGATCTCTTTTTCTTGTTCTATCTAATGTGACTAAGAAGTCGAATTCGAATTTATAGTCCTTTCCATCTCTTCATGTGAATTATTCATTGAGTTATTAATTTTTTTAGAGGTATAGAACTTTAAATTGCAATAAAACAACGATGGATCATTCGATTGACAAGAATTTTTTTCAATTCGAAAGATAATCTTGTGGCGTTACATTTTAAATATGATTTCTGGCATATGACCACCACGTCTAGCTCGGATGTAGTCCAATCTGGACGTCCAATTTTCGATGGATTTTTCCAACATTTGTGGCCGTATATCGGCAATAACACGGCGAATATTGTCTTCCAAATGGTCAAGCGTTTGTGACTTATCCGCATAGACCAATGACTTAACATAGCCCAATAGAAAGTAGTCTAGCGGTGTTAAATCACAAGACCTTGGAGGCCAATTCACAGGTCTGAAACGTGAAATTAGGCGGTCACCAAACGTGCCTTTCAATAAATCGATTGTGGCACGAGCTATGTGACATGTTGCGTCTTCTTGTTGAAACCACAGTTCCTGGACATCATGATTGTTCAATTCAGGAATGAAAAAGTTAGTAATCATGGCTCTATACCGATCACCATTGACTGTGACGTTCTGGCCATCATCGTTTTTGAAGAAGTACGGACCAATGATTCCACCAGCCCATAAAGCGCACCAAACAGTCAGTTTTTCTGGATGTAACGGTGTTTTGACATACACTTGTTTTATATTATCTTCACTCCAAATGCGGCATTTTTGTTTGTTGACGTAACCATTCAACAAGCTGTTGAATCGGTCGCCATCTCCAACAGTAATGCCAACTTAAAGTTCTATACCTCTAAAAAAAACAACCCTCAGTTGAAGTTCATTGTGGGGGAAGTTGAAAGAACTACTGAAACATTTTTGTAATGAGATATTCGATTAAAAATCAATAGTGATTTCAAAAATACTGTTTATAACTCAATACTATTATAAGCAAAACATTCGGAAAAGAGATGAAAAAGTAAGTATCCAGTTGTTTTAACATTTTTTTAGTCACTTTACACAACATAAATACTCTATACTTCAATGTTATATAGTGAAATAGAACGGATATTGTGCCAATTTCCTCACTTGGAATGACCCAATTACGTGTTTCATTACAGTCTTAGGTGGAACTTCATCGGATAACCGCAGTGTGGCGGTCTCTTGGACCAATTCATCATGCTCCCTATCGCCGCTTGTCGTACCGTGAACCATCATGAAGCGAAATCTGACGAAAAAGGGCACAGATTAATATCCTCCTTAGGGCCTTATGAGTCGACTGCTGGTGTAAGGAATTTAATAATATTTCAGATATACGAAATGCCTCAAATTGATGAGTCGAGTTTCGTGCTGCTCAAACGTTATATAGGCATATTTATGAGAATTTACGCCCTGGGTTTTATTTTCGAAATATTTGCCAGGACCGCAGAAATATATAATTCTCGTTGAATGCGTTCGATTCATTCGAATTTCTCTGCCTTGTTGAATAATGGAGCTGAAAGATCGGAAATGAGCAAATTTTTAATAAAAACAATGCATAATAAAATTTGAAAGCATTTATTCGAGAAAAATTATCGTTTTGCGATATGAAAGTATCAAAGTTTTGCACTAACTGAGTGAATAATTTTCGAAAAATAATTTCACGAAATAACAAGGAACTTCCGAATGATTTCTGATATTCTTCAATAGTTTCTCTTCAATCGATTTAAGCGAACATGATTTTCCGAAAATTTTTAGGGAATAACGGAGGAAAAGCGATTCATGATGAGTCTTCAGCTCTTTTTCAATTGTTTTCCGAATTATTTCACAAACCAATACACCTATATGATATGTATATATTTCTTCTGCTTCATTTGTGAGATTTATGTTATTGTTGAATTGTTAATAATAGCGAATTACAGATTACATTGTACAAATAAATGAATTCATTCTCCTGTAAAGGGGGAAAAATTTTCCGTGAATAAATATATATTTTAAAATTAATTTATTGCCTGTTTAGGATAGTTTATTTTTAATGTTTTTAGCAATAACAGAATAACAGGCTTTTCAATGTTGAAACTTTATTTTCGTTGACGTTTCGTTGTGTATCACAATTTTGTCAAAACTAATGAATAATTGAATTTTATGAATTACTATAGATATCAAAACGTCAAACTTATTATTTTGAAAAAAATTAATTTTTTGTTGTTTTTTTTAGTATTCAGAGGAATATTTCTGGCTGAGCATTCGCTTCAGAAGTTTTAGTCTTCTTCACCATGAGGAAACTTATCAAAAACTCATGGTAAGCCAGGTGATTCTAATAAGTGTGATTTATATATATGTACGTTCATATAATTACACATACTTGAGTTTTATATACTTATCCAGAATATGTATCAATATACATATAAACCAATCAATATTGGTTTATGTGTGTGAAATTGATGTTAGATCCTGAATGAATGAGTTTTGAGATTGATATTTGGTGATTGTTGTTATTCATTTTTGTTGTTCTTTCATTTACTATGTTTTCCAAATTTTTAAGAATGTGTAACATTTCTGGTATTTCTCTACATTTTTTGTCTTTCTCAGTTGTTAAAATCTTTGTATTGTTGTAATCAAAATCGTGTTTTTCAGTTATTTTATGTTAGGCTGCTATTTTAGTTTTTGATATACTATAATTAATTTTAAAAGAATTGAAGCACATAAATATGCATAATATACATAATATATGAATATTAATAATAAATATGACATTCACTTTGACTCCATAGAAGTTATTATTTGGTGTTATGTGTGCGAAGGAAATTGACTAAATGAAGTGAATTAGATTGAGTTGTTTGCAATATTTCTTTTATTTTTATTATTCAGTTATTAGTACTCATCATTTAGTATTAGTAATCTTTTCGCTTTTTCAGATTAGATTGAGCTCTTTGTTGTATTTGTTTTCATTTTATTTATTCAGTTATTCAGTCATTATTCAACAATATGTTTTATATTTTGTAATTGGATAATAATCCTGTTGAGAATGAAGGTATATGTACGAGTATATGTGAGTTTCTAAAGTGTATCTATCATCTGTAGATCAGTATCACCCGATTGTGATTTATCTCAGCTTTCTGGGTCTCGGAAACGAATAGGTTTTGTATTCGGAAGAACCATCAAATATTTATCGGAGATTTGTGTTTATGCTGTTTAGTGCTCACTAATGGAAACGCATTATTGGATCAGTATACAAATTTGGTTCAGGTAGGGAAAGTTTAGGATCGCATCCAGTCTGAGAAGAAATTTCAATTTTTAATGATACCAACCAAAGTGAGGTGGTAAAATTTATTTTGCTAATGAATATTGCAGCTTTAACTCAAGAGTTTGGAACGATCGTTTGAACGTATTTGCAGGATTATATTTCTCTCCAATTTCTGGTGATTCTCTTTTTCTCTAATTCCTGGTGGTTGCTTTTTTCAACACTGATTATCAAATAATTATGCTAAAAAGTAAACACTCGAGTAAAACAGGGGAGGAATGGTCTTCTTCAGATGACAATTTCTTTATATATTAGAGATATGAATTCGAATATTTCTATATAAAAATTTCTTATTTCGTTCAATTCTCATTCAAAATCGAATGATGAATATTTTTCTTGAATGTTGATACTGTGTATAGAATCAACAAAGTATCTCAATTGAATATTCGCTGATCTCTTGGTGAAACAATATTACAATATTGAGTAGTTTACACATCTAGAAATAATACAGATCCATCCAATTTCACTACAAATATATTGCCGATTATATTTATGTATCTTCAGTATTAGCACTGTTATTACATTAAACTGTAAAAATTGTACCAAATGTCAATGACCAAGTAGTCGAGACATGTTATTTCAAAAAAACAAAACAAAAACACTTGGCTTGGTTTCACAAAATTTATTATAAATACTTGACGATTGTTTCTGGTTGTTAACCCATTTTCAAAAGTAACTACAAAAAAATTACCACAATTTTGAAAATGGGGTAAAACCCAAAACAATTTATTTATAATAAATTTTGTGAAACCAAGTCAAGTGTTTTTGTTTTTATTTAATATACTAAAGAAAGTATCTGCCTGTTCGACTTTCTAATAGTTATTGCAATCATAACGAGTTTATAAGCTCAAGATTTTTCATTCGGTGATTTTTTTTTCTTAAAAGATCGTCAACATTTTTTCTCATATACACTGTTTTCCCAAATCTCTGTCAAAATCTGTCTCTGCCATTCGCGATCTTGGTGTAACTCTAGACTCTAAATTGATATTTGATCAACACATCGAATCAGTAATTGGTTAATGCAATAAAATGCTGGGTTACATCTTCCGAAATAGTAGATTGTTCAAAAACAATAGCACCTTTCTATCTTTATATTTTTCATTTGTTTTCAGCAAGGTGAATTTTGCTTCGGTAATATGGAGCCCTCGGTATTTATGTTATATTAATAGGTTGGAGAGCGTTCAGAATAGATTTATAAGATACTTAGCTTATAGAAATAATTTTAACATTTCAGATCACGATTATTCACAAGCTCGTAAAAGGTTTGGGCTTATTACTCTGGATAATCGTAGAAAGATGTCTGACATAATATTTATTTATGAAATCATCAGTAACAATTATTTACAAGCTCCATCGTTATTATATAGAATACAATTTAATGTTCCAAATGTAAGGCTTAGATATCACGACTTGTTTTATATTCCATTTAGAAGAACTAATATATCTAAGAATGTGGGGCTTTGTAGATTAATGTCCGTCAGTAACGAATTTTTACGCTCATGCGAGATCGATTTATTTGTTGTTTCTTTACCTTCCTTAAAGCGAGCTCTTAAGAATGCATTTCGTCAACTTCTCTAGCTTTAGGTTCGTTTGTTAGAATAGAAATCTGTCTTCATAATATTATTTAACTTAATTTGGCTTTTTTTTTGGTTTTTAAGTATCATAGAATCTAGAAATTGTTATTGTAAGTTTTAGATATTAATTCTGCAAGTATATAGTTTATATTTTCTAATTTTTCATTCTGTGAATGCTATTGTGGGTTTTATACCTGTCTGTATTCCATTTCTAAATAAATAAATAAGTAAATAAATAAATAGCTCTGAAGATCGCAAAGTAACCAAAAGTGCCAATGCTGACCTGCTTGTTAATTTGTAAGTGAATATTTCAAATGATTAATGGTAGGTTAAATATTAAAATGATCATAATCATAGTATGAGCTTATTCTGTCGCCGTTATTTGAAACTAGTAAACAACAGAAGTCGGATGCAGAGAGAAAAACATCACGGTGTAGGTGATCGTGGGCAGGATGCCAACTGGACCGATGCCGACGCCGTGGCTGCTTCCCGTAAACGTAATCGAACTAGATTTTAAGGTCAGTCACTTCTGCTTACCTAGGGATTTTATTTTCGCGCAGAAGGTATTCGCAAGATCAGAAATGTCGAGTGTAATCAATCCGAGATGAAGGAAGCAAAAAGAGCAATCAATTTTCGTCAAAAGCTGGAAGAGTTTTCCTGTATTTTCCGCAATCAAGTCTCACAACTTCTAAGGGTAGGTGATGATGAAACTTTCGAGAGGTTGAGAAATTTAATTGCTGACATCTGCTGCTTGAAAATATTATCAATGTTTTTTTAATGACAATATTTTGATAATATTTTATCACCATTTATGAAATATAATATCAAGAATTCAAAATATTTGAAAAATTCCACAAAAATCGATGACATATGCTTAGGGGATGTAACCGATTGTGAAGAATTGATGTAACTCAATAGTTGATTGAATATTTCTTCTGGAATGTATGCAACTGTTTTCAATAACTTATACCTACTACATAATTTAAATAAAACTAGATAGTTTTTCGATTTTCACTATATTAATTCAAAACATGACAATATCGTTTCGCCAACACAGTGGCTTCATCAGATGTTGATGATAAACTGAGCTATTATATTGTGGACTGTGTATATTTATCCTGAAGTGCGTGGGGTGGGAATTACCATAGAACACTGTTCTTCTTTTACAGGAGGATGACTATAGAACATAGTTCTTCTGAATTGTGGGGGATGACCATATAATACTTTTTTTCGATTGCATTTTTACTGGAATAAATTTAATAACGGAGAATTATTGATTAAAACTTGATCATTCAATAAACTGTTCGATTTCTTCCTCTTATTGATTTCCATGGTTTCTTAAAGTGTTAGTTTATAACCTTTTCGCTTTGTATGCAATATTTTAAAGTTGTTGTCGAAGACATGGTTCTCTTCAAAAGATGTGTTGCATACGTAGAATCGGTTTTATTTTTTGCAAAGAATCTTTGGTGTTCAGATATTCTAAGGTTAAAATTCCTGCCAGTTTGGCCAACATATTTTGACAAGTACCGCAACTCAACTCATAAATACCCGATTTATCATCATTATTAATCATTATAATTATCATTAATGATTATGATGATTATTATGATTATGATTATGATTATTAATGATTAATTATTACCCTAATACATTTATTACCAAGTTCAAGGTTCAAGCACAAGTTCATTTATATTCAAATATTTAATAGTGTTGGCGTTTACTTGATGTATATTCATTATATTTTGAATATAAACTATAATTTAAACACTTGAACTTATGATTTACACTTTATTGACAACATAGCATGACGTGTTTCGTCGTTATAAACGACTTCTTCAGATGCTAACAGAATAATTATGTTAGCATCTGAAGAAGTCGTTTGTAAATTCGAAAAGTGTCCAGAATTACGCAGAATAAACCCATAATATTTGAATACTGTCGAAATTGTTTTATATTTAATTTATATGAGGTACAAAAATGAATTTCTGATCAAATAATATACCGAGGTCTCGAATTTAGGAGACTCTGGTCAGAGTGGTTTCGTAATTGTGTTTTTCGTTCCGGGTTTCTCGTTAATTGTAGTCAAACTGTAGAGGCCGTTTCTTTTTAGTGAATGTGACAACGTTACATTTAGTTACATTACTATTGAGTGGTAACATCAATCAAAAATGGAGGTGAGGCCATCTTATAACTTTATACAGTTCTTATATGTTTCGAGTTTGTGTAATACGATATTTTTGAATCATCAGCATACATGAGACTTATGAACTGGTGTAAGATCATTCACAAAAAGAAGAAACAATGGTGGGCCTAAATTAGAGCCTTGTGGTACACCCGAAAGGGCTGAATAAAAAAAACTGTGTTCGATTATTCAAATAAGACTGAATTAGGAAACTAGATCTTTGGAGAAACCTGACTTGGCTTTCAGTTTGTACAACATAACTTTATAATTCATTTGATCAAATGCTTTCATTAAATCGTATATACTCGTACAACATCTACCTGATTTCTTTCATTCAAGATTCTTCAACACAAATTGTGAGAATGTTACAAGGTTAGTCATGCAAGGTCTATGGGACATGAATCCGTGTTTTCAAACCAATTTTCACTTGGTTTCTTACATTGGAATAAATATTAATGAATAGATATGATCTCAGAAAATTTTGAAAAGTTGGAAAGAATAGATATAGGTCTAGATAATTGCTGATAACCATTGGATCACCTTTTTTCAGTACAGGTACTATTTTTGTAGTTACAAAACTAGGTATTCCATCTGGACCAGCTGTATTTTTTGTTTTGAGTTTCTTAACAGCGAATAGAATATCATTTTCTGATATACTATTGATATGAATAAAGTTTTGATCAGCATGTTCATCGTAAAAAAGCTTTCGTCAGTGTTTGAATTAGTATAAACAGAGCTGAAGTATTTAGCTAAGGCATCAATTATTATTTCTTGCGGTTTTTTGTAGCGATTTCCTTCACCTACATTACACCTGGCAAACGTGAGTTACCTTTCTTATTCCGAATAAATGTCCAACATTCAGACGGACGTTAGACGTAGACAGTCGATTGGCTGTTGATCTTTTTATAATAATGGAGTATTAAACTATAATATTCGAGAACACTTAAGATTGAATTATGTTATTTCTCAATAGTACAAGAACTTGAAGATTCAGCTGGGTTATATAGAAATTAACCGATTTATTTCAACTGAAATACACTAATTTTGCATTCATGAAACCATAACAAATCATGAATAACAACGTGAAAAACTAACATGACAAATATTTTGAATTAATGATACATGTACGGAGATAAATGGAGAACGTCGGCTTTGTTAAAATAGAAGTTCAACAATCCAAAAAGTTTGAATGCTAGTCGCTACTAATGGCATATGACCACAAAGTTGTCACGAAAAGGAAGATTTATCACTAAACTCCTCTTTCGTAATGAAGCAGAGATACCAGACGAATAACCGACACATTTTCCTGTTTCTGAATAATATTTTCATGCGAATGAATGGAAACGGTAAAACTGGTGTAATTCAACCCTTTTCATAGAACTAGCAACGAGAGTAGGACAACAACGCGAAACTGGAAGTAGAATCCATAAAAAAACAGTAGTAATAGTCCAGGATACGTGAAGCGTTTTGGAATTTGATAACCCAAAGCTAATTTTCCGTGAGTAGCTTCATTTTGGTGAGACGCCCAAGAATTTTCTGTACGAAACTCCGGTTGTGGTAGCTAACAGAGATAGCAAACATGAAATGTGTTGATTTGATCATTCTGAAAATATGTATTACTACCCGAAGTTTTTTGTTGAGTCTCAAGATAATTATCTAAATTATTCAAAAAATATTTATCCTACAATATCTATGGATTGATCAAAGAATCCTCTTTTTTGAAAATGTATCAATAACGAGGTCATCATGATTACTTACCATCTGATTTTGTTTTGTGGTTTTTTTAGTTAGTTAAAATTCATTTAATTCAATAATCTTGTTGTCCTACAAATTTCGTAGTACGTTATAACGGCCATACGCTCAAAAGTTGTCAAATCGATCCTCGATGTAAAAGTAATTACTATGAAGCTGAATCTTCGTGAAAAGCTTCGTTTCGATGAGACGAAGATGAGATATATATGATATATATTTCGATGAGATATATAAAGAAAACATATTGGTTTTGAGTTGACAGTACAGAAAAAATCCTTCTTGGTTGTATTTATTGAGTTGAGAGAAAAAAAGTGAACAAAGTCAGAAAATACAGGAATGAAATATGCAATCTCCACAAAATTGTCATAAAACATAAAATACAGGAAAAATATATGCAATGTCCGCGAAATCGATAATTTTTAAGCATTATTATATTTTACTTGTAATATTGCTTAGCTCTTGGTCCACAAAACTTACAAGGCCTGGATATCCATGAATTTTGCCTTTGAAACTGGTAGGCTCTCATTATATGATTGTTCTGGCAGTAAAAACTCTGAGACACAACGGTATGAGAGGAGTTCTTCAAATTTTTTTTAGGTCCCATGAGAACAGATGACGTCCAAGTGGAATTGTAATGTTCTCTATGAAAAATTAATCTAGGGCGATACTTTTCAACCCTGACTTTTCTTATAGGTCGAGATAAGAAAGGGCATGCCTTCTTATACAAAAATGTTGTCCATTGTCTGACAAGTGGTTGATCAACTTCAATCACTTGAAAGGGAGATGGCTTCTGTGTACAACATAGTGTGTAAAACGAAACACGGTATAGTTTTTATTTTTCCCACCGCAAGAGTCACAGAATATCACCAGTTCTCGAGTATTTATATGAAGCATATTAAAGATATAGTGATGAAGAAAGGAACATACTTCATCAGATCCTTTTTTTTTGCTATTGTTTCTGGGTAACAGAAGAAATATGATTATTTCTTATATTATATCATCAGAAATATTATGATTTATATGATACGAATCTTCTTGTTAACATCCGACCGTAAAGTTGATGTTTTTTGGTAGACTGCTTTAGATTAACACCGTCTTCCTCGTCTTGCGACGACATTTTCGAAGTAATACGAAAAAAGAACTGAATTATATTTTAATTAAATAAACACAAGCCGAACAACACAACAGATGAACGTAATAACCTCAAAAATTCAAACGTAAACGTCAAATCACCGACCATGGACAATGCTTGTTTTTTCCTGTTCGACTTGGACATTGCTTGATAATGCACTGTATCAATATTTTTCAAATGAAGATTACTCAGTGACTGTACATGGTATTGCAAAGTGTGTTTTGGCGTATCGTTCTAACGCGATTGTACAATAAAATTGCATTGCCAGTTGAAAAAATATAAAAATGTGACATTGCATGTTTTCCCCTGTGCCCTTCATATGAAATTGCTTCTAAAATGAAATATTAAATAGAGAAGTAAAGTAGAGTCTAGAGAAAAACGAATCCCTCCCGCAGCTGTTTGTAATTCCATTGAATTTGGGTTAAAATGTGCAAGTTTTGATTTACATTTGTTTGTAACATATTTTACACGGAAAAGGCATTGGACGTAGAGGGGTGAAAACTTCAAACAATAAATCTTCTATTGGGTAAATCCAGAGCAAGTAAACAGCATGAAAAAGGTCGCGTGATGTATGCGACTGCTGTTATCAAGGCAACGTCATCACAATAAATTTTACGAAAACCGCTTATTTTCGGGTTCATACCATGACAGGCGGTTCTATCGGGCGTATTTTCTATATCAACATTACAGCGCATTTTAGTTCTGAATAAATATATTCTCATTCAATTTGTATATAGTAGTAGGTAATATTTTCTGAATAACACACACAAGAACAAATAGATATCTTTTGGCGGCTTCGTAGCCGGAAGGTATAGTGGCGCTAGAACGCTTACGGCCTACTGATGCTGGTGGGTTCTATTCCCACCGTGTTCTTAGGCCGTTCGGAATCGTCGTTGAACCAGAATCGCAAAAACGTAGAGTGCGTATGAAAGGAAACTAGCATTCACTACAATGCTTTGAAATGAAGTTTTGAAGTGAAATATTTAAGAAAAAAATACAAGAACATTCAATCGAAAAATTCAAATTAATCGAGAGAAAGTTATAGTAGAGCTATATCCTTCATTATCCTTCAAGGGATAAATGTTAGAAAAATATTGAAATCGATGCCATACTTGATGGAAGTAGAAGACAGTTGTTTCGTTCTGCAAGGGACTCGTCAGTCGCTCCATTGATTTTACTTTCCAAATGTCAACCAATTGACATTTGGAAACATCATATGATGACATTTTTCAGATAAACGTTGCAATTTATTAGATATCTACGGGTATAGAAGAGATAATAACGTTCGATGCTTGGTGTGTCTATGATCTGAGAAATGTTCTCTATTGATCCTATAGATGGCATTGTAAAGTATTCATTACTTGACGGTTCTTCACTTGGAGTCATGTGAAAATGCTCGGGAATTTGAATCGTTGCCTCACTTCGATAGCCGTCGTGCGAATGACGAGTTCCTTGCAGAACGAAACAGCTGTGTCGCACTTCGATCAGGTGAGGCATCGTTTTCAATATTTCTGTTATCTCTTGAAGGATAATGGAGACATCACATCGTACACGTTCACATAGTTAGCTCTACTATAACACTCCTCTGAATAATTTGAATTTTTCGTGGGACTATTCTAGTATTTTTTTCCTATTATGGATGATAATGTGAATTTTCAGTACGTTTTACCAAAATCTCACACGTCATTTTCAACTGATGCGTGTTATATTTCTTGATTTGAAAACACAACACAACTAAGTAACTGGTTGTTTTTAGATCTCTCAATTATTCCAATCCCGATGGCTAGAAGGTAATTAATAGCGTTAGTTGTAGTTATGCGACTTATTTGTTGAGGTTTCCTGTTGGTACATGAAAATGAGAGGTTGTCGAATTCCGTTTTGTTTCTTTATTTTTCAATCCGGAATGACTTTCATTCATTTTCTATAGAGCTTTCAATGGACTGTTCAATTTAATCTGTCAAAGATATTTTGCATTTTTGCTGCCCAAGATTTTAAATCGTGCGCCGATTGATATACAACAAATAAACAATACCAATAATTCAAAATTAGATTAAAAGCGTTTCTGTTAAAACAAAAGGGAATTCCGCAAAAACTGTGGAAATGACTGGTGTGCGAGATCAATTTGGAGAACGTCTTATGTGTTGCAAGGTGCTTTTATCCTTGTAGTTTTTTTATTATGTAGTTTTGAAATTTTATTGAGTCACTTATTCATAATTCCGAAATACGTGCGACGCATCAACCGGTTATCAATTGCTTTATTTATTTATTGATGTACCCTTTTTGTTATATATTGAACATATCCCTGAATATTAATTCCTAATATAAAAAATTTATGAATATTATTTTATTTTTCAAATTTTGTTAGTTACTCCTACATTTTACTGAAACAGGTGTACTGCACCTATCGGTTAACTTTTCGTTTATTGCCGAGACAAACAATTCGCTGAAAATATATCCAGCTATTCCAATTAAACTAGGGAATCATGCAGATAAAACACGCCATTTGCATACCAATAACAAGTTTGAACAAGTTCCAGCTTTTAGTAAAACTGTGAATTTTCATCAACTGTGTGTTTCTTCAGTTCACAAACTCACTCGAAATTCGAACAAGTTTGGACTCTAATAGTAATGCTTTGTTTTATTTCGATGCTAGTTATTGCTAACTGAATGGAAGGAAAACGGAATGGTTCTTTTGATCGAAATTACTCGAGTTCTGCATCAGTAATTCGTTAATTTTATTCATTTCTATGTTTATCTTCTTGAATTGAAAGAATTATATTTATACCAGAGGCCAATTATCATTATCATCATCATCATTTGCTGCCATTTCTACCAATTTTGTAAGGTGTGGCCTCCCTTTTACATATTAACGTATTGTCTTGCTAGTTGGGCCCATTTATGTCTTTCGTTGGTTAATAGGGTCCCTGTTGTGCCTCCTAATGTCTTCATGCCATTGTGCCATCTCAGATTCGGTCTTTTTCTGGGTCTCTTCATGTCTCGTTGGTACCATGATGTTATTATGGTGGTCCATCTGCTGTCAGTTCGTCTCTCCAAGTGTGCCGTCCACTGCCATTTGAGTGAGTTGATTCTGTGGATAACGTCTGTTACCTGGGTCTTCTGTCGAATCCTTCTACTGTTTTCAGGTATCTTCTTGTTATGCTTAGCATGTTGCCTTCCATTGATCTTTGCGCCACTAATCAATATAAAGGTATATAAATGATCATACATAAATTATATATGACTGAATATATGAACTGTTTTCATAGTTTTCAGATTCACGAATTCTTCATAGTTGGTTGATACTCGAAATATCCGAAATGTTGGATTATTTCCAATAAAACCCTCAGGAAGCTGTGTATAAAAATGTTGTCAACTAAAACACAACTGATGTATCTTGATACGTTCCGAAAACCATCGAATTTAAAGGCAATATCATATTGCTCTGTTTAATTTCACCAAGAGGTCCAGCCATTTGTGTTCAAGATGACGCAAACACTCAGCTGTGAAGTACTCACCTGAGCTCCCTCTATCGGAAACACGGGATAAACTTTGTCGAGCTTCTTAGAGCGCAATGTCGTGAAAATTCAGTCTACTAAAATCACAGAAATTGTGTGACGCGTTTGATTCATGCTTAGATCCAGATTTCTTCTAATTTAGATTTTTCTCACAGGCTCAATGGCTGAACGGCATAGTGACCATGTAATATTATCGGCTCACTGTTGCTAGTGGGTTCGATTCTCATCGTGTTCTTGGATAGTTTGAAATATGCGTTAAACTGTAGGTAGAGCGGAGATATATGTCTCTAATCCACTCTATTTCAACAATGATGATGATATATAATAATAAATGTTTGTACATCAAAATCGACTCTCTCATTATTTATCTAGATACAAAAGTATCATACATTTACAATCTTTTTATACACTTCTAACTTTCCGAAGTAATTGTATCAATTTCGACAAAGGGTTACCAGCCCAAAATATCTGGTAAGTGGAAATAACAAATTTGAAAATTTAACAATTGAAATTTGGAAAATGAAAATTTGAAAAATAACAAATTTAAAAATTGGTCGAATGTTTCGAATTATTACACATTTTCTTTCACCAGGTATTTGCGGGAATGAATTAACCTGTTTCATGTCAATTTATTTCTCATGAATAGCACTGATATGATTCTTCAAAAATTTCAAAAAATCCAGTGCAGAACAATGCAAATTAATTTGTCATTAGAAAAATCATCCAAACATTCCATTAAACATTCTTGTAGTACACTAGTACCTACTTATCTTAAAGTGTATTCAAACAGTCCATGTGTTCATTAATTGTATACTTTTATTCTACTACTATTTATCTCTTCATTTTTTAAATGATAAATTCAACTTACGATACCCAAGAAGTGATATCCGTACACTCACCTGAAACAAACAAATATCGATTAGTAAATTCAATATTTTCAAAATCTACGTTTCATAAACACTAATCAGAAATTTAATTTTCAAAATGTGTGTGATATGATTGAATGTAGATATAATGATGTATCCTAATATCTAGTAGAAATTGGATTATAATATCACAAAATTTGCTAATTCAATTGTTTTCCTAGAAAATGGAATAATGATAATAATATTCAAATGAGGTACAATTTATTCAAATCACGCATTATCGAGACATTTTCTGACTATGCATTTCAATGCAACGAATACATCATGACAAAATAATAATACCGAATGTTTGTTTTATGTCGGAATATATTTCCGATGTTTTATATTTAGAGGAAAGCCATAGAGTCGATAAATAAAACAAAATGCCGTAATGAAACTGCAAATGTGCATGCATATTCATTTGAATTCGAAATAACAATTTGCATTCAAAAATTTTACATGCAATTTACTACCTTTTCTGTATATATTTGCATGAATAGCACTGATATCTTTTCTGCAATCGAGAGATTGAAGAGAAAATCTCAATATTTTGGAATATGATCCATTTTTTTCATACATTTGATGAATTTCTCTCATACATTTGATGAAATTAGATGAATAGGTTAGCCAAATATAATGGGAGGAAGAGAGTAGCAATAATTATTGTTCGACCAAGGGTTTTCCGACTATATCAATGTGCTAAGACATGGGGATGCTGCTATTAGTAACACTAAGGTACATGATTGGTGTTGACGTTTAAAAAATGAAATTATATCGATTAAAGATAAACCTCGATATTTTGGTCAAGAAGTGACGAAAACATCAATGAAATCAACGAATTCTTGAAAACCGCCTTGAAGAACTAACATAATAATAATAATATTTATTTAGCTGAAGCTATACAAAAATCTACATATTTTGAACTGTCAATTTTTAATTATAAACCCATCTCATTATTCAAAATATACTTTCTAAGATCACGCTTAAATATTTCAATACCAGTACTAGTTTTCAATATATTTGGTAAATTATTGAAAGACTTAAATCCGTGATAGTATATGCTATTTTTGGATTTAGAGAGCTTACAACTTTGGATATAAAAACTATCAGTATTTCTAGTATTATACCCATGCACATCACTAACATATGTAACATTTTTTATTACATTACATGGAAGCAACTGATTTTTTATTTTAAATATGAATATATATATGAAGCAGAGAGTATGCTTTGTTTTACAGATATTAGTTCGAAAAAGTTCAGCATAATTTTGACAGGGGTATACCTTTGCACTTTAAAATGGCTCGCATGGCTCTATTCTGTAACTTTTTTAATTTTTTAATTTTTTCTTTAGTCAAACCAAATAACAATGTGGAGCAATATTCAAAATGTGGCATTATTATTGATTTCAACAACAATAATTTCACATATGTCGACAGGTTTTTGCCTATTCTTTTCAAAAAATTGATTTTTTTAGGAATTTTAGATGATATGAAATCAACATGATCATTGAAACTCAATTTTTCGTCTAACCTAATGCCTAAATATTTTACTTTTTCTACTCTTCTAATTTTTTGTGCATCAATCTTTATAGTTATGTCTTAATTTTTATTGGTTTTAAGGGTTTTACTTGTACCCAAAACTATGAAGTTAGATTTTTCAACATTCAGAGATAAGCTATCGTCACATAACCATTCATTAATTGCAGAAAGGGCTCTATTGATCCCCTCTGTCATATTCCTATCTTTGCCACATATATAGAGCATAGTATTAGCAGCGAATAAACGTATAGAACATTTTTTCACGTGAGAGTCAATATCGTTTATATATAAGGAGAATAACAACGGACCTAAGACAGTTCCTTGAGTATATGTTCCTAAACATATGTAAACATGAAACTCATAATTTGGTGATTAAACTTATAATTTTGTGATTAAACTTATAATTTGGTGATTAAACTTACTATTATTATAATAAAGTAATTCTCATTGAAACTGCAATTCCTAATTACTGAATGAAACGTATACTTTTGACTGGAGTGATCAAAAGTTTCATTGATAATTGAGTTTAAAATTTGACAACTATCTCTTGAGAAGAATATCTGATTAATGACCACCTTTAGCGCCTCCACAGGAGGCATGATGAGGTGACTTCATATAATGAATAACATTTTCACACAATGGCTGGACCATGTTGCCAGTTGGCGTGAGAATGATTATTTGAGTTTGAATATGTCAAAGTGTAATGTTGTCTCTTTCACAAAAAAATAAGATCGAATTGAGTGTGACTATAACGTTGGTGGTCCGGTTCTTTCTCGTTCTGATAAGGTGAGAGATCTTGGTGCAGTCTTCGATCAGAATCTTTCCTTCATTCCACACATCACCCAACTTATTTCAACTGCCTCGAAAATATATGGATTGGTTGTACGCAATGGCAAATTTCAATAATTCCTCAACATTCATAGAAGTATTTAATGCCCTAATCCGTAGCAAGTTCGAGTATGGCAGCATGATCTGGCATCCTATTTACACTTGCCATGAGCTCCATCTCGCGGCCATTCAGAGAAGGTTCTTGAAATTCTTAGTTTGGAGGGAGGATAAAGTTTATCCACATAGAGGAGTCAATCATAATGAATTTTGAGTAGATTCAGTTTAATGTCATTGAAGGAGAGAAACTTTATCACTCATATTTTTGTACAAATTACTGCACAACAGTATTGAATGTCCACCTCTCTTGTCTGCTCTGAAATTTCGTGTTCCTAGGCAAAATTCTTGTATTACAGAGTTATTCTACCTAGAGACTCTAAGGACCAACTCGAAGAACTAACATATGTAAACATGATATATAACATACATATGTAAAAAAATTGAAAAAGAAGCGATTTTGAAAAATATATGAATATACTTCATATATTAAACCTCTTCTATTCATATTGTTCATAAATGATCTGCCTGCGAAGTTGTCCCGGTTTTTGGTGACACTATTTGCCGATGATTCATCGGTGGTTGTTTCTGGCAGAACTCCTGAAGAACTTCTGGAGGCATGTGAATGCATTATGAGGGAGTTTGTAAGTTGGTGTCAAATGAACCATCTGATGGTGAACGTTGACAAAACTGTATGTGTTCAGTTTTGTCTGAAGGGCAATGGAATTAGTACCTTGGATGTTAAATATGGGGACAACACTATATCATCATCCCAATCAACGAAGTTTCTTGGAATATATGTAGACAGAAATTTGAGATGGACAACACACATTGAGGTCTTATGTAAAAAATTGAGTAACTCATTTTTTGCAATCTCTAGAATCAAGAACATCGTACCTAGAAACTGTGTTATGAATGTGTATTACAGTCTTGTATATAGTCATCTTAATTACAATATTCTGCTGTGGGGTTGCTCTACAGAAATAAATAGGGTGTTTATTACACAGGAGCGAATACTTCGATTAATATTCAATATTCATCAGCGAACATCTTGTAAACCTATCTTCATTAATAATTACATACTCGCCTTACCGTGTTTATATATTTATAGATGTTTGTTATATGTTAAAGAAAATGAAGATAGGTTTATTAAATTGAATAGTAATCATGAGTATTCAACAAGAAACAGGGATGTGCTACTTATTCCTATGCATAAAACAGCTAAATTTGAGCACTCTCTCTATTGTCAGAGCATTAAAATTTTCAACCATTTACCATCGAATTTGAAAGTACTGAAAGCTCATTTGTTTAAGAGGAGAGTTAAATCTCTGCTCTTAACAAAGGCATACTATAGTGTGTCAGAGTACTTCGATGATTCGGATATAGGCAATAATGTTTGAATCAATTTTTTGTATCATATATTTGTATATTTTTTTAACACTAATGTTATTCACCATGTGAAATTGTCTCAAATGTTTAATATCTCTGAGGAAATTTTTATTTTCTTTTCTTTTCAATCAAAATTGTATATTATTGTAAATATGAATTTAACCAAGATTTTTGTTTGAACCAATATTTTTGCTCGAGGGCTGAATGGAAGATCAGACTCCAAACTGAATTCGGTCCTTTTGAGAGCATTTCTCTTAGTTGTAATTATTTATCAATTGAAATGAATGTAATTTTACTATGTAAGGAATGTTTCTCAATAAAATTATATTATTATTATTATCATTATTATAACTATTTAAGACAGGCAATAAACTAATTTAGAAAGATATATATATATTTCAAAATATTTCAATACAGAAATACTTCAAAATATACATTTTCAATACGATTCGTTCTGTCTACATATACGTAGATGTTTCTATAGAAATAATAAAAAGTCATGCACAGAAAATACATCTCAAAAGTGTATATAATCCCTGCTATGTGCAATTTATATTTCATGGAACTAGGAAATGACATATTTTGAAGTAACTTTTTCTTTTCATAGCGAATGAATGCGACATTCTTCTTTGAAGTCGCGTTTTCTGTTATATACAAGGAGAACTGCCCCATATCTAAAATGTAGGGGTCAATAAAAACTTGAGAGGAACTGAAAGGGGATGAGAGAGTCACTTCTAGAAGAGAATGTATTATTTGTGAAGCAGGCTGACAACATGAACGTTGCAGTTCGAGGAAAATAAAGCAGCTTATATTTTGCTCGACTGAAACTACGTTTTTGCGTTTTCCTTCCGCGACAGTACGCCAATTGTGAATTCGTATACGTGTGTTTTCCATATTTTAAGTATTATACTATTTTCTTCCATCTCGCAAAGTTTCATATTTTTTTTGGAAAGGTAGAATACACACCACTCAAAGATATGAGTTTCTTGAATAAATACCTTTAGGGCATGTTTGGGTTGCAATATAAACGCAAAATATCGTCGCTTAAGAATATACCTTAAGGTATCAGAGAGATAGATCAGCTCTGCGTACCATTACAAGAACAAGACACCCACTGAACCATTTAACACTACAAAACACAACACTACACAACCATTCGAATGAGCTGAGCAATTCAAGAATAAACATAGAACCAATGAAAATCGGCTTCAGAAACTTAACCGAAAGACAAGACTGAACAAACTGTAGGATATTTTGCCGATGTTGCATAACAGAAACTATATACGAAGAAAATTCTCAAATGAGACACTACTTGAAACACTTAGCATGTTATAAACTAATCAATTAAGATTGAAATAACACTAATATCGATTAGACTGAAGTCTTTTGTAAGAATTTCTCTTAGAATAACCATTATTATAATTATTACAAACATGAAAAAATTCTTTATTGCTCGATTACTTGATGCGTTCAGTTATTGATTTTACTTCAGATTTATAGTTTAAGGTGTATGATTGTGTTATTGATAAAATCGTTATCGACGAAAAATTGAAAAACATGGAGAAAAGTTAGGAAAAAAGGAAGAAGACATTAAGGATCACGAACCGTTCATCAAACTGTTATTTCACTTCCGAACATTATTATTCGATGCTCGAATCTGCAATTTATGGATGTGAATCATACGTCTGAATGAAATACAAGGAAGGAATCTATCATCATTCACGATTATCGGAATGTGTAGACAGAAAACGCATTAAGTTCAGTCAGATCAGCACATTTCACTATCGGTTAATGACCCGTGCAATCGGCAAACTTCAAAACATTCGCATACGAAAAATGGTTCATTATTGGCAATCAGTCAACTCCACATCAGCGAAGTGGTTGATGCAAATTGTTGGCGAAAGTTTCATAACGTTTCCTCATTGGTAATCAGTTCTCAGAGTTCTCTTCTTTTTAGGCGCTAGAAAGAGAGAAATTCAACTCAGAGCTTGAACTAATAGGAAACTTGAGTATATTCAAACGGTTTTTGTCAATAATCTGATTTATTTTTCGTATCTGTTTTCAAAAACGAATAGGTACCTGATACTACAGTTTTTGAACAAAACTTGACAAAATAATTGTAAGGAATTCATTTGGGTCATACGATTACGAGGTGTTGATGATATATCGATGACCTCACCGTGGGAATGTCACGCCATAGATGACGTACATATTATTCTAATCCAACTAATGAGTCCCAAAATTCATGACGCAGTCGATTGATTCTGTTTTGTAGCTCTGTATGAGACGGTTCTGATTGAATTGTATATAACATCAATATAGTATTTAAATGTAAAAAGACGTGTTCAATTAATTATATTCACTACATAATTGAATTTATAACAAAAGCATCTAGTTACAGTAGATTTGAAATAATTTGTGAAAACTTTTCGATGAAATTGATGAGAATTTTCCGGAAATTTTTCGAAAATTGATCTTTTCTTATCAAATCAGGAGCGCAGATCATGGATTTATCATCTGTTTTCCCATTTCCAAACGTCGAAGGGAAATTGCATTAACATTTCAAAACCACGCGAAATGAGAGCTATTTTCCAAATTAGGTGTTGTATCTGAAATCTGATTGGAAGTTTTTCGATGAAACTGATGAAAATTTTCCGGATTTTCCGAAAATTTTTGATTTCGAAAATTGAATTTCTTATTAGATCAGGGGCGCAGATCACGAATTCATCATCAGTTTCTCCATAAACTCCATAGTATCCTCAAAAACTCGAAGGGAAATTGCACTCAAATTTCAAAATCACGCGAAATGAGAGCTATTTTCCAAATTAGGTGTTTTATCTGAAATCTGATTGGAAGTTTTTATTCTACGACCGCCAGTTAGTGAAAACTTACATTTAAGTTGAAAGAATTGTTAAAATTTTTTTTCCGACGAGAATGATGAAAATTTTCCGTATTTTCCGAAAACTTCTGAATTCGAAAATTGACTTTCCTATAATATCAGGGGCGCAGATTACGAATTGATCATCAGTTTTTTCCATAAACTCCATAGTTTCCTGAAAAACTCGAAGGGAAGTTGCACTATAATTTCAAAATAACGCGAAATGAAAGCTATTTTTCAAATTATTTATTGTATCAGAAACCTAAATACCAATATGTGTTCAACGAACTCGAACTAATCAAAAATTACATTTCCACCGAAACAGAAAAAAAAATTTTCAAAATTTTTTTTCCGACGAAAATGATAAAAATTTTCCGGAAACTTTTCGAGAATTCTTTATCCCGAAAATCGACATTCTCTTATTGAATCATGGGCTCAGATCACGAATTCATCATCAGTTTTCACATAAACTCCATAGTTTCCTCAAAAACAGGAAGGAAATTGCACAAACATTTCAAAATTACGCGAAATGGGAGTTATCTTCGAAATTAGATGTTGTATCGAAAATCTGATTAGAAATATTTGTTCTACGACCTCGAATTAGACAAAAATTACATTTCAATTGAAATCAGAAAAAAAAATTTCAACTTTTTTCCGATGAAAATGATGAAAATTTTTCCGAAATTTCTTGAAAATTTTTCATCTCAAAAATTGAACATTTTTTTAGAATCAAGGGCGCAGATCACGATTTCATCATCAGTTTCTCCATAAACTCCATAGTATCCTCAAAAACAGGAAAGAAAATTGCACTAAAATTTCAAAATCACGCAAAATGAAAGCTATAGGCAAATTAGGTAAATTCATTTAGATTGAGTTCTTTGTAATATTTCATTAAATGCTATTATTCAGGTATTAGTTGCTGCTTTGGTTTTATAGATTGTATTGAACTCTTTGTTATATTTCTTCCGTTTTATTTATTCAGTTAATTCAACATTATGTTATTATTTTCTGTAATTGGGTATTATACCTGTTGAGGATAAATGACCTATTAATATTTTATTATTATCTCCATTTTATCTAATTGAATTAATTAATAATTTCGTTTCTAATTGAAGAATATATGTAAAATAATACTTGAATTGGCAGGACTATAATATTTCAATAACGAGGATACCGTGAAACATTACATTCACTTAGTGGCAAAAATGATCTTGATTTTATTCGGAGTATTTTTTCGCTTTTCAAGTGAAACTGTCTGTTTTCTATCGATTGGAAACGAAAGAGACCTGCAAGAATTGAAAAATAATATCTCTTTCATGTCGTGAACATCTGTAGTTGATTTTGATGTATATTTCCTCTGAGCTGCCAGTGATTCTCCTGACGCGTGCCATCGTTGTCCAGAATTACTTCTTACAAAGACGTATTTCCTTCCAATTTCAATATAAACTCGAACAGAGCCGCATTTTGCAAATATTCGCAGAACGGTCTCTTTGAAAACATGATGTTTGTATTTGTGGATGTGAATAAATAATGAAACAAGTTATTGAATATCGAAGCTAAATATTTATTCAGGCAATAGCGTTATTTCATTCAGAGTACCTACCTGTAGAATTTTTGAACGAAAGGGAGGAATCGATTAATATTTTGTTACAAGTCAATCGTACACAATTAGTTTGAGGTTGTTTTTTGGAAGTATCGAAATAGTAAGTCTATCAAAGCTGTGAACTGTCTGAGGACCCTGATTTCTATGGAAGGGATATTCGTAAATGACGAATTATTGAGCAATGTATAAACCATTCATATAAATATGTTATGGGCAATTTGATAAGTCCGGGCACTATGAATAACGGACTGAATTGGACAATGTGATTAAAACAGCATGATTAATCACTTTTCCCGGCCATTATGAATAATGCCCACCCTATATTGGGCAAAGTAATAAAATAGGGGAACTGTATTGTTTATTAAATGAAATTGAACTTACAAAAGTTTCATGAAAAGTCAACAAAAAATAAACTATTGAACATAGTAGTTAAAAAATAAACAGTTAAAATGTAAGAATATAATTGTTAGCTACTTTTATTTTGATCAAAATATTACTCAAGAAGAATAGTTCAAAAAATTCAATGGACGATGAATCTACTCTGTGATAGTTCATATTTAAATGAGAGGTAATAATAAAAACTTGTCTAAAAATAACTGACTGAACAATTCATTATTCGACTAGTTTCGCCTTTTACGGCATTATCAAGAATGATATAAGGATAACCAAGAATATAAGGAACATTCTTGATAATGCCGTAAAAGGCGAAACTAGTCGAATAAAGAATTGTTCAGTCAGTGATTTTTAGACAAGATTTTATTTTAGTTCATATTCAATTATAATGGATTTACATCAAGTAAACGCCAACACTATTAAAGAATCATCGAAGATTTGCTAATGATATTGTTCTAATGGCTAATAAATCGAACAAATCACAAGAGCACATAAATGCACTCAACATCGCTAGCAGTGATGTAGGCCTCGAAATGAAAGTGAATAATGCAAATAGAACCTAATGTTCAATGTTAATGTTCAATGAACTGGTAGAAAATCAAGCAATAACAATCAACGGCACCACCACAGAAGTAATAGATGAAGCCATATATCTGGACCAAATAACTTACCAATAATTTACAAATTATTGTGACTATTTCATCAGTATTCTGATGAAATACTCTAGAGTAAATATAAGATTTTAATAGCATTCAATTTTAGCTCATCCATAACTTCTCTTCAAAGACAATCTTTCCCCATTCATTCCAGAATTATTGTTACAGTTCTAAATCTACTTCATTGTAACAATTGCGATAAATGGATAATTGAGAGCAAGAGACAAAGACAATCAATAAATTGAACTTTATTGTTGTCGCACCTCTAATCGAGGCGTCTGTCACTTACAAGCAAGGAACATCACAAACGGATTACCTTGGTTATCTGATTACGGTCAAGTAGATAATGCTTTCAGCAGAGTTTAATGTTTGACCCTTCAAAGTTCTCCATAGATCCTCCCATAGAAACTTGGAGTAGGCGGATATAATTATCAAGTTCCTAACCGTTTGATTATGGCAAGATGAAGTACTATCTGAGGGTTACGACGAAAACTGAATCATATAATTAGACAATATTCAGTTTGATATCATGGATGAAGAAATTACCAAACTTTATTGTTTTGTTGACTAAAACGTTATGTCCATAACCTCATAGCTTTTTTGTGACACTTTTGTGAAACAAATTCGAATAAAGTATCTCATTTCAACAAATAGTTTGAGTCTTAAGAATGGAATTTTATCTCTGTTTTACAAGTTCTTTCTCATGAGTGTCCTGAAAAATCGAACATCGTTAATGAATAAGTTTCGATTAATTCAGACAATATGGTCTCAAGGCAACTTTTGAAAAACAGAAAGTGAAAGATTTAGTTCAAATATCCTCGGAATATTTATACCGAAGTTTTATTTCTGAATGTATGAAATTTTCTGATTTAGTCCTTTCCATCACAATGCTATGAGTAATCGTTTGATAGTGGTAGTATATGCATATTACATCATCTAAATTATAATTGTTTAACTTACGTCCAAATATTTTAATACCTGTACTTATTTTCGGTAAACGAGGTGAATTAATGGAACTATGAAATGATTCATAATATTGTTCAGAAATATTTATATAATAACATAATATAAGATATTTTCAAATTTAGAAAGCCCACAATTTTATTTTGATTTTTTCAATTCAGTTTTTATATATTTTCACATACAAGAGCTCACTCAACAAACACTTTAAGAATGTCCTATGAAAAAGCACATATTACACATGTTAATTACAGCCTAAACTTCTGGGTTCATTTTCTATTTAGATCATTTGATCTACAATATAAAGTCAATAAATTAAAATTAACACACTTGGCTTAAGTTTCACGGAATATATTAAACACTCTACATATGTTTTCGGAAGATTTTTCGGGTGAAATTCAATTTTTTGTGGAATAGTCCTCCCGTATATTTCACGGATGATAATACTGCTATATTCATTCCGTTTACTGTTTATTGGTGAATATTGTGTGGTTTTATGGTTGTAAATATTGCATTGATATTAGGGTTAGGGTTCAGTCGCCACTTTGAACACCATATATTTAATTTGTCCATCAGTTCATTCTTATCCTCTGATATTGAAAGGTTAAGGAAAAATAGAGAACGATGATTAAACGAGAACGGAAACATAAAGTGTGATTTTTTCAGCGTAGTTGTTTTCGAATCGAATAAAACACTCAATTTGCATCATATATTCAAAATTTTTATTGAAATTGATAACTTGGCCTTCGCCATTTACATTGTAAAGATAACCTCATGTTAATGTTGTCCGCGGCTCATATAAAATGGTCCATTCGGAAGGTCCAATTTTGCCTCACTTTTTCGAGCATTTCGGTCTGTATCCCACGAATTACTCGTGTTATGTTACCCTGTGAGTTTTCAATCCTGTTCGGCGTGTCCACATACACTAACGACTTTACATAACCCCACAAAAAATAATCCAGAGGCGTCAAATCGCATGATCTTGGCGGCCATTCACAGGGCCATTTCGAGAGATAAGCTGCTCACCTAATTCATCCTTCAACATGTTCATTGTTTCACGAGCTGTGTGGCATGTGCACCATCTTGATGAAACCACATGTCAACCAAGTTCAACTGGTCCAACTGGGGCAAAAAAAGTTGCTTATTATGGCTCGATATCATTCGCCGTTGACGGTAACGTTTCTTCCACGATCGTTTTTAAAAACAAATGGACTGATGATGCCACCATTCCATAAACTACAACAAACTGTGGTTTTTTCGGGATGCATCGGTAATTCTTGTGTGGCATGTGGCTGTTCATCACTCCAAATGCGGCAGTTTTATTTATTTACATATCCGTTAAGCCAGAAATAAGCCTCATCGCTGAACACAATTTTTGAACACAAGCAGCGGATTTTCATTAAGCTGTTCAAAGGCCAATTCACCAAAAATTAGACGTTGTGGTAGGTCATTCGGCTTCAATTCTTGCAGAAGTTGAATTTTATAGAGTTTCAAACCCAAATCATCACGTAAATTTTCCGTGTGGTTGAGTAACAAATGCCCAATTGCTGAGAACGGCAACAAATTGACATTTCATGATCCTCATTAACACTGTACGCTACGTCTGCAATATTCTCTTCAGTGCGCACTGTACACATGCGAGGCAATGGTTTAATGTCCAACAAAGTAAACTTGGTGCGAAATTTGGTGATAATAGCAAGAATTGTTGATTCACCAGGTCGATTATGACGACCATAATATGGTCGTAACCAACGAGACACATTTTTCACAGAGCACGAATTTTGATAGTAAATTTCAACAATATACAAGTTTTTTCACGATAAAATGGCAGAGTATAATGAAATCTTTTCACTTTGACAGATGACGTTTTGATGCCATTACCAACCAGTGCTGCCAACCTGAAAACTTAACTCTCAAAAAATCACCTGTTATAATTTCAAATAACTATAATCTACTTTTTCACGCTTCCTGTAGTACAAAAAATATTCAACCTAATTTGAGGCCAACAATTCCATTAAGCAATTACGTGGAGATTGTTCCATTTTGGGATAATTTGCGGGAATTACAATAACCGCGAATACTCATAGTCGATAAAATCAGTTCGTAACATTGAAGTGGATCCTTACTGATGGTTTTTAGTGCTATATAACAAGCTCATAATGCCAGCCATTACCATTTATCTTTGCGCTTTAAGTGAGCCTCGTGATTCAATTTTCTTGTTAATTCACTTCTGGAATAGAGGTTTGATGATCAATAACGCGCACGCTTTGATTTTCTGGTTCACAAATCTGTACCAGCAATGTAACTATTCATTTGGATCATAAAGGGAATGAGGGAAAGATACCTATGTCATGGAAATTTGGGGTTACTCGAGGACCTAACTTGGTACAAACATTTTCTTCTAGAAAATTTATATTATAATCGATTGGTGTGGCTGCTACTGCTCTATAATAGAGTGAATCGGCTCATTTTGCTGTCAATGAATCAAGTGCAGTTTTTCTTATTTCTTCTGGTGAGAGGTATATTCATACTTCCCACCATTCTCTACCTCATTGGTCTTTTGTTGTAGTCATTTCAATTAACATTTAATTTTTTTTTGAGAAAGTTGATTTTCTTGGAGATTTTGGACGATATGAAGTCGACACGATCACCGAAACTCAATTTCTCATCTAATATAGCGCCTAAGTATTTATCAGGTTTTACCCTTTCAATGATCTGGTTTTCAATTTTAATACTAGTTTCTATTGACCTTAGGAATTTTACTTGTACCAGAAACTATAAATTTAGACTTTCTTACATTCAGCAATAAACTGTTATCTCTTAGCCATTCATTTATTGCTGCCAAATCCCTGTTGATAAATTCTGTTATAGTCTGGATATTATACCACTAACATAAATCATTGTATCATCTACGAACAATCGTATAGAGCATTTTTTACATGCAAAACAATACCATTAATGTATAAGGAGAATAGCAGTAGACCTAAGACCGTACCCTGCGGTACGCCAAAATCAACTCCAATGCTGTCCGAAAGAACATCATTTAACTTAACTTTTTGAGATCGCAAATGTAAATGAAAATTGAATCATTTGTTAATATATATATATATATATATATATATATATATATATATATATATATATATATATATATATTAATATATATATATATATATATATATATATATATATATATATATATATATATATATATATATGTATAAACAAAAGTGATAGTTATCGGTATAGCCCGCAATTGGAAGCAGTTATGCACAAGTGTTTCGAGTTCATTGGCTCTCTTCATTAAGTTCAAGGTGTACGATTCTGGAGATGAAAGAAAAAAACAAGAAAAATAGAGATTCTGTTGAAGAATCACAACTTTTCAGGCTTCCGCATTTTAATTATCTGGATTAGGAGATTTGATCAATTAATTCGCCCTTGAGGCGACTATTTACCCTTTAAGGGAGCTTTTCACCGAGGAGTTGAATGAAATTAATGGACTCTCACTTCACCTTTCGCTGTAAAAAAAAAAGATTTTCAGTTATTTCAATCAGTAATAATATAATTATTTATTTATTCATTTGAATTGACGTGTCTCTACTACTTGGTCATTGACACATGGTACAATTTTTACAGTTTTATGTATTAAAATTGTTAATGCTACAGATACTTGAATATAATTAACAATTTAATTGTAGTGAAATTAGATGGAAGTGTATTATTTTTAGATGTGTAAGCTACACAAGGTTGTATAATCCACATTTCTCGATAAATTTTAGTGTAAATTCAATTTGGGCCTTTGTGCTCATAATGTCTTGATAGTGTGTTTTAGTCATAGTTGATTACAAACTGCCTCCTTTTTTGGACACCAGATGAGTATATGTTCAACTGTAAGGGTGATATTATCACAGTATTCGCCCTTGGATTGTTCGCCTGATGTCATCAAATAACATTAGACATCAGGAAAAACTCTAAATCGTAAACTGTGAGTCTAAAACACACAAAACTAACTTCGAACACCTTTGTTGTCTTTCGTAACATTCTATGATATCCGAGAAAAATGAGACGAGAAAAAAATGTTTCCTTTCACACGAAAAACACTCCAAATTATTGAAATTAGCACGATAAGGACGAGAGTTTTTCTCTGATCTGTACAAAGGATATAATTGAAATTCTCTAGGGAACAAGAAAATCAAAGCGGGCCGTTGTATCAGTATAATACTGACATGACAGCCTTAATGAAATCGACGGTCTGAAAATACCCGCTCTGATTGCGTCTGAATATATTCATATTCCCGGTTTCTTTTGATATTCGAGTCGACCTCATTTACTCGATAGGCGTTGAAATTGAATATATCTTTCGGCTTGTAGGTTTACCCCATTCGAAAGGAAATAAGACTAATTTCATCCATCCTTATTCTGCTTCAGAATAAAGGAATATTTTAGGCAGCATTTTTCATTTGAAACTTGAACGTTTTTATACGTTCTGCTGAAATTTTATACCGAAGATAATTCTATCGATTGTTTTCCAGAAATTATTATCAATGAGCTTATTATAATTTCAATTACTGTCTCCTCTCTCTACAATTTATAGATATATATATATACATATATATATATATATATATATATATATATATATATATATATATATATATATATATATATATTTATTCCAACTCCTGAAGATGGCTTCACAATGGAAGCAGAAACGTCGAGATTATATAAATCTAGAACGCGGCTCATTCCGAGAACCAAGTTTTATATATATATATATATATATATATATATATAAGGAAATGAAATTTTTTTGTGCTATTGGCACTGAATGAAATATTTAAGAAAATGAACACTAGAACATTAATTTGAAAATTTGAAATTAATCAAGAGAATGTTATAGTAGAGCTAGATATGTGAACGTGTACGATGTGATGTCTCCATTATCCTTCAAGGGATAAATGTTAGAGAAATATTGAAATCGATTTTAATATTAAAATAATCTGAGAGAGATGTTTTCTACTGATTTCTATAGATGGAATTGTAGAGTATTCTTTACTCTACGATCTTTCACTTGAAGTCACAAGAAGATGCTTGGAGGTTGAAATCGTTGCCTCACTTCGATGGACGTGGTGCGACTGACGAGTTCCTTGCAGAACGAAACATAAATGTCTCGCACTTCCATCAGGTGTGGCATCGATTTCAATATTTCTCTAACATTTATCCCTTGAAGGATAATGGAGACATCACATCGTTTCACATATCTAGCTCTACTATAACATTCTCTTGATTAATTTCAAATTTTCAAATTAATGTTCTAGTGTTCATTTTTCATATATATATATATATATATATATATATATATATATATATATATATATATATATATATATATATATATATATATATATATATATATATATATATATATATATATATATATATATATATATATATATATATATATATATATATATATATATATATATATATATATATATATATATATTTATAAATGTTTATAATATTTTAAACCATATCAGGCTGTTTGTAATACAAAAATCTTTATTAAAATAAATTGAACTCTTAGCTTCATGTTTCACGATTTATTTAACAATTTGTATAGTCAACATGTTTCGAGCGTTAGCTCATTTTCAAGACTAAACTGTTTAGTCTTGTTTAGTCTTGAAATTTTAATCTTAGTCTTCAGTTTAGTCTGAAGAGTTTAGTCTTGAAAATGAGCTAACGCTCGAAACATGTTGACTATACAAATTGTTAAATGAATCATGAATTATTAAGCCAAGAGTTTAACTTATTTTAATATTCAATTATGTTTCACCAAGAGTTAAGCGATAATTCAATCTCATTCAACAAAAATCTTTATTTTTGTTGACGTTTCGTTGTTGATTACAAATTTGCCAAAACTAATGAATAATTGAATTTTATGAATTACTATAGATATCAAAACGTCAAACGTATATTTTTAAGCAGAAAAACTGGATTTTTTTGCCTCTTAAGTATTCAGAGGAATTTTTCTGACCCAGCATTCGCTTTGGAAGTTTATTAGTCTTCTTCACCAAGTAAACAAAACTCATGGTAAGCCAGTGTGGTATATTTTTTAAAACTGATTTCTAAATAGTTTTAAATACCAATTTTAAATACCAATCCAGAAAATTCATGTTCAAATATTTATTCAAATGAATTGATATTAATAAATATTATGTGTGTAATGTAGAAATGTGAGAAGAAAAAAGAAGAATATGTGTTGATGGTAGATAAGGAGTGAATGAGGTTTGAGATATGATATTTGATGATTGTTGTGTATTGGTTCTATGATGGTTACTTGTGAGGTTTATCGAATGGAGATGGATAGAAATATCTGTTCCTTAATTTCTTGTGTTTTATAAATATTAACGAATATATTGAATTTCTAAAATTCACCAACATTCTTTGTACTTATCAGTTGGCAGAATCTTCTTGTTGTTGTGATTAAAATCGTATTTTTCAGTTCTCTAATGTTTATGTAAACTTGTGATTTTTGTATATTTGTGTGCTCTAATTCTTTTTTCAAGATTTTGTGATCTTTAAAGCATTCACTACAATTACTATAAGGTAAATTTCAAAAGGTATGAGTTTATGTTTGCGTTATTATTTCGATTTTAAACTTTGCATATATTTGTTTGGTTTGATTTTGTGGGGTATGAGCTATTACTTAATTATTAATTTTCAATATCTTCGCAATGTTTGTACTCACAGTTGGAATATAAGGTAGCAGAATATAATGCTGAGCCAGAAATATTTCTCTGAATACTAAAGTGGTAAAAAAGTTGATATTATTGAAAGAATGCGTTTGACGTATTTTTATCGATATCTAAGGTAATTCATAAAATTCAATTATTCATCAGTTTTGACGAAGTTTAAATCAACAACGAAACGGCAACGAAAAAAGATATTTTTGCATGACAAACAGCCTGTTATACAATATTTTCTTTTCAAATAATTATCAGTTAATAAAATGAAAATTTATATTGGACTAGTGTTAAACTTTATTCCAGAATTTTTCTAACTTACTGTGGAACGCTTGTTTTATATTTATATTGATATTTCTCTGAGAAAAATGTCTTGTTATTGTGTGTTGTGATACAAATATTTGAGTTTTTGTCACCCAAACAAAAATACATGTAATTACCCACAAAAAAAGCAATCAAAGTTTCGATGACTGAAAACGAAACGTTTCCTTAGAATTGCAAACTGGAAGTTCAATTTCTGTACCAAATCATACGTGAGGACGAATGCTACACGAAAAACAATATTTTCCACTGCAATTTCCGAATGTTGACGCCAACGCGGAGTTTCGCCGCAGTTTCCGTTTCGTTTCCGTTCTGAAATACAACAATGTCCTAAATATTGCACGATTTATTATTTTCAATTCCCCCAAGCTTCGTGAAAACTTTCAACTTTCCACAAACTTCTCCCGCATTCAGATCCGAAGCCTACCGGCTGTTTCACTGGAGCGATTGTCTGGAAATAACTAACTGAATTTAAAAGACCCTCTCGGAATTTAAATATCTCTCACTCAATTTCCTATCAAAATCTACCTATCCTCCTCATTTGTAGGGTTCAATGAGTTCTTTCAAAAACTTGTTTTTCCTATCGGTTAAAGAGCTAATTTGAGTTTCGAATGATATGTATATATATATATATATATATATATATATATATATATATATATATATATATATATATATATATATATATATATATATATATATATATATGAAAATTAACACTAGAACATTCATTTGAAAAATTAATCAAGAGAATGTTATAGTAGAGCTAGATATGTGAACGTGTATGATGTGAAGTCTCCATTATCCTTCAAGGGATAAATGTTAGAGAAATATTGAAATCGATGCCACACCTGATGGAAGTGCGAGACATATATGTTTCGTTCTGCAAGGAACTCGTCAGTCGCATCACGTCCATCTTCTCGTGACTCCAAGTGGAAGACCGTAGAGTAATGAATACTCCACAATTCCATCTATAGGAATCAGTAGAAAATACCTCTCACATTGAAGACACACCAAGCATCGAAATTTCACATATCTTCTATATCCGTAGGTATCTTCTAAATTGCAATGTCTATTTGACAAATATCATCGAACGATGTTTTCAAATGTCAATAGGTTGCGTTAGTAGTACGCTCGCGTTTATTCCCTATATTTATTTATATATTTATTACTAACGCAACCTATTGACATTTGAAAACATCGTTCGATGATATTTGTCAAATAGACATTGCAATTTAGTAGATACCTACGGATATAAAAGATATGTGAATTTTCGATGCTTGGTGTTTCTGTAATCTGAGAGGTGTTTTCTACTGATTCCTCTAGATGGAATTGTGGAGTATTCATTACTTTACGGTCTTCCACTTGGAGTCACAAGAAGATACTTGAGGGTTGAAATCGTTGCCTCACTTCGATGGACGTGGTGCGACTGACGAGTTCCTTGCAGAACGAAACATATATGTCTCGCACTTCCATCAGGTGTGGCATCGATTTCAATATTTCTCTAACAGTTATCCCTTGAAGGATAATGGAGACATCACATCATACACGTTCACATATTCAGCTCTACTATAACATTCTCTTGATTAATTTGAATTTTTCAAATGAATGTTCTAGTGTTCATTTTCTTAAATATTTCATTCAGTGCCATAAGCACAAAAAAATTCATATATATATATATATATATATATATATATATATATATATATATATATATATATATATATATATATATATATATATATATATATATATATATATATATATATATATATATATATATATATATATATATATATATATATATATATATATAGATATCAAGCTGAAAAGTTATTCGTGTTCAATTCAAAAATGGTTGGAAAATTTTTTGTTGGAGCGTTTCTCTGCAATTTCGGACACAAATAAATTTTCAATTTACTGAAATATAAAAATTATATTGTGAATATATTTGCTGAAATTGTCGAGTACGATATGAAGGAAACTGTAACTTGAACATCACAAGTGGAAACATCCGAAGTGGAACATCAGGAAGCTCACTGCGTGGCTTCGTAGGCCGTCAGAAATTGGAATTCGGTATGGTGGATGAACTGATGAAAGCTCTCGATGGCCCTTCACGGACCGATATTGATATAATTTTTCATTCGGGGCAAAATTGCATGTCATGGCGTACAATGAATGTATTACCGCTCACATATGAATACGTTAGGCTTGAAATACGAACGTTGCAAGCGAGGTTGGAAAAGTTTAATAAATTTCAAACCGTTAATAAAACCGTAAAGCTTATTGGCGTTCTTTCAGAGATACAAAGAATTGACAGGTAAGATGTATGACTTTTGAATTATAACACATTTTATCGGTCACTTTTTGACCCCAATGCATCAATACCAACATGGAGGTAATGCCTTTTTGAGCCGATTCGTTTGTCATGTTGGAAACGGAATGTTGGATCATCAACACTTCGTTACTAGTCCGCCACCTATAGAAAGAAGTACCCTCTTTTTTACTTGCAACTCAGTGTACATTTGTTTATTTCACGATTATAATCGTGAAACATTAAGCCAATAGTTTAATTCAATTTAATATTTAATTAATAATAAAACAATTCGTTGAATTTTCTTGACCTTACAATTTCCAAACAGCAAGATAAATTTTCGTACAAAATATTCAGGAAACCTACCTTCTCTGACGCCATCATAAATTTCAATTCGTTCAGTCCAATAAGTCACCGAATGGCAGCTCTCAATTCAATGATCCATAGGGCTTTTTCGATTCCCTTATCTAAACAAGACTTCAGGGAAGAACTTAATGTGATTCGTACGATAGGTAGGAACAATCAGTTCCCACTGAAAATAATCGATACACTAATTATAAAGAAAGAGAAACGCTTCATCAATAGACTTTTATATAGGCCGCACTACATCAATAGTAATAATGACAGAAATGAATTAAGATATGTGAGCATCCCTTATACACACATACCCTCTTCAAAAATCATTAAGTTCTTCAAAAATAATAATTTAAATGTAGCATTTTCAACTCACAGTAGATTGGATAGAATGATCTTTAATAACAAATTGTCCGAATCCGAGCCAATGAAGAAGTCTGGAATTTATAGGTTAGACTGTGAAGAATGTAAGTCGTCATATGTTGGCCAGACCGGAAGATGTTTTGAAACTAGGCTAAAAGAACACGTAAAAAACGGACAATCTGCTTTTCGGGAACATCTAGAGTCGACAGGACATAAGATCTCAAGTTGTTTTAAACCTAAGATACTTCATTACTGTGAAAAAGGGATTAAAATGAACTACCTGGAAGCCATGGAAATAAATAAACTTCAAAAATCCGATAAGTACGATCTTCTTAATGACCAGTTAGACCTAAACCATTCCCCGCTGTTAAATCTCTGATAATTTGGAAACCCCCACCTCTATTCTAGGTGGTCCGAACCGGTTTGCAAAATATTTATAGGTTGTCTTTGTAATATGTATTCTCATTCTTGATAATGCTGTAAAAGGCGAAACTAGTCGAATAAAGAATTGTTCAGTCAGTGATTTTTAGACAAGTTTTTTATTATTACCACTCATTTAATATTTAATTATGTTTCATCGAGAGTTAAGCGAGAATTCAATATCCGTAATATTTCCTGATTGAGTCTCTCTCTCTCTCTTTCTTTCTTTTCATATCAAAATTTTTCAGCATATAAAATAATAAAATTTATGTGGCGTGCCTGAATTTCCGAAATGCGAAAAGGCGTTAAAAAGTTTTCCGTATTCACGAACGTCGTACAATGAAATTAATAATGCAGATGAAATTAATTGAAAATTTTTGGGTCAAACTTTCTTGCTCGGATTGCGCGGTTTTCTCGAATCCAATTTTGATATAAATTAAATCGGAACTTTATATATGGTAATTAAATTTTAATCAAAAGGAGGAAACAGTTAATCAAAGAACAGAATGCGGAGTTTGTACGAGAAACTGACGTATGTAGTCACTATCTCATGATGCTTTTGAGTATATGCTACACAGAAGCAGTACAAAGTGAGGAAGGAAGCCTGCCAGTCATGTAACATAATAGAGTATACGATAACTTCATGTTTACTAAAGGAAATGTTGGAAAGCTTTTATGACACATTATACTCTTATACGTTAAAATCGACGCAATTCTTTTCTTTGAAGAAATTAAAACATTTCCTAATATATATATATATATATATATATATATATATATATATATATATATATATATATATATATATATATATATATCTATATATATAAAGAAATAAAATTTTTTTGTGCTTATGGCACTGAATGAAATATTTAAGAAAATGAACACTAGAACATTCTTTTGAAAAATTGAAATTAACCAAGAAAATGTTATAGTAGAGCAAGATATGTGAACGTGTACGATGTGATGTCTCCATTATCCTTCAAGGAATAAATGTTAGAGAAATATTGAAATCGATGCCACACCTGATGGAAGTGCGAGACATATATGTTTCGTTCTGCAAGGAACTCGTCAGTCGTACCACGTCCATCGAAGTTAGGCAACGATTTCAACCTCCAAGTATCTTCTTGTGACTTCAAGTGGAAGATCGTAGAGTAATGAATACTCTACAATTCCATCTATAGAAATCAGTAAAAAACATCTCTCTCAGATTACAAACACACCTTGTTTAATTTTTAATTTCTTGGTTAATTTCAATTTTTCAAATGAATGTTCTAGTGCTCATTTTCTTATGTATATATATATATATATATATATATATATATATATATATATATATATATATATTTTAAATTGATTCATTGCCTGTTTAAGATAGTTTATTTCGAATATTTTTAGCAATAACAGGCTTCTTTCAATATGAAACACTTTTGTTTTGTTGACGTTTCGTTGGATATCACAACTTTGTCAAAACTAATGAATAATGGAATTTATGAATTACTATAGATATCAAAATGTCAAACTTATTCTTTAGAAAAATCAAATTAGTTTTTTTCCATTTTCACTTATTGATTATCATCATCAGAGGAAAAATTGACATGTTGCGCCGTCTTGTTGAAACCACAGCTCCTGGACTTCATGGTTGTTAACTTCAAAAATGAAAAAGTTAGTAATCATGGCTCTATACCGATCACCAATGACTGTAACGTTCTGGCCATCATCGTTTTCGAAGAAGTCCGGACCAATGATTCCACTAGCCCATAAATCGCACTAAACAGTCCGTTTTTCTGGATATAACGGTGTTTTGACATCCACTTTGGGATTATCTTCACTCCAAATGCGGCAGTTTCGTTTGTTGACATAGCCATTCAAGAATCCAGGAGTGCGCTTCATCGCTAAACAAAATTTGAGCGATACGTATTTCGCACAGAACCATTATTTTCGAAATGAAATTGCACTATTTGCAAGCATTGTTCAGGCGTGAGTATATTCATGATGAATTTCCAAACCAAACTGAGAAAAAATAACTTCTCAGCTGTTAAATCGGTCGCCATCTTCAACAGTATTGCCAACTTAAAGTTCTATACCTCTAAAAAAACACCCGTTGCAATAATTTACCAAAAAAAATTCGTTCATCTCAGACTGTATCTATATTCAAAAAGAGTATCAACTCGCATATTTCCAGATGTTAAAATTTTGTTGTCAACTATTTAATTTGAAAAATGTTAGAGATACTCTATGATAACAATTTTGTGTTGATTTACAGTTTTAATGAAGATCTATCTATTTATCTACCTAAAAGAGATATGTGTGTTGAGAAAACCTTTATTTTCCACGAGTGGTCTGAAGACGAATACTGGGGAGGTCCAGAAAAAAGAAATAGGTTCTGTCTAATGTTTCCATCAGACTTTATTAGGTTTTTTCTTAGAGTTTACTTTTTCGAGTGTAGGGAGTGTAGTTTCAATGAGGTCATGTGCCCACCTCCGTTCAATTAATTCAGATGATTTCCATGAATATTGACGTAACCTTTTTAGTCAGATTTCAACTTATGTTTTGATTAAAGAAAGTTCAGTGACATCGAAGATGCATTATACTGAATTTCCATAAAGCCATAATAGGCATAAAGTGATCCTTTGATTGGGACGCCCAACAACTAAGAATCCTCTGCTTGAACAACGTTTAACTTTGTGGACCGGATGAACTAGACAAGTCACTGACTAGATTTTAATTAAAGGAGTTAGACACTCCAGTGGTAAGCGTTACTCTCTAATTAAGCGCTACACTACAATTCAACTGGTGAATTTAATAGAACAATATAATTTACCCATTCCATCATTAAATATAAACTGCAGAATAGAAATCTTATTAATAATTATATTTATTTAGCTTTATCTATACCAAAAACATATTTTGATACGTCAATTTCGAAATATAAACCTATCTCATCATTTAAAATATATTTTTTCATAATTAATCGATTCGGCCGATACTTGATGAAAATCTGAATACATAATTTAAATAAAACTAACTAGTTTTTCGATTTTCACTATAATTAATTCAAAACATGACAATATCGTTTCGCCAACGCAGTGGTTTCATCAGATGTTTATAATAAACTGGATCCAGTTTACTATCCACTGAACTAAATCCAGTTTATCATCAACATCTGATGAAGCCACTGTTTTGGCGAAACGATATTGTCATGTCTTGAATGAATTATAGTGAAAATCGAAAAACTACTTAGTTTTATTTAAATTATATATTTTTTCAGCTCGAGCTCAAATATCTTAACACTAGTACTAGTTTTAAACGTAATGGGTGAAATATTGAAGTACTAAATCTGTCATAGTACGATTTGGGTGATTTTTTAACAGTTAAGTTTTTCAGGTTAGCGGCACTGGTTGGTAATGACATCCAAACGTCATCTGTCAAAGTGAAAAATTTTCAGTATACTCTGCCACTTCATCATGTAAAGTCTTACAAACGAGCAACGATTGCAAATTGTTGAAATTTACTCTCAAAATTCGTGCTCTGTGAAAAATGTGTATCGTTTGTTACGACCATATTATGGTCGTCATAATCGACCTAGTGTATTACAAATTCGTGCTATCACCAAATTTCATCAAGTTCACTTTGTTGGGCATTAAACCATTGTACAGTGTTAATGAGGATCGTGAAATGTCAATTCGTAGCCGTTCTCAGCAATTGGGCATGTGTTACTCAACCACATGGAAAACTTTACGTGTTGATTTGGGTTTGAAAGCCTATAAAATTCAACTTCTGCAAGAATTGAAGCCGAATGACCTACCACAACGTCTAATTTTTTGTGAATGGGCCTTAGAACAGCTTAATGAAAATCCGCTGTTTCATCGAAAAATTGTGTTAAACAATAAGGCTTATTTCTGGCTTAACGGATTTTTTTTGCCCCTGTTGGCCGAGTTGAACTTGGTTGACATGTGGTTTCATCAAGACGGTGCCACATGCCACACAGCTCGTGAAGCAATGAACGTATTGAAGGATGAATTTGGTGAGCAGCTTATCTCTCGAAATGGCCCTGTGAACTGGCCGCCAAGATCATGCGATTTGACGCCTCTGGATTATTTATTGTGGGGTTATATGAAGTCGTTAGTGTATGTGGACAAGACGAACACGATTGAAGCCTTACAGGATAACATAACACGCGTAATTCGTGGGATACAGGCTGAAATGCTCGAAAAAGTGACGCAAAATTGGACCTTCCGAATGGACCATTTGATACGGAGCCGTGGACAACATTCACTTGATCTTCAAAATGTAATGGCAAAGGCCAAGTTATCAATTTCAATGAAAATTTTGAATATATGATGCAAATTGAGTCTTTATTCGATTTCAAAAAGAAATACGCTTAAAAAATCACCCATTCTATGCTATTTTATGATTAAGGATGATTAAGGATTACAAATTTAGATATAAAAACTATGAGTTTTTTTCAGTATTATACCTATACACATTACTGACATAGATTACATCTTTTATTACATTACATGGAAGCAAGTGATTTTTAATTTTGAATATGAATATATATAAAGCAAAGAGTATTGTCTGTTCAACAGATGTTAGTTTCAGAGAGTTCAGCATAATTTTAAGTGAGGCAGACCTATTGCACTTCAAAATTATTCACATTCTTCTTTTCTGTTACTTTTGTAATTGTTGAATTTTTTCTTTTGTCTTCCTCAGAACTGAGTAACAAAGTGGAGCAATATTCGATATGGTGCATTATTATTGATTTAAACTACAATAGTTTCACATGTATTGGCAGATTTTTTCCGATTCTTCTCGAATAATTAATTTTTTTAGAGATTTTAGATGATATGAAACCAACACGATCAATGAAAGTCGATTTTTCGTCTAACATAATGCGTAAATATTCTAGAGCTTCTTCTCTTCCAATTTTTTATACATTAATCTTTATAGTTATATCCTCATTTTCATTAATTTGAAAAGTTTTACTTTTACCTAAAACGATGGCGTTAGTTTCTTGAACATTTAAAGATAAGCCATTGTCACATAACCATTCATTGATTCCAGAAAGGTCTCTATTGATCCACTCTGTCATATTCTTAATATCCTTGCCACATATATAGAGCATATTATCATCAACTGATAAACGTATAGAGCATTTTATCACATAAAAAACAATATCGTTTATATATAAGTCGAACAACAATGGACCTAAAACAGTACCTTGAAGTACGCCAACATCTACTTTCGTGCGATCTGACAGTAGGCCACTAACATAACTTTTTGTGTCCGTGAATGCAAGAAAGATCCGAAACAATCATTTACTACTCCCTCAAACCCAAGTTTTTTCAGTGATGAGTCAGAAATATTGCTGTGAATGCTAAAAAGGAAGAAGTGCCAAGTTGATTTTACTGAAAAATAACGATTGATTTTGGATATCCATAGAATATTCTGAAAAAAATAATCAAATAAATTTCAATAGATTATCAAATGATTCAAATCAAATTCGAATATGACGAAACGCAATCCAGATATTTCAGTAATTTGAAATCGCAATTAATATTCTTGCTGCCTATGTTTTGATTAGTGCGTTGTTATTTGAAACCCCACATTGGTCGAATATACAAAATAAAATACGGCTTTCCAAACGCTTTTATCTGAAATCTAAATAATTAAACCCCACATTGAGGCATATACGATTCGGTATATGAAACCCATTCAAAATAAAGGTATTCATCGAATTCAACTGGAACCCTCCAAAATTCACCCCAAAACAGACCGTCCTGATGAATCATATAACTGGCCGGCTTTATAATATAAAATTTCAAGGGATCGTTTTTTCCATCCCTTAACCATCAATCGGCTTCAGATCCCCCGTTCGTTAAATACAGGTTCGCCAGAGCAAGAGCGTGTAATATCGAAGTGGCAATGTCCCTTGAAGTGCAATCGAGAATTGAGCCCCAGGACTCTCATTCAATCCAGCTCAATGGTTTGTACCAAATACTCCATTTTAGACGAGATGGAGTAATTCATCAATTGGATACACAGAGTGGAGGCGAATGGGATGAGAGCGGGTAATATTCTATTCCCGCAATTTAGGATGGAATTATAGAAAAATCCGAAACGCCTATTGCCTCGGATCATTAGGTTTCCGTTTGCATTGAATGTTTCAGCATAGTTGGCAAACTTCAGAGAGGTCTTTGTGGGGTGGTGTTGGCAAATTAAAAACTTTGTTGAATCAGTGAATTTTAGAAGCCATATGGGTTAGAAGCTCCTAGGGTTGCAGTAGAAATATCGAGATAGTTCAACAAAACTCTCGAGGTTATTTTATCCTGATTTTAATATTTTCGACACTGAATGTTCAAAAGATAGGAGAACCGATAAATAAATCGATAAATGACTGTGAAAGCTATTTGTATGAAGGAATCTCGAAAGAAGTTCTCATTTTGCCCGCTAAAATATGAACCGGAGCGATAAGGCGGTACATCATTCGTATCAGCTACAGTTATCTCAGGTTTCGGTTGAAATGTCTACGAAGTCTGCCATCTTTGTAGGGAACTACCCACTAGATCTTGTCACGACCGCACTCTACTATACATGAGAAAGTTCAACTTATTTCTTCGATAGAGGGGCTCACGTCAGTATGTAGCTGGAAATTCTGGTGTGTAACTGGTATGTAACAGGTAATTCCGCCTTTGGAACAGATGAGGACTTAATTCGTTCTTAAAAATATCAAAATTCGATTGCTTTGATGCATGCCACTGATGATTTTCATAATAGGATGAACGAGAGCTGTATAGTATTTCCAACAGATTTAAGGTTCTGTTGAAATGTCTACAAAGTCTGCCATCTTTGTAGGAAACAACGTACTAGATCTTGTCACGACCGCACTCCATTATACATGAGAAAGTTCAACTTATTTCTTCGATGGAGAGGCTCACGTCCTTATGTAACTGGTAATTCTGGTATGTAACTGGTATGTAACAGGTAATATCCCGCCTTTGGAACAGATGAGGCCTTAATTCGTTCGTAAAAATATCAGAATTAAATTGCGTTGATGCATGCCAATGATGATTTCCATAATAGGATGAAACAGAGCTGTATAGTGTTTCCAACAGGTTTAAGGTTCGGTTGAAATGTCTACAAACTCTGCCATCTTTATAGAAAAGTACGCACTAGATCTTGTCACGACCTATTATAATAGGATGAAACAGAGCTGTATAGTATTTCCAACAGGTTTGAGGTACCTCAGAATGTAGCACACATTTACACTCGAAAGTTGATTGTGTATCGTTGACAACATTTGTGTAACATTCAAAAATAATACACTATCCTATGTTTAGCAGTGTCATTAAATAAGCAGTGATTTCGTGGAGAAGCGCATACTCTAATAATTCAAACCCATTGAGAAATGTACTAAAGAAAGTACTTGGGATAGTTAAAGTTAATACAATTGCTGTTAAGAACAACCCGTTGAATATTAATTAGGTATATACTTTTGAGTAATTGAAAAGATTTTCAAAATATGTTTCGTCATGAGATAGTGTAACGGAAAGTGAAAGTATTTCTTACCTGAACGAGTACGAGCTACTACTGAAAAGAGTAGTGATATCGAAGCAATTAAAATTGTTATTAGTTGTCTTATAAATTCAAAACATAATCAAATAAAAAATGCGAAAAAAAAAAAAAATGAGTTGTTATCAATGAGTAATAGATGAAAAATTCAAAAGAAGTTAGTATATAAAATTATAATAATTAACGTTAAGGCCGTTCATCGTATTTTCAAAGCCTTCGCTTCATTATTGATCCAAATGAAATGATTTCAATCGATTATATGAAGGGTGTTTTTTTTAGAGGTATAGAACTTTAAGTTGGCATTACTGTTGAAGATGGCGACCGATTTAACCTCTGAGAAGTGATTTATTCTCAGTTTGGTTTGGCAATGCAAGAATTGAAGCCAAACGATCATCAAGCAAGGCGTAGATTCGTCGAATAGGCCCAAAACGAGATTGCCGTTGCTCCCGATTTTCATAAGCGAATTTTGTTCAGCGATGAAGCGCATTTCTGGTTGAATGGCTACGTCAACAAACAAAACTGCCGCATTGTCATTGAAGATAATCCGAGTGTATGTCAAAACACCTATCCAAAAACTGACTGTTTGGTGCTTTATGGGCTGGTGGAATCACGTGATGATGGCCAGAACGTTACAGTTAATGGTGATCGGTATAGAGCCATGATTACTAACTTTTTCATTCCTGAATTGAACAACCATTATGTCCAGGAGCTGTGGTTTCAACAAGACGCGCAACATGTCACACAGCTCGTGCCACAATTGATTTATTGAAAGACACGTTTGGTGACCGCCTAATTTCACGTTTTGGACCTGTGAATTGGCCTCCAAGATCTTGTGATTTAACACCGCTAGACTATTTCTGTGGGGCTATGTGAAGTCATTGGTCTATGCGGATAAGCCACAAACGTTTGACCATTTGGAAGACAATATTCGCCGTGTTATTGCCGATATACGGCCACAAATGTTGGAAGAATCATCGAAAATTGGACGTTCAGATTGGACTACATCCGAGCCAGCCGTGGCGGTCATATGCCAAAAATCATATTTAAAATGTAATGCTATAAGATTATCTTTCGAATAAAAAAAATTCTTGTCAATGGAATGATCAATCGTTGTTTTATTGCAATTTAAAGTTCTATACCTTTAAAAAAAACACCCTATATTTCTCAAATGTGAACAGATACTTCAGTTCGAGAAGAAAATATTTCGACTTCGATAAATCTTACTCCACAATGAAACTCCTATTCGAAAAATCACATAGCTATTGATTTCAGCATATTAGAATTCAAAAAGGACTGAGTAATAACAAAAACAGTCGATGTTTTCATAGAGTTGAGAAACAACAAAGTGTGTTACATATCTAAACAACAGTTGAAGATATCTTTTGTGTTCCACTGTTTCCGCCTCACAAACTGAGTGAAACTATGACAGCACTACTTGCAGAAGTTATTCAGCTTGAGTCTTCAGTTAGATTAAGATATGTCAAATATGAATTGCCTGGTTTCCTGCTAATCTAGAAATTCAGGAAATTTCAGTTGTCAGACATTCTAGAAGGGAATTATTGCCGACGTTATTATTGTTATGAGAAGATTATCATAAAAACCATAGCCGCCTCCCCCACGGCGCCGTTGTACGAAACCTATGAAGCGTCTATTTTTTTCACGAATCTTCATGTATCAACTTATGTTTTTTATTATTTGTTAATTTTAACCGAACTGAATGTTTTCCAATTTTATATACTGATATAATATTTTCCTGAATAGGTAAAATCAATTCGCTTCCGCTTGCCAATTACTGAGGAAAATAAAACATGAATTTAATTTTTACATACTTTATTTATGATGTTATATTGTATACTCAGATATTGATAACAAATAGCTGACTTTTCGAATAATACTGATTTAACTATAATGTAAGTTATGTTTGAAAAAAACAAGAGTCTAAAATTTGTAAAAATATAAATATACTAAATTATATTATTTCCACTTTTCTCGCTTTTCTGTTTTCGAAATCCTCAATAATGTCATGCATGTCTATATGGTCGAATATGGCCTTCTCTATGAATTTTTTTGCTAAATTTGTCAATCTTCTCTGGCTCATTGTTGAGCACAGGTAATTTTTCATAAGTTTTAATTTAGAAGAGCAACTTTCTGTGCTTGCTATGGTAACCATTTTGCCATAGTAAGCTAAATTGATAATGTTAGAGCAAACAGCTGTCAAATTGTTTAACTTTATAAATTCGAGAATTTTCACCACATCATTATTCAATTTAATGAAAAGTGACTGACACGATACAATTTCTTCACACAGATCATCTGCGTTAATATCCAATGAATCATTTACAGAAAGTTTTTTCTGCAAACGATAACACCTACTTCTTAATCGACTTTGATCTTGGTCATCACTTAGTTCGAATGAAAAATTAAACACGTTAATTACTCAATAAATTAAATCTTTCGACTACGGAGGATAACGCTTGATCCAATATATGAAAAAATACATTAATTTTAAGAGCGGTCTTCGGAAGATTTATAGTATGGTCTTCGTGTTCATCATCAAAATTCTTTGGAGTCTTACGACGTCTTATGGGTATGTATCTGGAAGTTTCAAATTCAGCCTCGACAACTTCGTATATGTATAGTTTTTGTACAGTCTTTGTAGATCAAATATCAGGTCAATATTTCATTTCAAGCATTTTTTGATGAAATTTTTTCTGAAACTGCATTTTATTTTTACAGCCTTTGTATTTGTATAGTTTTTTTATGAAATGCTGAATGAGTTTTATATTGTTTCAATAATCTATGTAGATGAAATATCAGGCGAATATTTAATTTTAAGCATTTGTGGATGAAATATTTTCTGTAACTTCATTTTATTCTTACAGCCTTCGTATTTGTATAGTTTTTGTACATGAAATGCTGAGTGACTTTTATATTATTTGAATAGTCTTTGTAGATGAAAAATTAGGCGAATATTTCATTTTTAAGCATTTTTTGATGAAATGTTTCCTGAAACGTCATGCATTTTAGGAATGTGCGTTTCATATTATTTCAATAGTTTTGTAGATGAAATATCAGGAAAATATCTAATTTTTAAGCATTTGTAAATGAAATGATTATTGAAATTTCATTTTCAAAGCGTTCTTAGATAAAATGTTCATTTCATTTAATTCGTTCAGCTTTTGTGCATGAAATAGAATATTTTGTACTAGTGAAATTGATATTATTTTTATAACCTCTTCAGATTTCATTTTTTCAAAAATTTTATCTTATTTTTATTATAGCATCAAGCATGGAAAATATTTTCTCATGAATTTATAGTCCTCATTGAATGAATTCTTTATTGTTTCATTATTATTATATTAATTTTATTAGATAACGTTTTTGTTGAGGGTTCAATTTTTTTTGAAATGATGGATGTTGTCCATACAACCTCAATTACCAACTGATCACCAATGTCGACGTCAAAGATATCATGACCCAAAAAGCCACTAATTAGAATTTAAAGGGAGTATTTATATTCATTTGTGTCATAAAGAGAGATTCACCCTGGGGAGCAATACGCAGTAATTCACTTTTATAACATGCATAATAAGTAAGGGCAGAGTTAGCGCATTACCCCTTTATTTGCACTTGTTTATGTAATTCACTCGGCCGCGAAGTCATCTCCACATCTCAGACCTGGAGGAGGAAAACGGTCGTCGTCTTCTGCATTCATTTGCGTATTTTGAACATTATTCTCCACTCGGTTATTGCCCAAGAGTATTCGCTAAGTTTTCTTGTTAAATCTGGATGCCACATAGATTAATCTAGATTAAAGGATAATACTTCATAAATGATGATCATTTATAGAATATTTAATTGTTCTTTCATTATATGCTTCTCGCAAGGATGTTCCAGAATAATTTAAATAAAACTAAGTAGTTTTCTAATTTTCACTATAATTAATTTCAAGTATGACAATATTGTTTCGCCAACACAGTGGCTTCATCAGATATTGATGATAAACTGAGATATTACTATAAATTCAAAAATTAACACACTTGATTTAAGTTTCACTGAATATATTAAATACTCTACATGTCTTTCGGGTGGTTAACCCATTATCAGAGTATACAAAATTACTGAATTTCAAAATATACAGCTTTCACTTATATATCCTAAACCACAGAATTTGACAGTGCTTTCATGGAAAATCCACCTGATCATTATAAATAGGTAAATTCTTCTTTTAACCCATTATCGAGAGTAAACAATGTTACAATAAACCATACATATGTTTAGTTATCCACCCGAAACATATGTAGAGTTTTTAATATATTTAGTGAAACTTCAGTTGAGTGTGTTAATTTTGAATTTTATAGTTTCTTACATAATGTTTCACCCAGAGATAAGCGAAACCTCCATGTCATTTATGAGCTATTTCATTGTGGACTGCTTGCATTTATCTGAAGTCTTTTGCTGAAGTTAAGAATTTATACCTGAAGTGTGTGGAAATGACCATAGAACACTCTTTTTTCGAAGTAGGGGAATGACTATAGAACATATTTCTTCTGAATAATGGGGATGACAATAGAATACTTTCTTCAATTGACTTTTACTGGAATGAATTTCATTTCTTTGTTTCATTTGAATAATCTGTATACTTCTTGAGCAGTATTTGAAATAGTAACAGCAAGTTTCTTTTAACTTTCAACAACAATTTTCTCAGATTTCGAATTATTTATATTTCGAAAATATTTAAAATTTTGGGTATATGCAATTTTCTATTTTTCAACACTAGTACTTTAGTTTCCCAATATTGCAAACTAATTCGTTTTCAAAAATACTGTCAAATTTAGCATTTATATTTCCAATGTCTACCCTAAGCACTGTTCGAAATAGCATCTGAGATTTTTATTCAACAATGAATGAAAATTAACACACTTGACTTAAGTTTCACTGAATATATTAAAAACTCTACATATGTTTCGGGTGATTAACCCATTATCAAGAGTCTACGATGAGCAACGTTGTATACTCTTGAAAATGGGTTAATCACCCGAAACATATGTAGAGTATTTAATATACTCGTATTTAGTGAAACGTAAGTCAAGTGTGTTAATTTCAATTTATTGAATAAAATCATTTTAACACATCACAGTTCATTTAACTTTAAAATGGGGTAACATCCCGAGACAATTGTCAAGTATTTATCATAAATTTTTTGAAACCAAGCCAAGTGTTTTTGTTTAATATATTGAACAATGTTTCACCAAAAGATCAGCGAACATTCAATCAACTTCATCAATTTTAATTTATCGTTTTCAACATAATATTTCACCAAGAGATTAGCGAAACCTCTCTGTCAAATTTTTATTCAACTTGTAGCAACAATTGACCAATATGTCATATTAATGATGAGTATTTCAGAAATATTTTAGATTTCTGGAATTTTTGGGAGGCAAGCAGATCCTTCGGGCAAGTTTGGAAATCGATTTTCAGTAAAAAAGGCGTGTTCATTAAATCATATATTTTACAGCATAAATAGATGAAAGATATGTCCATAAATTTTTACTTGGGTGACGTATATTACAGATTTCTTGAGATATCCAACTCGGAAAGCTGAAAGGAATAAGCCATAAAACTCGCATTTATAGGTGAAAAGCTTTCAGGAAATTTGGTTCTGCTAAGGAGGCCAGCATATAATATAATTACGGTGACATTCGTAGCCAAACTATGTATGTTCAGGTATGGGTATTTTATTACCGGTCTGGGCCGCTGTTCAGCTTAACTTGGGAAACTTGTAAGTACAAAGTTTGGCAATGTGCCGTTGAATTATGCGAACTATTGCTGGAATATTTCAGATCAGAATCCATACGTTTTTGTATTTTATGCTCTTGTTTCGTACTAAGAAACTAATTTTGTGGCTATAAATTATAATGTCTAATATCTGAGATTAAATTCTGTGTACTCATGCCTTTAATGTTGCGGTTTTATATAGAGTTGCCAATTTCTGCCTAAATGTCAATATGTTGACATAACTGTGATCTATGAAATAAACAGATAAATCTGGAGTTGCCAATATACAACTCTACTTCAAAATGATTTGATAATGGTCATAAAGTATATAATAATAATAAATTTATTGAGAAACATTCCTTACATTGTAAAATTACATACATTCAAAAATATTGGCTCAAACAAAAATATTGGTTCAGTTTATATTCACAATAATATACAACTATATTTTAAAAGAATATACTATAGGGAAAAACAAGGGCATAGTATAGACTGTGCACATAAGGTAAGAAATGAACTCATTATCTAGAAAAAATAGAGATTCCCGAAAACATCAGTAAACATGTCAATTTTCATTTCAAGACTAGCGGACCCGACAGACGTTGTCCTGCCATGACATTCCAAGCTATTAGGATAAACGAATGAATGCATAAACAAAAATTCACTCAAGTCGATCCAGCCGTTGAGTTGCCGTATATTAATAATAAATTGAAATTGAAACACTATCAACTCTACATACATACGTTTCGGGTGGTTAGGCCCTTATGATGAATAATACCTAAATTTCTGTTTTAATTTTTGAATTGACGTGAAATCAATATGCATCATTTCTAATTTTAAATTCCTGATTTCAATTCGTTTCAAAATTAAATCAGAACTTCATCAATTTCTGAAATCATTTTGAAATTTCAGAAAGCACAATTTCCACTTGAAATCAGAAATTCCCGAATAGAAATGATGTATTTCGATATTTCGTCAATTTCAAAATTGATTTAGAAATTAAGTTATTACTCCTAATAATGGGATAACCGCCCGGAGAATACTCGTAAATAGAGTTGTTAAGTTTCATTCAGTGAAACTCAATCCGAATGTTTTAATTCATTATTTTATTATATAATATATTATATCGTTAGGTAGCTCTTGGCACATTTGATTGACTGCCACGACCTAAGTCAGGTCGTCTTCTCCTCGGCATCGTAAATTGTAATTAATCAAAATGAGAAAAGTTCTCGCGCACTTAGAGGTAAATTGTCACTATCACAAAAGGTCAACAAAAAAAGAGCACATAACTTGAAATGTCACTATCACAAAAGATCACCGAAGTAAAGAAAGTTCTCGCGCACGTAGCGGTAATCGCCACTCACTAAGATAGAAGGATGCACTCTTTGTATGAGGTATCGATCGACATAGACTCTATGTCATGGAGGATAGATCGATATATTAGTTGGTCAAATGTCAAATATTATGGTAGCTTTCAGAAATTCAATTTGTGACAAACCTTAGGATTTATCAATCTACATAAAAATAAGCTGATAAATAGATAACAACTGTAGTTAGCTGAAATTCAGTTCATTTTTTACCCCATAAGAATAAATATGTAGTAAGAAAGATATGAAAATTCTAATTGGTTATTCATTTTAAACTATTCTTTCAATTTGATTTCTGAACAACGGGGGATACATATTTAATTCCGAGCATTTTCATATTTATTCACCTTCTAAATCTCCTCTGGACTTCAACAAAGAATTCAAGACCAAAATTAGCGAAATCGGTCCAGCCGCTCTAGAGTTTTAGCGAGACTAACGAACAGCAATTCATTTTTATATATATAGAGACAGAGATGTGCATCTTTTGACATTTACGTCATTAGAATGTCATTATGTCGCTATGTCATAACCATATATGATACCATATGTCATAACCTATGTCTATGTCGCTCGTTTTCAATTCCAATGAAGATATCCTCCTCTGTATTTACCTTCACCCTCTGACTTTCGCTCGTGCCTGAAACTATAAAGTCAGACTTTTGTACAATTAGCGATAAAGCTTGAGTTTCACATCTTCCGAAAACATAGCATTTTTTCATTTGTTCTGCCAAGTGACGTCAACGCTCTATCGTACGACATTTTCCACATTGAATTTATCGAAATTCACACTCATTTTTCTGAAATGGAAATCCTTGGACAACCATATCATCAGATAATTCATGAGAGATTAATTGAATTTAAGATGATGATACTACAGAAAATCATCTTGTGAACCTTCACATTTGATAATTCAGCAGTCGAAATGATAATAATAATAATAATAACTTCATTCTATGGGTTATGGAAAAAATGATAATGAAAACATTTCGGAAAAATATCTGAAACATAATGTATCAGTGGTTTCCTAAAAACTCCTTAATTCACAGAATACTTTATAGATATTGGCCAATTATTAAATGAAACCAAATTTCCAGTAGATATTTATCATAAAATATGTATTGCAAATTTTCACTCGGGAGCCGCATCATGTGGAAAGAAACGATTTATTGCAAATGTTAAAATGTACTATATGGACAAGCCGAACACAATTGGATGAAGTTATCAAAATGTAAATTTGATATATGATGCAAATTGAGTGTTTTATTCGATTTAAAAAAAAACTACGCCTAAAGAATCACCCTATATATATTCGAAGTGAGAAAGAGCTATTTTAAACAATAAAAATGTTGTATTCATATCTAATCTACGTCTCACTCTAGTGATAAAATGAAATGTCTTCGACATTTTGTTTGCAATATACGCTTGTGCTTTCAAATTAATTTTCATCTATCACAATACCAAGATATTTCGAAGTAAGTCTTCAATAATTTTCGTTGGAATGTCATTCAAATGCACATTTCGTCATTTATATTCTTCGCCAAGTGCCATATATTCAGATTTATAACTGTAAGATATAAATAACCAGATTCCATAGCGTTAATTCATGAAGTGTCTGAAGTATGTCGGCTACCCTACGTCAAAATGATGCGACTAACACAAATACTAATTTTCATGAATAAGAGGAAATTCAAAAACCATCGTAATATTTTGTTCACGTGTCAATATATAACAAAGTGTTTCAACGTGTCAGTACGGTACGCCAAATCATCAATTTTTTGCTAGTAAAATTGTCCCCTTCATTTTACTGAATTCAATCTCGAATGATTTTCCATTGCAAATGCGAATTAAGATGTTGATAAGATCCCAGTATTCAATTTAGATAGTGAAAATTGTTTAAATGACAAATTGTTTTCAACATGCTACCTGAAGTCAATAATTGCTATAAAAAGCAATTTTTTTCTAGTTGCACTAAATACTCACCAAATAACTACAAATTTTTTATGGAAATCTTCAAGTCTTCAAAAAAAAAGTGTAATTATGGATCGATTAATTTTGTAGATAATTATTGTGTAGGCACTGAATTGAGTGGTGATTTGTTGTAGACGTCTTTTTTGCACATCCTGTGTATTCAATAATTTCAACGATTTCTCGATTATCATTTTCACGAGTTTTGAATAATAAGTTTCAATTTTTTGTCTACGAAATATCATGAAAGTCGGATATTCCATTGGTTTTCAAAATAATGTGTTCTTTCGTTGTGTTCATCGAAAATTTGGAAATTGACAAAAAAAAATTAATAATCGTAATTCACTTTATGAATAATTCCGAAAAAATTAAACTCCACACTTCAGGTAGATATGCCGAAAATTTGTTTTCGCCACATCAGCAGGAGTTCCTGCCAAATTTAATTTCAGATTTAACTACCTAAATCAGCTAAACGAGTTTAAGCAGGAGTTTATGTGATTAAATTCTGCGAGGTGCGAAATTGGCTCCCTGATGATTGCATAATGTAAACATGCTGCAGTTGATGCAGTATGATTTCATGGGGTTATTTCGGGACTGCTTAATTTAGTTTGCACTTCTGATCAACTGGGATGTGATGAAGGATATCCTTTGGTATCAATGTTAAAGATTGAAACGATACGATTGGAAAAATAAGTGTAGTACGCTTCGCTGAATCCATAAAGATTATTCATTTCAATCAACCTATATTTCGGGCTTTCATTTCATTATCAAGAATTGATACTACTATAAGCCTTAACGTAATTTCGTAGCCTGGATTCCGTGATTTCGTAGCAATTTACATGTGCTCTGTTATAATGATTTGCTATATCAACCATCAAATTCAAGGCAATTTTGAGAAAGATCAGATAGACACATTCTTCCTTTAGTTTGGTAAGTTGAGCTTCAGTTACTCCTTCGTTGGTTTCTTGCAATTTAAATGTCAGTGTTAATTAAAAGTCATCAAAGAAATTGATACATCTGTATGTATCTTCCCTACATTCTAAGAGTCACATACAGGATCGGCAGGATTTTGAGAAGACACGATATCAGAACTGTCTTCAAACCTACACAATAGATCCATCAGATCATAGGATCAGTGTAGGAAAAGAGGAACCAACTTTCTGCTGCAGGAGTCTATCGCATACCTTGCTCTTGCCGAAAGGTCTACATTGGGACGACCAAAAGATCAATGGGAACGAGATTCAAGGAACACAAGGCAAGTTGCCGGTTAGGACAAACTGAGAAGTCTGCAGTAGCCGAACACGCACTGAGTGACGTGGACCACAGTTTGAGGATTGTACGCTCTTGGCATCAGTCAACGGCTATCAAAACAGGCTGGTCAGGAAAACTATTGAAATCTAAAGCGCACCATAAATTTCAACAGAAAGGAGGAGACCCTCAGCCTAAATTCAATCTGGAATCCCATCATAAGGCACACACGAGTGATACCATTGGATATCAAGACACCAACCGAAGCAGAACGAGACCCCCTCCCGACCTGCACCGAAGCGGGACAAACCACGCACCCTATGCTTTAATATGAATACAACCTGCGTTAGGAAGAAATTTCAGTTGACGACGGCCCTTAGACCCGAACCAGGACAACACTAGTTCAACGACTTGCCACGTAAGCCTCAACCAATTTGTCAAAGGAATTGCTGCTTGACAATTTCTGAAAAGGAAGAGTTAATCAAAAAAGTCGACAGAGTTGAGAAAAAAATGATGTAGTAAAGAATTCAACTTCCTCTGACATTCCATCTGAATTCGAGATGTTCTATCACAAATAAATTGTTAAGCTTTTTTCAGAATGTTTGGACAATCAGCTAGCCGCGGATATCGCGATCCTAACGTATATTTTACTGATTGACATGCCATGAAAGGCTATAACACCACTAACGTAATTCTTGTGGCTCAAAAAATCTGGTTTCGTAAAAGGAGATCAAGAAAATCAGCCTATAATCACAGAAGATGAAGAACCTGCAATACCACCACTGGATGACATTGGTGGTGTAAGTTTATAAGACTTAAATCAGGTGGATATAGATGTTTCTGTCTGGGGTTCTCTAATATATCACAAAATCATCTGCAGCAGATAGAAATGAAGAAGCAATGATGAAGATGACAATGATACATCAGAATTTTTGTGGAAGGCGTCAATGAAGGAAGCAACAGCCATATTCTTTACGTTACAATGCTTCTGTTACCAAAACAACACTGATCTACCAGCATTTCAGGCACTATTTCTGAAGGAAAACATTAAATGATCTCTCTCAGTGAAGTGCTCTGATGCAGACTAACATAATTTACTATTTTCCAAGGACAATACATAATTATTGATACATAATGATTATTTTCGATTATATATACGAGTTCTGCCCAAAAGAAAGGGTGACTTTCAGTAAAATTTTAGTAAAATTCACCTTTTCAGTTCTACTATTCACTATTCCCAAATTCTATTCTTCACAAATTTCAGGAAATAGTATATAGTTTGTTTTTGACAACAGAAAAGGTTACCACATTTTTGTGTGTTTTCCGATTTTTGCGATACTCCGAATTTTCTGTTCCAGTACTCAAAATATTGACTGGAGAATTTGGAGAGTCTACTTTGTCTCAAAGAAGTGTTTATAAGTGGTACCAGCGCTTTACGTAAGACCGAGAAGATGTTGATGACGATGAGCGTGCTGGAGTTGCAAGTTGCAATGACATCAACAAACGAAAAAACCAGTGAAGAAAATGGTTTTGGAAAATCGTCTACTCACTATTGGGGCAGTGTAGAATATGTTGGCATATCAATCGGCTCATTATATCCAATTTTCTTGGATATTTTGGGCTTGAAACGTGTGGCAGCGAACTTTGTTTCGAAATTGCTATATTTTGAGCAAAGGCAACGTCGCATTGCTATCGCACAGATTTGCTCAAAAAGGTCAGAATTATGGCCAAAACGTGGGTATATGGCTACGACATCGAAACCAAGGCCCAATCCTTCCAGTGGACGCGTCCAGAAGAGCCAAGACTAAAAACACACGCCAAGTTCGTTCGAATGTGGAGAATGTGTTCTTTCCAACAGGTCGTACGGTGAATAAGGAATACTACAAAGAATTTACGCAACGTTTGCATCAAGCAATACAGCTTTAATGACCGGAATTGTGGAAAAACAAATCATGGATTATTTCACTGAAAAATAATGAAATAATAAACATATAATAATAGAACATAATAAACAAATAATGAATATTGTATCATTATTCAATAATTCTTATTTTTCACTCAAAAAATTTTTTTTATTTCTCTGGAAAATTTCGTTCTATAGGATATTTCAATCTCACTATGGTTTGTATTATTTTCACAGCTCCTTGTGTTTCGAATTAACTTCATCTAACTCTAATTGGAATATCCAAAAATAACAACTGTCTCAAATAGTTTTAAGTTTTTTATTCATTAGGCAGTTCCCACCTAGTGTAGTTTTTATTGACTGAATTATCGATTAAGTGGATGTCAATCTACACGCGATGTTATAAGTATTCAAAATTGAAATACTTCTGGTATTTGAATGAGAACATGTTGAAACTACTGAATCGGAGAGAGCATCACCATGATCTAAACTCAAACAGGGCGAGTATTACTATCCGATTGGAAAGGAAACTGTTTTCAATCCCTATTTATTTTGACGAATGCGTGGACACACATGAACGTTGAATCGGATAAGGCGGTTTTCCGTTGGGATGCGGTAAACCGATCAACATTGGATGAATGATCGCTTTATGGCATATAACACTTTCATTATCAGATATGGAATTGAATTTGGGGACATGATTCACAATAAAACAAATTTCTATATCACAAAATCACAAATCTGGGTAGTATCAACGATTCGTAAATATTCAAAAATAAATCTGCTCCCATGAACATTTTGTATGAGAGGTTTCCCATGTAGCGAGACTTTTTCGATGTTGTTTTCTGTTTTTTTTTAAATGAAGAAGATCTTAAAGGGCTCCAACCTCGTTCAACAAATATTCCGCAATTTGAAAACGACAACTCCCACCAAAAGAACCGAATGCAATATACTCGATTCCTTGTGAAGATTGGGGAAATAATATATTGGACAAACGTCACAAATCAATGCCCATAAATACACGAAATCAGCAACAAGCGTTGGCAAAACATAAAATGGTGGAAAATTACGATTTCCGGTATGAGGAAAGAAGAATACTAATAACTCAAAAAACAAGAAACGAAGAGAAACACACGAACTAATCCATTTAAAAAATTTGACATTTCGAATAAAAACAATTGGCTTGTTTCACAAAATTTATAATAAAGACTTGACAGTTATTTCGAAAGGTTACCCCATTTTCAAAAGTTAAACTGAGTTTATAACTGTTTTAAATAGAGTTTAATTTTGGAAAATGGGGTAACACCCCAAAAAAATTATAAAGGATTTATTGTAAATTTTGTGAAACCAAGTTAAGTGTTTTTGTTTAATATATTAAACAATGTTTCACCAGGAGATCAGTGAACATTCAATCAACTTCATGAAAAATTTGAGCCAAATACAAACGAAACATTAAAAGATGAGCACGACATTAAAAAATCTGCGATTTCTACTTGTCATTATTGACAAACAATACAAACTAATAATAGAGAATGATGACAAGAAGAGAGCAAGAACACGGTCAATCGCAGGTTTGGCACATAAAATTGTAATATCCGAGATTGAATTATCGCTTACCTATTGGGGGAATAGGATTAAATGAAAATTTGAATCAAACTTTTGAATTGATGTTTCAGTAATATGTTGAATACTCAAATGAAATTATAACGTTGAGTCGACATGTTTCAAGCTGAACAGTCTTGATAATGAGCTGAATGCTTGAAAAATGCCGACTCAACGTTGTAATTTTATTTTATTATTCAATATATTCGTGAAACATTATACCAACAGTTTGATTCAATTGTTTATGAAATTGTAAAGTAATAGACAGCTCATCTTTGTAGTGTTTCAATCTATCATTGAATATTTATTATTTATTGACGACATTGTGAATTTACTTCGGATGTTTCATTTTATTTCATTTTTGTAAAGCCAAAGTACAATTTTTTCGAGACGATGACATAGATGATGTCGTCGATTAATTTATTCATTTTTGTTGTCGATCAGTATTACTGAGAAAGGGAGTGCTGGTCCAGAAAAGTATAATAATAAAGTCCCTTTGTATTGCATTATTTCTGAAAATCCTGGAATATTTGTAATAACGGGTGATTTTTTAAAAGTTGAGTTTTTCAGGTTGGCGGCACTGGTTGGTAATGACATCCAAGCGTCATCTGTTAAAATGAAAAGTTTTCCGTATTCTCTGCTTTTTCATCATGGAAAGACTTGAAAACGAGCAACGATTGCAAAGTGTTGAAATTTACTATTAAAATTCATGATTTGTCAAAAATGTGTATCCAAGTTCACTTCGTTGGACATTAAACCATTGTCTCGCATGCGTACAGTGCGTACTGAAGGGAATATTGCGGTCGTAACGTACAGTGTTAATGAGGATCGTGGAATGTCAATTCGTCGCCGTTCTCAGCAATTGGGCATGTGTTACTCAACCACATGGAAAATTTTACGTATTGATCTGGGTTTGAAAGCTTATAAAATTCAACTTCTGCAAGAATTGGAGCCGAATGACCTACCACAACGTCTAATCTTTGATGAATGGGCCTAAGAACAGCTTATTGAAAATCTGCTGTTTTATCGAAAAATTGTGCTCAGCGATGAGGCTCTTTTCTAACTTAACGGATATGTAAATAAACAAAACTGTAACATCTGGAGTGATGAACAGCCACAAGTCATACAAGATTATCGATGCATCCCGAAAAACAACAGTTTGGTGTGGTTTATGGGCTGGTGACATCATCGGTCCATTTTTCTTCAAAGACGACCGTGGAAGAAAGGTTACCGTCAACGCCGAACGATATCGAGCCATGATACGCAATTTTTTTTTGACCCAGTTGGACGAGTTGAACTTAGTTGACATGTGGTTTCATCAAAACGGTGCCACATGCCACACAGCTCGTGAAGGATGTTGAAGGATAAATTTGGTGAGCAGCTTATCTCTCGAAATGGCCCTGTGAATTGGCCGCTAAGATCATGCGATTTGACGCCTCTGGATTATTTCTTGTGGAGTCATGTAAAGTTAGTGTATATGGACAATCCGAACACGATTGAAGCCTTACAAGGTAACATAACACGCGTAATTCGTGGGACACAGGTCTAAATGCTCGAAAAAGTGATGCAAAATTGGACCTTCCGAATGGATCATTTGATACGAAGTCGCGGGCAACATTAACATGAAGTTATCTTCAAAATATAAATGGCAAAGGTCAAGTTATCAATTTCAATAAATTTGAAATATGATGCAAATTGAGTGTTTTATTCGATTGGAAAAACAACTACGCTCAAAAAATCATCCATGACATTCCAGAATTTAATTAATATAATGTAATAAACTCAACGAACAATGAGTAAAACTAATGATATTTCTGTTGATTTATGTAAGAAATATAATCTCTTATATATCGAAATATTCGACACAAATAATTTGCTATATTTATAGAAAAAGCAAGTGGTAGTAAAAGTATTCTCCCTGGAAAAAGGCTTCTTCAAATAGGGTCCCTTGGAATGAATAAAAGGAAAGAAAACACTGTTGTTTGTTCCACCTTTATCTTTCAATTCGAGGTGCTAAAGTAAATACACTCCGCCAAGTTTCGTATTTAGATCTCAAAAAATTCAACTGTATGGAAACCTCCGAGTTCTAAAAATTTGTACCATGTTGTTCAAAGTCTGATAAAAAATATCGAAAGAACAAATTCGATGTCAATCTGCCAAATTGTTTACTTAAATCACGTCCTGTTTCAAATATCAAAATACATCAAATTCCTCATTGGAATTTATTAAATTCAGAAATCAAATGACTCGAAACTCATTAGTTCAATATAATAGGTATATGACCAGCTTGTTAGTATAATTCAAGAAAAATTGAAACTGGCATGAACTCATTTCTGTGGAAAATTGCCAATCATGTGGCACTACGCCAGGATGATTCGACTGAAAAATATTTTACGGATAAAAAACATGCTCGAACTTCTCAGAAAGGCACGAAACTTTTCAGACTAGATCCTGGAATTTGGATTGAAATTTGCGGTACAAAGGCACTCGCATTTGGCAATACTTTTTAAGTTACCGCATCCTCTTGTCTCTCCAGAAAATTTCTATTTTTGGAGATGCTCTTTGAGAATTTACACACACAAGTGGAACAATTGCGGATGCATCGAATCCAATTCTAAAAAGTTGAACGTCATGTGAAGTTACGTGTGGCATATTTTCAGGCTTTGACTCCTGAACTTATCATGGCGCAAACTGTAACCAGAAATTTCCGACTCTAGCGAATCTAATTCATTTAGAATTTGAGTCAATTTTCACTCGAAATTATTTGTCTAGTAATTCTTAACTTTTTCATCTGGGCAAACGTTCATAAATGTGTTTCAGAGTGTAATGTTGTTTCTTTTACAAGGAAAAGAGACCGAATTGACTGTGATTGTAGCGTCCGTGGTCAGGTTCTTTCTCGTTCTGATAAGGTGAGTGATCTTGGTGTAGTCTTCGACCAGGAGCTTTCCTTTATCTGCCGCGAAAATTAATGATTTCGTTTTACGTATTGGCAAATATTTCAATAATTCCTTAACATTCATAGGACTATTTTATAACCTAATCCGTAGCAAGTTGGAGTATGCCAGCATGATCCGGCATCCTATATACTCTTTCCATCAACGCCATCTTGAGGCTATTCAGAGAAGGTTCTTCAAATTCTTAGTTTGGAGGGACGATAATCATCACACAGTGAGGAGTCAATCATAACGAATTATTGAGTCGATTTAGTTCAATCTCATTGCAGAGCAAGAGAGAAACTTTATCACTCAAATTTTAGTACAAATTACTGCACAATAGTATTGATAGTCCTCCTCTCTTGTCCGCTTTGAAATTTCGTGTTCCTAGGCAAAATTCTCGTAGTTAATACAAAAGTATTCCACCTCAAGACACCGAGGACTACCTTATACAATCTCCCATTTGGTTTATGGGGTCTACATTCAAAAGAGTTGCCAATATTTGTGACATTCACTTTGACTCCATAGTCTGTATAATACGCACAAACATCTGTATTCGCAAACTTCTACAGTGTTAATTTAGAATTTGAAGAATATGTACTTTGAAACTAACAAACATGCGTATTAATTGGTACATGAGAAAATTTAAATCAATGTTTCATCATGGATAATAATTTTGTCCCAGTATTGGCCTCATTTATCATTCAATAAAGTATTAATTTCTACATTAATTTTCATATTATATTTTCCTGAAACACTTCACGTACACTGGAGTTTGCTGAAATAAACTTTTGTTTATTTTCTAATTATCATCGACATTTGTGATAGGCTATTATTTTCAGAGGTATATTGATATTTTTTGAATCACAAACCTTGTGAAATTTTCCCTGTAAATATTTTTTACCCAGCTCTTTCCAGTTCCCTAGGATCAACAGAAATAATATTTTAATTAACAACTTCAAATTCTTTTCACTTCTAGTTTTCCATCTCAAATTGGATTTCAAAGGATTTTCATATTCAATGAGTCCGAGTTCTTATTAATATTTTCGAGCTCAAATAAGATAGCAATATCTAAAGACGCAGTCTTATGAAATGAAAGAAATTAAATTAAATGAAAAGGAATGGTTACTCTTTCGACCAACTCATAGAAATATAAACGAAATTGAGTTAATTAGGATACTAGAGTTTCCCTCCACATTTTGGGTGATGATTACATGAATTCAACCAGGAAAATGAATGGAAAAGGAACATCCTAGGGGAAATACACAACAAACTAAGCCAGACGACTAAGTTTGCCGCATATACGTTAAATTACACAGAAGGGAGAAACATGTAAGCTCATATGAAGAAGTATAAACATTAGTACTATATAAACTTTCTCATTTGCCCACCCTAGGATTAATAATCTGATATACCCTGGCAAACTCGAGGGATTACATCATCTCTCTAAGCAACAAAGTGAAATTTCATTTACTTCTGTGATGTGATATATATATATATATATATATATATATATATATATATATATATATATATATATATATATATATATATATAAGTAAAAAATTAAATAAGAATAGAATAAAAAATATAAATATAAAAAAAATCTAGAAGATCGCACTGAATGTCGCTATAAAATCGCACATTTGAAGTTTCAGCAAGAGTCAAATCGTCAACCTGGAGTAAAGTGGACAGATGAACGGAAGAAAGAGCATTCAGAGAGGATGAAGCGTTTTTGGGAGGCAAAAAAGATGAAGCAAAAGAATTAGAAGAAAATAAGAGAATAAATTTCTTGGATATGACAATAATTAGAAAAAATGACGGATCACTATTCACAGACTGGTACAACAAAAAAACTTGACAAGAGAGATACCTAAATTTTTAACTACGAAGTATAAAAGAAGTTTTGTGAACTTACTCACAAATAGAGCTGTTATATTATCACGTATAAACTCTCCCTAGCGTTCTAGATTCCTTCTCATGCTAAACCTGTCACCTTTTGCTGGTGCTATTAGGCATGGGATCATTCTTACACATTTGTCGACAGATTTCTGTGGTGTTCGAATGAAATGTTCACGAAACCTCACGTACTATTACTAATGTTGTCATGAGTAGAAATCGAGAACGCTAGGAAGAGTTTATACGTCTTTTCTTCGATAGAGGGAGCTCACGTGAATGATCACAAAATGTTGTACCCCTCATTCAGATATAGGACCTGTGTGCGTTTTGAAAGTTATCGATTCTTGATTGATTGATTAGATACTCAATCAAAGATGATTCATTGTAATGATGAAACAATTGTATCTTATTATCATTCAACAAGATCGATGATATTTTCGAAGCGCACTCAATATTCTTCACTCTTCAAAGTGATAGGTTCATTTTCGTTGACACAACATTTGTGTAGACAGCTGTCAAATAAAACACAGCGAGAGTTTCATTTGAAATATTTCGATACCTCGATCAAGAGACTCAAGAGAATATATAAATTCTAAATATTGTTTCTGCCTAAAATTCGTCTTCCAGCTACTATTTTGTCATGTCTGTTCAGGGCTAATCTTGTTTGTTTTTGGTTGAATTTTATGCAGTTTGCTGGTATAATTTTCCCATTGAATTTGCCATTGTTTAATCAATTCTTCATTGATTGAAAAATCTTTTTTTTGAAAGATTCATTTTTTTATTAGTACTATTACTAATGTTGTCATGAGTAGAAATCGAGAACGCTAGGAAGAATTTTTACGTCTTTTCTCCGATAGAGGGAGCTCACGTGAATGATCACAAAGTGTTGTACCCCTCATTCAGATATAGGACCTGTGTGCGTTTTGAAAGTCATCGGTTCGTGATTGATTGATTAAATACTCAATCAAAGATGATTCATAATAACGATGAAACAATTGTATCCTATTATCATTCAACAATATCGATGATGTTTTCGAAGCGCACTCAATATTCACTCTTCAGAGTGATAGGTTCGTTCTCGTTGACAACATTTGTGTAGACAGTTTTCAAATGAAACTCAATGAGAATTTTCTTTGAAATATTTCGATACCTCGATTAAGAGACTCAGTATTTACTATTATATATATATATATATATATATATATATATATATATATATATATATATATATATATATGTTTGAACGTAGAGATTCACGGATGGAAAAATATAATGGTATATTGTTCCGGGAATACATCCGTTGGTTTGTTGAGTGCCTGTTGGGAACAGGCAGACGTTTCGTCAAGGTCTCACTTGACATTATCAATGCTTGAAATGATGGTTATCGGTTACTCGGAGTCTGGTGACTGAATGAGAGATCGGTTTGCTGGCTACCTGTATTTATACGTTTTCGTCGCTGTCGGAGATTATATCTGTCCTGATTGGTTAGCGGTAGCGGTGGCTCCGCCTCCTCAACTGACTGGTCTTGGAATATATATATATATATATATATATATATATATATATATATATATATATATATATATATATATAAATTCTAAATATTGTTTCTGCCTAAAATATCCTAATAATTTCATATTTCATGTAAACCCTGTATAAATTTATCCTAATATGTTTTTCAATTTTTGCGAAAAATGCTGAGCGTTCTTTAATTTTAGCAGTTAAACACTGTCATGATGTGATATTCCTAGTCAACTACCAATTTCACACAAAATGCATCATAGCTGAAATAACACTCTACGTTTATCGAATTTTATAAATAATGTAATTTTTAATTATAGCATGGAAGTGATTATTTTCAGTATGCATCAAGCAGCTAATTGGAATGAATCCATGGAGATCTACATGGAACCGGAGGCATAAAATTCACGAAACATAATTTGCACACATTTTGTTGGTTCAGTTAACTGCAATATGTCTGAATATATAACCAATTCACCATAATATCTGCTTATATTTACCTACCGATTACTTCACGTAGATATGAATCACGCATTCAAAACCCAATGTTATAGATAATTAAATTGCATATTAGTTACATATTTGCTGGCTAAAAAAGTAACCTCAGCTTCAATGAACAATGTGGAAAATCAAGTGAAAATCTGAAATAATGCACTGTTTTCTGATTTTCGTACACCTTCATTTACAATAACAGTATAAACAATCCATTGAATTCTCACGGCTTAGTAGAAAGAATTTTGTCACTATGATTTCTGTTAATGTAAATAAATGAAACATCACTTTAATATCTTAAAGATAGCGATAAAAATATTAATTACTAAAATAATGAATTAAAATTATAATAACAATGAATTCTTCATTTATTCTCAACAGGTATAATACCCAATCACAGAATATAATAACAAAAAGCTGAATAATTACTAGATTAATAAATAAATGAAATGAAATGAAATATGACAAAAAACTGAATCTGGATAGATAGATAGATACTTTATTTCTGTTGAAAGCAAAATAGTTTTAGAAAAGGTAAATAAAAGAACAAAAGAAAGTAATAATATTTAACAACTCAAAATTTATTCAATCTAGATCTGAAAGTAGGTACCGAAATAGCGTACTTAATTTCGGTGCCGATTTTATTTTATATTTCCATACCCATGTACACCTTCACCTGATCTCCTTCCAATTTTGAATTTTAGTTTCGCATAACAAGATTATCTCGTTGTCTTGTTTCATACTGGTGTTGGTCACTATGTCCAACAGAATTGTTTCGACTCTTGTGAATTAGTGTAGTTGAAAAAAATTTATTTTATTGAAAAATTTATTCAATTAAAAAAACTCCTATGGTGTTTTTTTAGAGGTGTAGAACTTTAAATTGCAATAAAACAACGATGGATGATTCGATTGACAAGAATTTGTTTTATTCGAAAGATAATCTTGTGGCATTACATTTTGAATATGATTTCTAGCTTATGACCGCCACGGCTGGCTCGTATGTAGTCCAATCTGGACGTCCAATTTTCGATGACTTTTGTCAACATTTGTGGCCGTATATCGGCAATAACACGGCGATTATTGTCTTCCAAATGGTCAAGCGTTTGTGGCTTATCTGCATAGACCAATGAATATACATAGCCCCACAGAAAGTAGTCTAGCTGTGTTAAATCATAAGATCTTGGAGTCCAATTCAGAGGTCCAAAAGAAATTAGGTCCAAAACGTGTCTTCCGATACATCGATATGGCACGATCGACATTTTGCGCCGTCTTGTTGAAACCACAGCTCCTGGACATCATGGTTTTTCAATTCATCATGGCTGTATACCGATCACCATTGCCATAACGTAATGGCCATTCGTAGAAGTACGGATAAAGCGCACCAAACAATCAGTTTTTCTGGATGTAACGCTGTTTTGACATACATTTGAGGATTATCTTCACTCCAACTGCGGCTGTTTTGTTTGTTGACGTAGCCATTCAACCAGAAGTGCACTTCATCGCTAAACCAAATTCGCTTATGAAAATCGGAAACAACGGCAATCTCGTTTTGGAATAAAATTGTACTATTTGCAAGCGTTGTTCAGGCGTGAGTCTAATCATGATGAATTGCCAAACCAAACTGAGAATAAATAACTTCTCAGCTGTTAAATCGGTTGCAATCTTCAACAGTAATGCCAACTTAAAGTTCTATACCTCTAAAAAAAAGATCCATTACATGGAAGTAAGCGTAAGTACATTCAAGGAGCTATAAGCGGTCCTGCAAGAGCTCCTTTCGGGAAGTCCAGCCAGACTTATTCTCTTCTGACACAAAAACACGTTACTGCTTCTTGATGATGCACCCCAAAAATTTTCAATTAATTCAAATCAGCAGTTCTTGGAAACAAAAATCGTAAACGAACAGGTAGATTTTCAATTATCCTCCCTACTGACATCCATTGTAAAGATATAAATTTGTTGTTCATTCCTTATTGTAGTTTAGTTTTGAAAATGAGCTAACGCTCGAAACATGTTGACCAATTTATGTTCCTAAATATAATCGTGAAACATTAAGCCAAGAGTTTCATTTCATTTAATATTTATGTTTCACTAAGAGTTAAGCGAGAATTCAATCTCAGTATTTATTATTTTATTATTATTATTTAATTTTATTCTTTTAATTTGAAATCTTCGATTTTTTTAAATTTTTAGTACATTATTTAAAATTTTGACATAAAGTTCATATAACAAGAAACCTTAAGGAGTATGTAGATTTAGTACAACATTTAAGTCAACAACAAAATAATCAACAAAAAAAGGTCAACAACCTAAAGAAGTAATAATTTCCATATCTTATTTTGTATGTACATCGTCAAAAAATCTCAGAGCATCTTCAACGTACCCTCAATGGATAAGAATATTGTTCCGTTTTCAGCCACTACCTTTCAAAAGGCATTATGACATAATGAAAAAAGATACGTGGTAACACAAAATGGCCATCAAACCTATCAGGCACGTGTGTCTGGAATTACAGGATCCTGAAGGAATATTTATTGCTACATTGCATGCTCGTTCAATGTTACCACTAAGCACTTGAAGAGGGAATTGCGGTCACCCAATTTCCTAATCGTCTTCCCGCCCTGAAAGGCCATAATTAAGTCTGTTATTTCAAGATCTCATAGCATGAAGACTCCAACTAAATTGTCCCCTTGAGGCAGTCTCAAATTCAATCCCGAAATTCATGAATATGAAAACATATTTCCTTTGTCTTAATCTATAGTTACTCCAAACTTCATCTCTGACAAACTGGAGCAATTTAAGCTAGAATAATTTGATAATAATGTATTGTAATGATACTCTAAGGTAAATATCGTTTTCATCTGGTTATAACATTAATGTCTCAGCTTCAAACAAAGAAAATGAAGACAATTTAGTGTATACGGTTGATTAGGAGAAGAGGAACTTGAGTACTTCAATATAAAGCATTGTTAGACGTTTCAGAGTTCGTCAATTCTATGACGATTAGTGGTTCACTGATTTTTTAGTGGTTCCTTTGTCGCGGAAACTGATTGCTGGATGAATGTGTGGTGGAGATGAATATTTGGTCTTGAAAAAGTTATCCTCGATAGGTACTTTGATGACTTACCAACGATGAGCAAAACTATGTAACTTCATCAAGGGCGTATTCTATGGTGTACAGTTTCAATCCCAAGAATTCATCGATGTAGATGAATAATTGATGTATTACAACACATCCGGTAACAAAGAACCATCAACACAGGTGGATTTTAAATGAAAACGGCAATCAAAGGAAGCAATGGAATCGTCGATCAACAGGGTAGGCTCAACCATTTTCTTAAATTACACGGTATCATTTTCATTTCTCGGTCTCTGACGGCGATCGTCACGACGGCGACCTTCGTGGCGTTCATTCCAGTTATGTTCCAGGAACTTCCAAAGAGTCCTTGCTGTGGCTAGTAGCAAAGATTTAAGTACAATTCCTCGTAGAGAAGTTCGCTTAGTCCTAGTTCTCTGTTCAAGAGACATGTTCGAAATGAGAGTTTTTCGAATCAGATCAGTGGTCCCTAAGATGATTGGACCAGTCTTAAAGATGTTCATGTACTGTCTCTAGACTAGCACTTCGTGGTTGTCTACCTCGATAAAAGTTATTTCCCAAGATCTCTCCTCAACCAAGAACAGAATATAATAATGATTATAAGTCTTTATTGTCCTACAGGTAAAAACGCCCAGTTACAGGAAATATTAAGAAATATATATATACAGTATTTACACCTAATGATACGATACAAACGTTTAAAAAATGATTATCAATAAAGAAAGAAATTAATGACTGAGAAGAAAGTAATTATAATAAATAATAGACAATGAGATTATGGCTTACTTCAGAATTTGTTATACATGAAAAGAGTCCAAGTAAACCCGACTAATGAAAGCAAATGAGTCACTGTTGATATCGCATTTGTCAGACACATCCTCGAATAGCGGACACTTATATCTACTGGGTAATTGTACGAGGGAATGATTTTTCGGAGTACCCAATAAAAAAAATTGATTTGAACGTGAACATTGTCGAAAAACATGAAAATTAATACAGCCAATAAGGGTAGGATAGTGTATATAACCATGTAAGAGGTTATACAGAAATTCAGAGACAAAGTCCCTGACAACTTCGAGTGATTTAACTCCAAACCTTTTCAACAGATCAGTTTGGCTATATCCTCTGGCCGTATAAACATGATCTTCCCTCCAAATAAAATATTTGAGAAATTTTCGCTGTATCGAATCTAAATGATTTTTATGAGAATTGTGAATGGGACTCCAAATCATACACCCGAAATCTAATTCACTTTCTACAAGTGATATAAGATCTCATCCTTTTTTATACCAAATATTCTCCATTACTGTGAAAAAGGTATGAAAATGAACTACCTGGAAGCAATGGAAATAAATAAACTTCCAATGACCAGTTAGACTTAAACCACTCCCCACTGTTAAATCTCTCATAGTTTGGAAATCCCCACCTTTATGCTCTCTATGTTCTATGGATAACGAACATAGAACGGAGTTGATATTGATGTTCTATATTCTACTATCTCCAGTTTCCGAACCACAGAAATTTAGGGTGTATTCTGTGAACCGAATATCTGCAAATATTTAAAGGTTGTCTTTGTAATATGTATTCATTCCTGATAAGGGGCGAAACTAGTCGAATAAAGAATTGTTCAGTTGATTTTTATACAAGTATATTTTATTACCTCTCATTTTATGTTATTGTAAATGAAATAACTAATTCTTCTAAAATTGTTCTGCATAAACTGAATCGAATACATGAAATACGATCTGCATTGCTCACAGCTAGAATCGCATTGTTTGCCGAAATTTGTATACTGGGCCAAGTTTTAAAAATATGATATAATAAAATGTTACAATTGGTGCCAACTGCACAATGTTACATTTTCACAAACGAAGTTTTCCCCAAATGTGATCATTGAAACCGCAAAATTCATAATAATATATGTCAGTATATACATTCACTTTTCCAATTTCACATGTCGGCAGATGGCTTTTATATATATTTACGAATGCCAGGACCGAATTATCCCCATTTTATCCCCACATTGCTTTCAAATGAATGGACGAATGCTATAATTCTATATATTACACTTCTCTTGAACATATACAAACAAGCTAGTAAAAAAAATATAAATCATACATATAAATCGATAGATGAATAAGTACATATATATATATATATATATATATATATATATATATATATATATATATATATATATATATATAATTATATATATATATATATATATATATATATATATATATATATATATATATATATATATATATATATATATATATATTATATAATAATAATTGATTAATTTCAATTTTTCAAATGAATGTTCTAGTGTTCATTTTCTTATATATATATATATATATATATATATATATATATATATATATATATATATATATATATATATATATATATAGCTGGAAAAAATTAAACCGAAAAAGCCAAAAATATGCGCATTTAAATGCATCACAAATTGACAAAAATTGCAAAGATTTAGAAAAAATGCAAGAAATAATGTATATTAGAATGTTGAATAATACTATTATTTCATTATTTTACTATGGTAGGGAGTGGGGGCGGGATTTAATAATTAGGTATTCTACGAAAATTCATATTAAGTATCAGAGTTTATTAATAATAATACATAGATACTATCAAAATTATTTTAGTAACAATAAAACAAAATAACAATAATTAAACAGACATAAGTCACGTCTTACAATTATTGTTAAAACCATTAATAATTATGTGTTTTTCAAAGTTTTCTAGGAGGAAACTTTGTCTCTTGTCAGAAAACATGTGTTTAAAAATTGAAAAACTTCGTTCAACATCAACTGATGTAATATCTGACACTTTATCCACAAGTGTTTAGGACTCAAACACTTGTATATTGTATCCTGATTAAAAGAAAGTGAAATAGGTTCACTCTTCACTAATCGTAAAGCTTTCGTTGTAAGATATTGCTCAATTAAAGGTTTACCTAATATTTAACGGCGGCCGATGTTTTGGAAATCCGGCTACAGTTACTCGTTTATGGTATTTGGTATTTCCCATTTTGGGGAAGCAGGTAGTTTCAAACCCGAACAGATTTAAAAATTCCATAATGAAAACTTTCTGTTCAAAAGGATTTTAAAATAATTGGCAATAAATGCAAAAAATGCTCAAATCTTTTAAAAATGCAATATTGTTATTATAACGAATATTCTCCATGAGGAGGGTGATTGAACTCGAATTCGCAAATTTTTAGGCATTTGATCCATCTTTTTTTGCTCCCAAAAACGCTTCATCCTGTCCAAATTATTCCAGATTGCGCGTTGATTCATAAATGTGTGAACACTCACTGCGATCTTTGAGATTTTTCATATTGATTTATTGTAGATCTTTTTGGACTTCGTTTAGCCACTCTGTTCCGCATTTATTCTTTATTATCGTTTATTACATCGTAGTTTCTTCCTGGACTATTTCATCGTTTCAGCGTGTAGACATGAGCTTAAAACTAAAAAAGAGTCTGAGAATTTTCCGTTCTCGTTTTTCTATTCCTCTAATTCATGAATAACCGTCAATAAGTATTGTTTCAACTGCGTAGATTGCTTCTGGATGAAGAGTTTTGTTATAATGCTTAAATTTGTCACCTCTCGAAATGCAATTTTTATTATAGTACGGCCATGTTAACTTCTAGGACTGTATTATTTCTCCTAGGTGTGTAAATTGGCCAACTTGAAGACTTTCACTATGTTTTGTGATTGAAGAAGGTTGATTTTTTGGTTTTCTTTCCATGTATTCGGTTTTATCATGAGAAATTTGTAAACCAGTTTTCTGCGCAGTTTCAAGTAGTTTTTCTATGACGAAGATCGTTTCTGTTCTGCTGTATGTGATGATAGCAATATCATCATTGTATGTGATGTGATGATAGCAATTTAGGTAACGGGAATTATCGGTCTGGTGAAGTGTTTAAAAATCATTTATTCATTACTTCTCGATATTTTGACACTTTTTTGTCTTCTTCAGGAAAAAAGCAAGCTGCAAAGTAATGACATTTCTGACCATCAGTGATACCAACTTGAGGGTTTTCCCCCTAAATTTAGGGGGACAAAATGTTTGGTGGGGTTTTTTTGGGGGCTTAAAATTTTCAGGGTTGATCTTAGGGGTATTTTTGAAGGGAGCAAAATACTTCATATCATAATTCAAATAACTAAAATAAATTTTGATTTCTGTCTTGAATGAAAAAATTCATTTAATGACGACAATATTCAATACTATTTCTTAATGTAGGCTGATTAATGAAAAATTTTATAATTAGTGAATAAATAATTTAATTTTTGTTCAAAATAAAACCCTATAAACTATTCCTAATATTTTCATTTCAAAAAATGAAATGAAAAATTTGATAATAATAATAAAAACACAATTATAAGGTCCTTAAGTACCTTATAATTGCAAAATAAAACCTTAATATATATTTTTTCTTTGAATTTCAATTTTAAAAATAATTTTAGAAGGTACAATTATAAACAGCCAGGGTGCAGTTTTTAAGACTAAGATATCAACCTTTTTATATTTATCAAGGGGAATTTTACCCTAATATTTGCAGGCTAACTTGATGTGGGTTTCTGGAATGTGGGACTTTGATGTACGGGGGGAAAAGATTACACGAGTTGGTAACCCTGCTGACCATTCAGTTCAGCAACATGTAGTGTATAAGTGGCAACGATATAAGAGACGTTTGTTGAAAAAATGTTAGTTATGTTTCTTCACTGCATAAACTCTAATTGAAAGTTGTTTTATATTCTTTACATGTTGAAATTGTTCATTGTAGTTATTACTTTGCAGCTTGTTTTTTCTCCAGGCAAAGACACAAAAAAGTGTCGAAATATCGCGAAGTAATGAATAAATGAGTTTTTAAATACTTCACCAGATCGACTATTCCCGTTACCTAAATTCTACATAAGTATCGCACAAATTCCTTTTTCAATTCGTTGGAGGAAACTCTATCGAATGCCCCAAATATCGGTAGAAAATTTATATCTTTCGTGCTATTCATTTTTATCATAAACTCCAGAAAAAATGTATATAGAGGTAAATTGACAAGATATTTTAACAAAGTATATACCGAAATTTGTCGATATAGATTGAGAAAATATTCTCTTTCCGAAATTTTGCAATAAAACAGGCTATTTCCATATTCACTTTGAATACACCGAAGTAGGTCAGTTATAGGTCCTGCAGATACTCCAGCCTGAAACCTCATTTTCACAGTCCCGCCTGCAGGCTTCGATATATTGAAGCCGATCCTGAAGGTAGGAGAGCGGAGATATTCACTGTTCAGGCAGTTGAGTCTGAGTTGAGTTAGTACATTTTACAATTTCACGTACGGAAAGAAGGGAAATTGAATTTTTACTGTATAACCATAGAATAAACGAGAAATGTTCTGATGAGAAAATATACTCAATTTTCGGAGAACAACGAGGCGAATGAAAAAGAGTAAACACTGAGAAGACGCCAGCAGCGGATTCACTTCTGTGACACATAAAATTTGACGTCTGACACTTCCTTGAATAATATTTTGTTTTTTTCAATTGAATTTGAATTTCGAATTCGAATTACAATTTTCAAGGAGACAATTGTTCAAAATGTGAACAAAGAATTTCATTTTGGAATTGCTATATAAGTACATCATATTGTTTTTATGCTAATTGATATACGCGCGAAAAATGGATGATGGTAAAACAAATGTTGAAACTTACAGAACTAGATATTATCATTAAGATATAATATAAAGATATAAAAATCAAGTGTCACAACAATCATATAGGAATAAATACCAAACTGACAGAAAACACAGATAAACGTCACTAGAGATCATAGAGTGTCAAGTGTAAAACTCTCTGTGAATTGTCACCACAAGTGAAAAAACATAAAATATAAAACGTCAATCGAAGCTCAGGAATTGTAGCAGGGCTTATCGAATTTTCTTCGAGAGTAGATAACTCTATATGCAACTGAGCCTAGGATACATTCACGTGAAGGGCATACAAGTGGGTATCACAAAAAAAAATCGAATAAATGTCAAATGTCTTGCCTTTGCAGACGATATTGCTATCATGACAGACAACAGAACTGAAGCCATTCTCGCCGTTGAAAAACTACATGAAATTGCGCAGAAAACTGGGTTACAAATTTCTTATGATAAAACCAAATACATGGAAAGAAAATCAAAAAATAAATCTTTTCGTATCACAAAACATGGTGATATTCTACAAGTCGGCCATTTCAAATACCTCAGAAGTTATACAGTCCTCAGGTTTAAACCGAATCGCTGATGAACAGAGAATTACCAAGCTCCGAAGGGCCTACAAACTAACATGGGCTTATTATAACGAAAAGTGCATTTCGAGAGGCGTCAAATTGAGGCATTATAACACAACGATTCTTCCAGAAACAATTTACGTGGAACAATGGTTATTGACGGTCATTAAAGAATGAGAGAAATAAAAAACAAGAACGAAAAATTCTTAGAAAGATTTACGGGCCAATCAATACAAACGACATTTGGATGAAAAGACCTCAGAATGAACTTTATCAAAAGACAAATACGATAACTGAGTTAATCAGAAAACGATGAGCAAAGTTCTATGCACGTGTCAACAGAATGAAACAGTCCAGAATACCGAAGAAACTACTCGATATAATTATGAAGAGTAAATGCGGAACAGAGTGGCTAAAAGAGGTCCTAAAAGATCTATAACATATCAATATAAAAAATCTCGAAGATCGCACTGAATGTCGCTATAAATTCGCGCATTTGAAGTTTGAGCAAAAATCAAATCGTCAAGCTAGAATAAAATGGAAGAACGGAAGCTAGAAGAACGGAAGAAAGAGCATCATGAAGCGTTTTTGGGAGGCAAAAAAGATGAAGAAAAAGTCAAATTCAAGTTCAATCTCTCTCCTCATGGGGAACAATCGTAATATTAATAATAATATATGTTTATGAATGATTCCTTATTTCTCTTGGCCACTGCATCACGCGTAAACGGTTGGACCAATTTGGCTAATTCTTTTTTTGTTGTGTTTGTGATTACGAGGAAAAGGTTCACATAAAAGAAAAATTCTGAAAATTTGGCAGAAAACTGGAAAATCTACGAATATTTAACCTTCAGATCAAATTTTTCCGTGATTTTCTGATGAAACCTTAGTGCTTTTGACATCTTTTGAAATTCATTCGACACTTTTTTAATGTGATCTCATGACGTTTGACATAAAAATTACAGAATGCGTAATGAAAATATCGATAAAGAAGAAATAGATAAACTTGAATTTCGTTTAAGAAAGATTGAAAACCTAAAAATAGAATTATATCGATAAAATGCATATAAAATAATTAATTCATTATTTCTGCAAAGGGGATGTGAAACAAACTGGATTTCTTAGTACACATCATGGTTAGTTCAGAGTTATGACGCGAATATCAAAGTTCAGTTTGATATAAAGTTTTAGTAGGTTTGGATAGACTAACAAACACGTTTTTAAAATGAATACGTGGGTATACCACGTGGATATATCCTTATAAAGAAGAATACATAATTTTCTTCGATTTATGGCTGGATTTTCATTTTTTAAAATTCCATTAACCAAACGTACAAAGTCAAATTTTAAACTTATATGAAAAGTTCAGAGAAGTCATCGTGAAAGATAAGTCAAAATAGTTCAATAAGGTGTGTTCAACTCGAAAATAATGTTTTATTTCAATTATATTGTTGATATTTCTATAGAAATTACATTGAATCAATTGAACTTCCATAGTCAAAACGAAAATAAAATCGAATTATCGGAAAGTTAATTATTAATTAATTGATCAATTGAGAAGTTTGAAAAATATCAGTAGGTAACCAAAGTCATCTTCAACAACACAAAATTTTATTCATTTAATTTTTTTTTTCAAATATTTAATAGTGTTGGCGTTTACTTGATGTAAATCCATTAAAATTTAATTTAAACTTAAATTCAAACACTTCAACTTATGATTGACACTTTATTGACTACATAGCATGACGCGTTTCGTCGTTACAAACGACTTCTTCAGATGCTTACAGAATAATAACAACATTTTGGGAAACAAAGGTATAATATACGGGAATTTTGGGATTCTATGACTTTGGTTTTACCTAAGATGAAAAATAATTTCTATCACCTGAAAAGGTTTAACAAGGGTGAATTGTTCAATTCTATCTGTTCATTGAGCAAATTTCCAGAATTTTTAAGCCGATTCATTTCCATTATTTCCCAATAATTTAATTGACTACTTCTCTCTATATTGTGTAAAATTTTGAAATTCGTATCAAAACCTGTGTTTTTCAAAAGGTTGTTATTATTCTGTAAGTATCTGAAGAAGTCGTTTGTAACGACGAAACGCGTCATGCTATGTAGTCAATAAAGTGTAAATCATAAGTTCAAGTGTTTGAATTTGAGTTTATATTCAACACAAAATTCAAAATAATTCAAAATGATGTTCATCACTCGAATGAATTGATATCGAAGGAAGCTTTCAAATTTGATATATATTTTATCTACCGTTTTCTGAAGCGAATGACAAAAAATGCTTTCCACAAATCATTTTATTTCAACGTAAACATAAAGCAAAACACCACAGAACATAAATATCAATCTACAATTGAACATCCATCAAGAAAACGCAGAGAGGAATCAATCTAGAGAATGTAATTTCCATTCACTTCACGAAAAAGAGGCTTAGGCAGAGAGTATTCGAAATCATATTACCAGAAAGCTTTATATTTCCATGCCTGCAAAACACATCGTTTAGTGTTTGTCAGGGACGATTTAATCTAGACGCCTGCAAAATTTTCTATTCATGCGGCTGTAGGGAATGAATAGAATGCTGACAGCAACAATGAAGATAGGAGAGGCGTTGTTTTTGAAAGAACCGATGTTTCGTTTTTGTCATTTTTCATCTTGAATGAAGGGATTTTGATTATGTCTTGCGCAGTTCGTAACAGGTGCACCAACATTTATATTGAAGTAATAAATCTTTTTCTTCAAGTCATAATATTACCAATCAAGATCAGAAACAAAGTTAATACTCTTGTTGAACCGATGCGTCGACCACTTTAATGACACGTAATTTATTAATTGGTCCTTTCAATGAAAGAAAATCGAATAAATTCTTCAAAATCATCGTGTTTTTGCAATTTTTGTTTTCAATCCTCTACTTTCCACAATATGGCCTTTATCTGATTGTAGGTTCTTGATGTAATTTCAAATATTCCAATCTTATATTATTTCTCAAATAATGAGAAATTTGTGAACGTAATATTCCTTTATGAACTTTAGGTGCATTAAAAATACACGAACACATAGAAAGGGATGTATTAGCTATATATTTTATATACTACTAGCGGACCCGACAGACGTCCTGCCATGACATTCCAAGCTATTAGGATAAACGAATGAATGCATATACAAAAATACACTCAAGTCGATCCAGCCATTGAGTTGCAGTATGTATATTAATAATAAATTGAAATTGAAACACTATCAACTCTACATACATATGTTTCGGGGGGTTAGTCCCTTATGATGAATAATACCTAAATTTCTGATTCAATTTTTGAATTGACGTCAAATCAATATGCATTATTTCTAATTGTAAATTCCTGATTTCAATTTATTTAAAAATTGAATCAGAACCTCCTCAATTACTGAAATTATTTTGAAATGTCAGAAAGCATAATTTCTACTTAAAACGAGAAACAATTTCCAAACAGAAATTATGCATTTTGATATTTCGTCAATTTCAAAATTGATTTAGAAATAAAGTTTACTTTTAATAATGGGATAACCGCCCGGAACATACTCGTAAGTAGAGTTGTTGAGTTTCACTCAGTGAAACTCAATCCAAATGTTTCAATTGATTGACTGCTACGACCTAAGTCTTCTTAGAGGTCGTCTCACGGACCCACAGACCGTCAGAGGACCCACGAGGTCGTCTTCTCCTCGGCATCGTAAATTGTAATTAACCAAAGTGAGAAAAGTTCTCGCGCGCTTAAAGGTGAATTGTCACTATCACAAAAGGTCAACAAAAAAAGAGCACATAACTTGAAATGTCACTATCATAAAGGATCACCGAAGTAAAGAAAGTTCTCGCGCACGTATCGGTAATCGCCACTCACTAAGATAGAAGGATGCACTGTTTGTATGAAGTATCGATCGACATAGACTCTATGTCATAGAGGATAGATCGATATATTAGTTGGTTGTCACATGTCAAATATTATGGTAGCTTTCAGAAATTCAATTTGTGCAAACCTCAAGATTTATCAATCTACATAAAAATAATCTGATAGATAGTTAACAACTGTAGTTAGCTAAAATTTAGTTCATTTTTTACCCCTTAAGAATAAATATGTAGTAAGAAAGATATAAAAATTCTAATTGGTTATTCATTTTAAACTTTTGTTTCAATTTGATTTGAAAGAAAAAACGACGATTGATTGTCATCAAGTGTGCTTGAAGTTGTACTTTCTTTCCATTATTGCTGTTGTATATAGACCGACTGAACATGCCACTACTCTTCAATAATTTTATCATTGTCATTTCGATTTCTGTTTGCCTCGATACTTTCTATTGAAATGGCCTTTGCCTATCTCTGAAACAGGTACTATAAATTTTCCTTGTGGCAAGTTTCAGCATTATCAACTCCGAGCATACAGACATACACACGACAGTGAACAATTTAACAAGGGTTTAACAAGAAGCGAGACCCTTTCAGAAAGGTTCCATCGGAACGTAAACTTTAAAACGACCCGTTGTTTGCCAAAATGATGATGTAGATATTCTTCCAATCGATTTCTTGCTCACTTGTGGTCTCAAAATATCGGGAATTTGTGGAATAATATTGAATATCTTATTCGTGTAGCTTTTCCCCAGAACAATCAAACGATTAAGCTACTAGAGAATCGAATTAAGTGAATTAAAAGTGTATCTAGGGCAAAAACAAAGAATAACTCAGTTTTTTCAGTTCAAAATATGTAACTGATGCAACGTTTCGTCAATAAATGTTTAACTTTTGTTTACATAGTGAGATAGCAAGAAGCCAGATCCACTTTTTCAAAGTGTGGATCTACATAGAAACTCGATTATTGAAAATATAGCCTAGAGGACCAATACACCTTTTATATTGATGCAAAGTATACACCCTCAATATTGACATGGGTATCTTGTGATTTGTTCAATTATCAATCAATCACAATGAAATGAATTATTATTAAAAGAATATTAATATAAGTATTATATTTGATTAGATGAAATTGTATAATCTGTCCTTTTGTGTTAAGAATTTGCATTCTTGTCCAAAACAGTCCAAAAGTGGGATGTATGGCCATGGTTATAGACTTGCGCAAAACAGTACGTTAACGTGTAATGTGATGTCATATCACATCACGCTCGAAAGTAATATCACTCCGTTATATCACAGTATCACCATCACGTTAAACATTACTCGCAGACCATCACGAGTGTTGATTCGGTTCATCACGTTGCTTACTGTGTAATGTGATGTTTTCACCGTAATATTACGTGGCAAGTGGCATACATTACATTATGTGATGGCGTTCTATTATCGACTATTTGAGAAAATAAAATGTATTTCTTTGGTTCCTTATTTTGTAAATCCATCTTTATGAAGGCCCTAAATTTTAAACTATAAAATTTGAATTAATGAAAAAATATATTTAAAATATATTATGAATCAATGAAGAAATATATAAATATGTTGAAACTATTCAAACTGAAGTATTTTGTCTACTTGATGAGATATTTAAGATATCTTTGTTTTTAATTATGACAAATTAACTTCCTAATGAATTTTGTTTCATTAACATCCAGTTTTTTTGTAGTTAATCGTAAGAGACAATTATATATTTCATACTTTCCAATACTTTTCTATTTTTCTTTCTACAGGAATATCTTCTTGTTTTCTACAGACGAAATGTTAATTTTGAACGAAACCTAAACTGGTCCTATCAAAATGATCAATCGAAAACATTACATTCGAAAAAATAAAATTATTTCAATATATCTCTTTGCGGTGGCTGAATTAACTGTAACTCTTTTCATTCCTGTCGAAATATTCCTTTCGAATCACTTTGAATAATTAAAACCTGTGCGAAAAATAAAGATGATAATTCCTATAATTATAGTAGGTTTCCATATATGTTGTGTTTATCCAAAAATTCAAACAATTCCAACCTAAAACGAAGATGCCCGAAGCAGAGCCGATCGCTTCCTGCCGCCCAATTCAATCTTCACATTAAAACATTTCAGTTCTATCAGAAAAGCTTTCGTTCATTTCAAACATCAAATTCTAAAACCCTCGTTGCCACTCGCATGTGATTGTTTTGTGGCGTTGTCAGATTTTCACGTTAAAACCTGGAATGTCAGAAAATGTAAAGTACATTTGAAGGTTAAATATTAATTTTTAATGATTTTTCAGTGAAAATTTCTTATTACCGGCAACATTGTTCGACTGAACGTTTTCATGTGATCGTAGGAATGATAATTTATATTTGCTGTTTGTTCAGATTTGTCAAATGTCAAATGTTTTCGAAAAATTGTAAAAGATATTTGAAAATTCCTCAATGAGTACGGTGTATGAGATAATATATGATAATTTTGATCTTGTTTATTAGTACGAGTAGCAATAATATTTCAAATAAATATCAAACATTCCATTCCCAAAAAATTAAATAAATGAACTTTTTATACTCTAATAGTCTAATAAATTGAATTTTTGTAACTTATGAATAATATTTACTCTAATTTAATTTTGAAACTATTCAATTTGAAATATTTTGACTACGCGATGAGATATTCATAATATCTTGGTTTTTAATTATGATAAAATTTAACTTCCTAATGATTTCGTTTCGTTAATTTCTTGATCGTAAGAGACAATTATATATTTCATACTTTCAATACTTTTCTATTTTTCTTTCTACACGAATATCTTTTTGTTTTCTTCAGAAGATATCTCAATTTCGAACAAAACCTTACCAAATCAGTTCAGAATGTTCGTTCGAAATCATTACATTCGAAAAAATAAAATCGTATCAATATAAAAGCTGTTGGTCGCTAAATTAACTGTGAATCTTTTTATTCCCGTTGGAATATTCATTTCGAATCACTTCATAAATACAAATGTGTGCGAAAAATAAAGAATATTATAATTTCTATAATCAATGTAGGTTTCGATATCTGTTGGGTATTACTCAATAATTCCAACAATTCCAAACCTGAAACGAATGTTTCCGAGCAGAGCCGATCTCTTCCAGTCCGCCCGATTCTCAATCTTGACATTCAAATTATTTCACTGCTTTCGTTTCTTTCAAACGTCAAATTGTAAAACCTTTGATGCAACTCGCATGTGATTGTTTTATGACGTTGACAGATTTTCACGTTAAAACCTTGAAAGTCAGAAAATGTATATGCACATTTGAAGGTTAAAATACATTTTTAATGATTTTTCTGTCGAATTTTTGTATTGCCGGCAACATTGTTCGACTGGACGTTATGCGATCGTAGAAATGAAACTGCAAATTGCGTTTTCCCTTCTGGACGTTTCTAAGAAGAATTTATGATTGCTGGTTGTTCAGTTTTTTTATATGTTTTCGTAAAATTGTGGAAGATATTTAAAATTTCTCAATGAGTAGGGTGTAGGTATGTGATAATTTTGATATTGTTTATTATAACAAGCAGCAACAATATTTTAAATGAATTTAAAACATTCTATTCCTAAAAAATTAATTCAATTAAACTTTTTAAGTCATTCATTCAAACATTCTATTGCCAAAAAAGAGATAAATGAATTTTTAAACTCTTATAAATTTAATTTTCGTAACTTGTGAATAATATTTACAATAATTCAATGCTAAAAATTTAAAAAAAAAATTAAATTTAAAACTATTCAAATTGAAATATTTTAACTACATGATGACATATTTACAAAATAATTGTTTTCAATTATGATATATGAACTTTCTAATGAATTTCGTTTCATTAATTTCAACTTCTGCATTGTTTGTGAATTTTAGTATTCATTTTATTTAATTGAAAAAAGTTTGAACATGTGATTATATTTTGTCTTTAATTCAAAACTTTGTTTGAAGTAAGCTGGCCTTAAGGTTGTATTCGGATAGAATATGGTTGAAAATGGATAGAAAATGAGTGAGTGTTGATCGGAAAAATTAGGTTATATTATTTTGTTCTTCATTTCATGAAGAGAACAAAACATTTACTCCGTTTCTAAAAGACAACATCTTCTTCATCGCTATGTAATTAACGTAATGAACGAATTTTAGACATCTGTGTCGAATAGCTGGCTACTAGAAGGGTCAAAAGCATTTAAGCCAGCGACTGTGCGACAATAGTTTCGTTTTCAGAGTAGGGTTCCCCTAGTAAAGCTACATTATTACGTTATTATCGACGGTAGAACCGTTGTTTGAGTTTGTCTACTAATTAAAACAGAGACCAGTTCACCACACGCAAAGCCATTTAGGCTAGGCAAATTCAAATATTATTGTCCGGCATTAAAACAACTTCCAAAAGTTTTCAGATTTTATGAAAAACATCTTTGTTAGTAGATCAACTGGAAATTCATCACACTTCATCAATTGTGAAACAGAGCTGTTATTGATAGTTGGTTAATCTAAAATCTTCTTAATCTGAAAATTTATATTAAGAAACATATAATAAGAACATACATTATACATTAATATATTAAGAACATCGTATTTTCTAGACTATTCTCGAGACTATTCTATGTAATTAAGAACATGGTACCTAGAAACTGTGTGATAAATAGGGTGTTTATTACACAGAAGCGAATACTTCAATTAATATTCAATATTCATCAACGAACATCTTGTAAACCTACCTTCATTAACAATTACATAATCACCTTACCTTGTTTATATCTTTATAGATGTTTGTTATATGTTAAAGAAAATGAAAATAGAGTTATCAAATTGAATAGTAATCATGAGTAATCAACAAGAAACAGTGATGTACTACTTATTCCTATGGATGGCCTGAAAATTAACCAGATACAGTAATCCCATAAGTCATATATTATTATTATTTCGATTGTTCCCCATGAGGAGAGCGACTGAACATGAATTCGCAATCATTAGGAATTTTGCTTCATCTTTTTTGCCTCCCAAAAACGCTTCATTCTCTCTGAATGCTCTTTCTTCCGTTCATCTGCCCACTTTACTCCAGGTTGACGATTTAATTTTGCTCAAACTTTATATGTGCGATTTTATAGCGACATTCAGTGCGATATTCGAGATTTTTTATATTGATCTGTTGTAGATCCTTTTGGACCTCTTTTAGCCACTCTGTTTCGCATTTGCTATTCATAATTATATTGAGTAGTTTCTTCGGTATTCTGGACTGTTTCATTCTGTAGACATGTGCATAGAACTTTGCTCGTCGTTTTCTGGTTTCTTCCGTTATCGTATTTGTCTTTTGATACAGTTCATTTTGAGGTCTTTTCATCCAAATACCGTTTCTATTGATTTATATTGAATAGGTTTATTAAATTGAATAGTAATCATGAGTAATCAACAAGAAACAGTGGTGTACTACTTATTCCTATGCATAAAACTGCTAAATTATTGAGTATTGAAATTTTCAAGCATTTACCATGGAATTTGAAAGTACTGAAAGCTCCTTTGTTTAAGAGGAGAGTTAAATCTCTGCTCTTAACAAAGGCATACTATAGTGTGGCAGAGTATTTCGATGATTCGATGTAGGCAATAATGTATGAATCAATTTTTTGTATCATATGTTTGTATATTTTTTTGCGACAAATGTCCACCATGTGAAATTGTTTCGAATGTTTAATTTTTCTGAGGTAATTTAATTATCTTCTTTTCAGATAAAGTTATATATTATTGTGAATATAAATTCAACCAATATTTTTGTTTTAACCAATATTTTTATTCGAGGGCTGAATGGAAGATCAGACTCAAAACTGAATTCAGTCCTTTTGTGAACATTCTTCTTAGATGTAATTATTGTATCAATTGAATGAATGTAATTTTACTAGGTAAGGAATGTTTCTTAATAATTTTTATTTTATTATCATTCTGTATTGTGTATTGCTGCACAATAAAACAACATGCCTGCACCATCTCAACGCACTATCAGTTTGATGCAATTAGAAATTTGGAAGAAACTGAAGTTTTTTAACAATACAATTTTCCTCACGGTTCACGGAAATATCTTTTAATGTTATTGATACCACTGATGTAAATATAAAAAACGATGAGACTGGTAATATTAATTGGGCCTCATACGATTGGTTGAAGTAAAAAATCGATGTATTTTCTTTTGGCTAACCCTAATACTGATTAAATTGATTCGATAAGGGACAAAATGAAAACAGGCCGAAAGAATGGAGCCGAAAAGAATGAAGTCAATTTATTTATTGGCTTTCATTTGTACACAAGGACGTTCCCAATTTAAATTACTTCTTCCAAATAAGATTGGGCGGCGAGCGAGGACGAGGCTTGCTGGAAGAGTTTTATAACAGAAGGTTTGGGACACAAACAAGAAACCTTGCTTTGAGGATGTCCGAATAATCAGATAGTAAGTATTGAATGCGATTCCAGCAGATGCCTGTATTTGATGAAAAAACTTTCTCGAACATTACGACAATCAATTAATTTATAGACTCAAATTTGTAACGTTTTTTTAAAATACCTTACACTGAATAAATGAATAATTGTTAACACAACGTCGCATGGAATAATCGCAGTTCGAAATGCACCGATTTAAGAGTATATGCGGTTATGTTTTCATTCATTCCGATATTTCGTTTTAAAGGGTGTTTTTTTAGAGGTATAGAATTTTAAATTGCAATAAAACAACGATGGATCATGAACAAGAATTTTTTTTTATTCGAAAGATAATCTTGTGGCATTACATTTAAAATATGATTTCTGACATATGACCGCCACGGCTGGCTCGGATGTAGTCCAATCTGAACGTCCAATTTTCGATGACTTTTTCCAACATTTGTGGCCGTATATCGGCAAAAACACGGCGAATATTGTCTTCCGAATGGTCAAGCGTTTGTGGCTTGTCCGCATAGACCAATGACTTTACATGCCTCATAGAAAGCAGTCTAGCGGTGTTAAATCACAAGATCTTGGAGGCCAATTCACAGATCTAAAACGTTGAATTAGGTGGTCACCAAACGTGTCTTTCAATAATCGATTATGGCACGAGCTGTGTGACATGTTGCGCCGTCTTGTTGAAACCACAGCTCCTGGACTTTCTGTGGTTGTTCAATTCAGGAATGAAAACGTTAGTAATCATGGCTCTATACCGATCACCATTGATTGTAACGTTCTGGCCATCATCGTTTTTGAGGAAGTACGGACTAATGATTCCACCAGCCCTTAAAGCGCACCAAACAGTCTGTTTTTCTTGATGTAAAGGTGTTTTGACATACACTTGAGGATTATCTTCACATCAAATGCGCCAGTTTTGTTTTTCAGCCATTCTCGCTTGTTAAATCAGTCGCCATCTTCATTCGACCCAGCAATGCAGGCGTGAGTCTATTCATGATGAATTGCCAAACCAAAGTTCTATACCTCAAAAAAACACCCGTTATTAAATTGATAAGAGAATCTCGATTGTTAAATATAATATCTTATACTTTGATAAATTTTGAGTGCGCTTTTAAGCGGAAAGTGTTTCGAATTATTTATTATATCATCGATTATCTTTCCTTCAACGGAATTTGTGAACCTAGGATTACATTTTCAATTTTGCATGAAATATTAAAATGGATTCCAATATGAAAAACTGTCTTTTTCCACTTTTCTTCTTTTCTTTATTACTTATTGGTTACTTATGAAATTTTTCTAATTCGAAGCAACTCAAGTTCTTTTCAGTTTCGATTCGTTCTGTTGATATGAATTTGTGTTATTTTCTCACACGAAAACTGGTTCTCTTACCAGTTGAATTTTTGACTGTAAAGAGTAATTAATTTTTTTTATTGTAAACAAGATGGGAGATAAAAATAAGAATGAATTTTATAAACTGTATAAAATATACCTGTAAATAACTGTAACTAAATTTTATAGAATATATTTTCGCGTTTCCCCAGGAGTTACAAACTTGAGGTTCACCAAATCACCAGAATTGGATTCTATCATAAACATCCGATCTGAATAACTGGAAAGTGCATATAGACATTCTGGTGGAGCAGAAGAAATCTGGATAGAAGCCAAAAGAGATTATCAATATCAATGATTCTTTTTGTAATCGTGGAATGAAAAGATCTTCAATAGAAATTTAAAACAAAATTATTTTGTTTCATTGTTTATATTGTACATCAATATAGATCAGGTGAATTAATATACGTCTCCCCAATTTTACAGCTTAGCCGGTGTTTAATAAATCACTAAACCTTACAAGGGAGGACGTTCCTAATTAATGAATCTATATATAAGAGGACGGGGTGAAAAGTTTCAGCCTGACCACGAGATGGCGACAGTAGATCTGCTTTTCGAGAGGCGTCCTATAGTACCATTTCTGTTTCTGTTTTTCAGGACGTTTCTGTTATTTTCGATAAAATGGAAAAATTAGAGAAACGTGCTGTCATCAAATACTTCTATTCGAAAGGTTTCACACGAAACAAAAAAAAGATGGATTCAACACTAGGAGACTCCTACCCATCATGTTCAACTATGAAGCAGTGGGTTTCTGAATTCAAAATCGGTAGCAACCCAGAAATGATTGAAAAAAATTCATCAAATAATATTGGAACACCTCAGATTGAAAGTGTATGAGATAGCAGAAACCTGTAGGATGTCAGCTGAAGTGTGCGAACTATTTTGCACATCTATTTGAGCATGGAAAAGCTGTGTGCAAGATGGGTGCCGCGTTTGCTAACTATCGACCAAAAACTGATACGAAAAACATTCTACCGAAAATGTGGCGCTGTATAGGCGTAATCCAAACGAATTTCGTCAATTCAAAACTGTAGATGAGACTTGGATTCGCCACTACATTCCTGAAAATAAAGAACAGTGGGTTGGAAACGGAGGAACCCACTCCAAAGAAGGTATATATATACTTTGATTATCATGAAAAGGGTAAGACTATGACTGGTCAATACTGCGCATACTTATTGCAACATTTGAAGGACAACGTGCAAATTGAACGACCTCATTTGGCGAAGAAAGAACTTTCGTTCCATCATAACAACGCACCATTCATCGATTGTTTCAATGTCCAAAAATCCAGGAATTGAAGTTTGAATTGATGCAGCATCCTCCTCCTCTCCAGACTTAGTCCCAAGCGACTATAACCTGCTCCCTAACCTCAAAAAATGGCTTGGCGGAAAATATTTGAGAGTTGTCGAAACTATAAATCAGTATTTCAAGGAGCTTGACGAATCTACATTTGAAACTAGTATAACTGAATTAGAACCCCCCAAGTGGAAAATGTAAAAAAAAATTGGAGACATCGTATTTTTATGAGGCTGGAAACGTTTCACTTAACCCCCATATACTACACCTTTCGCTGTATTAATCAATCTCTCAGATATTAGTTTCACTTTGGATGTGCATAATAGTCATCACTCATCATAAAATTTAGGTTTATTACAATAGGTACATAACTTTCATAGAATTCGAACTAAAATCTGTCGTATTTCACCACAATTATTCACTCCTAACCTACAAGGACAGTGGAGTGGAAAATTGTTAGCAAGATTTCGTTTAAAAAATGTATGAAAAAGAGCTCTGTGATCTCACAGTTTTTTCTATGCTTACGACAAAATTATTGACATAAATTTAATAAGCAATTTTCGCAAAGTTACCTGCCTCATTAAAACAAGCTCACCCCCTCAAATGATTTCTGGCACAATCGATTTTGTGTAAAAGGGGAAGATTAACCCTTTTTCCAGGTTAATGTGTAGGGAACGTCGTTTTATCACAAAGTATCTGAAGTTGTGCTAAGTAATTCGTTCCTCCTTCGTCTGTGCCATTAAAAGCAGTGTAATACCTTCCGAAGTAGGCTATTCCGAAAGGCTCATATAACTGATCGATAGTTAGTGAGCATTTGGAATATACGATATTATAAAATGAAGAATATATACCTACAGTGTTACTTAAACGTTTCGATTTTCAGAACTCATTTTATTGGATAAAATATTGCAAGGATTACACAGTATATATATATATATATATATATATATATATATATATATATATATATATATATATATATATATATATATATCAACTGAGGAGTGTTGCCGTGGTAACGAATATAAGTGTAAAATTGTTGGGTTATCGGCAATTTGGGCTATTAAATTAATCCAAGACTAATCGTCAGTAATTCTATATTTCGAACTAAGGTTCAGTTCTTCTTCAGGAATGCTGGAATCGTATTACAAGATGTTAAGTAATTATAAATGATAGTGAAAAATACCTACATCTGACATAAGTGGTTAAACTGACAAAAAACAATACAGAAGTCATTCAATAATCGATTACAAATGCAGGAAAGTTATTTTAAGAATAAGTATGTAGATAATAATGTAAACATGAAAAATATAATAAAGTGACGTTTCTTATGACATAGAACATTATTTGAAATTGACGCATAGGTTACGAGTGTTTTCTGTAACTGTTGACAGGACGTCTGAACGTTGGTCTCAGCTATTTTTTCGAATTTAACCATTCTCATCATTGTTTTTTGTCAGTTTAACCACTTATGTCAGATGTAGGTATGTTTCACTATCATTTATAATTACTTAACATCTTGTAATACGATTCCAGCATTCCTGAAGAAGAACTGAACCTTAGTTCGAAATATAGAATTACTGACGATTAGTCTTGGATTAATTTAATAGCCCAAATTGCCGATAACCCAACAATTTTACACTTATATATATATATATATATATATATATATATATATATATATATATATATATATATATATATATATATATATATAATGAATGGAAGAAGCTTAACATAGGAGAAAGTAGAAGGAAAAATAGCTCTATCGGTACAGCCTGAAATTGGAATGACACGTGTTTCGAGCTTGTTAGCTCTCTTCAGAGCAGCGTAGCCAAGCTTAGGGTATACGAATCTGGAGATGGAAACACACAACAACAAAAAGATATTTCAGCAGAAGAAGTAAATACGCGTATGCCTCTACAATAACATCATTGTCAAAATTCCCGGTTGGAGATTCAGAAAAGGTCAAATAGTCTCCGCAAAGGCCAAGCAACGACCAACCCGGTCGTAACCTCGTAACCCGGAGAGTTTACGGGTTGAAAAAACAGTAAATGAGTGCTAAATTTGATATAACATCCTAATTTACACTCAGCTTCCGAATTCATTCACTTCTTGATTAGAGTTAAAATATTAATGTTAAAAATTAGAAACGATATTCAACATCGATTTTCAGCTTTCCTGATTGTTTACAAGAGATATATGAGCTATATTCAAATTGAGCCCTGAACATAAAAACGTTGATATTAAAATTTAAAAACGGAAACTTCAGAATTGAGGAAATGTCAACTATTATTTCACGAGATGTAGTTAAAATAACTTTTCCTCAGGAGAAAACACCTTTAAGTTGAGATATTTTAAGCTTCCTTCTCATTGCAGGAAATTGTTTCGTCTTCATTTTTAAGACCAAAAAAATACGTAAATTTTACAATTATATTCTTATAAATTATTATGAAGTATTATAAGAGTACTGAAGGAAGAGTAAGAGTGTTTAGTCGTCATATGTTTACACCAGTTTTTACTATTAATTCTTCAAAAATTATTATTTATTTTATTTGAAAAAAAGAGATATCAAATTTGTCGGTTTAAGGTTTTGTTTCATTGCGAATCATTCATTAATTATCGAGATTTTCCATCCTTTTTCAATTCGTCATAACCTGCTCACTTTTTTGCTTTCCTTGAACCTTGCGAGAGAGGGATGGATGTACAATTCGCGTACTGAACTCGTGCCGAGTGTAGACGTACTTTTCGCTTATGACAATTCGTTTTCGCTGGGTGTATTGCCGTATTTTCTTCACCTTCATCGCTTTCCATGTTGACAATCCCCTTTTCTGGTAGATAAATAGGTTATTAATTTTCTTGATATTTATCATATATTCATTCATTTCATTTTCGTCGATGTTACATATTCATACTTCCAGTTTCTCAATGAAGAATTAAGAGTTAAGCTCCCTATAATCAAATACAGTCCACAATACAATAGAGAGGACACAGCCGATTCTAAACAAACATGACTGAGATTTCCACTGAATATCGACAATATCAGGATCTACCAGCCTAATGATTATCCTCAAAAACCTCATCAGGTTAAGGAAACATAAAAATAAGCTGAGTGGCAAATGAGCTAGATGTGTTTTGTGTATAAATTTTTTTAAATATTTAAAAGTTAATCTTATTATTCTGTTAGCATCTGAAGAAGTCGTTTGTAACGACGAAACGCATCATATTATGTAATGAATAAAGTGTAATTCGTAAGTTCAAGTGTTTGAATTTAAGTTTATATTCATTATTTAATAGTATTGGCGTTTACTTGATGTAAATCCATTATAATTGAATATAAACTTAAATTCAAACACTTGAACTTATGATTTACACTTTATTGACTACATAGCATGACGCGTTTCGTCGTTACAAACGACTTCTTCAGATGCTTACAGAATAATGCTAATTATTCTGTAAGCATCTGAAGAAGTCGTTTGTAACGACGAAAGGCGTCATGTTATGTAGTCAATGAAGTGTAAATCATGTGTTGAAGTGTTTGAATTTAAGTTTATATTCGTTTATATTCAAGTATAAATTTTTGTCCAAAGAAATATAAGGTAACCATAATACAAAGTTATACAGTTGTGCTTTCAAGTTTTTCATTAAATAATGATGACTTGTATGTGGACTGCATTTATTTGTACCTCCTTCATATATAGTCAACTTAATTAATAGATTTGGTCAATATATATGGACTCACATAGACTCGAAAATATATGGAGTCGTTATACGCAATGGCACATATTTTAATAATTTCTCAACATTCATACGACTATTTAATACCCAAATCCGTAGGAAATTTGGAGTAAGGCAGCATGATCTGGCATCCCATTTACACTTGCCATCAACGCCATCTTGAGGCTATTCAGAGAAGGTTCTCGAAATTTTTAGTTTGAAAGGAGGATAAAGTTTATCCACAGAAAGGAGTCAATCATAACGAATTATTGAGTCGATTTAGGTTAATCTCATTGCAGAGCAGGAGAGAAACTTTATCACTCAAATTTTTGTATAAATTACTGCACAATAGTATTGATTTTCCTCCTCTCTTGTCCGCTTTGAAATTTCGTGTTCCTAGGAAAACTTGTCGTGAAAAAGAATTATTCCACCTAGAGACTCGGAGGATAACTGTCTAATACAATCCCCCATTTGGTTTATGGAGTGTACATTCAATAGATTTAACAATAATTGTGACATTAACTTTGACTCCATAGAAGTTATTATAAGGAGTTATGTGAACAAAGAAAATTGACTAAAACGAATTAATTTCGATTGAGTTCTTTGCAATATTTCATTGATTGCTGTACTGTAGTTGATAGTTACTATTTTTTCAAATTAGCTTGAGCTCTTTTTCATTTTAAATATTTTGTTAGTATTCAACATTATATCATTATTTGCTGTAATTGGGTATTATACCTGTTGAGAATAAAGAACTTTTTATTGATATTATTATAACTTGGTGAGATCAAAATCAAAACCTCATAAATTCCAACACTGATTCGATGAACTAGATTGTAATCCTAGGTTTATACAAGTTTAAATCAACATAAGTATTCCTGAACATATTTGGAAATCAATCTAAATAAATATTGAATTTTTCCTTCCTATCTGCAGGACGAAAGTATTTATTTTTTAAACTTATTGTACATTTTACAAGTACTTTCGGGTATCAACAACATGTCAATGTAGCAAGATTCATGTTCTCAATATTTCAGAGATGAATTTTATTCAGAAATATTGTCAAAGACAACGTAATTTCAAATCTGAAGAATGTTTGTGGTATGTTAATGCTGTGCATATATTGATATTATGTCTAAATATAGGAGAAACCCCTACCCAGTTTTCAATCAATAATATACGACGATGAAAATACCAATAAAGTCAACATTATCATTTTCGTATCAGGTTTGCAGGCGCATCATGATTCATACGTTATTTCAACGCAGATGTAATTTGATTATGTCCCTTGCTGCCTTCTATAAGGGTGATTGAATGTCTTCGTTTGGCAGATATACTTTCGTCTCGTATTTCGTGAGATTATTAGATTATATACCAAGAAAAATTGCCTCTTTGGCCTGAAAATTAACCAGATACAGTAATCCCATAAGTCATATATATATATATATATATATATATATATATATATATATATATATATATATATATATATATATATATATTAAGGAAATGTTATAAGTTTTTGTGCTTATGGCACTGAATAAAATATTCAAGAAAATGAACACTAGAAGAGGTTATTATTTATAGCAATTATTATTTTGACATTGACATTTGAAAACATCATATGATGATATTTGTCAAATAGACATTGCAATTAAGTAGAAACCTACGGGTATAGAAGATATGTGAAAGTTCGATGCTTGGTGTGTCTGTAATCTGAGAGATGTTTTCCACTGATTCCTATAGATGGAGTTGTAGAGTATTCATTACTCTACGATAGTTCACTTGGAGTCATAAGAAGATGCTTGGAGATTGAAATTGTTGCCTCACTTCGATGGACGTGGTGCGACTGACGAGTTCCTTGCAGAACGAAACATATATGTCTCGCACTTCCATCAGGTGTGGCATCGATTTCAATATTTCTCTAACATTTATCCCTTGAAGGATAATGGAAACATCACATCGTACACGTTCACATATCTAGCTCTACTAAACATTTCTTGGTTAATTTGAATTTTTCGAATGAATATTCTAGTGTGGAGAATTTATACAGTCCTCAGGTTTAAACCGAATCGTTAATGAACAAAGAACTACCAAGCTCCAAAGGGCTTACAAGCTAACATGGGCTTATTATAACAAAAATTGCCTTTCGAGAGAAGCCAAATTGAGGTATTATAATGGATTGATTCTTACAGAAGCAATCTACGCAGCTGAAACAATAGTTATTGACGAATAAGAAATTGAAGAATTAGAGAAATAGAAAATCAAGAACGGAAAATTCTCAGAAAGATTTACGGGTCAATCAATAGAAACGGCTTTCGGATGAAAAGACCTCAGAATGAATTTTATCGAAACCATACGGATACCATAACGGAAGAAATCAGAAAACAACGAGCAAAGTAGTCTGCACATGTCAACAGAATGAAACAGTTCAGAATACCGAAGAAACTTCTCGATATAATTATAAAGAGTAAATGCGGAACAGAGTGGCTAAAAGAGGTCCAAAAAGATCTATTTATAATAGATCAATATAAAAAATCTCGAAGATCGCACTGAGTGTCGCTATAAAATCGCACATGTGAAGTTTGGGCTGTTTAGGTTTTCACGGAGAAAATAATATGCTTCTGAAGATTTTCGGGTTTGTTTCCGTGTGTTGTTTCGCAGATTTCGTTGAAAATCTTTGTTACGGCGACGTTTCGACAAAGTCTCATTTGTCATTTTCCAGCCGGTCGTTTGTTTACAAATCGTGAACTCAGACTGAGTCTGAGACTTTGTCGAAACAAAGATTTCCAACGAAATCTTCGAAACAACACACGGAAGCAAACCCGAAAATCTTCAGAAGCGTATGTGTGTGTGAATGAAAGTCATTCTGGATTTCAATCTGTTCATTTCCTGAAAAAAAATGTGAAATTTCATTCGGCATTTTCGAGTGATGCATGTTACTTCTTGATCTGAAGATCCAACTCATCTGTTAACAGTTGGCTTGAGCATTTTTAGCTGTCACAAACACTGAACCAAAATTGAAAACGAGGGTGGCAGTTCAACCTTTTCTGTCTTTCACTGACAAATTGACCCTGTTACGCTTTGGAAGTATAGTATTGTATTTCTTCGAGACGTGAAGAAGTGAGAACACAAACACAAAGAACCTGTTTGTGTGCACGCCATATGATTTTAAGATTTCAACTCACAATTGACAATACTTTTTATGCATTAGAATACATCAAAAGGCACAAGCTCAGTGACCTAATGGTATAGTGACCCATTATTCAGGGTAACACATAGTTCAGGTTGGTAGGATACAGTAGGTTAGGTGAAAGAAATCATATTTTCCAAAGAAACCAACAAGTAGGAACTAAAATTAATGAATAGTATAATGTAAAATGAACTATGTATTAGATTAAGCTAGTTTAAAATAATACATATGTCAGTACACACCGTTATATAAATACTTTGTAAATGAAATTTTATTGATTTATTATCATTTTATTGATTTGAGGTGGGTTCAAGCCCCACCGTGTTCTTGGACGTTGATCTTCTGGCGTACCAAGAATTTTTTAACGAAGTTAACATTGACGAAAAAAATAATTAACTATATCAACAGTATTTTTCCGTGATATGTATATAAAAAATAGGTAGTCATTCTTCATAATCAATTTATGTTTGTCATTCAATAAGCTACAATTGTAGCGACACCTCAAATTAGGCATTAATTAGTCCCCTGAAATACGAGAAAAATCACGAGCGTACTACTAACGCAATCTATTGACATTTAAAAACATGATACGATGACATTTGTCGAATAGACGTTGCCATTTAGTAGATACCTACGGGTATAGAAGAAAAGTGAACGTTCGATGCTTGGTGCATCTATGATCTGAGAGATGTTTTCTATTGATTTTCTAATGATTCTATATGATCCATAGATGGAATTGTAAAGTATTCATTACTTGACGGTATTCCATTTGGATTCATAAGAAGATGCTTGTGGATTAAAATCGTTGCCTAACTTCAATGGAGGTGGTGCGACTGACGAGTTCCTTGCAGAACGAAACATATATGTCTCGCACTTCCATCAAGTGTGTCATCGATTTCAATATTTCTCTAACATTTACTAACTAATACGGTTAGAAGAAAAATGATTATGTATAGAATGAATCATTTCATTTTCTAAGTTTAATTATAGAAACTCTGATTCAACAATTAAGATGTGAAATAGAATAGAATCACCTAGAGATAAAAATAGTAAACAAATCGTGTTTTAATTTTAGAGTTGTTCTTTAATTGCACTCAAAGCTATTTCAAGGTGTACGAGGGGACATTCGTTACGTTGGGTTTGCTAATAATAAACTTGAATATTTGATTGTTTGAAATATAAAACCGTAACATTCTGTTCATTCACACGTAATTTTTATGAAGACGTAATTTCATATTGGTAACGATTTCTATTCGGGGCAATGTACCCTTTCCGTGAAGTGAGTTGTCAGGAGGTCAATGCGTGGATTGCCTTCTGTTTAGTTCATTACTCCTCAATTACTACATCATTGCACCTACCTACTTTCATCAAACAGTCTGATATTATAATCAGTTATGAACTATGACATCAATCCCATTTATGAATAGAATAATTCAAACAATAAATTGTAAATATGGTTTCCAGTTTCACGAATATGTCATAGCTCGTCAATACTGAGAATCTCAATCGAAAAAAATAGAAATATTTCCAATAAACCTCTCAGGGAGCAGTCTTCACAAATGTTGTCAGCGAAAACACAACCTTTCACTTTCAAGTGTGAATATTGAGTACCAAAAAATTCAGAGTCTTACATCCAAACGATCAAGTTTCGATGGTTTTCCGAACGCTTCTAGACGCTATTCTCAAAATGAGGCGAATATTCATTCGTGAACTAATCACGTGAGCTCCCTCTATCGAGAAACGACATTAACTCTCTTGAGCATTACAGATCACTTTCTCATGACAATATTAGTGAAAGTACGTAATGGCTTTTTAGAGGTATCATTCAAACACCTCAAAAGTTTGCTTGTAGATGTGTAAGAATGGTCCCATGTCTCATCGATCCGATTCATACCGTAGCGGGCAATTCGATAATTAGTGTCCAGATTAACGAATTATTCATAGGTACTCAATACTGATACTCTTAATCGAAGTATTGAAATATTTCAAATAAAACACAATCTTTTAGTTTCGACACTAAATATTACGTGCATTCCGCTAGGGCGTGAACCGGAGCGATAAGATATAGGACCATCTTTACACATCTACAGACATAATTCTAAGGTGTTTGAATGATAGTTCATCAAAGTCTTTACGTACTCTCACTGATCTTGTCACGAGGAAGTGATCTGCAATGCTCGAGAGACTTTATGTCGTTTCTTCGTTAGAGGGAGCTTACGTGATTAGTCCACTAATAAATGTTTTCCTCATTTTGAAGAAAGGACCTGGGTGCGTTTGGAAAATCATCGAAGCTTGATTATTTGGATGTATAACACTGAAGATTTCTAATAAGGTTGAAACAATTGTATAGAATTTCCATTCTACAAGATTCATGATTTTTCGGAACGCACATCATATTAATAACTCTCGATAGTGATAGGTTATGTTTCCGTTGAGAACATTTGTGTAGACAGCTCCCTGAGATATAAATATTTCTATATAAATATTTCCATTTACATCTCTTCTATTTACTAACTTTCATTGCTTTTGATTTTTGTTCTATTATATTGTTTTGCTACTTTTTTATTACGTAATATTTAATTGTCTGCAATCGCAGGCTTGGAAATCTTGAGATATGCATTCATATTGGATATTTTAGCAAATGAAATGTTTCGACAAAATAAGAATATTTAGGATATTATGAATGAATATTCTTTCAAGCTTGCAGTTTCCAATACGTTTTTTTTTGCTAAAAATTAGAATTTACACTATATATATATAAATATGTATTCAATACACACACACACACACACACACATATATATATATATATATATATATATATATATATATATATATATATATATATATATATATATATATATATATATATATATATATATATATATATATATATATATGTGATTAATTTATATATATTTAAATTAATCACATTATTTTTATATATATATATATATATTATTTATTATTATTATTTATTATTTCATTTTTAGATATATATATATATATATATATATATATATATATATATATATATATATATATATATATATCTCTTGATTAATTTCAATTTTTCAAATGAATGTTCTAGTGTTCATTTTCTCAAATATATATATATATATATATATATATATATATATATATATATATATATATATATATATATATATATATATATATATATATATATATATATATATATATAACAATAAACATTTAAATATTTCAACACCTTCTAATAATTTATTGTAGTTTTAATTGTGTATTAAGTTTATCAGTGCATATTGGTGAATATTTCAATTTAAATTGTATTCTGTTGTATTTTAGTTAACCGAGACGATATAGCGAATATTCTATTCGAAAAAGGTTGCAAAGACGACCGAAATATAATATTATAAACATTTCAATCAAAGTGTTTCGAGTAATGGACCACAACATCACTAGAATTCATCTCTTTCTAAATATTAAAATATAGAGTTGGTATTGAAGCTACCTTTCATCGACTAGGTATTAATATTAGAGATTACAGAGTATAGAAACGCACCTTACATCTAAAAGAAATCAATAAACAATCGAATACGAACAAAAATCATCCAATAGTTGAAATAAATACAAAACAGTATCGATGCCCTAACGAAATCATGGTATACAGACATGTAAACAACTTGTTAAACTGACGTTAAGTCATAATATTAATGTGTCATTCATATATTGAGACAATATATGAATGACACATTAAAATAAAACTTCACTATCACAGGAAAAAATAGAATTGATAAACAAATTTAATCAGAAGAATTGGAATCTTGCACCCACCCGTCGAACAAGAAGCGAAAACTCTAAACATAACTCAAGACCTCAAGTCAGTTTTGATGTTTATATAGTTATACAAGATTCTTGATCTTGTTATTTGGAAATCGAATATAGTGAAATAAAACTCACTGTAACTCTGAAAACACTAATTGAGAACTGATATTCTTTGAATTATGAACCTTGGTTGACGTGACATACTATAATAATTGCTCCTTATCAAAGAGTTGAAATGAACGTCCATTGACGTTACTTTCTAAAAGGTTTATTTTCACGAAATACAGCAACAACCGGAGGTCCTTGCGTCATTGTTATTTAGTTTTTTAATCCTGAATTATATGACTCATCTTTGTTTTGCTACTTAATCTGAGTCCTTTGATACAAATAATCAAGTGTAAATGTTTAGTCGTTTTGGTGAAAATGTGTTTAAAATTTCAGTAAATCCATATTGGTTAGATTAGTCTATCAATTCAAGCACATTGAATTGATATTTTTCTCTATACAGTATGTCCTTTTGCAAAGGAATGTTAAAGTAGATACTTGGTCAAAATGTGAAACAATTTCATGTCAAAATCACAAACCAGGCAAAAAAAAAAATTTATTCACTTTTTTAGCGCTATATTATGTGAAAATTGAGTAGCTACTTCATCAAAGAAATAACAAAGTAAAATGGTAAATGACGGTGGACCATTCATTGTCATTTCATATGGTATATTCCATTTTGAAAAAAAATGTTTTTCTTATTTCATTGGACTATAAAATTTCTAAATGATTCACCTATCGATGGATATTGAACTCAAATAGTTTGCAAATTTGTTTATCGTAGGTATGTTAACAAAATTATTGAAGTACGTATATGAATATAACTTAAATTCAAACACTTGAACTTATGATTTACACTTTATTGACTACATTGCATGACGCGTTTCGTCGTTACAAACGACTTCTTCAGATGCTTACAGAATAATGAATTAATTATTATAGATTATTATAGATTATAGATAGATTATTATAGAATAATGAATTATTCTGTAAGCATCTGAAGAAGTCGTTTGTAACGACGAAACGCGTCATGCAATGTAGTCAATAAAGTGTAAATCATAAGTTCAAGTGTTTGAATTTAAGTTATATTCAATTATAATGGATTTACATCAAGTAAACGCCACCACTATTGAATAAAAAAAAAAAAAAAAAGTACGTATATGTTCAAAATTTTAGTTTCACTTAGTAACTTCAGTAATTAAATGTATGTTGTCATGTTTGTATTAAAATAATTGTTATCATTGTTTCCTTCTCAATGAATCCATAACAATGGATTCAGTTTTTGTTATCTAGGAATATTTCGTGTTTTTCCGGTATCAAAATTTCGATAATTATCATAACTCACCGAACACTTTCGACCACTGAGCGGAAGGTCTCCAATCCGGATAGTGCTTAGGAAATGTTGTTCTGGACCAAAACGTGTGCAGAATCACCTTGTAGACGGTCAGTTTGTCCGGCTGACAGCGCTCGCTCACCGGATCCCGGGTTGCCGGGTACAAGTCAGGTCTCGTCGAATTTTCCCCGGCTACGACCCCACAGACAACCGCACACAAACACGCGACGGCTACCCACATCTCGTACGGGCTTAGCAGCTCCGGTAAGCTCAGGACCGTTGGAGTACGCGACGGAGTTACGATTACGAATGGCGCGAGACTGCCAGAAATAGCGAGCCAGCTGGATGAGAATAGATGAAAATGAGAGCAACGCGAGTGACACGCGCTGAAACCCGAACTGAAACGCCGGTAACGTTGATACTGAATATTTTGGTCCTCCGAGTCGGAGTTATCAAATTGGTCGCAGATCGTTTCAGACGTCGCGTTTCCGTTTCCGTTGCTTTGCCCTCTCGAGATGTAATCAAAGGTGTACACCGACGAAAGAGGTTGAGGGTTTAGAAAATTTTCACATGAATTGACGTATCTGAATACTGGGTGTTTATTATGTGTGTTTTATGAGTAGATATCACAACTCCTTGAACAGCCATAATGTTAGATTTATTGAACCGATTGAAAACACTGGGGAACAATTTGTAATATAATTTCTGTTGACTTCGAGGTTTAGGCTGTTTTAGAGGTAAATTGACATGCTGATTCCAAAACTTTAATCAATTTTTTTTCTATCACGTCAAGTTGTTTTCTTTGTTTTCTATTGCGCTTACAGAAAGCCCTTCTGCACTCTGGTCAGTGGAACTTTTTCCAATAACGACTGGAAGAGGCAAAGACGTGCAACAATAGGTTTAGATTCGTATTGTCATTCAGTTTCTTTGCATGTAGAATACGAAGACATAAATAAGGTCATTGACTTGTTGCAATACAACTTACACCAATGGATCATATATGTTGACCTTAAAATGGTTTGTTTTCTTCTTGGACAGCAACGCGGATATACCAAGTATCCCTGCTTTCTATGTATGTGGAACAACAGAGATCGTGAGAAGCACTGGGTGCAGTCAATGTGGCCGCCAAGACCTGACCTGAAACCTGGTGATCCAGACATTCTAAATCAGCCATTTGTCAACAGAAAAAACATTATATTTCCGCCTTTGCATATAAAACTAGGTCTCATGAAGAATTTGTTTTAAATTTGTTAAAGCTTTGTCAACTGAAGAGGACTGTTTTAAGTATACCGTTCCGGCATTTCCTAGCTTGTCTTATGAGGAGATAAAGGCTGGCGTCTTTGATGGGCCACAAATTCGAAAACTTATTAAAGATGAACGTTTCATTGAAACAATGACCACACTAGAAAAGAATGTTCAGTTGGCAATCAAAAGTATTGTCAAGGACTTTCTTGGAAACACATGAGCCCAGAATTGCGTCGAAATTGTTCAACAACTCTTAGAAAGCTCCATAAAGCTTGGCTGTAACATGAGTATCAAACTGAATTTGTTGCATAGCCATCTTGCTAATCTTTCCAGAAAACCTTGGCGCTGTTAGTGATGAACAGGGTGAGCGATTCCACCAAGATTTGAAGGTCAGGGCGGCAAGATATCAAGGTAGATGGGATGTCCGTATGGTGGCTGACTATTATTGGAGCATCAAACGAGAATGTCCCGAGATTGAACATTCTAGTAAAAGTTATAAATGAAAGTTCTTGCTCTAATACTTTTTTTATTTTTTGTATGAATACAATTTAATTTTCAATGTTATAATAGTCTTTGTATGAATGAAATATTCTAATATGTTTGGTTAGTACATCTTCATTTTCCACTGTATGGCCATTTTGTATGTTTTTATGTCAAAGTGAGGGTATCCTGTAGTTTTAAAAACTTGACGCGATAGAAAAAATTGTAAGACTTTTGAATTCAGAAACCAAATTTTAGTCAAAAAGGGGTGACCGATCTTAGACAATAAAATTTCCGTTCCTCAGTGTAATTCAGATGCAGTAACGATACTACTTATTTTTTTACAAAATCATCATGGTAAGTATTGGTCATTTAACAGATAAATGCTATAAAATCCATCCCACATTCAAGGAAGTAATCGTTTATTAACTCACTAATTATGTTTTGGCTAATACATTTCCGCAGCCACTTAGAAATATCTCTTTCCTCTTTATTTTATCCACCTGAACAACGATCTGAATTGAATCTCAGAATCAATAAAGTTTGTTATTGATTTGAAAACCACCCACAATTGCACACATAATTCTCGTAATTCTCTAACCTACTGAAAGATTCAGTCTAGTCACATCAGACACAAATATTGGGTCATCTTGAAATAATTCCCCAAAAAGGTGAATATTATCATGAATGTTTGAAACTTTGTTATAACGAAACTGTGAGAATCTACCATATGGGAGCCAAAATTTTTGAGTGAGGCCCAAAATAGCTGAAATTATTAGTAAAAAAAAAGGAATCATAAACAATTCAGTAATTCATTGTTATACCATGAAATACTACAGAAAATATTGAAGTCAGAGAACAACGACGCCTCGTGGAAAAATATCGACATTTTTTGATTCTCGTTTTCATTTTTTTTTCCTCTTTTCTTTTTTTTATTGCAAATAGGTATTAACAATTTCTGTTGAATATTCACGATACGTCCAGTTTTTTCACAGCGTTGAATCAAAAATTGAACACTGAAATTAATCTATTCGAGCAAGGTGGTTATTACTAATAAAGTAGGCAATCATATTGAAAATCAATCTCAATTTGAAAAATCGAACAATTCATAGTGGGGGAGAAGTAAAAATTTGAGCTATAAATTCAGCTAGTTTTATATCAATCGATTCATAACCCATCTCGTTCTCTTAATTATATATATTCTCAAGCTCAATACCTTATTATCATTCCAATAATGCATTGACATCATCATTTCGATTCAATTCCATACTTCTTTTCATTAAACTTGTACACATTCTCTATGTCCAAGTTCAAATTATCCACTTGACCAATTTCAGTCTAGTTTACAATATCGAAATTTATAGGCAAAGAAAAATACTGAGAGAAATTATAACGATTCACTGAACTGAACAAGCATTTAATGAACTCAAATGAAGCTTTTTCTTTCTTTTAAAGCTATGAGATGAAGTTTCACCAAGTGAACGAAAGGCAAAATACGTCTTACTCACTAAAAACTGAAATTTGAGCCAATCCATCATTCCTGACATAGTTATGCAAGCAATATTTCATTTCAGAGGATGTATTTACGAAGCTGACACAAAACGAGCCTCACTCGCCACTAAGACACCCTCATTCTCAGTGCCCACGCTATAGCACTGCATTGAAAAATTACTTCGTTGAAATATATGGGAAGAAAAATTGATATCACACCACACGTTTCCAGAAGTTGTATTTTACTTCCTAACGACCATTTATATTTTATACTAATTAACATTCCTTTCTGCATTCAAACTATAAATCAAAATTTCTACATGCCTCATATTCCTTCACTTCCGAATTCACATTTTATTTATTTATTTGACATACACTGTTTTACAGAACAAGTCCTAATTACAAAACAGGAAACACAACATGTACAAAAAACAAAATTGGTAGTACGAAAGTTTCAATTTTGTACTTTTATTTTGAATGAAAGTGTTTGTGATATGAATAACAACTGATGACATGAAATATAATAATTATAGGAATGAAAAAAACTTAAATTCTGACCAAACTTATACATACATATAAATTTAAACACACAAATACATATATATTCACATATTAACACTTATACGCACATAATTATATGAGTGAATATGAATATATATAAATGATTGTTTTATAAGAGATTATGTATATCAAGGAAACTTCCCTTAATATCGGTAACAGAATGGTTGAAAATATCCACCTTAGCTCCCAAAATATTATATTTTTCACACATCGTGTGCAATGGCGAAAATTTTAGAACATTCGTTCTAGCTGCTGAGGAAGAAACTCTTGGGACAATAAAATGAAGATTTTGCAATAATTCCTGACATTTCACTTTATTGTTAATTATTTTATGCAAGAAGATTATTGCATGGCATTTTCTTCGCGCACTGAGTGTGTTCACATTATGTCGACTTGTAAGGGTTTCATGTTGTATGCCTATAGGTGGATATATTCCATCAATTCTGAAGCTCAAAAGTTTCAGGATATTTCGTTGTATAGACTCCAGTTGATCAATGTGTAACTGATAACCAGGATTCCAGACTGTTGATCCGTATTCGAGTTTAGATCTTACGAAAACACAATACAATGTTTTCAGAGTTGATATATTGCTAAATTCCTTTCCAACACAAACAATGAAACCATATACTCTACAGGCAGCGGTTACTGTAGCATTGATATGTGGCACGAAAGTTAGTTGAGAATCGAAGGTTACGCCAAGGTCAATAAATGTATTAGGCCTTTCTAAATTTCTAAATCTGATTAATAAGCACATGGCGAAATTAATCTGCAGATTTGAGCCTTTTGACTGATTTCTCTTGAGGTTACCCATTGACTCAAATTACTGTTATTGACTATATGGACCACTTGAAGAATTGCTTGATGTTAATTCAATCAGAAATCATCTAATTGTGTTCGATGATAACCGGTTATCTTGAATATTTCTTAATAGTTTAGAAGACTGTACACTTAATTGTTGTAAAAGCAGAGTAAAGATTGTTGCATCAAGCATATTCTTGAAAAGTATCGCAATATTAAACATTCTCAAAATATCCAAAATATTCACCACCTCCAATATCTCAACATCCTGTATATTTCAGAACTTCCACAAGATTCATCAGCATCTCATTTTTTATTCACAAATTTCACGAAATGCTTCCGATAAAATTTCAATCTATATTCTTCAAGTCATTGTTTTATAAATTTCAAGCAGCCATAACCCGAGAGTAAATATCTGTTTTTCCAACTCCAACGACGAAAACTGTACATGGGTATTATTTTTCAAATCAAAACGCTTCTTTGGTATACGGAAACCGAGCACAATTGTCAGATCCATAAAAATTGTCACTCCTTATTTTAGGAACCGAACATCGAGCTGTGAATATCACTGTTACACGTCAACATTTCATGTCATAAAAGAAAGTGATACCTTTGTTAGTACGAATTCAGTCGAACGGAAACTTTATGATATGGGAAGCTTCCTTTCAATTTGGATTCAATGAGAAAAACGAAATGATTGATCATGTAAAAATCGTTGAAAATAAGAAATAAAAATAGAAATATAAATGAGTCTGCAAAAATAGTGGTATTCGTAGTTAGGAGTTCAGTATAGAGTATAAGATAACTTATCCCTGTTTTATGTCATTATTTCATTTTATCTTATTTCATCTCATACTAGCTGACCCGACGAACTTTGTTCCACCATACAGGCAATAAATGAGCAAACTTTTGATTTTATTGAAGTCAATTTTCTATTCGGATAATTGAGGTAATTAAGGATAATTAACAAAGCAAGTATTGTAATGATTGTTTATTGGCCGTGTATTTTGCTGCATGGTTTCCACTCTTTAGTGAAGTACCTTGTGATCGACGACATTTTTCAATTTATTATCCTGTACCACAACAAATAACGCAAATGGTCTTCCAACCTCTGAACATACCACATATAATTGACCATTGGAAAAACATATATTTTCTAGATGCAGATCACGAACTTTTGAGGATTGGCCTTGTGATTTGTTTATGGTCATGGCGCATGTAAGTAGGATCGGAAATTGACGTCGTTTGAACTCAAACGGCATGTCGGTTGGTATCATCGGGATTCTTGGAATGAGAACTTCCTCACCTTCGAATTTTCCTTTGAGTATCGTCGCGTAAATCACATTGTTCATTAATTTTCTAACCAGCAAACGCGTACCGTTGCACAGTTTTGGTTGGTTTATGTTTCAAAGCATGATTACTACGGAGCCAACCTTTAGTCGTAAATTGTGTTGTGGCCAGCTCAGCACATCCAAGGAGTTTAAAATTCACTTAGATAGTTGGTGGCTTCATCTGCATTTGTTACACAGTCAATTGGTTTGAGTATTCATTACTCTACGGTCTTCCACTTGGAGTCACAAGAACATGCTTGGAGGTTGAAATCGTTGCCTCACTTCGATGGACGTGGTGCAACTGACGATTTCCTTGCAGAACGAAACATATATGTTTCGCACTTCCATCAGGTGTGGCATCGATTTCAATAGTTCTCTAACATTTATTCCTTGAAGGAAAGGATAATGGAGACATCACATCGTACACGTTCACATATCTAGCTCTACTATAACATTCTCTTGATTAATTTGATTTTTCAAATGAATGTTCTAGAGTTCATTTTCTTAAATATTTCATTCAGTGCCATAAGCACAAAAAAAATTTCATTTATATATATATATATATATATATATATATATATATATATATATATATATATAGTAGTAAATACTGAGACTCTTAATCGAAATATTTCAAATAAAACTCTCAGGGATCTGTCTACACAAATGTGGTCAACGAGAGCGAACCCATCACTTTCGAGAGTGAACATTGAGAATTTTCCGAAACGAAGAGCGTTTCGAAAAATTCATCGATCTTTTTGAATGATAATAAGATACAATTGTTTCATCATTGTTATGAATAATCAGTCCATATTTAATCTATCAATCAAGAATCGATGACTTTCAAAACGAACATAGGTCCTATACCAAATTGAGGGGAATTTAACCTAGTGAAATATTCAAGTAGGCTCCCTCTATCGGAGAAAAGACGTATAAACTCTCCCTAGCGTAAAAGATTTCTACTCATGACAACAGTAGCGCGAGTGCAAGGCTTTGTAGATATTTCATTCGAACACTACAGAAAATTGTCCGTAATATGTATGAATAATCCCATGCTTAATCGCTCCAGATCACGCCCAGGCGTTCGAAACGTAGTTATCTAACTACAAGAAATGACTATCATCAAAATTTTCATCACTCATTGAAACTTCTACTCAAGTTTTGGAGAAATATAATAATTGATGAACAGATAACTTATAAATGATATTATATGAAATACAAATTATCTACATTCCTATTTGTTCATACTCACAAGAATACTGAAATGGAGAATAAAATAATTGAAATCCAAAAGTCCTCTGAAGCAGATAAATCATTTCATATTTTGCAATATAAGGGGGTAATAACTGTTAATTCAACGTTTGTTTTGTTCAGCAGAACTGGATATCAATATAAGACAATGGTGCATTCGGGATAAAGGAAAATACAATGGGAGACTACTGCCTAATTGGCACTATCTGGGCACTTAACTTTTAATTGGCACTTTATTGTGCTTTAACTCATAAAATCAGTTATCAGAATGAAACGTAATGGAACCATTCATATAAAGCGGAGGAGTATTACTGTTTTCAAATTGTTTGCTCAGTGAATGCATTTCATGTTGTACTGCCGTTTTTCATCAGTGAAAATAACTGATGTTTGATAATAATGATCTTCACAAATAATTCTGAAAATAATTTTCATCGAAGTCATCTGTAGTTCTCTGTGTGTTTATGAGTAAGAACATGGAAATCATGCAATACTGGAGTTATCAAAATTCTTCAACAAAAAATATGTTGAAAAATTAGAGAAAAAGGTGCATAACATAGTCATAGACGTTGAAGATAATCATAATGAGCAAAACGTCATAAGACATCTCCAAGTTAACTAATACTATTACGTTATAAGATATTTTTTTATAACAAACTGTTCTGTTTTATATAATGTTACTGTGAAAAATTCAATTAGAACAAGAATCGGAAAAATTGGAACAGAAATGTTAGAAATGCTGAAATTTTATAACAATAAAATTCAAGAAAAACTATTTGGTTCGAGTAGAATTTAAAATTTTCTTTAGGTGGTATCAGTCAGTTTCATCTCATGTAAATTCATAAAGCCTTTTTTCTCACTTTATTTTCGGGGTAGTCTATCCATGGTGTCAAAATATTGGATTAAAATTTTCTTTACAGAGCATTTTATGAGAGCCAAATTTTTTCTACTTCGGGATGGTATGAAGAAGATCTCTAAGATGTACAGGCCTAGGTCTAAGATGTACAGGCCTAGGATCCCATGAAATCAGATAGAGTGGGATCTCAGAGCAATCCAACATATTTGCTTTACTCAAAGAGAAACTTTAGTTTCTCAGTAGAGCCTCATGTGCTTAGAATTCCTAAGGAGCTCCCTTCAGACAGCTGGGGCAGTACCAGGTAAGAAATGTAACTAAAGATAAGAGTAACTTAACTTTAGTTTGAGTGGCTAATTTTTATGCATGTTTTGTCGCATATTTTTCTGAAGTTATATCCATAAGTGCGATACATTTTTCATGTACAGGAGTTTTGATCAGTGCTGTTATTAGAAAATGGTCATTGTATATTACCAAAATGTCCGTTCCTTCAAACTAACGAGTTTTCTCAAATGTCAGATAGATTGAACCTATCCCTGAATCAAGTCATTAGTATTGTTGCTTCTATCGTCTCTAATTCTTTACTCGCGTGAACAATTTTATGTCATCAAGAAAATGAATGAATGCTTCAGATGCTTACAGAATTATTCTGTAAGCATCTGAAGAAGTCGTTTGTAACGACGAAACGCGTCATGCTATGTAGTCAATAAAGTGTAAATCATAAGTTCAAGTGTTTGAATTTAAGTTTATATTCATTTATAATGGATTTACATCAAGTAAACGCCAACACTATTAAATACCTAATGACTAACTTATATATAAATCGTTTCATTCCTCTCGGAGTACTTACTTACTTTGAAACACTACTAATGATCAAATTCAGCGAGTAAAATAAACAATACGATAATTCGCTCTAAAGATCTGCAGATTTTGATATCTGTTAAGTTTATCCAATAATTCAAACAATAACACGACCTAACACGAACATGCCCGAAGCTGAGCCGTTCGTTTCCAGCCCACCCGATTCAATCTTCACATTCAAATCATTTCAGTTCTATTAGAAAAGCTTTCGTTTCTTTCAAACAACTAATTCAAAAACCTTCGTTGCAACTAGCATTTGATTGTTTTGGGAGGTTGACAGATTTTCACGTTAAATCCTTGAATGTGAGAAAATGTATGAGTACATTTGAAGGTTATACCTATATCCATTTTTGATTTTTTAGTAACGTTTACCTATTGCCGGCAACATTGTTCGACTGGATGTTGTTCATATCCGATCGTTGGAAGGAAACTGCGGACTGTGTTTTCACTTTTGCGCGTAATAAAGATGAACTTAGAATTGGTGTTCAGATTTTCCAAATTTTTTCGAAAAATTGTAAAATATGTTCCGAAATTCCTTAATGAGTATGGGATGTATAAAACGACTATGATAAATTGGAGTTAGGTTATTTAGTTTGAGTAGCAATATTATTTAGATAATAAAGAGTAAAACTATTATTTTCCCAAAAAAGAATAAGAATTCGGTTTACCTCAACAAATTCAATATTAAAATCGTGAGTAGTATTTACATGAATTCATGTTGGGAGTATCGAAATTGAAATATTTTGTTATATAGAAATATATACGCTTTTTTCTTAATGACTATATTCATTATTTTCGACTGCAGATTCGCAATATTACTACATTTTCAATTATATTGATAACAAAATTAGGAACGTTCGAAAATATATTGTAATAATAAGTAAAAGTGAAAAAAGTGTATTTTTTCCTATATTATTATGTATTATCACAAAATAGCGGACGAATCTTTTCAATATTCGAAATATTTCGATGAAAGTATCGTGAAATATTTTTAATAAATTTCATAATTCATAACGTATTTTTGAATGGATTTGGTTCATTAATTTCAGGTTTCTCATCATGTCATTCATTTCAGTAGTAAGTTCAGTCGATTTTCAATGTATGTTCTTACTGTTTATTTTGTCGTTTTTATATTTTCTAATCTTCAATTTTATATTATTCCTTCTGCTGAAATATTTTATCGTTTTCTTCAGGCGAATATCAATTTTCAACAGAATCTTGGTTAATTCGAAATAATGATTCGAAAGCATTACATTCGAAAAAATAAAATCGTTTATAAAAGCTTTACTATCGCTAAATTAACTGTAAATCTAATCATTCCTGTCGGAGTACTTACTTTGAAACACTTCTATTGATCAAAATCATCGAGTAAAATAATTCAAACAATTCCAACCTAAAACGAACACTCCCGACCTAAGCCGATCGCTTCCAGCCCACCCGATTCAATCTTCACATTCAAATCATTTCAGTTCTATCAGAAAATCTTTCGTTCATTTCAAACAACTAATTCTAAAACCTTCCTTGCTACTCGCATGTGTTTTTTGTGACGTTGACAGATTTTCTCGTTGAAACCTGAAATGTCAGAAAAGTTATATATTTGAAGGTTAAATATCCGTTTTTAATGACATTTCAGTAAAAAATTTTAATCGCCGGCAACATTGTACGCCTAGACATTTATATGCGATTGTTGGAATATAACTGCACTGCAGACTGCGTTTTCTCTCCTCCAAGATTTCAAGATGAGTTTATGAATATAAATTAAAAAATTATCAAAAATGTTTGAAAATTCATTAATGACTATTGTTTATCATTATATTTATTATTTGCGACTGCAGTTTCCTTGTATTGCTACATGTTCAAGCACATTATTGAAGAAATTAGGATTATTTGAATAATAAGTAATAATAGTAATAATAATAATAAGTACCTATAAAAAATTGATTGACTACGTATACTTTGCATTATCAAAAACTAACCGACGAATCTTTCCAATATTCAAAATATTTTTGGATGTACCTAAGTTGGATGAAATGTTTATAATATCTTTAATTCATGACTCTTCCTTATTTATGAATTTGGTTCTTTAATTTCAGGTTTTTCATCATTCTGGTTATTTCAGTAGTAAGTTTAGTCAATTTTCAATATACGTTGTTAGTGTTTATTTTGCCGTATTTCCTTCTCCTGAAATATCTTGTTGAGTTTATCCAATAATTCGAACAATTCCAACGAAAAACGAATGCTTCCGAGCAGAGCCGATCGCATCCAGACGTCCGATTCAATCTTCAAAATCAAATCATTTCAGTTCTATCAGAAAATCTTTCGTTTCTTCCGCACATCAAATTCTAAAACCTTCGTTGCCACTCGCATGTGATTGTTTTCGACGTTGACAGATTTTCACGTTAAAACCTTGAATATTACTAAAAGTATGAGTACATTTGAAGGTTAAAATGCATTTTTAATGACTTTTCAGTAGAATTTTTTATCGCCGGCAACATTGTTCGACTGTACGTTTTACATGTGATCGTAGGAATTAAACTGCAGACTGCGTTTTCCCTTCTGGACGATTTAGAGATGAATTTACGATTGCTGGTTGTTCTGATTTGACAAACAATTTTTTCGAAGAATTGTAAAAGGTATTTGAAAACTATTCAAGTTGAAATATTTTGACCACATGATGAGATATTCATAATATCTTTGTTTTTCATTATAATAAATCAACTTCCTAGCAAATTTCATTTCATTAATTTCGGGTTGTTCATTAATTCATGAATTTAAATAATAAATTCAGTTAATTGAAAAAAATTAAAATAAGTGATTATATTGTCGTTAATCGTGAGAGACAATTATATATTTTCTACTTCTCAATACGTTCCTATTTTTGTTTCTACCGGAATATTTTGTTGTTTTCTTCAGACGAAATGTTAATTTTGAACATAACCTAAACTCATTTTATCAAAATGATCATTCGAAAATATTACATTCGAAAGAATGAAATCGTTTCAATAAATGCTCTTCGGTCGTTGAATTAACTGTAAAAATTTTTATTCCTGTTGATTTATGATGATCCTTTTATTAATCCAAATATGTGTGAAAAATAAAGAATATTATGATTCCAATCAATGTAGGTTTCGTTATCTGTTGAGTTTATTCAATAATTCAAACCTAAAACAAATGTTCCCGAGCAGACCCGATTGCTTTCAGAGCGCCCGATTTAAACTTCACATTCAAACCACTTCAGTTCTATCAGAAAGCTTTCGTTTCTTTCAAACATCAAATTATAAAACCTTCCTGGCAACTAGCATTTGATTGTTTTGTGACGTTAACAGATTTTCAACTTAAAACCGCGAATGTGAGAAAAAGTACGAGTACAATTGAAGGTTATATATCCATTTTCAATGACATTTTAGTAAACAATTTTTATCGCCGGCAACATTGTTCGACATGTGATGGTAGAAATGAGACTGCAGACTGCGTTTTCTCTTCTGGGTGAGTTTAAAATGAATTTACGATTGGTTGTTCAGATTTGTCAAATGTTTTCGGAAATTGTTAAAGATGTTTGGAAATGTACGGAGTACGGTGATCACCGATTATGATAATTTAGATTTTGTGAATTAGTATAAAAAGCAATATTATTTTATAATAAACGATACGATTATTCGTTACAAAGAACTGTAGATTTTGATATCTGTTAAATTTATCCAATAATTCAAACAATTCCAACATAACCCGAACATACCCGAAGCTGAGCCGATCGCTTTCAGCCCACCCGATTCACTCATCACATTCAAATCACTTCAGTTCTATCAGAAGAGTTTTTGTTTCTTCCAAACATCAAATTCTAAAACCTTCGTTGCCACTCGCATGTGCTTGTTTTGTGATGTTGTCAGATTTTCAACTTAAAACCTTGAATGTGAGAAAATGTGTGAGTACATTTCAAGGTTAAATATCCATTTTAATGAGTGTTTGGTAGAATTTTTTTATCGCTGGCAACATGGTTTGATTGGACGATTAGCGATTGTTGGAAGGAAACTGCAGACTGCGTTTTCTCTTCTTGGCGATTTTAAGATGAATTCACGATTGCTGGTTGTTCAGATTTGCCATATCTCGAAAAATTGTTTAAAATGTTTGGAAATTTTTAATGAGTAGGTACGGTGTTCGCCGATTATGTTAATTTGGATTTTTTAAATTAGTATAAGCAGCAATATTATTTAATAATTGAAAGTAGAACTATTCTTTTCCAAAAAAAAACAATAGGAATTTGATTTACCTCAACAAATATAATTTTCAAATCATGATAAATATTTACAGTAATTTATGTATTGAAACTATTCGAATTAAAATATTTTGTTATAGAGAAAATATACTTTATGTTTAATCACTATACTTTTTTACGACATTTCCAAGTACATATATTAATTAATAAAGAAATTAGGATTGTTTGAATATTACTAGTTATAATAAGTATAAGAAAAAAATTATATTTTTTCTGTATAAAACTATGTAGGATAACTATGCATTATCACCAACTAACGAAACAATCAATTCAATAATATAAATATTTGGATGAAAGTCTGATGAAATATTTATTTATTTCAAGTAGTAAGTCCAGTCCATTTTATTATACGGTTGTAGTGTTAATTTTGTTGTTTTTATATTATCTAATATTCTGTTGTTTTCTTTCGCCGAAATATCAATTTTCAACAGAATCCTTGCATAAAAAACATTTATAATGAATGAATGAATGAATGAATGAATGGATGAAAAAGAATGAATGAATGAAGAAGAATTGATTGGAAAACGTTTTATTTGGTTCTTTTTTTACATTACAATTCATTGTTACTCTACAGATACAAGGTGAAAGGTTATAAAGTCTTGCGACTTTCTTCGACCCTGTGCTACCAAGGTATCTAGATCTAGAACAACAATGCACTTTTTACAGTAGTAATGAAGGATTAATTATGGGAAACCCTCTAAGCCCTCTCTTAGCGGAAATATTCATGGATAATATAGAGAATTCTATTCATAGTAGCCAACTTTCTGGGAAATGTATCTATTGGTATAGATATGTCGACGACATTATTACCTGCTTCACAGGAAGGTACCCATCGACAAGTTAATTCCTTTTTGAAATTCATTAATTCCCTTCACCCAAATATAGAATTCACGAAAGAAATAGAATCGGAAGGCTCTATAAACTTCTTGGACCTTACAATAAAAAGAAATAATAATAAACATGAGTTCTCAATTTTCCGGAAACCCTCATATTCTGATCAAACAATACAATGATCGTCCTCACATCCGTTCCATCACAAATCAGCGGCGTACAACAGTATGATTCATAGACTGATAAATATGCCTTTATCAGATAATTATACTCATGAATTGAACATCATTAAGCAGATCGCACAAAATAATGGATATCATCATTTTTTCGTCGATAACATTTTACCAAAAAAGTTATACAATAAGGCCATTTCCCAAATTTATCCTAAAGGAACAGATAGCCAAAAAAAGTTCAGAACATTAACGTATTTAGGCAACTCTGTATCAAAAATCTCGAAGTTTTTATCTGATAGAAATTTTACGATAGCTTTCAAAACTCAGAATACCGTGGGTAGACATATCAGAAGTGCGAAAAATAAAATTTCGCCTGATGATAAATCGGGTATATGAGTTGAGTTGCGGTTCTTGTCCCGAAGTATATGTTGGCCAAACTGGCAGGAATTTCAACCTTAGAATATAGAATATATTCTAAGGTTGAAATAGACCAGAAATAGTTGAAGAACCTATAGAATAACCAAAGATGCTTTGCAAAAAATAAAACTGATTCTACGTAAGCAACACATCTTTTAGAAGAGAACCATGTCTTCGACAACAACTTTAAAATATTGCATTCAGAGCGAAAAGGTTATAAACTAACCGTGTTAGAAGCCATGGAAATCAATAAGAGGAAGAAATCGAACAATTCATTAAATGGTCCTATTAGTGATTTTATTACTGATATAAATTAGAGAACAAAAAAACATCTCTGAGTATTCTACCTGACCTTAATATTGGAACTGAAGAAAAAGTTTGTATTTTTGAAAGTTATTCAAATGGCAATGAAAAATTTTGTTTGTTATAATAGGTGAGTCATAACATATTTGGTTTAAAGCTAAATTTTCAATTAATAATTTGTTTCAAATGAAATAAAACTAATCTTTAAAATATAATTTTTCAAATAAATGTTTAATGATAAAAATTGTTTTATTTGAATTATGGAACTCCTACAATATAGGCTCTGAAGAACGTCTTTACGACGTCTATTTTTCTCTACTTAGTGACGTCTTTTTAACGTTGTTTAATGACGTCTTTTGAACGGCTCCAAATGACGTCTTGAGGCTGTGACATTTCGACGTCACTGCATGGTCAGTGAGACGTCTCTGTCGACGTCTTTTCCGACATGTTGAAACCAATATATGACGTCATATTTTCGTCAGTCTGCTACCTGGGATACGCAGTCCACAGTGTAATAGCTTAGTTTATCATTAACATCTGATGAAGCCACTGTGTTGGCGAAACGTTATTGTCATGCTTTGATTCAATCATAGTGAAAATCGAAAAACTACTTAGTTTTATTTAAATTATTAACAACCAATGATTCAACTGAGAGACATCAAATGTGCAAGAAAATACCAAATAAACTCCAAGAAAAAACTTTGTATTTTTAATTTTCAGGGTTGCAAAAGCGTCCCATAAATGTTGAATATCATCTGTGCCATCGTTTATAAGACTAAAGACAAAGTGTGGATGCACGAAGGGGTTATTCAATGCGAAGTTCACTAGTTATAGGACAATGTGTGAAGTTAGGAGTCTGCTCTGCTTTATGAGCTCATAATTCACAGTTTTAGTACGGCAAGAGCAGACCGAGCACTCTGGGCAGTTTTATTATAAAGTTGCCCGTTTCTCTGGACTTTCCGGAGTTGGTTCATTTTGAAATTCGGAGAATATTTCGCATAATACGTTGTTTCGACTAAGTTGGCGAACCAAATTCAACAATATATACCCATGAGATATCAATCAGATGTGAACGGAATAGTTTATTAATTCTTCATTTATATTCTGTCTCGAATGTGAATTTCGATTTTCGCTTGGGAGTAACGAAATGATAAATTTCTCTAGTACAATTATAGAGAAAGTTGCTCTGTGAGAATTTTGGGAATATAAACTAGAAGGATATATAGATATATATCTATTCATGTAACCCTCTTAAAATTGTTTCGAATAACAGTCCCAATTTGATTTTAAATTGGTGATAAGTGTTGAGTTAGATATCAAATTGGTGGCTCCAGTAATATTAGGATTATATTATGGTTTCTTCAAAACAAAAATCTGAAGATGAATTGTGTTCGAATTGGATAATTATATCTATTATATAAGGCAAAACTACTTATTTGGTATTTGATGTTGCGATCTGCATCACAAATATTACAATTAAGATACCCTATTTATAGCTACCTCCAACCTTCGCTAATAAGCGAACGTTAATAAGCTGCTCTTGAAATACAAAGAAATATAAATAGATCCATTATTAAATATAAAAGATTCTAGATCTCAACGACGAATAAACCTCAAATATACATCTCCGATATGGTCTAGTGGCTAGGATACCTGGCTTTCACCCAGGAGGCTCGGGTTCGATTCCCGGTATCGGAATATAAAATTTTGCATTTTGTACCTTCAGAATTTTGAAACTACTCTCTCATTGAAGTTATGAATGGCAATCCAACTAAATCTTCGATGTTGTTGAAAGTACTACATAGTCTTGCCAAGATAGGTAACACAAATACACATTTATTGAATTGCGCAAATATTTAATAGCAAATATTTAAGATATTGTTGAGAAATTTGTAGATGGCTGATCAAAACCTAATCATCCCCTTGATACCTTTAATCTGGGAAATATTAATTTCCAGCTTTTTGCTTTGAATTGTAGAATTCGAACAAATAATATTAGTGGATAAATTCCACGGTTACCTTGTGATAATGCTCAGTATTATACAGAAAAATAAATTTTGTTTTTTATCACTATATTATCAAATAGTAGTGATGAAAAACAAAGTGTATTTTTACCCTATAATAAATAATAATGTTGCTGAATACGAACCCCCCGGTTCATTCGCCATTTTACATCTAGTTTTATTATTTTGCAATCATTTTCAAAGTTTCAGAGACAATAAATGAAACAACCAGAACGGTGTTTTTTATAAATAATTTGGCAATTGCTTATAATCGAAAATATTCCATTCAAATTGTTTTTCAGCAGAATATAGTTTGACTAAACAATTCTACCATATTCAAAAGATATTGTATAAGTAGATACTGTATTTCGTTCGTTCTCCTCAAAATGACCTAAAATATAGCAGAAAAAATCAGTTTAAAATCGATATAATGAAGGAGATTCTTCTGATAGATATTAAGCAATGTCTTTTTAAAAATAGATTCCATTGTATTCAAATCGACTGCGGTTGAGTTTAGATGACGATAATGTTATAATTGAATATAACTTAAATTCAAACACTTGAACTTATGATTTACACTTTATTGACTACATAGCATGACGCGTTTCGTCGTTACAAACGACTTCTTCAGATGCTTACAGAATAATAACAACATTTTGGAAAATACAGGTATATATATCCGGGAATTTTGGTGTTCAATGGTTTTGGTTTTACCTAAGATATTCCATTCTGAGAATAATTTCTATTACCTGAAAAGGTTTAACAAGGGTGAATTGTTTAATTATATCTGTTCATTGAGCAAGTTTCCAGAATTTTTAAGCCGATTTATTTCCACTACTTCCCAATAATCTAATTGACTACTTTTCTCTATATTGGGTGAAATTTTGAAATTCGTATCAAAAGTATGGTTTTCTGTTAATAAATGGTTAGCATAATTCGAATTACTTTTATTATGGGCGAAGCTATATTTATGTCATATACGCCCATAATAAAAGTAATTCGAATTATGCTAACCATTTATTAACAGAAAACCATACTTTTGATACGAATTTCAAAATTTCACCCAATATAGAGAAAAGTAGTCAATTAGATTATTGGGAAGTAGTGGAAATAAATCGGCTTAAAAATTCTGGAAACTTGCTCAATGAACAGATAGAATTAAACAATTCACCCTTGTTAAACCTTTTCAGGTAATAGAAATTATTCTCAGAATGGAATATCTTAGGTAAAACCAAAACCATTGATCACCAACATTCCCGGATATATATACCTGTATTTTTCAAAATGTTGTTATTATTCTGTAAGCATCTGAAGAAGTCGTTTGTAACGACGAAACGCGTCATGCTATGTAGTCAATAAAGTGTAAATCATAAGTTCAAGTGTTTGAATTTAAGTTATATTCAATTATAATGGATTTACATCAAGTAAACGCCAACACTATTAAATATTAAATGTTATAATTATCAGTTTATATAGAATTATCCTTTCATGATGTATATTTATAATATTTTTCAGAAGAGATAAGTATTTTGTATTGTAGATCAAATGATCTAATTGTCATTGTATCGAAAACCTTAGTTTGTTATTAACATTTGTAATTTTTCCTCTTATAGTACAGTTTTAGACTGTCTGTTGAGTGAGCCCTTGTATGTAAAGATACTAGAAAATAAAAGAAAGTAGTTCGAAACTACAGTACCGTAAATATTAAGTACATTTCTGATTGTAAAAGAAGCAATTAATTGTTTCTAAGTGTTGGACGACCTGATTTCTTCATTTATTCAGATATTTATAACATATTATGTTATCCATACTTTGGTCTATAGTAAAATGAAACTCATGAAAAGAAGATTCAAAACCTAACGAAATAAGGGTTTTCGAGGTGAAATAAACTAAATTTAAAAATAGATGACATGAAGTGAAGATAAGAACCTCAATAATTACAACTACGAGCTCAGGATTATTACAGATGAAATATCTAAAATACTCACTCTGTACTAATTTTGCATTAAAAATATAAGATAATCGAAATAGATTCCTAAACTGTACTTTTGGGTATCAATTTCTAATGGCAAGAATTTTCAGAAGTACTAGATTTTTTGTTCCAGATTTTCATTCGTTCATTACCTGTGGGTTGAATTTAATTCGTTTTATATAATTATTTATCAATTAAATATTCCATACCAGTATATACTTTCCAATCTTCATTGCAATCGTTGATCTTTCCTTAAACTTTCTGAACTTCAAAGAAGTATTTTTGAGTTCGGAATTCGAGCTAGGAAATGCAATTTAAACAAGACAGGTACAAAAATTAATTAATTATCTCTCCCATTTGGATGAAATATCACATCGCGACAACTGCATCCGTTCAATTTCATTTCCCTTTAGAATTACTGAGCATATCGAGTGGGATTTTCTACTAATATCAGCATATTACAGATCTGATGGATAGCAATATAATTTTCCTCGAACCGATATTAATTCATTATTGTTTCATTGGTGAAATTACCAGTCAGTAAATGACATTTTCGCTAGTATATATGTACATTGTAAGGTAATATTAGTATTATCGACTGACTTTATGTCGTACTCCATAATTATTTCCTTGCATCTCTCAATTCTCATCGTAAGTTCAATCAATTGATTTGATACATATGAAATGAAATTCAATTAATTAAAAAAGCGAGAACAATTGATGTATGTAGCTATGTGGGATTTTTGCATTATTGTGATGAAATTTTTGAAATTCCTTGAAGCGAAATTCTATGAATCATATAAGTTGAGGGTAGATTATTTTAGGTTGATGCAGTTAATAAAGAATTAAAAGGAAAAAAATAGTAAAAGGAAGCGAAATAATTGGAAGATTTATTGAATATTCAATGAGAATCGAAAATATCATGAAACGTTATTACCAAAAATATATGAGTATATAAATACAACTTATCTATCCGAGATTGAATTCTCGCTTATCTCTTGGTGAAACATCATTGAATACTAAATCAAATTATACTCTTGGCCTAATGTTTCACGATTTATTTAACAATATGAAATAGTCAACATGTTTCGAGCGTTAGCTCAGAGTCTTGAAAATGAGCTAACGCTCGAAACATGTTGACTATTCATATTGTTAAATAAATCGTGAAACATTAAGCCAAGAGTTATATATATATATATATATATATATATATATATATATATATATATATATATATATATATATATATATATATATATATAATCTATCTGGTTGAAAGCATATGAAACTAACTTTGCTGATTAATTTCGTGATATCATGATGTTATAGTAGGGACAATATGCACAGTAAAGTTGTTCCATATAATTTAAAAGGAGCTTATTATCAACAACTCGTGGGTAGTGAATGAAAGCTTCAGTATCACCCTTTCAGATGAAGCGAGCTGCATCAATAATGAAGAAGGCTCTCGAAAAGGAAAAGTTAATTTTCAATTTTTGATGAACTCGCCTCAACGAACTAGGTACAGAGTTGAAGTTTGCATACAAAGGCCTTACAATTTGCACTTCGCTTGTCGCTCTATTCAATGCCAGCAGGATTTGTTACAAGGCCAGGTACAAAAGAACGAATAATCTTTCCAGAAATGAAGAACAAAGGATCGAAAGATTCAGCTTGAAGTTGCATGCAAACGATTCATTGTTCTCATACTTTTTGCACTCACTTTCTCCAGCTCGAGAGTTAAATGGTTTCGTTTGACACCTATTTCCTGAAACACACCTACCCTTAAGATAAAATCTGGCGCTTATTAATTACCCTTGAAGCCTGAACGAGTAGTAGATAAACTGGAGTTTAGAAACAACACTCACCCAAAACTAATGTTAAATGCTAATGTTAATTAGAGACTGATCATAATAATGAGAGTAACTTCATTATTCTAATCAGGTATAGTACCCAATTACAGAAAATTATGTTAAATAATAACTGAATAACTAAATAAATAAAATGCAGGAAATATAAAAAAATCAATCTATTCTAAAAAATCTGAAAAAGTAGTTTATAACTAAATAAAAGAATGAAATTATATATTACAAAGAACTCCCTTGTTCACATAACTCCTAATAATAACTGCTATGGAGTCAAAGTGAATGTCACATTTATTAACAACTGTATTGAATGTAGACTCCATAAACCGAATAGGGGATTGTATAAGGGAGTTGATCCTTGGAATTTTTAGGTGGAATGATTCTGTAGTACGAGAATTTTGAATTTTGCACGAAATTTCAAATCGAAAAAGAAAGGTCGATAATCAGTACTGTTGTGCAGTAATTTGTACAAAACTTTAAGTGATAAACCTTCTCTCCATCCCTGTATTGAGATTACACTAATTCAACTCAATAATTCATTGTGATCGACTGCTCTCTGTGGATAAACTTTATCCTCCCTGATGTAGTAGTAGTAAACTTTCATTTGGCACAGCTTATACACTTTGAAAAAAAAGTTATATGTACAACATCAATCAACATACTTCACCCTAGATATTATTTTTCACGAGAAGATACAATGATTTCTTAAAATCATTATGATTCTCAAGTTTATATAAGATTTAGGTTTATATATCAGATTTAGATTTATATTTATATAATTTCAGGTTTGGATCTAGACTAGACTATTTAATAAAGTCACTCAGCGTTCGCACTTATATTATTTAGGCATTTTCATCTATAATAATTCCTAAATACTTAATTTCACTGACTTGTTCCAATGGTACATTATCAACTTTGATTTGTATATCATACTCTAAACTAGATAATTTTCCTTTTTTCCCGACAATAATATATTTAGATTTATCAGTATTCAATGAAAGACTATTATCATACAACTATGTATGCAAACTATAAAGCTCACTTTCAAATAAAAATTCCAGAAATTCTTAACATAGTAGTGTTGTCCTGGTTCGGGTCTAAGGGCCGTCATTGCTTGGAATTCCTTCCTAACGTTTCGCTAGCACGAGTGGCGAGCTTCTTCAGAGGTTCTTCATACTTAATTAAGAATTGTTTACATACTTAATTAAGTATGTAAAAGGTCGTTAATGTGTAATTTATATATAAATTACACATTAACGGCCCCAAAAACTGTTCCTTGTGGAACTCCATATTCACAAATTATTGGTTTGGACACATAGTTTCCGTATTTAACATGTTGTGCTCTATTATGTAAATATGAATTGAACCATTAAAACACTGTTGCAAAAAAACCAAACTTGGCAAATTTTCAAAATAATAACGACCTATTAACAGTTTCAAATGCTCTTCGTAAATCTGTAAATACTGCTGTTACTATTTCATTTTCCTCTAACATTCTAGACCATTTATCACATATAAATGGTCTAGAGTAGTGATGGGCAAACTTTTTAAGAGGAGGGCCAGATGAAATTTAAAAATTTATACACAACTTATATACTAAAATGATAAAAACTTCCAAACAAGTCACAAAAAATGAATAATATTTAGAAGAGCATGAAGGCGTATGAAACAGATGAAACTGTGACTGAGATTCTAAAAGTTGATCATAATCTGGTAGAAACTGAGATGAGCTGATTCGCAGTAGTGAAGCTAAATTATGGTCAGTCAATGGGTTTCTAACACTGTTTTTGCGAAGCTTCATAGTAGAAAACACCTGTTCACAGACGTAGGAAGAGGAATACATCGAAATTATCTTCTGAGCGTGAGATTTCAGGTTTGGAAAATCGCACTAAATCGCCATACTACCGACATACATACATTTTGTACAGAAAACACGCGTTGCAAACTCAGTTAATGTTAGATGCGATAATACCATACCTAAGACTCCCGTTAACTATTATAGCTGCACAAAAAAAGTTATCACTTCCTATGTGCAATTAATTTTAGGGGTTAATCAAAATCGTGTCGCGGGCCGGATCAGACTATCCCGAGGGCCGCACTTGGCCCGCGGGCCGTACTTTGCCCATGACTGGTCTAGAGTGTTCCAAAATTTTCTTTTTATAGGTCTAAATTCCTCGCGTTTCTTAGTTTTCAGTTTTTTTGGCACTGGTATAACGGTAGTTATTTTCCATTCTTCAGGAAATTCGCCGTAACATAAAGACACGTTCACAATGTCCAAAATCCTATTTACCGCAACCATCACGATATCTCTGAATATATATGTTCTCTGAATATCTATTCCTGAATATATGTGTGCACATAAAATATAAAAAAATAGTTCAAAATGAGAACTAATAGATTCATCAAAATATTCCAGGAAAATCCATCGAATGAATGCAACTAAATTACTATTCTCACTAAAATTACTGTACACCATAGCATGAAAATAAAAACTTTGGTTTCACAGATCAACGTTCTCTCAAAAGATCCCAATAACAGCTATATATGAAATAATACCAACGAAATATAACATCCACATAATATCAGACTGTTAGACTGAAATAAACTTAGTATTATCTAGCTTTATAATTAACCGGTTTACTGAAACTCTGACAATAACTCGAAAACTGTCGTAAACATCCACTTATTGAATTCATTCCCACTAAATGACTATCATGAACGAAAAGGTAAAACGTGTAATTACGGAAATTGTTAACGCTGAACAAGTCTTAATTGGTTGTCGGAGACATCTACGTGAAACTTAGTTGATAACTGAATTACGACTCTAAATTTTGCTCTGGCAAGTGGATCTTCTAATAGATATCAAACAGAATTTCAATGAACATGGAGATATCGTTTTATAAACCCTAGCATTTAGCAGGGGCTTTGGGGCTTTTCCCTCGGTCGATTCAATATTGAATGATGGAATTTTCATTTGCAATGCTTTTCAGGACCTAAATCTTGATTTCGTTTTAAATTGAAAGATCTCCAAGAAATTGAAAGTCGAAGTTGAATTAATTGTTGCATTTTTTTATGGGTCAATTTTTCATATAAGAATCTTGGAAATATTGAAAAAAACGTGGGAGAGACAGAAATCAATAACTTCTGGCAGATAAATAGTGAAGAACTTGATATATTTGTTGATAAAATCTCTATGCATATATTCCATTTCTTCTTTTCTCAACATACTGCAATAAAGTATACAATTTTGAGCCGAATATATTATATAATTTGAAGGTAACGCTGTAGATGGTGATAAAATAGTCAAATGAACTAGTAGCAATTCTACATTTGTACACTTTCTTTAGGAGTATTTCTATTTAAATAATATTTATAATGATAAAACGGTATCTTATATATTTGACACAGTGTTCAATTTCATCACTATGTAGTCACTATTCTTAATTCATATTGGGTTATAATGCCTTATTATAATCACTTATAAAAATGTCCATAAAGAAGTTTCGCTCATTACTAAACATTATGTTATAAAATAGTGAAATATAACACTTAGCCCAAGTTTCACTGAATATATTGACAACTGTACATATTTTTCGATTGGTTAGCGCATTATTAAGAATATTCAACAATATTACTCAAAGTAGTATTATTACCTCTCATTCAAAGTAGGTTCTTGATAATAGGATACAACATAATAATATAATGTTGAATAATAACTAGATAATTAAAATGGAAGAAATATAACAAAGGAGTCAAACTAATCTGAAAAAAACTAATATAGTAACTAATAACTAAATAAAGCATTTAATGAAACGAAGAACGTAATCTAAATCAATTCATTTTAGTCAATTTTCTTCACATTTTCTGTTCACATTATTCCTAATAATAACATTTATCACGAAACTGAAGACGAAATTTCAAAGCGGACAAGAGAGGAGGACAATCGATACTGTTGTGCAGTGATTTGCACAAAAATTTGAGTGATAAAGTTTCTCTACTGCTCTGCAATGAGATCAAACTAAATTTGCTCAATAATTCGTTATGATGGACTACTATCTCTGGATAAACTTTATCTTCCCTCCAAACTAAGAATTTCAAGAACCTTCTCTGAATGGTCTCTAGATGGCGTTGATGGCAAGTGTAAATAGGGTATTGAATTAGGACTAGCGTTCTAAATTAACTAAAATTAAAACACTTGAGCTTATGATTTACACTTTATTGACAACATAGCATGGCGCGTTTCGTCGTTACTAACAACTTCTTCAGATGCTAACAGAAAGAATACTTCTGTTCTGGAGTATTCTGTTAGCATTTGAAGAAGTCTTTTGCAACGACGAAACGAGTCATGCTATGTTATCAATAAAAGTGTAAATCAAAAGTTCAGTGTTTGAATTTTACTTTATATTCAATTAAAATGGATTGAGATTGACGTATATGTCGTCGAAATTCTAACACATCTGGACAACTAAAGTAATCAATATTTTTTCAATTGAAATATTGAATGATATTTGCTGCATTCACTTGGTGAATTGGAAATTCATTATAAGTATAGCATAATTCAAACACTTGAATATTTAACATTTTTCAATATAACTGAGTTTTTCCGACGTTAGCTGAACTTTCAGTAACTTTCCTTATCTTCATGAACTATTGAGAGCTTTCTATCTTGAATTACAAAAACTGAAGTTATAAAAAACCTCACAAAATTTTATACGATATCAATATCATATATATTTTCTTATTGTTATCTTCAATGTTCCTTAAATTGATTTCAATCTCATTCAGAAGGAATCACTTCTGTGAAATTATTCAGGAAAAAACTGAAAAATGAAGAATTGATTTTCATACACTCTAGATGAATTTCTTCGATATACCTCCTGATAAATTTCTATGCGTCTGTTTGTTATGATATTTTGATGGAGAAAAGTAACGTTTTAGAGGAACCTATTCATTTATTCATCTATTTAAAATACAATGTTTTACAGGACAGGTCCTAATTAAAAAACAGAAAAGACAACAGATACTAAAAAAAATTGGTAGAACAAAGATTCAATATTTCAATTTTGTGCTACCAAATCTTAAAGTTCAATTTTAAAAGAAAGAGTTTGTGATATAAATCAAAACTGATAAATGAAATTCAATTATAGGAATGAAAAACTTAAATGCTTACCAAACTTATATATACATATAAAGATAAACACACACATACATATACAACACATACACACATACAAGTATATGCGTGAATAATGAATGAAGTTAAACTTTTGCAAAAATTCCGGACATTTCACTTTATTGTTAATTATTTTATGAAAGAAGATTATTGCATGGCATTTCCTTCGCGCACTGACTGTGTCCACATTATGTCGAGTTGTAAGTATTTAATGTTGTATGTCTATAGGTAAATATTATAACATTTTTTCACTCAAAACTAATATTTCTCATGATACTTGTACATAAATTTGTTTTGTATCACTTCTTATGTAGTCTAAAAAATAGAAGTTCATTTATCAATATATTGAAAACTGTTCCAAGTTTAAAATTATGTGTTTTTTCATGCTTTTAATCCATGAAATATTAAAAAAATTGTCTGAAACAAACAGAAAATAATTTCAACAACAGCGTCATCCAGCGGAAAATACTTTTGTCATCAATCTTTCAGTCAATCTCATAAAAAAATGGACATCAATTTCCGATGAGTCAAATTAAATTGAAATTATTGAAACATAAACACTGAATTTTGTATGCTAATTTTAAGTTCACCTATCGCTTTTCCATGAAGTTATTTTATTATATTTTATTATTATATATTTTTATTATATTATATTTTATTATAACGTATTATAAATTCTAGAAGCTTCCAACAATATCCTACTTTATTTTCAAGTACATGTTACTGTGTTCTATTTCAGAGGTGAACAATTGGAATGAATCCGGGAAAACTTACCCTGAATACACGTAGGGATTGAGCGGTGCAAAAAGGTTCGAATTGGTCTTCTGGAAGTAGCTATATCTATGCAAGCCGCAGGATTTTACTATCAAGCAGGGCACTTGTAAATGAAACTGAGCAAAAACCAGTAGCGTCGAAGATTTTCACAGTACATAAATTCCGCTCTTCTCTAAATTCATGCAATGAAGTTAGATTTGGCTACGGTTGCACAAAAAACAGATTTGCATTTGTGGATAAGCAAATCTTTGTGGTTTCATACAAATTGAATCACTAGATTCAATTTGTATAAAACTAACTAGTCAATTCCATCTCCGCTGAAACATTTGATTGCTGATTTGATAGTGACAATGAATGCATTATTCGTAATTGAAAAAATTCTGGAATTTCAACGAATCTTAAAGATTTCGAATTATAATTCGAAATAAATTTCGAATTTGAAATAAATTTCGATATAAAACCAGAACGGAATACACTGAACAAGCGGAAACGGAACAACCCCACTGAACAAAACAAACACAAAATAGAGGAATTTTATGGCGAAATATATTTTTATTAATTAAAGATAGAATAAATCTGTTCGTCAACAAAAATAAACGAATTTACTAATTCAATTTCCAGAATAATGTATTGGAAGTATTAATATGAAATATGAATAAATCTTACAGCTATTACGTGAAATAATTTCTATTTTCAATGAAATTTCTCGAATCTCGAAATCGAGAGATGAATTTATAACGTTGAATTAAAACCACATTTTGTGATAAGATGAATAATGAAATATAACGTTGATAACATTGTATTTGTGACTATTTGTAGTTGGTGTGAGGACAAATATTTGAATTTAAATGTGTCAAAGTGTAATATTGTCTCTTTCACAAGGAAAAGAGACCGAATTGGCTGTGATTATAGCGTCGGTGGTCAGGTTCTTTCTAGTTTTGATAAGGTGAGAGATCTTGGTGTAGTCTTCGTCCAGTAGCTTTCCTTTGTCCACACATCACCCAACTTATTTCATCTACCTCGAAAACATATGGATTCGTTGTAGGCAATGGCAATTATTTTAATAAATCCTCAACATTTATAGGACTATTTAATATCCTAATACGTAGCAAGTTGGAGTATGGAGGCATTATCTGGCATCGTATTTACACTTGCCATCAACGCCATCTTGAGGCTATTCAGAGAACGCTCTTGAAGTTCTTAGTTTAGAGAGAGGATAAAGTTTATCCACAGTGAGGAGTCAATCATATCGAATTATTCAGTCGATTTAGTTTAAGCTCATTGTAGAGCAGGAAAGAAACTTTTTCACTCAAATTTTTGTACAAATTACTGCACAATTGTATTGATTGTCCTCCTCTCTTGTCAATATTGATATTTCGTGTTCCTAAGCAAAATTCTCATATTACTAGAGACTCCGAGGACCAATTCCATAATACAATACCCCATTTGGTTTATGGAGTCTACATTTAATAGAGTTGCCAATAATTATTATATTCACTTTGACTCCATATAAGTTATTATTAGGAGTTAGGTGTACAAAGAAAATTGACTAAAATGAATCGATTTAGATTGACTTCTTTGTAATATTTCATTGAATGCTATAATGAGTTATTAGTTACTATTTTTTCAGATTAGATTGAACTCTTTTTATATCTTTTTCATTTCAATTATTTAGTTAGTATTCAACATTATGTTATTTTTTTTTGTAATTGGATATTATACCTGTTGAGAATGAAGATCTTATTAGAATTATCATTCAAATATTTGAGATTGCTCGAAATATAAATCAAAAAGCATTATTAGTAATTAAAACAGATTATGTTGGCGAAATTGTTTTACTAACATAGAATGACAAAACCATGAGGTCACAGAATAATGAATCAATCTGGGCCATATGGAAACATTGATTAACCAGTATGAAATAAAAACAATTTCCAATTAATCAAGACTGTGGAGAATTTGGATATCGATGTCAAGATAGATCGAAAATAAGGAAGGTTGAAAATGTAAGGAGGAGATTGCTGGACCCACAGATGAAGAGTAAAACTCTGGATCTTCTTGAACAAGAGGAAATTTCTGATTCACACCAAAAGAAAAAACCAATATTAAATGATCAACTTACCTTCAGTTTATCTCCATTGTTACTGTATTCAGTTTCCTAAATTAAGACTTTCATTGTTATTTTGTTTTTCTTAGATTTGATTTAATAGTTCTACCTGTATATTGACCTGTCCCTCTACTTCTGAGACGTCGATATCAGGCTCAAGTCTATTGCAGGTAACGATGTTTAGGTATATAAGAATGGTGGTCGAAAAATGTTGTTCAGTCTTACTTAGTTTTGAGTAATTTGAGTATTTATTTATTATGAATTTTGTGAAACCTATTCAAGTACTTTTTATTTTATTTAATATATTCTCTCTATATACAACATATAAGTGCCTGTTTGTTGCTATTACTGATCAATAGAATCACTTCATTACTACCGTACGTAATATAAAATTAAAAGACATTTAGGTTCTGTATTTATTGAAAAAGAAATCGAGAATAATTCTCTGAAGATCTTTTAAATAGAAAGTGTTATGAAATTTCGATAGATCAAAGTAGTGAAAACATTTGTGTTAGATAACAATTACATAAAGAATGTCTGTTGCAAAATAAAAACATCAACGAAATATCAAGCAACTCTGAAAATCACCATTTAATTTTTTTTATTTCTTTTTTAATTTTTTTTATTGAATAATACTAATATAATTATTTTGTGGACATCGAAGAGGAGTTGGGAATGATTATTCACCAACAAATTATAAGTACTTAATATATCCAAAGCGATCGTTTGAGGATTGCTTTCTCTTCAAATCAATTGGATATCGATTGGCTATTGTTTTAGTTACCGAAACATGTAGATGTCTCTTGGCAGTGTTTAAATTCGGAACATCTAGGTACCATAAGGGAATAAACGAGAAGTTAATCGAACTTATAAATTTGTTTCTCTTTTAAATTATCATGATTTTTCAAACTAGTGAATTTTTATGCCATTATTAAATGTCAGTTTCGCGTTCATTAATATCATTATGTAAATATTTTTTCATATTCATGAGTTCACACAAAGGCTTAATGAAGCACGAAATTATAATACTCGTCGTGCCCAAGTTTTCTGTTACGGTTATAATGGAAAATCTCAATTTCAATAATTTTAAAATGCAAATGAAATGATAATTTCATTTTTACCCCTTTGGATGGGTATCCGTTGACACAATGTACAAAGTTAATCAACATGCACCTCAATTAATTCAAGATCCGATGTCGTATACAAATTATTGAGCTCTGGTTCATCCTCTCGCTACGAGAGCCGTTCAGTTCGAAGGCTTTTCCAAGAGAAAAACGTGCACGGCAATCTCATTTCGAGATGCTTGTGTCTCGCGATGTCGTTGCTGCGAAATTAAATGAGCACCGTTCCATGCTAGATGGCGAACTTCAAAGATTGCCTCTAGTGGGACCAGTGAGAATGGCATCCTCCCTAGCATAGGCGTAGAATACGCAGATTTCGAGGAATAATACATCTTTTTCGAACGAATAATTAGACAAAGAGTCGCCAATTACTTTCAAGACCGTTTTCTTGAAATTTATGAGTGTTATGGTCCCTCCCTACATTCTCAAAATGACAACAAAAGCTTGAAACCAAAGGAAATTCTGAATACCCCTTCCTTTGCAGTCTATATGAAGGTCTATTCACTTTTCTGAAATTGAAATGTCAAGGATATTGCTTATATACATCTTTTGGAACTGTTTCAACTGATTCTGGTCACATGTAATCAAAATAATTATCTAGGCATTTCTTTATTGCTGTTCAAAATGACGATATTTGACATGAATTGGGCCTGTAGTTCGGGCTGTAGTTGTTGCAACTTATTATCATAAAACTTTGGAGATTTATTACTGAGTCGTGACAGAATTTATTATCAATAACGTTCATATTTGCTTAATTAACGATCCTATTTGCTTCATGTACTTTCATATGCTTTTCCGAAAATACTGAGTCGAACATAATTATTACTTTCAAGGTTCAATTTATGAACCTTGCATCATGTATGCTGATGATATAGCTGTGATGATCTCGGGTTGGATCTCGAGAAAGTTGGTGTTTGGGTTGCCACAATATGCGAGCTGGTTGATGTTTGGTGTCAGAGAAACAGACTAGTGCTCAACCATTGTAAAACAGAATTTTTGAATTTTTATAATGCTGGCTCTATGCCTGAGGTCGCGGAAATCCGTTTTTCATCCAGTTTCAAATATCTTGGTATTTTGTTGGATCCATTTCTTGGTTGGAAGTCGCATATTAGTATTCTGTGTTAAATGTTTGAAGTATAGTGATATATACTGGGGATATTGCCTATAACATACTTCAGATGTTATGGGCAATATCCTTCTAGAGGATATTCCCTAGAGGAAAATAAATATTCGCTTACCAAGGCCTGGTCTGAAGCGAAATGATACATTTTACGTCAATTACAGCAGATCAAATGTTATGTCGCGTTCTCCTATCAACTGTATATGTAATCTTTATGATGGGTGTTGCAGTCGATGTGATATCTATTTTGATCGGCTATCAGTTATCTTGGCATGCCACTCAGAACAGCGCAATGGGATGTCGTGATATTTTCCTGAACTTCTGTTGTCTACATATGACTTAGTAATAAATAATAATGGCATATACGATTCGTTTTCCAAAAGGGAATTGTTCGGCTCATTTTCGGCCTATTGGATCTTTGGACTTTTGTAGTGAGTCATTCAAGGTAAAATCTGTATGGTTCCTTCCATTTTTATTTTCGAGGTCGCACTTTATGCCAGGACTAGCCTGCGTAGGTTTGATAAGCTCAGGAATACCCAGTATAGGACCAGGATCTCTCAAACTTCAAAAGTATCAAAATATCGTACTTCCTTGTTCGAAAAATCACCCGCATATCAGCAGCGGTGATCGTGTTCAAGAATCTGCCTCCTAACTTGAAATTTCTGTCGTTAAAAAGGTTCAAGGTAGCTGTAAGGAAATACCTCGAAAGAGCTATTTATTTTTTTCATAGTTTTTGTCCTGTGTTATGCCTTACATACAAATAAATTATTACTAAACCTAAGCAACTCAACAATCTGTCGGTTACTTTATCTTTGCAGTAATTTTCTGACTCTGTGACATATGTTCAGCACCATTTAATTATTATTATTATTATTATTATTATTATTATTATTATTATTATTATTATTATTATTATTATTATTAGTATTAGTATTATTATTATTATTATTATTATTATTATTATTATTTTTATTAGTATTATTATTATCATTATTAGACAGAAAACCCATTGTCAAGAGTCAACACAACTGATTCAAATCAAATAAGATTTAAGTTAAATTATGATTTATTTCTATTATTGTGCCCAATTATATGGAAAATTCCGAAATTCACTTCTCCTTTAATTTATCTCTTGATTTTCTCAAGCAATTCAATATATCTGTTTTTTCTCATCTCCCAATCTGTTATTTACGATACAGTGATTAGGTAGTCAGATGGCGTTCTGTTTTGAAGGATGCTATTTTGTGGTGTTCTATTTTTAACAAATCTCTAAGAGGGGTTGACAGGCCACAACTGGCCTCTAGGCACCCCTGATTCAGTTGCTATGGATTTTTCCCTCCAGGGTATAGTTTACAACAATAATTTCGATTTTGATCAATCGATTTATCTGGTGCTTTTGAGAAACAATATTTGTTGATAAATGGCAGAATTATTGATAGTTAGTTAACTAACTGAGTGCAGAAACACAGAACAGCAATATTTGAAAATTGTTATCTTCAAAAATGAAATTCCCAAATGCTTTGCAATTGATGTAATCGCTCAATATAAGCCTTCTCTTGAAACACCATAATTGAAGTTCTCGAACAAAGGAAGGAGAATGGTCCTACTGACAGCTATTGAAATCATATAAGCAATGAAAGAAGGAACTGAAAGTGTCTCATAAGATTAGATATTTTATACAAATAGATGATACTTTCGTTTATTGATCTTTTTGTTCAGTTTTCCTTGGAACCCCATCCAGCCGATGACTGTTTTGTTTTAGGCTGATAGGCCACAAATTTCAGATATTATACACATTCTTCCATCAAATTATTTTTAGATGTTAGTCGAATTATGCGCAATTTATCGATAGCAAGCATTAGCATAAATTAAGTCAATTACGTTCGTCGTTTTTTAGAGCATTCAATAATTTCTAATTGCTTCAACTCACATAATTAATGTCTTCTGTAAGGACCACCGATGTTTTTTGTAAGGTTTTGAACATTAAAAATATGCAGACTGAATATCGAAAATGTTAACAAACTAGTACCAATATACAAGCTGAATATATAAGGAAACTTTGTGAAAAAATATAGATAAATTCATGGAAGAACGCTCTAAAAATTGTAAATTGTAAAAGACTTACCTATTTCCAATAACATTTGACAAAAGTGTAATTCCAACGCATTCTTCACATTGAGAATTGGACATGAGTTAGGCAATACGAATGATTTCCTACATATAATGGGAACATTTTTTCACTGCTCATATAAATATCCTAAATAGCCTAGTTTGTATGACTTAAATAATGAATTAAAGGCATTCCATTCATACTTAACAATCTTCACATTTATACAAGCTTCCAGAGAATAGCTAATTGACGCAAGCTTATTATCAATTATTCATGGATTATTCTACCCTTTCATACACAAAGATTGGAAACATTGTAAACATATCCCTTTGTTTATAAATGGATTCCCCAATTACAAATATTTCAACACAACGGAGAGAAAACATCCCACTTCGAAGGAGTCATTCTGGATATTGATAAATATTCTAGCGTTCAATTATCTCAAACTTCTCACTGTTTCCACTGATATAGGGTTATAGAACACAGTTTGACAAGGATTTATCGAATTCACGAGTGGAGAACTATCCCACATTTCACGGCAACGTCCCGAATTGTAATCCTCATTCGAAGATTTGATAAAATAGTCCAGCAATCGTCTAATGCGTCCTGCATTAGACGATCTTATCATATCTTCTAATTTGCAGATGTGGTAAATAACGGGTGTTTTTTTAGAGCTATAGAACTTTAAATTGCAATGAAACAACGATGCATCATTCGATTGACAAGAATTTTTTTCATTCCAAAGATAATCTTGTGGCATTACATTTTCAATATGATTTCTGGCATATGACTGCCACGGCTGGCTCGGATGTAGTCCAATCAGGACGTACCCAATTTTCAATGAATTTTTTCAACATTTGTGGCCATATATCGGCAAGAACACGGCGAATATTGTCTTCCAAGTGGAGAAGCGTTTGTGACTTATCCGCATAGAGGAATGACTTTACATAGCCCCACAGAAAGTAGTCTAGCGGTGTTAAATCACAAGATCTTGGAGGCAATTTACAGGTCCAAAACGTGAAATTAGGCGGTCACCAATTGTGTCTTTCAATAAATCGATTGTGGCACGAGCTGTATGTCTTGTTGCGCCGTCTTGTTGAAACCACAGCTCCTGGACACCATGGTTGTTCAATTCAGAAATGAAAAAGTTATTAATCATGGCTCTATACCGATCACCATTGACTGTAACTTTCTGGCCATCATCGTTTTCGAAGAAGTACGGACCAATGATTCCACCAGCCCATAAAGAGCACCAAACAGTCAGTTTTTCTGGATGTAACGGTGTTTTGACATACACTTGAGGATTATCTTCACTCCAAAAACGGCAGTTTTGTATGTTGACGTAGCCATTCAACCAGAAGTGCGCTTCATCGCTAAACAAAATTCGCGCGATACGTATTTCGCACAGAACCATTATTTTCGAAATAAAATTGCACTATTTGCAAGCGTTGTTCAGGCGTGAGTCCATTCATGATGAATTGCCAAACCAAACTGAGAATTAATAACTCCTCAGCTGATAAATCGGTCGCCATCTTCAACAGTAATGCCAACTTAAAGTTCTTCACCTCTAAAATAAACACCCGTTACAAGTGTTTCACTGCAAATTACGAGAGATGAAATGCTTCTACAGAATGAGGAATTTCGCTGATAGTTATGGCCATCAAATGTTCATCTGCCAAAAATAATATGTTTATCCGTTCCAGAGCATTTGAATAACAGTGAGGAAATAAATGACTAATCTATCGATTCTTAATTGTATTTTGTTGTGAGACGGATTATGTATTGGTTGATACTTATAATAGATCAGAATTTTATGGGCACGGTTGAAAGTGTGTTGTTGTTGAACAAGGTGAAAGACGCAGTAGAAAGTCTAACTCTTCTTCTTCAGCTGGCATAAACTTGGATGTGCTAAATATGAACCTACCTTATATATTACCTTATCAAAATCATAAAGCAGATGGTACAATGTACATCGGATAGCATGCTGTTACTGTATAATCTTGGATTTGAGCTGATTATAGTACAGTTTGTGCATTGTTAAAAATGTTAGATAATATAATACATTTTGTAGATCGAAAAACAAAAAGTTAACAGTTCCAGTTTGTTAGAATTACGGTAGGGCAATTGACACCATGCTACAAGGCTGGTTTCTTAAGTCTTTTAGAAGGCTCTATTTTAATTCTTGTCCGTTTTTGGAATCATCAATCGATCAATTTGCTGAAGAGACCAAGATATATAAAAGCTGTTTGCTGGAAGATGTACCTACAACTTATTATGGTATAAATGCAACATAAGCGAATATATATGAAAAATTGGGTAAATATAGACTGAAAATATGCCCTCACATTCTGATCAAACATTACTTTGTTCGTCCTCACATTCGTTCTATCACAAATCAGAGGTGTACAACAGTAGGATACACAGATTGATAAATATGCCTTTATTAGCAGATAATTACCCTAAAGAATTGAATATCATCAAACAGATCGCATAAAACGATGGATATCATCAGTGTTTCGTCGATAACATTTCAAGGAAAAGATTTAATAATAAGGCCATTTTTCAAGTATACCCTAAAGTAACAGATGGTCATAAAAATTTCAGAACATTAACGTATTTAGGCAACCCTGAATCTAAAATCTCGAATTTTCATCTGAAAGAAATTTTACCATAGCTTTCGAAACACCGAATACTGTGCGTAGGCACATCAGAAAAGCGAAAGATAGAATTTCGCCTGATGATAAATCGGGTATCTATGAGTTCAATTGCGGTACCTGTCCCAAAGTATATTTTGGTCAAACTGGCAGCAGTTTCAGCCTTAGAACATCTGAACACCAAAGATGCTTTGCAAAATATAAAACCGATTCTACGTATGCAACACTTCTTTTAGAAGAGAATCATGTCTTCGACAACAACTTCAAAATATTGCATACAAAGCGTAAAGGTTATAAACTAACCCTGTTAGAAGAAATGGAAATTAATAAGGAGAAGAAATCAAAACGTTCATCAAATGATCAAGTTCTAATCAATAATTCTCCTTTATTAAATTTATTCGAGTGAAGACAATCGAAGAAAAGTATTCTATGGATATCCCCCATAATTCAGAAGAAATATGTTCTATAGTCATTCCTCTTCCAAAAAAAGAACAGTGCTCTGTAGTCATTTTCACACACTTCAGGATAAATACAAGGACAGTTTATCATAAACATCTGATGAAGCCACTGCGTTGACGAAACAATATCGAATTCGAAACAACACGTTTTGAATTAATCATAGCTGAAATCAGAAAACTACTCATTATTTTAATCTTACATTATAATTTCACGTCAAAAAAGTTTTATTTCAATCTTCATTCGACTTCGGCAAAATGAAAAAAGAATTCTACATATTGAACACACCATTTGAAAAAAATTAAAATAGCAATATGAAATTCAAAATATTGTAATCACAGAGTATATGATATAAACTAAATTTTTTGTAATCTTTGATAATAAATATCGAAAAAATTGAATAACTCATCTACATAACAACTGGATAATCATTGACTCTTCCTGAATTCATTTCGAAGGTCAAGTCAGAATCTCAATCGTATTTTTTCCTCATTGTCCTATTCTCTGTACTATGAGCGCATAGATTGTTGTGGTTCTCTATTCATAGTGCCATAGATTTAGTTATTGCCTTTTCAATTAGATCTATTATACATAATATATAATATAAATATATATAATATATAATATAAATTTACAATTATTTGTCCGTAAGACATGTTTTGTCCAATATTCACTTCTAAGTAAGTTCCGTCGTACCAACTGACTTAAAATTGAATGAAACTGTCTAACTAAATTTGAGGAAAAACTCATTCGACATTAAAAATATATTTTTTCATTTTATATTCTAGTAAGAAACTTGGTCGTCTCTTTCAATTTTGTTACGAAACTTACTGTTTTCGTTTGTGAACTTACCGTTAGAGATAAAAAAATTATCAGATGAAGAAAACCTAGTGGGTTGTTTTCACTGCTTCAGATGTTTCATGTTTGTTATTATCGATTTATTTTTTCATTTTTTTGGTATTAATTTCGTGTTTTTCGTCAAATTTAGTTATTAAGAAAAAATCAGGTTACTCTAATTATATTCTTTTTACTCATCTTCGAATTTGTTTCGCTTATTTTCGGAACGAAAAGGGGAAAAATCTTGACGAAATAACAGCAGGACCTTCGTTTCAATTAAGATACGAATTTGTCACACGCTGGCAGTTCAACAGTTCTTCGCATTCGCCACTAGAATTGAATTAGCATGAATAATGAAACAAATAATTTCTTTATACCGCCACAAATAGAAAGACTTGGCATAGAAGAATGTCTCGTATTGATTCAATCTCCAGGGATTTGGGAAATGGAAACTTTTCATCTGAATGATATTAATCGCTTTATTTTCTTGTCTTTTGTGTAGAGTCAAATATTTTGGGACCAATTTCTCAAAAGCAAGAACCAATGAATGCACCCGCAAATATATATTCTATTCAAAGAACGACTACAAATGAATTTTAAGAGTAAACCACTTTCAAAAAGATGAAGAAAATGTATTTCCATAACTTAAAATAATATATATATATATATATATATATATATATATATATATATATATATATATATATATATATATATATATATATATATATATATATAAGTTTGATTATATATAATACACAAATAATAATAAATGAGAAAACATCAAAGAAAAAAGAACAGAAAGAAAAGTATAAGATGAAAGTATAAAATGGAATTGAAATGCATTGAAATAGTAATAAACAATAACTAAATGGAACAAACTAAAAATAAAATTTCATTTAATACGAAGACATACGTAGTCAACAGAAGTTAAAGAAAGAAAGTTAAAGTCAACGAAAATGAAATTGAAATCAATTGCAATAATAATATAAAGAAACCAAATGAAACAAAACTGAAACTATAATATTATATATTACAAGTGAACAACATGTTCATGAAAATTTCACGACATCCATTTGCGATTTTCTGAATGGCATGTAAAAATCTCTCATAGCCGATTAAAATAGACATCACATCGACCTCAACAACCATCATAAAGTTATACAGTTGATAGGAGAAAGTGACATAACATATTGACATATAATCGTTTTGTTGATATTATTATTCGATGATATATTTGAATACTGAAACTTTGGATAAATGGCATATAATGAGAATAACCTTCATTCTATTCTTTCAATGAGTAAAATATAACAGAGAGCATATCTTGAAAATTCAAATTGTAATAGAAGTGTTTTTGGATTCATCAAACAATCGTTAAAGAACTTGAAGAATTTTTGAATCTGAACATAGATATGCATTTTTTGAACGCCGAATTGATCGTATAGAATGTTGATATTACTATTGGTCAGCACGTAGTTCCATTTTTAATCCTGGTCCTTTCGATGTCGGCTATGGTACCCAAGGGGACTACTTGCTTATAAAAAAGTCACAAATATCTGCGAACAACTTCGGAAAAAATCAATGACCGAGAAGTTTCCTTCGATTTCAGAAGTGAAATCAAATATGGGTGTATGTTTTATAGAATGTTCATACGTACAAGGGTTACCTGAGAAGTGTACGAGAACCAAAAAAGCATTACTTCGTTATCAGCAAAATATTCGTCCAGCTAAACCACGAATTCTATTTCGGAATGCATCTCAATGTTATTCTGCGTTGATATTATATTGAAGCAATTTAGCTCCTTTTTTTGGCCATACATATTCATTAAGTTGAAAATAGAGAATGTACTCTGGTTTTCAGATCTACGAATATGATTGGAAGATTTTCGTTATTGATAACATAGCTATAATAATGAAAATAATATCAATAATACATATATTCTCAACAGATATACGTCCAATCATAGGAAAAAATTCGAAAATTACACAAATAATAATAAATGAGGATAAATTAAAGAAAAAAACAAAAGAAGAGAGTATAAGCCAAATATACAACAGAAATGAATTGAAATAGTAATAAACAATAAATAAATTGTAACAAATTAAGATTAATATATTAAATAATTATTTATCACAATTCACGTAGACATTATAAGTCAATGAAATATAATAGATAAAGTGAACGAAAACCAAAAGTTATATGTGCTGATAACTCTCATCAACTGTTCTTCTTAATATAAACGTATTTTTATAATCGCTTACATTTCTTTCATCCCTATATAGTTAGTTACATTATTAATGTCTCTTTCAACCCATCTTTAAGTACCCATTTTCAGTGATCCTTCCCATTCAATATTTGAAAGAGGGCAAGGACTCACACATTCTTCATATTTGGTATTTTTTTCAATAGTGTCGTGAGGAGTGTTCACTACATCGCAGTGACACTCAGTAGCGTCTGTCACCATTGTGAGTATTTCAGACAATTCAAAAGATTCATTTGAGTGTTCTATCAAATTAACAGTATTGCAGTAAAATTCTTTATTCACGAGAAACTATTAGTTCTAAAATAGCATCAACGCCATTCTTAGTGATGTATCAGTACTTATCATTCATCTTTAATGTCAAGAACATGTGCAATTCTCACAAATTTCCAATCATAAATTCGAATTGCTGAGAACGAACCCTATTTATGATCTAGGATGAGAACTTTTCTTCAACTCTGGATTACTTAGTTTCAAACTCCTGAAAGTGAGTTGTATCTTGATCTAATATGAATCTTTAACAAACAATTTTTCTCCTTCATTTCCGAATTACTCAGTTTCAAATTGTGGAAACTTGGTGTTCTTGCAATGCTAGGAAAAAAGAGGTATTCTTGATCTAGTATTACTACTTAGAATACATACAACCCTCGTATCAGTAAAACGTTAATGGTTCTTAAATGCTGATCTAATACTCAACATACATCCCTAATATCAAGAACACGCCAACTGTACTTCAATTACAACTTCATCGTCAAAAATTTGCAGCAGAAATTAAAGATCTTGGCAAAATCTCGAACAATGTCACCGACAGAACTCAACTTAGTAGCTATAAAAGATTGATCATTCGTCAATTTTATTTCTACCCAACAATACTGTTCTTTTTAAAAGAAATTGAAGTTCAAATATTACAAAAACTGCCAAAGACAGCTCTTCGAATTATTTTAAATTGGAACAGATACACCAAAGTGAATGATATGTTTGATGTTGCTATTATTGTGTTAGTGGAAGTTTAGTGGTAATTTTTTGTTACAAGATGAACTACCAAGTCATTTGAATAAAGATTTTATCCCTATTTGCGACGTCCATGTATATAGGTCACGATAAAGGAACAACTATCATTTTAGGAAAGTTAATTCTAATTTTGATATTAACAGTCTTTTATACATGGCCTGAGATGTCTGATAGTGTAAAATCTTGCCATTGTTTGAAAGTCTTCAAAAAAGCCTGCATGATCTATGAAAGGTCACATATTATTATGATTTTTGGAGGAGAAGTGGTTTTTGTTGCTTTGATCTGAATTATTTTTTCATGTTTAAAATTATAAATTTGAGAATTAGCACACTTGACTTAAGTTTCACTGAATATATTGAAAACTCTACATATTTTTCTGGTGGTTAACCCATTATCAAGAGTATACAATATTACTGATTTCCAAAAGGTACATTTGAAATTAATGTTTCAATTCAAGATATAAGCGAAACCTCCGTGTCATTCATTTTCTATCTTTGACTGGAATTTAGAATATTTTGGATGCAGTTTCATCATAACCAAACTATATTTTGTTTGTACTTTTCTTGTAGCAAATTTGGTAATGGATATGAATTATTCATTATATAATTTCAACCACTCAGTTTCGAATTCTGAAAGATCTAGAATACGGATATTGGACATACATAATTATTACACATTATTATAATGGGTGTTTTTTTTAGAGATATAGAACTTTAAGTTGGCATTACTGTTGAAAATGTCGACCGATTTAACAGCTGAGAAGTGATTTATTCTCAGTTTGGTTTGGCAATTCATCATGAATAGACTTATGCCTGATTAACGCTTGCAAATATCGCAATTTTATTTCGAAAATAATGGTTCTGTGCGGAATACGTATCGCGCACTACGTTCATTTTATCGACGTAGCACTTCTGGTTGAATGGCTACGTCAACAAACAAATTTGCCGCATTTGGAGGGAAGATAATCCTCAAGTATATGTCAAAACACCGTTACATCCAGAAGAACTGACTGTTTGGTGCGCTTTATGGGCTGGTGGAATCATTGGTCCGTACTTCTTCAAAAACGATGATGGCTAGAACGTTACAGTCAATAGTGATCGGTATAGAGCCATGATTACTAACTTTTTCATTCCCGAATTGAACAACCATGATGTCCAGGAGCTGTGGTTTCAACAAAACGGTGCAACATGTACACAGCTCGTGCCACAATCGATTTATTCAAAGACACGTTTGGTGACCGCCTAATTTCACGTTTTGGACCTGTGAATTGCCTCCAAGATCTTGTGATTTAACACCGCTAGACTACTTTCTGTGGAGCTATGTAAAGTCATTGGTCTTTGCGGATAAGTCACAAATTATTGATCATTTGGAAGACAATATTCGCCGTGTTATTGCCGATATACGGCCACAAATGTTGGAAAATGTCATCGAAAATTGGACGTCCAGATTGGACTACATCCGAGCCAGCCATGGCGGTCATATGCCAGAAATCATATTTAAAATGCAATGCCACAAGATTATCTTCCGAATAAAAAACATTCTTGTCAATCGAATGATTCATCGTTGTTTTATCGCAATTTAAAGTTCTATACCTCTGAAAAAACACCCTATATATTATTAATATTATTATACACCCCTCGTATATTTCAAAAACACGAGAATATTTCAATTCTAAATAACAATGGTTGAAATTGCTCAGAATAAATCCTATTGTATTGCACATCTGTTCCACTTAAAAATTCGATTGAATTTATATTTTGCCTAGTTTTCAAAATGCCATACAGACTCGAATTGCTTTTCACGTTTGGTCGGCACATAAATTTTCGTAAGCAATCGCAATAATATTCTTTCGCACCTATTATTTTTCCCACAAACAATACTTCGTTTGGCACGGGATGTAACCGACAGGGAGAACAATAATCTGCAGCCATAACTAACTTTCGGCACACCATCCATCGTCGCACAACGCAGAAAATCACGAACAATTCTCTCGGCTGACGATAATTAGGACGAAATTGCGTTCTGCTGAAGAACAAACGATCGAACGTATAAATCAAAGTAACAAGACAATGACGAGGCGTTTTAGCGTGACCATCAATAGGGGAAACTTGCACCCCACTACACTAATCTGAGTTCTTCCGTTTTTTTCGAATCTCGGGGGAAAATAGGTCCATCTGGAACTAACTTTTGGGTCATTGAGTCTAGCACTTTTCTGTTAGTTCCATTAGATTAGATGAAGGGAACTTCATATTATATGATTGGTGTTCTTCATTTCGGATAGTAATATCAACAACAACAATTCAAACTTTATACCAAATTTCAACTCTAAACATTTGAATTGTCAAACAATTATGTCTGTCAAGGCGGAAGAAGTAAGGTTAGCTCTGAAATTGTTTGCTTTCTGTGTGTCAAAGGACCAAAGAAGGAAGAAGCATTGACATCGCCCATTAGCGATAATTAGTAATCAGGGTTCTTAAACAAAGAAATTGATGCAATTGATATACAGACACTGTTAAAACAAAGCGTAGGAAAAGTTGTATATAAAAATATAAAACTTGCAGTAGAAAGAAATTTTATATAGCTTTCCCAATTTTTCACAAATTGTCCCATTGATTTTCGAAACATCCAAGGTGGTGAATTTTCGTGACATTCAAAACATCATTGGGCCACAATGCATTAGGTCAGCTATAAGAAACTGTTTTTTTCGAATTTAATAACGCCCTATATATCGAAATCCTGTAACAGAAAGAGAATTTACGTATCGACAGCCAGAAATGGAATTCGACCTCGCTGTTGGACATCTGACTGACTGGGGTGTATTAAATCTGGCCCCAAGTCGTTCCTTTTTAATCTTATACCTGCGAAGGAAAGGTATTTTAATCGGATTTTTCCAAAGCTTGATTTTCCTTTTTCCGGCTTAGATAGTGGAAAGTGGATGTGAAAATATTTTCCACTACGAACAACGGATCCTTCACCGTCAGTACATTCTCACGTAGTAAATAATTATGTGATTTCGTGCAACTTTTTCTTTGAATGAATCATGAAAAAGATTGAAAATGAATTTGAAGTTCTTAGCTTTTCTCAATACGAAGAAAATAAGCAGAATCTGATCATACATAAAACATAAATACTTGGCTATATAACTATGTAACATTTTAGCTTCACTATACAATGAACATAAAATATACCGAATTGTCATTGAAGCAATCAATTCAATACTAGCTTTGTTCGCGGTAAGGATTCTGAACCGATTCAGAACTAATTCATAACTGATTCGAGATTGATTTAATACGCATGCTCGGTTATGAACTAGTTCGGAATTATTTCGACCCGCGAACGATTTTAGAACTAGTTTAGGGAATTTTCAAATCACGGTTGTTCTCATCGAATAATATGCCGTATACCAAAACTATCGTGAATGCGCAAGTCAAAAAAAGTCTAAAGTTGCCAAACAATCGTGAATGCGCAAGTCCTGAACTTATAGTTCTAGATTGGTCCTTCGAACCGGTAGAACCAATTCCGAATCGATTCCGAACCAGTCCCAGTTTATCTGCTAACACAGAACTGTAACTAAAAGTTCGGAACTGGGTGATCCGCGAACGCCAAAATTGAAACTGAGAATAAATCACTTCTCAGCTGTTAAATCGGTCATCATCTTCAACAGTAATACCAACTTGAAGTTCTATTCCTCTGAAAAAACACCCTTTATATGCATAAGATTTAACACTATAATTCTGTCTTCTGGTCCATACGAGGATATTTGAAGATTGAAGTGGATGCCTTCAGTTTGTTGGACGTTACGTAACTGTGGAGAGCATGGTAGATCGAAACAGTAACTGTCTTGCGTTTCCAATAAATGTGGGCACCGATTTCAATAGTCTTCTAGCATTTATACCTTGAAGGATAATGGATACATTACATTGTTAATGTTTCACACAGCCAGCTCTGCTATAATTATCTATAATTTATAATAATTTGAATAATGCCTCAAAAAATTATCGAAAGAAAGTTATAGTAATACTTACAAGTCCGTTGATATGAGCACGATAACTACAGAAGCTTTCTCTGATCAAATCCGTTGAAACAGATAGATACAGAAGAGAATTGTGGCACACCCCTGATGAAATCCGATGAGGTTTCCGATTTTCCAGCTTTTCCCCCTACCGAATGAGCAATTTACAGGATAATCGAATTAGGTTTGGCTATTCTGGTGAAATTATATGGGTTATTTGAATCTATAAGTTTCAGGCTTCTTCGGATATCCCTTGTAAAAGAGTCGTGCTACCCAATTAGGCCCTTCCAAACGCTCGATTTGCTGCAGGTTACTTTCAGACGGAATTGGAATGTAATTATTCAAATTACCCGAAGAAATTTCCAATCCCCAAATCTGTGGATAAAACAGAGTTCTTACTCTCAAAAAATTTAGTGATTAGCTGCTCAAATTTTTGTTTAATATTCAATTTGGGATAACATAATTCAAAACCTCCTGAATTTGCATCATTGGTATTTCACTATTCCTTTCGGTAATTGATGAACTAAAGTCCCATACTTTTTGTCATTTAGTAATGAAATAATTTACACTAATTTCAATAATGAGTATATTTTCTTAATTACCACTAAGAAAGGTGCTCAAAACTAAAACTGATATCGGAAAAAGAAATTTGTTTCACATGACGGGATTGTAAGACACGCCAAAAAGAAAGAGACTGGTCCTTAAAAATTACAGCACTATTTGTCAAAATATGTGCATTGACCTAGGAAAAGTCAGAAGAAAGGCAGAGGGATAATTAAGCTCGTAATGATTATTCAAATAACTTTTATGAACAGTCAGATTTAATAGCGAATTTTCAAGATTTAATTCTCATTGCTCTAGTAGAACACATAAGAAATTTTTATTTTTTGAATGTTAAAATGGGTTCAGATGTCAATAAAGTTCATTTCCACCAGCTCAATTTGAGTGATTGAGTAATTATCCTAACTAATCCTGCAACTATCAAATTACAGTAAATGAATCAACAATTCTTGTTGAAAATATTTTCAAAAGCAATTTTACTATGATTCAAGTTGGATTTTACCTTTTGAATTGAAGTTGGTGAAGTTGGAGTGGTGGTCCCAAAAAGAAAATTTTGTATGAAATACATTATTCTTTGTAATGGTAAAAAACGGAATCAATAAATGAATTCCTTCCCTAGGAAGAAATTTCAACCGACGACAGCCCTTAGACCCGAACCAGGACAACAATAATTATTTATACTTAGTTGAGTAATTCAATTTCAGTAATGCCTATAGTGTTTGTCTCAAGTTTTTTCCTTCTCTCTTAAATAATGAAATATATTTGGTTAGGCAATTTTTTACGAAGAGAAGCCCTACCTACTAATAGAAATATTTTTTACGCGGTGGGGTTTATATATAGTTTTAGACTCGGAAACATCGTTGTTGGCAAAATTGTTGTTTGCTTGCCTATGTTTCGCATTTTTCTGTTAGAGGAATATGTGTACACAAAACCTAATATGATATTCAATTATATCATAATTATATTAGTTATTGATATCAATAATATTTCATATCCATTTGCAATATACAAAGAGATGATAAGTTGTTTGAAACTTTAGGAACAACCGACTAGGAGAGCGGACCACCATCCCAAATTTGGCAACACTGCCGGACAACCATCTCTCTCTCGACCGTGATCATACCTCCGCTTTTACATGTACAACAACCCCTTAAATTCTACCACACTCTTGTATAATATTCTTCAATATACAAGCAATTTGACAGTGTTACAAATTTTAGGCACTGGTATTATCAATGAACATTTCCATTCATTTGGAAAGATTTCATTAGTCATTCATGTGTTTATCAAATATAAAAATCTATTTCCAGATATGTCAAAAGCATCTTTTAATATCTTAACAGTTATATCATCTTCATAACTACCTGTGTTTTTCAGATTTCTCACATGTCCTCGAACTAAAGTGACTAAATTTCAAGTTTTCGTTCAAACAACACGGTTAGTGATCGTTCACGATAATAAGAACCATATATCTTCAATAGCTTCATTAGTGGGATGACCACTACTCTAATTCAAGTTGAAGTTGGCGGGAACAGAGATAAGCCTTGGATGTCACAAGATGAGATAAAGCATCTACATTATCATTACCCAGCTCACGCCATGAACACAGAGCAGCGGGACGAATAAACACAGAACAGAAGGGCCGATTAATATGAAACATTGCCCTCTGTAGCTCTTTAACTTAGCGGCTGATGATCTATGACCACGATAATGCCTCGAAAAATGCGGCGAAAATTTATGAATTTAATCCGTTTCATCTGATCTTCGTTATGCGGTGTAACTTGTAGATTCATTGTACACTGAATGATAGAAGATTTCAAATAAGTTATATCGCTCAATTCCCTAATAGTATGAGAATAACAAGTGACGAAGAAACGCGAATAAACAGAATGGAATTTATGCGATATAAACTGTCAATAAAATAAAATAATAACATATATCAATAGATATTTAAACATTGGAATAGTTTGGCGATCTTCTTGAAGATGTAGGTTTTTGTAAATAACGATAAACCCGTTGAGCGTCACTTTGGATTATTATTATATCAAAAAAATGGTACATAAGAAATGTGTTTGATATCAAGAGTCAGGAATTTTTCACAAATTTTGTTGTATAAGTCATTGTAGGAATCTCACAGAGAAAAATTTTCTAAATGATAGGCAGCAGAGTGGCGCAGTGGAAGCGTGCTGGGCCCATAACCCAGAGGTCCGTGGATCGAAACCACGCTCTGCTAAGATTTTTGTTTCATCGCAGTGGAAACTGTGACACCAAATTAGTAGAATTTATAAAACAAATACCAATGCAACATCTTATGTTTTTTTCCAAATTGAAAGTTCAATTATTTAATGCAAAGTATTAATACGGTTACCATTTAGTTATTTCGAATGGTAATATCAGAGTTCTCGAAATTAGTTTGAAAATAAGAAGGTACAGCTTCTCTACTTGAAAGCTGTATAGTTTCATCCCTAACCGGGTTTTTGAATACTTAACTCATCATTCTGTTGACTACATATAACTTGGTTATAATGCAATTATTTTGATTTTATTTTTGCAGACTTCATTAACTTATGTTGACTACTTGTAACTATGTAATAGATATATTTCACTTTAAGTTTGTTTCATTCGGTTATTGTATATAAATATTTGTTTCCATTTCAATTTTATTTTCATTTTATATATTCACTTAAATCCTTCTCTTTTTAAAATTTTTTCTTATTCATTATTATTTGTATTCAATTTGTTATATTTTTCTTGTAATTGGTTGTATATCTGTTGAAAATACGTGTAAATGTATTCCCGATTTCAAGACTTACGGTTTCACACTTCCCCACACGAAATTTTCACGGAAACCTTCATGTCGTTGTTTTCCATCATATTCGAGCAAATTCGAGTGTCTGTAAATTAACGCATGAATATGAAAAATGTTATATTGGACACATTCATATATGAATGACAACACCAAAGAAGCCACCCAAACAGAAAATCAGATTCTACATTCGCAAAGCATTGTTCGAAAATAACTATAATTTCGAGTACGTGATCGTACACATAGAGGACGAAAACTTGAAACTTTTCTGTGGGAAGGTCTTGAAATGGATAGATCGCATCAACAAACAAACTGCAAGTTAAGAACTCCGCAGTTTTAAACCTTAAGCTTAGTAATAGCATATAAGTAAAATTCGTTCATTTTTGTACTCAGTACTGATTCACTTCATGAAGGTATTGTATAATGGAATATACAAGGTACAATAAAAAATTAGGAATTAATACTGGTCAATACATGGAAAGCAAACCAAGAAATGAATCTTCTCTAATCAGATATGCTGAAAATCTGCAAGTCGACCATTTGAAATATCTCGAGAAAGTTATACAGTGCTCAGGTTTAAACCGAATCGCTAATGAACAGAAAATTACCAAGCTCCAAAGGGCCTACAAACTAACATGGGCTCACTATAATAAAAAGTGCATTTCGAGAGGCGCCAAATTGAGGCATTATAACACAATGATTCTTCCAGAAGCAATCTACGCATCTGAAACAATGGTTATTGACGTTCATTCAAGAATTGGAGAAATAGAAAAACAAGAACGAAAAATTCTCAGAAAGATTTACGGGCCAATCAATAGAAACAGCATTTGGATGAAAAGACCTCAGAATGAACTGTATCAAAAGGTAAATACGATAACGAAAGAAATCAGAAAACGACGAGCAAAGTTCTATGCACATGTCTACAGAATGAAACAGTCCAGAACACCGAAGGAAATACTCGGTATAATTATGAGTAGTAAATGCGGAACAGTCTGGCTAAAAAGGTGTCCAAAAGAATCTAAAACAAATCAATATAAAAAATCTCGAAGATCGCACTGAATGTCGCTATAAAATCGCACATGTGCAGTTTGAGCAAAAATGAAATCGTCAACCTGGAATAAAATGGACAGATGAACAAAAGAAAGAGCATTCAGAGAGGATGAAGCGTTTTTGGGGGGCAAAAAAGATGAAGCAAAAGTTCTAATAATTGCGAATTCAAGCTCAGTCGCTCTCCTCTTTTTAATATGAAAAACTTTATTCTTGTTGACGTTTCGTTGTATAATCACAACTTTGTCAAAACTAATAAAATAAATAATAAAAACGTCCACGAGAATAAAGTTTTTCATATTAAAAAAGCCTGTTATTGCTAAAAACATTCAAAATGAACTATCTTAAACAGGCAATAAATCAATTTAAAAAAATATATATATATATATATATATATATATATATATATATGTGATATTTTCGAAATTTTTGAAATGTGTTTATTTCATCAGCTCTGAACATTTGTGTTATTCAATTTCTTTTTTTCCTTTGGCAAGTTGATTTCCAAAACGTTCCAATTTCTTCTGGTGTAATTCCTAGGCGACATTTTTTCAACAACGCAAATCCACTAAAATATGAACCTTCTTGGGCAATTATAAGTGAATTAAATGGCCTTAGATAAATGAATAGATTTTATATAAATAAATAGCTTTTGCCCTACCTCTCTTCTACGTGCTTTCAAATCTGATTATATAACGGAAAGTACATCCTGTCTCCATAGTTACTCATATTCACCAATTAATTACACAGATCTAATGGTCTTCTGTGTCTCCCATCAACTCATTTCTCTGCTTTCGCTGAAAAAACGCCACACAAACGACAACGCAGGTTGCTGTGGTTTCGTATCCGCTTTTCGTTTCGTTCTCTTGGGAGTAGTGTTTCGAGTTTGGCAATTCACTCGTATTAATTCTGTTACATCCCTTAGTAAAATTAGTTATTCAATTCAAAGCTGGTTTCTGATAGAGTTTTGGTAAACTTCAATTAGCTTTAACCTCCTACATCCATCCATAAATTGTAGACAGGACGCCCAGATTCGTTCGGGTGAAGTGCGAAGGCGAACCCTCATTAAATTATCACGCGTCTTCATTCTCAACCCTGTAGAGAACACAGCTGAGGAGGCAGCGTCGAATCAGGAGATGTTTGTGTCAAGCTAAAGCGGAGGAGAACTTATCTAATAAGTCACTTATCATTACAGTGTTTATTCTACTTTAACACATTCTACTCACACATATATATATATATATATATATATATATATATATATATATATATATATATATATATATATATATTTCTTCTTATTTCTTATATGTTTTCTTGTGCTTTGCTTAATAACATAAGTGTGAAGGTTTCTTGGGAATGAGCTCAGTTTAACATTGATGGAATAATTGTTTATTCTACATATGTTTCGGCTCTAGGCCTTTTTCAAGAATATTACAGGTTCATTGTTAGTTGGAAATTGACTTCAATTTCACAAATCGTTCGTAAAACTCGCACTAATCAGTTTTAATCGTGGCATCGATTTCAATATTTCTCTAACATTTATCCCTTGAAGGATAATGGAGATATCACATCGTACACGTTCACATATCTAGCTCTACTATAACATTCTCTTGATTAATTTCAATTTTTCAAATGAATGTTCTAATGTTCATTTTCTTAAATATTCCATTCAGTGCCATAAGCACAAAAAAATTTCATTTCCTTAAAAATATCGCCGAATAGGCCCCTGAAATACGGGAATAAACGCGAGCGTACTACTAACGCAACCTATTGACATTTTAAAACATCGTTCGATGATATTTGTCAAATAGACATTGCAATTTAGTAGATACCTACGGGTATAGAAGGTATGTGAAATTTCGATGCTTGGTGTGTCTGTAATCCGAGAGAGGTGTTTTATACTGATTTCTATAGATGGAATTGTAGAATATTCATTACTCTACGATCTTCCACTTGAAGTCACAAGAAGATGCTTGGAGGTTGAAATCGTTGCCTCACTTCGATGGACGTGGTGCGACTGACGAGTTCCTTGCAGAACGAAACATATATGTCTCGCACTTCCATCAGGTGTAGCATCGATTTCAATTTTTCTCTAACATTTATCACTTGAAGGATAATGGAGACATCACATCGTACACGTTCACATGTCTAGCTCTACTATAACATTCTCTTGATTAATTTCAATTTTTCAAATGAATGTTCTAATGTTCATTTTCTTATATATATATATATATATATATTATATATTTATATATATATTTTAATTATATTTTCCAAGACACAAAATTTTGAAATGTGATTAGGTTGAACAACTTAGCAAGTATGTGATCAAAGAAAAAATGTTAGATAATAAAATTGCACAAAAAAAATATTATTTTAGCATATTAGTGCAATCATAACATAAATAAATGAGAGGTAATAATAAAAACTTGTCTAAAAATCACTGACTGAACAATTCTTTATTCGACTAGTTTCGCCTTTTACAGCATTATCAAGAATGAATACATATTACAAAGACAACCTATAAATATTTTGCAGATCTGTTCGGGCCACCTTAAATTTCGTCATAGAGGTGGGGGTTTCCAAATTATCAGAGATTTAACAGCGGTGAGTGGTTTAGGTCTAACTGGTCATTAAGAAGATTGTATCTATCGGATTTTTGAAGTTTATTTATTTCCATGGCTTCCAGGTAGTTCATTTTAATTCCTTTTTCACAGAAATGAAGTATCTTAGGTTTAAAACAACTTGAGATCTTATGTCCTGTCGACTCTAGATGTTCCCGAAAAGCAGATTGTCCGTTTTTTACGTGTTCTTTTAGCCTAGTTTCAAAACATCTTCCGGTCTGGCCAACATATGACGACTTACATTCTTCACAGTCCAATCTATAAATTCCAGACTTCTTCATTGGCTCTGATTCAGACAATTTGTTATTAAAGATCATTCTATCCAATCTGCTGTGACTTGAAAATGCTATATTTAAATTATTATTTTTGAAGAACTTGATGATTTTTGAAGAGGGAATGTGTGTATAAGGGATGCTCACATATCTTAATTCATTTCTGTCATTATTGATGTAGTTTGGCCTATATAAAAGTCTATTGATGAAGCGTTTTTCTTTCTTTATAATAAGTGAATTGATTATTTTCAGTGGGAACTGATTGTTCCTACCTATCGTACGAATCACATTAAGTTCATCCCTGAGGTCTTGTTTTGATAAGGGAATCGAAAAGGCCCTATGGATCATTGAATTGAGAGCTGCGATTCGGTGGCTTATTGGACTGAACGAATTGAAATTTATGATGGCGTCAGAGAAGGTGGGTTTCCTGAATATTTTGTACGAAAATTTATCTTGTCGTTTGGAAATTGTAAGGTCAAGAAAATTCAACGAATTATTCTGTTCCTTTTCTACCGTGAATTTGATCTTCTCATGTAATGAATTTAGATATGTCAGGTATGAATTGATATGTCGGTCTGTTCCACTAAACCCCACTAAGATGTCATCCACATAGCGGTACCAAAAAATTATATGTTTTTTTGACATCTCCGATTCTAAAATTGTGGTTTCCATGTTGTCCATGAATATGTCCGCTAATAACGGGCTTAGGGGAGAACCCATAGGTAGACCTGAATTCTGTAAATATATTTTGTTTTGGAATCTGAAATAATTCTGTCTCAAGGCAACCTTAAATAATGTTGAGAAGTCTGCTTTTATCGTAGGAAGTGTTTTTCTTTTTTCCAAGATGTTTTCAATTAGGGGTATACATTCTTCCGTAGGGATGTTAGGAAACATGTTGGATACGTCGAAGGATACTAATTTAAAGTTTTTATCGAAGTCAATTTTATTTAATTTTTGAATAAGGTCTATTGAATTTTTCACACTATATTTAGGAGAGAAATGGGTATGTTTTTTGAAGGCAGTGTTGAGAAATTTAGAAAGCTTACACGAAGGTGCTTTTGAAAAAGAAGCAACTGGTCTAACGGGTAGATCGTCTTTGTGTACTTTAACCAGCCCGAATAATTCAGGAGGTTCTGAACTCATTGGGATAACTTTATTTTTAAGGTGAATAGTATCCAACAATTCCGACGCCTCTTGTACTCTAGTTTTTATTTCAGTTAAAAAGGAACCCGTGGGATCTTTCTGTAAGACGGAAATATCTAATTTGGATAAGACGTCTTCCATTTTTTCGACATACTCATCTTTCTCCAAACAAACTAAAGTGTTTCCTTTATCGGCCTTGGTAAGTATTAGATTGTTGTTTTTGACTTTTTCTCTTATGTTTTTTATAATGTTATATTCACCCATTTTCTTCTCTCCCGACGATGAATTTATAATATTATGTGCAAGAATATGTTTACTACTGTTAGGTTGATTAATTGTTTTTAAATTTTGTTGAATTGCAACTTCTAAGTGTACTCCCAATATTTCTTTTTCTTGGTTTTTTATGAAGTCGGGTGAATATTTCGGACCTTTATTCAAAATCTCATTTTCTTTAGTATCAAAACTGGTATTCGAAAAATTCTTAAACCTTGGATAAAAATCGTAAATTGGTGGTGTCACCTGTGAAGTGGTTGGTTTATGTTGTTTCTCTAACAATACACTTATTTTCTTTTGTTGAGTTTGACATTTAATGTGTATAATTTTACTCACCTTTTCCCTCACGGTGTCATCCAGAATATCGAACTCAATGGCATGAAGATAATGAAAAAGGTTAGTGTGCACAAGTTTTAGGTAAGACCGGCAGATGTGACGTTTTTTATGTAAGGAAATAATTTCTTCTCTCATCCACTGTTTTTGTACCATCTTCTTCAGTTTTTCTGTTAAGGTGTTATTGATGTTGAATTTCACTTTCACATAATTAGGCACTAAACTCATTTTTAAACACTGTTTGTTGAACCAAATATTTTGCGCGGCTGTTCTTTGTTTCATATGTAATCTATAGTAAAGATTCACCAAAACTGCTTGACTAGCATTATTAATAAATTCGATGGACGATGAATCTACTCTGTGATAGTTCATATTTAAATTTTTTTATCATTAATTCATGTTTATGTTTTAAATGTTGAGTAGCTAACGGGTGTTTTTTTAGAGGTATAGAACTTTAAGTTGGCATTACTGTTGAAGATGGCGACCGATTTAACAGCTGAGCAGTGATTTACTCTCAGTTTGGTTTGGCAAATCATCATGAATGTACTCACGCCTCAACAACGCTTGCAAATAGTGCAATTTTATTTCGAAAATCATGGTTCTATGCGGAATACGAATCGTGCACTACGTCCATTTTATTTTGTTAAGCAATGAAGAGCACTTCTGGTTGAATGGCTACGTCAACAAACAAAACTGCCGCATTTGGAGTGTTTGGTGCGCTTTATGGGCTGGTGGAATCATTGGTCCGTAATTCTTCAAATACGATGATGGCCAGAACGTTACAATCAATGGTGATCGGTATAGAGCCATGAGTACTAACTTTTTCATTCCTGAATTGAACAACCATGATGTCCAGGAGCTGTGGTTTCAACAAGACGGCGCAACATGTCACACAGCTCGTGTCACAATCGATTTATTGAAAGACACGTTTGGTGACCGCCTAATTTCACGTTTTGGACCTGCTATTTGGCCTTCAAGATCTTGTGATTTAAAACCGCTAGACTACTTTCTTTGGGTCTATGTAAATTCATTGGTCTATGCGGATAAGCAACAAACGCTTGGCCATTTAGAAGACAATATTCGTCGTGTTATTGCCGATATACAAAATTGGACGTCCAGATTGGACTACATCCGAGCCAGCCGTGGCGGTCATATGCCAGAAATCATATTTAAAATGTAATGCCACAATATTATCTTTCGAATAAAAAAAATACTTGTCAATCGAATGATCCATCGTTGTTTTATTGCAATCTAAATTTCTATACCTCTAAAAAACACCCTATAGTAATTATTGTAATGGGAGTCTAGATCAAACCGATTCGTTGAAATAATAATGTTTTTGACGAAACTCCCTAATATATTTTCACACATCAAAATGAATGTTCATCGATGGTAGTCTTAATGAATTCAACGTAAATTTCTTCATGCATTTTGATTAAAATTCACCATACATTTCATTAAAAATATTACCCGCGCAACGTTCTCAAGAATTTAATATTTTGGCTATGCCGAAATTCATTAGACATCAAAAAGGAAAGAAATTTAATCTTCGAAAGTGGTTACCGAAAAATTTCTCATTCTTGCTAAAATCATGTGAAGCGTTTTTATAGAATAATGGGATAAAAGATAAAATTTCTGGAATTAGTTGGAATGTCTATACCTCAGGGAGCACCTTATCATTATTTCTACTTAGACTATATAATTTCTCAATACCCGAATCCAATATCCTGAAATAAAATATATGGATTGTTCACAAAAAATGATTGAATGTTCTAATAGATGCCCACTGAACAGCTCTTTTCTTTTATAATTTTCGAACATTTGTTTGTGAAATCGAACTTCTCTAATTTTTTTTTGAACATCAGCATAATTAACATTATGAGCCAAAAAGTGGTTAAAATAAAATACAAATACCGACTTATTCTTTTTTATTTACGTGTACCTACACTTTCCTTTTCTTTAGTATATTTAGTTATTGATTCAACAAAGTTTCTCTTCATTTTGTTTTCACATCTTCAATTTTCAATAACTTATGTTAATTTTTTAATTTTATTGAATTTTGTTTTACAGAGTTGAGTGGGAATACCGTGCTTTAACATTTGTGAGTATAATTACTCAATCACTTCATTGTGTGAATTTACATAAGCAATAAAAATCAATACAATGGAAAATTTCGAAAATTTTACAGGCTCGATATAAACTTTTAACGTAATCCGATTGTGAAATGAAAGGTGCAGATTTTTTACAGCGAAGAACATATTTGGAAATGTTCGGTGGAGGAACGCACTTTCATTTTTCAACCGTGATAATGGTTCGAAAAGCCTAATTACCATCCGTTTATTGACATGCGATGACAACTTGAGTGCAGCTCAGTTTGAAAAATGGCGCAGGTTGAAATGAACAATACATCATTAGGTCTGGAGCAGTAAGGACAATGAATACGAAATGACGGGCTTCATGTCCAGTGTTGCCATATTTACTGTTATTATGGTAGTCATATGTACGGTATCCTGTGACTGTAATCGGCGTATGTTCAGGAAAATTAAATAGCTTTCCACTACTTGAATATAATTATATAATCAATAACAGTTTTCGTTAAAACAGTGTCTTCCTCGATATTTGTTTATGGTATTAGGTAAAATTTATTCTATATATACGATGTAATGGACTTTTCTCGTCGAATCAGATCAGGCAGTAAAACACAAGAATAATCCAAAATAAAAATATTCTTTATTATAATAAAGAATATGATCCAAGTCACTGGCGACTGTTTATTGACTTATTTGTTATTCATTATAATTTCTTCTTTCATTGATAATCATTTTTGAACGTTTGCATTATATCATTAGATGTTAATACTGTATATATTTTTCGAATAATTTCTGCAACTGGGTGTTTTTACCTGTAGGAAAATAAAGACGACTTATTATTATTATTATAGCCTATAGAGCAAAATTAATCTATATATTGACCGTAGAGTAATTATATAGCAATAGTGTGTAATAATGTGCCTCAATTTGATTAAATGACTGATGCATTTCATAGAACAATCACTTGTTGCACTTCTTCTATATGTAAACTTTAACTGTGTCCAATTTCAGGATCCTCAAAATGTCAAAATTTCCGGGGGCCAAAGCTTTATCTTCACGTATTTTAATGTAAAGATACATGTATTATGATATAATTGTTTCTGAAACACTGAATTTTGGCACTTAAGGTACGCTAATTCAATTACAAGAGTATGGCAACACTGGGAGGGATGCAAATCTGAGGTTTCTGTCCTTTTTCAAGTTTCAACGCTCAGATTCAGGCCAGTGTAACCAGTGAAAGAACTGAAACTGCCGAAATTATAACCATTCATTCCCTGTGGATGTCATTAAATGAAATAACAATGGGAATGCAATTAAATTCTAAATTCGTATTTTTCGGATGAATAATGATATTATAACAAAAACAGACGTTCTGAATGCATTAGAAGAATGCTTTCAATTTAGGATTTCATTTTACGTCCATCTATCACTATTTATATATCGAGTTATTCCGGTTTAATGAGAAAAGTTGGAAAAAAGTTCTGTAACTATAGTCTTATCTGCAAGCGTTACGGAGTTCTAAACAAAGAATGAGTATTCCTTTGTCTGTTTCATTCTTAAGATTGTGCTCACAACTTTGTTATAGAATGCGTTTCTGTTTACACAAAGTTTATGCAGATTATCATCTCCAGATTTCTAGACGAACCCGAGCAAGTATTTATTTGGGAAATAAGAGGATACTTCTTCATTTGTAGAGTGAAATGAAAAAGATGACTCGTAATTTTCTCTAAATTCTCTTAGAACTGAAGAAGTTTTTCCTGATGCTTTACTAGCATTTCATACCTTCAGCACTGTTTCATGATGTATTAATATTTGTTCTTTTCAAAAAGATACACATTAAATAAAAACATTTTTGAGACAGTGTTGAAATTATTGTTTCATTATACTAAAATATTTTTGACGTAACGTGACATAATAAGCGTTTTTTTTTTTTTATTTTAATTTTACATACAAGGACTTACTCAATAGACTATTTAAAACTGTCCTATAATAGAGGATCGCATATTAAAAATGTTAATTACATATAAACTTAGTTATAACTAATATGTATATCTTATAACTAGAAATTTTTCATACATCTCATCGAAATAAAGTTTTAGATGCATTGAGTTAAATGTGTTCAGCTACAAGGAAAATACCTAATTCTACTAAAAAAAAATAGATAAATACATCTTGAAGAGAAACTCTTCATGATGTATGACATGAAACTCTACAGAATGGAAACTGATAATTATTCTATTATCTACCTTTAAATATTTTTTTCAAATGTCTCTTGAAAGTTATGAAATTCAGAGAGAAAATATCCAAATTGGTCTCCATGCTTATCGAGTTTATTCTATTGAAAGATCTATGGATGGGTGAATTCAACATATTATTTGTTTTGCTCTGTCCAACAACCAGTATTGTACGATTTCTCACTACATGTGGAGAACAAGTAAAGTTTATAAGGCTCATACATGCAGCAGAATCTATTAAGCCAAAGTAATCACGTCTCAAACTGAAACATTCCAACCAATTAAATTTCACGTTACTCTCATATGAGAATCCATGACGGTACCTGTTTTAACGGAAATTAAGAGCATTAATGAACTTTCTTTGAACATTTTCTCTAATCTATTCGTGTATTTATCATAATTTGGATTCCAGACGACCGACGCGTACTTTAACTTGGATCTCACAATAGAATTATACAAGGCAATAACAGACTGAAGTCCACCAAAAGGCCTAGTCATTCGTAATATAAAACCCAGGTTTCTGCGAGCCTGTTGGACAATTCCTTCAATTTACAATTCAAAGGTTAGTTTCTTATCGAGTTTAACACGCAAATCATTTACTGAACTGACTTCAGTCAAACATTTACCTGACAATGTCAAATTGGAAGAGAAAGGATTTTTCCTTTCAGAGAAAAGAATATGATGGCATTTGTTCAAGTTCAGCTGCAACTTATTGAGGTTGTAGCAGTCAGAGAATGCATTAAGATCGGACGAATAATCGTTCAAGGATTTTATCTACTTCGATATTTTGAGATCAACCGCATAAAGATCCATATCGGTATATCTAAAACATTCGACAATATCATTCAAAATCATAAGAAGAATATTCGATAAGAAAGTCGATAGTGGGCTGTTATTTTGAGGCTGTCATTTTATTAATGCCGAATCATATTTCAGGCATTTTACTCCTTAGATTTTTAATCGACGTTAAACTGTAGAACCCTAAACCTCTAAGAACCAACTCGTTTCAGATGATAATAATAACAAATAAGACGTAGTTATATTCTAAACATATAATGTAAACGTTAATGGTGGTTGTCTGCAGGTACATGGAAGAAAACATCAGGTAGGCATGAAAAAGGCTTGCAACGTCTTTTCTCCAGATATTTTTAAATACCGAAAATAACTTTATAGGCTTTTGTATGAGAAAAATTCGTTCTTTTATACTACTAAAATACTGTTTTATCAGTATTTTCAATTTGAAAGTCGAAATATAAAGTCAAATAAATAAACTCAATGGGAAATGTTTTCAGTATATTAGATTTGTTAAGCTTTCACTAGAATATATTTCTCCCCATTTCATAGCATCTATTCATTAATGAATATTCCTTCATATTAAATTCTTTTCATCTTAAAGTATTTTACTTCCAGTTTCGAAATAGAAAATTCAAGACGAATGTCGCAAAATGCTCATAGATGGATGACTCGCTTAGTTACAGTGTCTCAATTTAAAAAGGTAGAGTGTCTTATAAATCTGCAACATCTTCAAGCCCGTGTAACATATGAATGCTTTTAAAGCAAATTTAGCAAGCTTTGAGAACTTTCACATCTGCGGTTGTCCAGCTGACGTTTCATGAATAAAATGTTGTACTCCTTATTTGAATATTCGTCTTTTCGTTGCAGAACTAATAGCAAAAAAATATGTGAGCATGATTTTTTTTCGACGTCTAATTACACATGAAACAAAATTTCTTCAATAATCATATATATATATATATATATATATATATATATATATATATATATATATATATATATATATATATATATATATATATATGTATATGTATATGTAGAATTTAGGTAACTTTTTAGGAATAATCGGTCTTGTAAAATGTTTGAAAACTCATTTATTCATTAAAATTCTCTATATTTCGATAATTTTTTGTGTCTTCTTCAGGAGAAAAAACAGGAATTAGAATTTATGCAGTGGAGATAGCCAATAGCTTAGCAATATGTAGTGAATAAGTGGCAACAAAATAACAGACGTTTGTTATAACAAAATGTTAGGTTATCTTCACTGCATAATCTCTAATTCTTGTATCTAATCTTGTATTCTAATACCCTGTCTCTGGGCTCCCAATCACCAACCACAGCTGGCCAACGCTCATCTCTTGTTCGGGCTAGATGGCCTGCCTATTTCAGCTTTGATCTTTTCACACAATCCCCGACATCCCCCACCTTTGTTTGACCTCTTATCCAGATGCAGCGCATTCTATCTCGTATGGTTATGCCCATCATGTATCATCTATATTCCGCTGGGTTTTTCGAAGCTTCTGGATGTGAGCAGATTTCAGGATTCAAGTTTCACAGGCGTAGATTATCGCTGCTAATACAAATTTGTCAAACACTTTGCTCTTTAAGGATGTGTTTTAGTCGGCCAACTGTATCCCACCAGTTCGGATTTTTTGCATGATCTCCGGTGTAATATATCCGTCTCCCGGGGCAATCTGCAATTAGAAATAGAGACAACAACTGACCATAAGTATAAGTACACTGCCGATGGATGGTTCAAAATTGAGTGGCAATGCGTTGGGAATTATTTCGAAATTACTTCGAACTAATCGCTTTGCTTAATGACTTTCAGTGAACCTGATGTGTTTCTTTCAGACTAGCAGATGTATAGTAGTTTAATCGACCCAACAGCGGATTGAAAAATTAATTCATTCGTTCCATTTTCCATCCCGCAGATCAATTAATTTCAAATATTCCATTAGAGCACCCTAATCTCTCTGTAGTGAACACATAAATTGAAAGGGAATTTTCAATCAACTCTACTTTATAAGCCATTTTCTGTTTTTTTTAACCGCTCTGCTGTCTCGCTATACAGTGGCAAAATTCATTTCGAAACGCTTAATCTATCCGCTGTTCGTTTATTTCGATAAGATACGCTCGATACACACACACACAAGTTTTTCTGCTAATAGCATTGAACAAAATATTCAAGAAAATGAACACTAGATCTTAATCTAAATATTCAATTATTCAATAATTGATGAGGCCGATACATGATGTAAATTGATAAACATAATAAAACAATTGTTAAACAAAGATTTACACATATATTAAAAAGAATACTGCATGACGTACGTTTCGATGAGATTCACCTTTTTCAAATGCTACGTGCAGACTAATGACATTTCTCGAATACATACAATAGGTAAACTTAAAAAAACAAAGAAAAACTTCAAAAAGGCGATTGGTTTGTTTTATCCCATAGTCAAAAACAATATCAACTATAACAGACTTACATACATCGGTAAGTCCAGGAAAAACTCAAATCTCTTCTTTTTAAGTATAACATCAACATTGCTTACCGTACTGGAAATAACTTAGGAAAACATATCAAAAATAACAAATCTAAGGTCAACAAAAATAAAAAATCAGGAGTATATAAAATTAACTGTGGTAGTTGTAATAAGTTTTATATTGGTAGAACGTTTACAAGTTTTCAAATAAGAATTTCTGAACATAAACGTAGCTTTGATAATCAGAAGACAGATTCACATTATACAAATCATTTGATTAATGAAAATCATATATTCAATTCTGATTTTGTAATTTTGAATACCGCAAACAAGAGAATGAAGCTTAATTTGTTAGAATCACTTCAAATTAATAAATACAAATATTCTGGCAACCTTTTGAACAGCCAAATCGATCATACCTCAAGCCCCCTTCTCAATCTTTTCAAAATTACTTAGTTTCCTATATGGTAGTTCAGTATGAATTGATCCCTCCTACCTGTTATCTACCTGTTTTCTCTGTATTCATAATTTAAGTTTACCTATTGTATGTATTCGAGAAATGTCATTAGTCTGCACGTAGCATTTGAAAAAGGTGAATCTCATCGAAACGTACGTCATGCAGTATTCTTTTTAATATATGTGTAAATCTTGGTTTAACAATTGTTTTATTATATTCAATTATTTAACTGAATCTCTAAATAATGAGTTATAACTGAACATGAAAGCAAATCACTCAGAACTCAAACAGGAAGAAATAAAGATACCTCAAGGGTTAAAATTCAAATACACATCTATGATGAGTCCCAGTGTAAATCACAGCAGCTTAATCCCTGGTTAGCAGTAGAACATACAAAGCTGAGCGGCGATTGAATAGAAGATTGGTTCTGTGTGTTTTTGAGTAAAATATATCGCTTATTCAAATACACCTCTGAGGAAAAAGAAATTAAGTTTGCCCAGAAGCTCAGTGCAGTTTATCATAGAAGTTGAATGCCCAGAGACAGTGGGAGATTATCATTGAAGTTGAATAAAAATTTCAATGCATCAAACTTCTCCTGGTGTTGAGGCTTCTTGTGTCAAACCTCAACAGCTAACAAGGGTGATCACAACCTCTAGGTGGATATACACCATCCTCTCGAAATGGGAGCCATTTACAGAGGGAGACATATATTGGTCGCCAAACAAGACAACCATACTCATGTTTGCTTCACACTAGGTCATTAAATAAATGGACCAGTGTTGGAGGAATGTGAAAACAATCTCACGCATTGCCGACGATGAAACCATAAACTTTGCTACCTGATAAAATCAATTTGTTGATGTGAGGTATGAATGATATATATATATATATATATATATATATATATATATATATATATATATATATATATATGTGTGTGTGTGTGTTTGTGTGCGTGTGTGTTTATATTTTTTATTACCTGTTAGTCAAGTCTTGGAGTATCTTCAAAAGGTCGTTTGAAAAATGAGGAATACGTCGCAAAACATATGTTCCTGTCGTTATCTTTCGTATTGTTAGACCAAAATGGAGTTTTTGAGGTCTCGTAACCAGAACCTCACATGAAAGCTGTACGAAGAACTGTTAGAATGGAGAACATAAGCTGAAAGAAAAACATGAAGAAGACCGCCAACTCAATGGACTAATGGCTCAACAAATTCCTAGCTCACACAACACAAGACAGAACAGTGTGTAAAAGTGGAAACCGTTTTTTCCAAGCAGTTATCACAACAACTTTACAATAATAATAATGATTTATGAATTATTTGATAAGTAAGCGTACACAGATAATACAAACTATCTCAAAGTACACATATTTCTTGAAAAATGAGTTATATCTGGCTGTCCTGGGATTGAAGAATTTATTTTTGTATGATTACAAATAATGTTTCTGTGGTATTCAAAAGTAGCAACTGTCATTCTTGACAGAAAGATTCATTAATTTTACTCAATGAATTAAAAAACCATTTTAACTATTTCTATAATATTACATTTACCCCAAAGATTTACATTTATTATATCTTATCATAATGGAAGATCGACGTGTTGGAAGAGAAGAGAACGTTAGAGTTTATGTCAGAGTTCGACCGCTTAACAAGAACGAATCGCAAGGCTTCGTTAAAGGAACTATAGAAATTGATAAAGAAAACGATTCTATTCGTCTGAATAATAACGAATATAGAGAATACGAGAAGTACTTTCGATTTCACGGTGTATTTTCAGAAGAGTCTAGTCAAATGCAAGTATATCAACTAGTAGCAGCTCCAATAGTAGATACAGTTCTGAATGGATTCAATGGTACAATATTAGCCTACGGCCAGACAGGTTCTGGTAAAACTTACACAATGGTAGGCGACCACTCTTCGGAAGAACTTCAAGGAATTATTCCCAATTCCTTCACTCAAATTTTTGGTAAAATATCCACATCAGCAGCTTATCGGTCATTTGTTGTAACAGTTACATTCCTAGAAATTTATAACGAAGAAATTAAAGACCTGCTCGCACCAAATTCAGATAAGAAGCTTGTTATCCATGAACATAAAAAATATGGTTCTTTCGTAAAAGATCTTTCAGGATTTACAGTGAACTCAGTCCAAGAAATGATGAAGCTTTTCACCAAAGGCAATAAAAACAGAACGACGAAATCAAACGCAATAAATACAAGAAGCTCCAGATCTCATGCCATATTTACTATAATGGTGGAGTCTAAGAATCGAAACACTAACGAGACCACTATAGGCAAACTTAATTTTGTGGATCTTGCTGGATCAGAAAGGCTGAGCAGAACTAAAGCTACAGGCGATATGTTGAAGGAAGCAAGTCATATTAATTTATCCCTATCCGTACTAGGGAATGTAATATCAACTCTAGTGGATGAGAAAGCATCACATGTCCCATACAGAAACTCCAAGTTGACCAGACTTCTGCAGGATTCCTTAGGAGGCAATTCCAAAACTGCAATGATAGCAACTTTAAGTATTGCAGAAATAGACTACGATGAAAGCTACTGTACGCTTAGATATGCAACAAAAGTGAGATACATAAAAAATTATGTATCCGCCAATAAAAAGGAAGATGGTCTAATTGCTTCATTCGAGAAACAAATACAAGAACTGCGAAAGAAGATTCAAACGATCGATGATGAGCAGAAAATTAAGAGACAAAAACAATACGACTTGAAAATGAAAATAAACGAAAAGAAAAAAATAGAAGATGAAATCATTAATACAGAAAATACGAAACAAGAGCTCGTAACAAAAATAGAAAAGTTACAACAGAAAATTATTGTAGGTGGTATTAACCTTCTGGATAAAGTTGAGGAACAAAAGTATTTGATAAAACAATCTTCAAGTGAACTACAAACAATTTATGAGAAGAATAAAAACTTAGAAGAAGTTTTAACAAATAAAGGGAAAGAGAAAATTGAACTTGAACGAATTTATACATCCTTCAGGAAGAAAATGAAGATTTAGATAGACAAATTTTATTAGTACAGAATGAGTTGCAACAAAACAAAATGAAGTTAAGACAACAAGAATCAGAACAACAATTTGAAATTGAAAATAAGATGGATGAGAAAAGGGCGTTATCACATGATATAAGTTTATATAATTTAGTACTGGATAACATCATTCCGAAAACATATAGAAAGAAAATTGACTCTAATATCAAATATAATAATAATGACGATGAATACTCCGTAAATCATGTTGCTTATGCTGGAAATAACATTTTGAGTAAATCTGACAAAACTTCTTCAACCATGAAAAATTTTCCCAACCGAATGAAATCACCTTTCATCACATCAAGAAAAAGATGAAATATAATCATATACAATTAATTAATTTTACAGTAGATTTTAAATTGAGTTATACTTGATGTTTTATATATGTTATAGAATTGAATGTTTATATTTAATAGAAATTTATCGACCTTTTCCTTTTTACAATTTGTTGTTTTCTCGTTGAGTTTTCTTTACCATAACGCAGTTTCTTGGTGAAAGCAACAGTAATACTAGTAACAGAAATAATAATAATTAGAACCATTATCAATAGAACAACGAAATACTATTTTGGTGAGTCAAAAATGTTCAAATCTGTTCAGTAAAACCTAAGTAATTTAAATTTAAATTAAAAATGCTTGAGATTTATTCACTTCTTAAGATATCTCAGAATAGGAAAAAGATATTGACATGTAGTTTTCGATATCATGTTGCCTATTCGGTCTACTTTGGTGGAAAAGAGCTGTTCCCAAAAAGACTAAGTTCGCATGAATCGATTGAGCAGAACCAGAGTTAATGGCGTTTTTTTATGTTAAGGTTCCAACTTTTCCCCTACTCTTATTTGAAAAGAAAGCATTAAACTTATGAAATCAAATATACGCAGAATTTCTTGAGTAATACGATAATTATAGTTTAACTACATCTTAATTAGGCAAAATTTGTAAAAAAATTCATTTTCAATTTTTGTTATTCAATTACGACTTTTAGCGGTGAACCTATAACTCTGTAAATAATTTGCAGGTTTTTTTGAGGTCACTTTTGTTAATTCTTTTTCCTTGAGATGTACTGTAAATAGTTTTCGAGATATGGCCGAGAGCATTCTTATTGGGACAGGCGGTACATCATTGATCGGCAGTGTTTACGCTTTATTTAACAGGACGTTCAGTCCTGAAAATGAGCTAAAGCTCGAAACATGTTGACTATACATATTGTTAAATAAATCGTGAAACATTAAGCCAAGAGTTCAATTTATTTTAATATTCAATTATGTTTCATCAAGAGTTAAGCGAGAATTCAATCTCAGTCAGCAAAACTACTCCAAGAACAGACAAATTGTTGATAAGAAATAGCAAAATTAATCCGACAAAGACAAGCACTGATCTTCGAAGGGATTTAATGGTTTCTGTTGTGGAGGTGAGCACCTCAACTGTGCGAAAACAACTGCTGGAGGTTGGCTGCAAGGAAACAAGACCAAGAAGAAAGCAACTGTTAACCCAAAAAATTATGAAGAAACGTTTGGCATGGTCCAAAAAGTACCGTGCGTGGACTGTGAACGACTAGAAAAAAGTGGCTTTTAGTGATGAGACACATTTGTTTGTTCAAGGTACAAATCAAGTATTGTTAGACGAAGTGATGGGGAAACTTTGCGGTCTGATCACATCCAGCAAACAGTAAAACATCCTTCGAAACAAATGTTTTGGGGTTTTTTCACAACCAAAGGCACTGGACGATTAGCTCCTATAACAGGGATGATGAATTTAGTGAAATATATGGAAATATTGCGCACCAGGATTGTTCCATTCAGAAAAACGTTTAATGGAAAATTTCAGAACGACCTGGCTCCCTGCCACAATTCCAAACAAGTGCAGGCCTTATGCGTGAGAATGAAATAAAAGTACTCGATTGGCCGGGGAATTCACCTGATCTCAATTCCATTGAGAATTTAGGGAATATTTAAAGGAACGACTGGCAAAAATGGATTGTTCTACAAAAGAAAAAATGATTATAAGTGCAATTCAGGTGTGGTTTCATGACGACGAATTGAAGAAAATCTGCGATACGCTAGTGGAATCGATGCCTAGACAAGTTCAAGAAGTTATTTCTGCGAAAGGAGGACATACTTCATATTAATATGAAGAATTTACGCTATTTTGTATGTATTATTTACCTCATTAAAAGGTAAGATTTCACGAAACATTGTTTTTTTATCCTTTGTCCAAATTAATTCGAACAGCATAGTACACATGAATAATTACTAGATCTCGAATGATCATCCTAATCTAGAGAAACTTTTTCCATTTGATTTATTTCACTGAACCAATTAAGTTTTCGATTGTCAACAGAATACGAAAAAGGTAAAAAAATTGTTGTTGTTGCACGGAGAATGCCATCAAATCCGTTCCTGTTCGTTGTTTCACTCCAAAGTTTCTTCGTGAATTGGTCATAGTTTATTTTACGAGGACGCTATTTCAAGTGATAGAAGATGTGGGGCGACAAAAGGAGGCTGCAGAGTCAGAGCAGCCAACTGCTGGGATTAGGACAGCCACTATTCAGAGATCGTTCTCTATCCACCTTGCCTTTATTGAAAGGACATAAATTTCGGTTCTATGTGCGTGACCTTTATCCTAATGCGCAATCTAGATAGGCTTGGAAAATATACAATCTGGATTTATGGATATTGGTGTGGATAAAGACTTCAAGAAATTTCCGTAATATAAACCCATAGGTAATGCCAATCGACATCAAAAAAACTTTTGGAACATTGCTAAAAGAAAAAATAGTAAAAAATTAAGAATACTATAATCATTCAGTTCACTGATTATATGTTGTAGCTCGCTTAAAGCAACTGATTTCAAACACTGGATAGTCCGTCTATTTATATTATTGCTATGATGAAATATCGGAATTATATGAAAAATCCTAAAAAATAAAATTTTATTGATCAGCTTAATTCCTTCCTCTAAGGTCGCCATGATTTCTATTAGGTCAAACTCTTTTTTTCCATTCAAAAAATACAATATACAAGGTTTATTCAGTTTGATTTAGGGATTATTTTTCATAGTGTTGAGAGGTGCTGCTGTTTGCTAGGGTGCACTTTTTGTACTTCCAATGAATTTTTTTCAAGTTTGTTTCTCCACTGATTATCGTTTGTGTTAACTAATAAGATACGCATATTTCTTTCATTTGTACTGATACCTAGATCTCATAATGTATTTGTGACAAGTATTTCAAGTTATATTTCCATCCTTTATTCACCCACATCTTTCTGATATAATAAGTGCAATAGTGAAGTATAATGATTACAAAATTTGCTATTTTGTCATCATCACAGATATGGCTTTGAATTTTGCCAAAGTAATGATGTTGCCTTAAATAAAGAACGAAGTCCGAAATTATTGATTTTGAATGGTGTTTGAATGAAATGTCTACAAAGCCTCTACGTACTCTAAGTGATCTTGTCACGAAAAAGCAATCTAGAGAGCTTGACATAGTTTACTTCGTTTTTTCGATAGAGGGAGCTCAAGTAAATAGTTCACGAATAAGTGTTCTCCTCATTCTGAACATGGGAATTCGGGACGTTTGAAAACCATCGACGCTTGTTTGTTTGGGTGATATTACTAAAGATTACTAATAAGAATGAAGCAATTGTATGGTATTTCCATACAAAAATTTCGATGACTTTTCGGAACGCACTTGATATTCTTTCTCGAAAGTGATAGGTTGTGTTTACGTTGACAACATTTGTGTGAACAAAATTTGAGTGCCCTTAGAGATTCACTTGAAGAATTTCGATATTTGGGTTTAACAAACTGGTTTACAATCATTGTTAATTCAGAATTCGATAAAGAAGTAGTACTTCGAAACGCTTCATGGGTATTTATTAAATTATGAGAAAATTCTAAAGATTGTTTCATTATGGATATTAATTTTCTCATCGGCCTCATCAAGCATTAATTTCAAAAAATAATATTGAAGCTCATTAAAAAAATTGTTAAATTGGAGTTTGTATATAAAATATTTTTTATTTGATTAGATCTCGTAATCAAATAAATCAAAATAAAATAAATCAAGATAGAATAATATAAGTATAATAATCTGCTTTATTAGCAGATAATTATACTCATGAATTGAACATCATTAAGCAGTACGCACAAAATAATGGATATCATCATTGTTCCGTCGATAACATTTTACGAAAAAAGTTATATAATAAGGCCATTTCATAAGTATATCCTAAAGTAACAAATAGCCAAAAAAAATTCAGAACATTAACGTATTTAGGCAACCCTGTATCCAAAATCTCGAAGTTTTTATCTGATTGAAATTAAATTTGACGATAGCTTTCAAAACCCAGAATAACGTGGGTAGACACATCAGAAATGCGAAAGATAAAATTTCGCCTAATGATAAATCGGGTATTTATGAGTTGAGTTGCGGTACTTGTCCCAAAGTATATGTTGGCTAAACTGGCAGGAATTTCAACCTTAGAATATCTGTACACCAAAGATGCTTCGCAAAAAATAAAACCGATTCTACGTATGCAACACATCTTTTAGAAGAGAACCATGTCTTCGACAACAACTATAAAATATTGCATACAGAGCGAAAAGGTTATAAACTAACCCTGTTAGAAGCCATGGAAATCAATAAGAGGAAGAAATCGAACAGTTTATTAAATGATCAAGTTTTAATCAATAATTCTTCGATATTAAAGTTATTGCAGTAAAAATGCAATCGAAGACAATTATTCTATGGTCATCCCCCACAATTCAGAAGAAATATGTTCTATAGTCATCTCCCTGTAAAAGAAGAACAGTGTTCTATGGTCATTCCCACCCCATGCACTTCAGGATAAATATACGCAGTCCACAATGTAATAGCTCAGTTTATCATCAACATCTGATGAAGCCACTGTGTTGGCGAAACGATATTGCCATGTTTTGAATTAATTATAGTGAAAATCGACGAACTACTTAGTTTTATTTAAATTACCACGACTAATGAATTATAGTGGTTCAACTTTCAAAATCATTCAATGAGTCAATTTGACATATCAATTATAGATAAACGATAACTGAATGAACAAATAAGTATACGTTTTGGCAGCTAAAATATTATTCTCATTTTTTATCGAAGAGCCTGAGTAAAATATAATTTTTCGTATTTTTCCTGGAAGGAAAACGTAGGCCCATTCCTGTCTGGTCTAAGGCTTATAAAGTTTCACATAATACGTGGTGTTAAAAGTCGCTGTTTTTACTGTACATCTCCGAAAATATATAAATAATTCAAAGACAGGCGGTTGGGCCCGACGAATTTATTCGCCGACTTACCAGCGGTGTATACTTAATTTTTAACGCCTTGAAAATTTCATGAATATGTTGAAAAAAGGTTTTATTTTTCACTTCTCTGATAAAATTGAAATACATAAAGCTTATAAGCTCCTGCTGATGGTTGATGAATTAAATGAATGTTTAACGAACAGTTTGGTAGATAATTAGGGAGAAAAATTATTCAAGGGGTTCCTTTGTTACTTTGCTACCTGATAGTTTTAAATTCTTTTTTGTATTCAATAACAACATCGCCAAAATGATAAATTCAGAATTATTTCAGCTTCACAAATAAATAAAATTGGAGTTTCTGTTCGTAATAACATAATTTAAATATTTTAGTTTGTGCAGAAAAATATACAATACCTTCGACAAAAATAGTTGTTAAATTTTTTCTTCTTGTCTCTGTCTTCATGAGAAAATTATTATTTCATCGTTTGAAGGAGTAAAAAGAGGTGTATATTGACATGTACAGCTGCTATCTTCATAAAATTCGATGTGGTATGATAAAATTCTGTAAAAATCATAAAATAGTTTTTCTCGAAAGATCGATGTTGTTCGAAGGGGTATATTACGTTAGGGTGAACGCATTTGAATGACATTTGTTATGATTCCTGTTAACCTATCGGTGAAATATGTTAGTCTATTGCACATCTTATTGATTGGGCATTCAGAAGTTATTCATGATGACTTCAAGGTTGCTCACTTCAATTAGGCTACTTTTCAAAGAGGGAGATGTTTGGGCTTCGAGTAGTTATAGGCCTCCTAGAATTCCGTGAATGTTTACTAAAATATTCCCGAATGTTATGGTTCTCAGGCTACAAAAAATTCAATGGTGTCTTTCCTCATGGTCAGCATGGTTTTCATAGAAATAAAAGCACTGATACCGCTATTTTCGAATAAGAAAATGTCGTTCTGGTAGCGTTTGAGGTTGATGAAAGCTTTGCTGTTCTACTTAACTATTGTTTTCGACTCTATATATCATAATAATAATATTTTCATGTGAGGCCTTACGATGAACACTTGAGGTGGGAGGTGAGAGATACTTCTTTGAAGTTTATTGAGAATTGCCTGAGGAATCGATGTCAGAGATTTATTCTTAATTCGGCTGGTACAGTCCTAGAGGTGTTATTCTTTGAAATTTGTATTCCCATTTAAGGTAGTAGGATCTAATTTGGCACCAATTAGATTCTAATTTTCGAGTGTTGTTGTCATCCACTCCTTCTGATTCCTGTATTTTTAGTAGTTTAATGCAAAAATGATGAAAAAATTGCAAAAACTAAGAGGCGTGAGTATATATTTTTCTTCAAATCGATTAGTTAATATAAAATAATCATCAGAAAATGGTGTTCAATTACCTCCAATAACTTGAATTGAAAGCATATTCTTAATATATTTTCCACATATATAGAGCATATTATAATCAGCGAATAAACGTATAGACCATTTTTTCATATGAGACACTATATCGTTTATATATATGGAGAATAACAAGGGACCTGAGACAGTTCCTTGGGGTACGCCTTCATTCACTTTCCTGCTATCCGGCAGCATGCCATTAAACTTAACTTTTTGTACATTTTTGATATGAGACACAATTTATATAAAAGGAGAATAACAACAGACCTGAGACAGTTCCTTGAGGTACGCCTTCGTCCACTTTCGTGCAATTTTTCATGCCATTAAACTCAACTTTTTGTTAACTGAGATTGAATTCTCGCTTAACTCTTGGTGAAACATAATTGAATATTAAAATAAATTAAACTCTTGGCTTAATGTTTCACGATTTATTTAACAACATGAATAGTCAACATGTTTCAAGCGTTAGCTCATTTTCAAGACTGAAAATTTTGAAAACTGAAAAAGACTTTTCAGTCTTGAAAATGAGCTAACGCTCGAAACATGTTGACTATTCATGTTGTTAAATAAATCGTGAAACATTAAGCCAAGAATTCAATTTATTTCAATATTAACTTTTTGTGTTCGCGAATCCAAGTGGAATCCGAAACAATCACTTACTATATTTTTGACGAAACTATTTTGTGAAAATATTTACGTCAGGTGTAATAAATGCCTTGAATATATCGTTATTTCTTGAATAGCGATAAAGAATATAAAATACGAAATTATCTTTTTGAATTATCGAAACATTAGGAGGCAGGAAATGAAGATATATGGCAGTAGAGAAAGCAGAACTCCTAGCGTCCTTAAAATCCAATCACCGAATTTATTTTGGGGTGGATACCGCATAACACAGCGAAAATGAAACTCGCATAAAATACCTTACTTCCGCTGTCACGAACGGAGGAAATAAACACAGAGATATGATATTCGTAAATTTGGAATAAATTACTTCGGTGCCTTCGCTGAAACTGAATCTGAGAAATTTATTGAACCGTGGCACGAACAAAGGCATCTCCAATATTTGAAGTCATGCAAATTACAAAAATATGAGAAAAAAATTACGTTTATATTACTGCAAATGAACGGTGCTGCAATTTATATAAGCTAATTCTTCAATTTTAACGCATAGATTGTATAATGTAGGAGGAAGGACTTGGAGGAAATTGAAATCATGCAGAATAAACGATGGAGCATGGGTTTGTCTGACCAGTCATATCCTCATTTAATAATTTTTCAAAACGTTCTTTATTTTTCAGTTGTAATTTTCGAACATACGTGTTTTAACAGATAAGAAACAATCTTCTGATCGTTTTTAATAACTTTTTATTCTTATGAGTTGTAATGATACAATAAGTAATTGAGCTTATTCAAAATCGTCAAATGTCAGAGTTACGAACATGTTCTCCTGATTTTTAGCTACTCATTTCACGACTGATTACCTTGCTGTGTTATTCCATTACGTTGACAAGTTACTGAAGTTCATATTATCAGCAACGAAAATCTTTCTATGTTCAAAAGTACCTTTTTAGAGATATTTTCAGAGCAACGATGACTAGCTAGAGAATGCATCCTTGTGGTACTCCACTACGAATTTATACATTATTACTTCGTTAGTCGTTCGTCTTTTGTGTAAAGAAAGATTCAAATAAAGATTTTCAATGCAGAAAATATCTTCCTTCTCGATTTATTTCAGCAGTTTGTGGTGTTATAGCTTTTAGTCAATAAAACATGGCTGTCCAAAGAGCAGCCCTCGGTGCCGTATATTGTGACACGCGACAGGCAATTAGACAAAAATTCAGAAATGTTTTTTAATTTCCCTCCTCAAAACAGAAAAGAGAAAGGTTCAAAAACATTCAGTCATCAGTAAATGGTTCCCAACCACATTAATGGTTTCAGTTTTGGCCCTTGAGGCCTTGTAAAATGGACACCCCTGCTACAAAATACTCTCCCGAATTCTACTAAACACAAATACACATTTACTAAGTCTAACGAATATTTGTTTCTTGAAATAGAGACTGAAAAATGAATTATATTACACTGGTGAACAATTTGTAACATGATTTCTGTTGACTTCGATTTTTAGGCTGTTTTAGGGAAAATTGACATGCTGATTCCAAAACTTTAATCAGTTTAGTTTTTTTCTATCACGTCAAGATTTTTTCTACAGTTGTTGCGCATACTATTACGCTTAAAACGTCAAAACTTTTAGCATTACGACTGCACGAAAAACACTTGTTAGAAGAATAAGATACTAGAAGAAGACCTACTTTCGATCGAGAGAATGCACTTTCTACAGTTCCTTCGGAGTTCTGATAGATTTGTGTATTGCCATAACTTAGCTGATTTAATGAAAGTATTGGCAACTTCAAACTATAACGCAACTGATTGGCGATTGTTTAAAGATATCTCAAAACGTAGCTTGAAGTGTTTTCTCCTTCACAATGGAAATTTATATGGTTGAGTCCCAATAGGTCATTCAGTTTTTTGCATGAAGAATACGAAGACATGCAGAAGATCATTGACTTGTTGAAATATAACTTGTACAGTGGATCATCTGTGTTGACCTTAAAATGGTTTGGTTGCTAATTAACCAGCAACGCGGATGTACAAAGTATCCCTGTTGTCTATGTATGTGAGACAGCAGGACTCGTGACAAGCATTGGCTGCAGTCACAGTGGCAGCCAAGATCTGACCTGAAACCTGGTGATCCAAACCTTCTAAATAAGCCACTTGTCGACGGAAAAGACCTTATATTTGCGCCTTTGCATATAAAACTAGGTCTCATCAAGCATTTGTTAAAGCTTTGTCAACTGAAGGGGACTATTTTAAGTATATCGTTTGTGATTTCCTAGTTCGTCACATGAGAAGATAAAGGCTGGTGTCTTTGATGGGCCACAGATTCGGCAACTTATTAAAGATGAACGTTTCAGTGAAACAATGACCGATCTTGAAAGGAATGCTCTGTTGGCATTCAAAAGTATTGTCGAGGGCTTTCTTGAAAACACATGAGCCCAGAATTTCGTCGAAATTGTTCAACAACTCTTAGAAAGCTTCAAAAAGCTTGGCTGTAAAATGAATATCAAACTGCATTTCTTACATAGCCATCTTGCTAACTTTCCAGAAAATCTTAGCGCTGTAAGGGGTGTACAGGGTGAGCGATTTCACAAAGATTTGAAGGTCATGGAGGCAGGTATCAAGCAGATGGGATGTCAGTATAATGGCTGACTACTCTTGGAACATCAAGCCAGAATGTCCCCAGATTGAAGATTCTAGGAAAATTCATAAGCGAAAACTTTTACAATATTACCTTTTCATTTTTTGTAAAAACAAAATTTAACTTTTAATATTATAATAACCTTTGTATGAATAGAATATTCTAATATGTTTGGTTATTACCCACTTTATTTTTCTCTGTATGCCCATTTTGTATGACTTTTAGCGTGACGGGAGGGTATCCTGTGGTTTAAAAACTTGACGCGATAGGGAAAAATTGATAATATTTTTGAATTCAGAAACCAAAATTTAGTCACATACAAGTCACAGATCTAAGACAACAAAATTGCTGTTCTCCAGTGTTATTCAATAACATTTTCATCGGAAATAACAAAGAAAGATATGAAATATACACGAAGGTTTGTTCTACAAAATCAAATAACTGGAGGGTTGAAACATTTATAAATGATGCAGACAATGCTCCAATCAGGTTTCAAATGGTTTTTCATCAGATTCAAAAGGAACATTGGGAAATCCCTCAAAGCCATCACTACTCTTCGGGAAATGAAAGGAAAAATTCATTGAACGTTACACAGATATATTTCCTCGAAATTTCAACTCGATCGTTCCTACTTTTTCAGACCTAATGAACGTATCGTCTCAATTTCCAGACGTAAGTCATTTGTCCAATGAATTGTTGGAATCCATTCAAGCTAAGTGGCAAAAACTCCACGAACGGTTTGACGAGACTCTGAAAACTGACGCACAATTAATTTTACAGTGATTTTTCATTTCCTAGGAGAGAAGTGACTTAGCAGATTTTCTTCATGAGAAATAGATATATGTGCTTATTTACAATTTTAATACTCGCGGAAAAAGTTCAATGTTTCAAAGTTCATACGAGATCATTATTGATTGGTACAGATGATAGCCATTATATGCAGGGACATAGTAAAATTTCATAAAGGCGGGTACACACCTACAGGTGCACCTGTCAATTCTACCTGTCGCAGGTGACTTGTCAAGTGCACCTGGGGATATGGATGAGTAAAAACTGTCAGTTTTCGTACCTGCGTACGAAATGATTCACGTACATATGTACTCATGAATTCGTGGGACGACCTGTCAGTTGTCCACGGTAGATGCTCCAGATTCCACGTTTCTTGAAATACGTTTCTTCATTCATCCTTAAGTAATTGTGCCAATCTTTTGGCGAAGTACGCAATTCGTTTAGTAGGTTTACATGTAAAAATAATTCTCTCTTTCTTAACCAGTCTTTACACCACACACTTCTTTTACGTTTACGATTTGAATCTGTTGCAAATAAAACACCGATCAGAGCAATGTCTTTTACATTTTTAAAACCAACTGAAGATAGACAGTGGACCTGCAGGTGAGGATCAGCGGTGTTCTGACAGGTGGACCTGACAGGTCACCTTCGACAGGTAGAATTGACAGGTGCACCTGTAGGTGTGTACCCGCCTTAAGACTAAAGCAGTGTTTCCCAACGTGGGGCTCACACTCATCAGGTGGGCAATTTGATTGTCAAGGGGGCAATTTGAAAATGAATTCATCACGAGTTTAACCTTTCGTACTTCTTAATTTCAATTTTTCCATATTTTCGAGGGGCATATAACACTTTCAGAAAAGTTTAGGTGGACATGGCAAAAAAAGATTGGAAAACACTGCACTAGAGCCGAAATATCCAGATTTGAACACTTTCCAGTTAGTAAAAAAGGTGTGGAATTTGTATTTTAACTATTTTTGTTTATAACAAATATCTTCACAATGACCTTACTGAATAAGGCTCAGATTTATAAAAAATAATAACCCGAAGTTAATGCTGTTGATGAATTTGCATTGAAAATCTTCATTCAAATCAATCCGTACACATATAGATTGATAGGTAACAAAGTAATAATGTATAAATTTGTGAGTGAAGTACCACAAGGATGCACCCTCTAGCTGTCAAATATGTGCTCTAAAAATATCTTCCAAAAGGATTTTCAATGCAATATAATAACACAGCAAGATAATCTGTCCAGAAATAAAAAGCTGAAAAACGAAAAATTCGGTTGTAACTCGGATATTTGACGGTTTTGAATTAGTTAACAAGTTGGACAAGTTGAAGTTAACATCTTGGAGTACGTCTCGCTGGAGGTTGAACATCTGATTTGGAAATAAAATAACGTGTAGGAAAATACCTATTGGGTATTTATAATATTTAAATTTTCTCTCACACATACGAGTTTCGGTCTAAATCCAACACACAGAATCATGAAATGTTACATTTGGTCGATATTGATGAACAAAGGTATACCATAAATTTATAACGCCATAAAAGAGCTCTCATAATACGAAGTTTCAACTAACTGAATATAAACTAAAATTCAAACTTGAACTTTTGATTTACACTTGATTGACAACATAGCATGACGGGTTTCGTCCTTAAAAACGACTTCTTGAGATGCTAACAGAATACTGACTATAGTCAGTATTGTCTGTATATAGTCAGTCTGTACATAGTCTGTATATAGTCAGTATTGTCCGACTATGGTCAGTATAGTCAGTACAGTATGTAGTCAGTATTCTGTTAGCATCTGAAGAAGTCGTTCGTAATTATGTTGTCGTTTATGTTGTCAATAAAGTGTCAATCGAAAGTTCAAGTTTGAATTTTAGTCAACATTCAATTATAATGGATTTACATCAAGTAAACGCCAACACTATTAAATATTTCAACTAATTGTTGAAACTTGCAGAAAAACTTGCTTTTCGTTTGATGTCAAAAATCAACTATTTCTAAATTTTTGGAGAATTGTAATACTCGAAACTTTTGCAAATGAGAAAATGATAGATTAATTGAAGTAATTTCACTAAAGATGTCAGTCTATAAAACTTTGTAGTAATCACATCATTCAAATGTTTTTACTTCGGAATGAAGACATTGTGTATTTCCATCCTCTCGTGAACGTTTCGACAAAAGCCATTGAAAATAATTAGGAAAAGAGCATTCAATTTAATTGTCCGTAAAGCTGAGAAGGTTGTTTCGTTCCTCTTAAAATGAGGTCTCACATTAATGGTTCCATTTTGTTCCTGTTCCAGATGTAAATTATTACAACAATATGTTACTGGTGACCTGAATAGTTTCCATTTCTTAAATTAAAATATACGTCTCAACTTCATATATTGATTTTTTGAATTTATAGCGCATGTTGCAGAATTACTACAAGTGCTTTTCACGATATCTAAGGCTTATTTCGTTTTCAAATTCATTTAATAAATTTAGTCTCATAACAATTTTCAAATGAATCTAAATGAGATACATATTTACCAGCTCAATATTGATGTTTTTTGCCAAAATCAGAAGATCTTTCTGGAAATAATCCATAAATTTTTCTCATTTATTAATTCGCATGACGCGCGTTTCAGAGTACTTCTTCTTCTTCTTCTTCGAATCATCATTTACTTCGACAACACATCAACAACTCAGTTGCTAATGTGCATCCGAAGAAGAAGTAGTACTACGAAACGTTCGCATGCGTATCTGTTAGAATATATGAGGAAACTTTCAACTTTATTTTATCATGTAATACCTATAAATAACTTAATAGCTCAATAGATTCTACTGCATGTACGAGCCTTATAAATTTTAATGTTTCTCCACATGTAATTAGAAATCGTACAATACAGGTTGTAGGGAAGAGCCAAACAAATTATATGTTGAATTCACCCATCCATAGATTCTTTGATAGTCTAAACTTGGTCAGCACAGAGACCAACTTGTATATTTTCTTTCCGTATTTTATTACTTTTAAGAGACACGTAAAAAACAGTTTGTAGGGAATTGTGATTGTCATTCGATGGAAGAAAACATATCACAGAATAGTATCACTATTCTGTCACATTGGGACGCCCCACCATCAACTGTCAACATATAAAAAGGGCTACCAACTTAGAATCTGTCTCTTCTGTCAGAGCTCTTCTCTGAATGTTATTTCTATGTTCAACAATCTGTCACTCTCGCTTCCACATCGAGTAACAACAACAATAACGTGTTCAATAGTTCGTTCCTTGTGAATAATCATAAATATAAATTACAAGTGTCGTTTAATATTTCCACGCATAGAATAATATAGCACAACCGCTATAAAATCATTTCGAGGACAATAATAATATAGGTAATTATCACTTTATAGAAAGTTGTGCTTTCATGATGTATTTCTTCAATAATTGCAGGAAAAGAAATTATGTTGTGTTGTAGATCAAATGATGTGAATAGTTAATTAAAGAAATTTCTATAAGATATCGAAAACTTCAGTTTATAGGTTATAGGTTAATAGGTTAACATTTTTAGTATGTACTCCTGGTTAATGTGTTGGGGTGATTGAGACCTTGTAGGTAAAAATCAAAAAAAAATTAAAATGAAGAGAATATATAATTATTGTTTCTCAGTATTATTGATTCAAATCAGTTATTAAATCATTATCAATCGTTTAGAATTTTATCTCAGTATTTAGACTACATCCAGTGGTTTATAAAAAGAGTATTTACATCATGAAAATTGTAATTTGTTGTTTGTCATCGTAATTAAATTTCTTCTGTTGTTTGATACCTACATGGAAATTAATGCGAAAGCGTGTTTTCATATGCAACAATTCTTCAGTTATTAATAGTGGTCTACATAAAACATCATACTGATATAATTTACAATGCATCGAGTTTGAATTATGACTAATTAATCATAAAATATTCATTCAATAAATCGAATCTGAAGTTTAATTTGTTGGTTTATTATATGCAATAACGTCACATTATTTAATATAATTAATAGCAAGCAGAACCATGGCTTTCAGTCACGAATTATTCTATTCTTTTTTATATTGACTAATTTTTTTTCTATGAATTTATAGAGGGTGTTTTTTTAGAGGTATAGAACTTTAAATTGCAATAAAACAACGATGGATCATTCGATTGACAAGAATTGTTTTTTATTCGAAAGATAATGTTGTAGCATTACATTTTAAATATGATTTTTGGCATATGACCGCCACGGATGGCTCGGATGTAGTCCAATCTGGACGTCCAATTTTCGATGACTTTTTCCAACATTTGTGGCCGTATATCGGCAATAACACGACGAATATTGTCTTCCAAATGGTCAAGCGTTTGTGGCTTATCCGCATAGACCAATGACTTTACATAGCCCCACAGAAAGTAGTCTAGCGGTGTTAAATCACAAGATCTTGGAGGCCAATTCACAGGTCCAAAACGTGAAATTAGGCGGTCACCAAACGTGTCTTTCAATGAATCGATTGTGGCACGAGCTGTGTGACATGTTGCGCCGTCTTGTTGAAACCACATTGAAACCACTTTTGACATTTCACGATCCTCATTAACACTGTACGCTACGGCTGCAATATTTTCTTCAGTACGCACTGTACGCATGCGGGACAATGGTTTAATGTCCAACAAAGTGAACTTAGTGCGAAATTCAGTGATAACAGCACGAATTGTTTATTCACCAGGTCGATTATGACGACCATAATATAGTCGTAACAAACGATACACATTTTTCACAGAGCACGAATTTTGATAGTAAATTTCAACAATTTGCAATCGTTGCTCGTTTGTAACTCTTTTCATGATGAAATGGCAGAGTACCTATACTGAAAATTTTCACTTTGACAGATGACGTTTGGATGCCATTACCAACCAGTGCCGCCAACCTGAAAAACTTTACTCTTAAAAAATCAACCGTTATTACGTTGTATCAATTTTTAACTCATCAAATTTCAATTCACTACAATCGTGTATTTCTGAATATTCAAACTTTTCATTCAACAAACAAATTCATATCAGAATATAAACACAAACTCAATCAGAAAGTTGAAGATACTGAAGAAATCTTACTGTCAAAAACCTCCAAAGATAATATCTATAATATACCAAATTTTCTGACACAGACGTTTTTGGGGTTCTAAGTGAAAACTTTCATCTTTTTGTCAAAGTGTTCTGTTATTTCAAGTTTAATTTTTCAGGAAAAACTTATGTTTTCATTCTTTAGAATTTTTTACCCAGTATTTGACCGACAAATTAATGAAAGTGCGTTCAGAATTTTAACAGAAAGTTAACAATAACTGGAACAGAATATTCAGTATCAATGAAATGGATTAGTGTTTGCGGTACTTAGTTTGATTAATGACTTTCCATTTCCTGCGATCGCAAAATAAATCCACATTCGTTTGAACGATATCCTGGAATGAATTATTACCGATATTGATTCCTGCGCCCATTTATTTCTGGGAAACGTTAACACTTGGATAGGTTGTTTCATCGGATCAGGCGGCATTATTATTTCCAAGAAAAACGGGAATTACCTTTCTTTAATTGAACCAATTAGTTGATTAGTTGATTACTTTATCACTTAGTAATCTCAATTTGCTACTGATACTTTCAGACCATATTAGAAAATTAAACGTAAGCTTTTTTGCTTGAGTCTATTTGTATTTTTATAAAATTTATAATTCATTAATTCGTATAACTTATATTTTAATTTAAAAATATTTTCATAAAATGTATTGGATAAAATTATTGATTTCCAGGTGAAAAAATCCTTCATTGAATATAAACTTAAATTCAAACACTTGAACTTATGATTTACAGTTTATTGACTACATAGCATGACGCGTTTCGTCGTTACAAACGACTTATTCTGTAAGCATCTGAAGAAGTTGTTTGTAACGACGAAACGCGTCATGCTATGTAGTCAATAAAGTGTAAATCATAAGTTCAAGTGTTTGAATTTAAGTTTATATTCAATTATAATGGATTTACATCAAGTAAACGCCAACACTATTAAATATTTAAAAGAAGCTGATAACAGCTTTTTGGCACGGTGGTACTTCAAGCTGTTAGTTAAAAGTGCTATCAACACGCAGAATATATGGTTTTTAACAACATGTCTGAAGAAAGAAGTGTTCCCCAAATACATCAAATAAAGGACAGATAACACCAGCAGTTCTGCAAGTAGAGGGGCCATTCAAGGAATGAAAACGTGGATCAAAGAAGACTGCAAAATCCAGTACAATCAGAGAGATATTTCAAATGTATATCTCAAGGTTATACATTCTGAATTATCATTTAGATTACACCATATAGAATTTGAGAGTTTAGACAGTAATACTAGATCTAGAGTTAACATTATCGTTCATAGCAAATTTTCCAGACAAAAGCGCAAACTAGATATACTTATTAAAAGTAAACTTAAAACACATTCCGTCAGACCTGAAACAAAATTCTCTCTAACCATAAGTTTTTTGATAGATTTCTTAATTGTACAGATACACAATTTACGAAAGATGAACATTATTCTGTAAGCATCTGAAGAAGTCGTTTGTAACGACGAAACGCATCATGCTATGTATTCAATAAAGTGTAAATCAAGTGCTTGAATTTAAGTTTATATTCAATTATAATGGATTTCCTCAAGTAAACGCCAACACTATTAAATCCTTCATTGTTATAAAGCTTTATAATGAATCTTCATTCCACAATTTAAATTTAAACTTTGATGGCTTCTTCATAATTAACAAAAATAATTATAATAATAAAAATAAAACAAATACTCTACTTTAAGAAATTTCCGAAACTGATATGTCATCATTGAATCCGGGGCGCAGATCACGAATTCAACGTTCAGTTTCTACATAAACCTCACAGTTTCCTCGAAAATTCTATTGAAAATTTCACAAAAAATTCAAAAGCTCGTGAAATGAAAGCTATCTTCCAATTTATTTGTATCAGAAATCTGAATAGGGGAGGAAAAAAATTTTAAAAAGTATTCTTGTGTTTTACTGACTAATCTGAGTCAACGAGAAAATTCCATTACAAAAATAATTGATTCAAATTTAATGTCTTCTTTTACTTTAGTGCATCCATCCAGTATGCAGAATGCCTACCTCCCTAAAAAGTGTACGAGGACATCTCGTTCTAATATGCAGGGGAACTTTATGAGCATCCCTAATGTGTACACAACAACCTTTTCTGTTTTTAAATGATTTATAAACGTCAAAATTGCTTCGATCGAGAATACGAGTACAAATAATTTGGCTACGTTTAATCTTGGTGGTCGTTAAATGAATCCTCTGCCTTACCTCTTTAAATATTTATTAGGTTTTAGCTGGTGGCTGGAAGATAATTTAGTACGGGGTTATTGGATTAGGAGGCTCTTCAGATGCTAGACCAGAAACCAATTACCTTCGGTGATTCTATTTTATGACTAATAGGGAACCGGCCGCTATTTATTTTATTAGGTAAATAGAAATGACCTACTCAAATTTTCCCAGGCTTAGGGTTATTTCGCTGAGTAGGAGCACTATATATCTTCGAATATATCTCAGGGTGTAGGAAGGGTATACTAAAATTTTGCATTCATCAGAATTATTGCTATAATCAGTTACATATAACCGACTTGGATATTTTTCTCTCAGTATTTCATTTGTTTCAAGAGACATTCGAAAAATAGTTCATTTAGGGATGATAATAATATAATTATCAGTTTATACAGAGTTATCCTTTCTTCAATGTTTTTCAGTAATCTAAATAGTAAATGTACCGAATGAAAACTTTATTTCTATAAGATGATTCTATAAGGTGTAGAGAAAATTTCTATAAGATGAATATAAATATTCATATAAATAGAAAAATTTAGTTTATGGGTAATTAATATGTGTAATATGTGCTCCTCTTTTATAGGACAGTTTTAAATTGTCTGTTGAGTGAGCCCTTATGTGTAACAGTAAAAAAACTAAAATGAAAACAGATTGCGTTAGTATGAAAAGAGCGTGTTTGGGTATAAAACTGGCTTTGAAACGAAGAATTCGTGAATATGAAGCTATTTTAATAATTTGAAGAATAAATAAAGGGTGATTTTTTAAGCCTAGTTTTTTTTTAAATCGAATAAAACACTCAATTTGCATCTTATATTCAAAATTTTATTGCAATCGATAAATTGGCCTTTGTCATTTACATTTTGAAGATAACTTCATGTAAATGTTGTCTAAAGCTCCGTTTCAAATGGTCCATTCCGAAGGTCCAATTTTGCGTCACTTTTTCGAGCATTTCGGCCTGTATCCCACGAATTACGCGTGTTATGTTATCCTGTGAGGTTTTAATCGTGTTCGGCTTGTCCACATACACTAACGACTTTACATAACCCCACAAGGAATAATCCAGAGGCGTCAATTCGAATGATCTTGGCGGCCAATTCACAGGTCCATTTCGAAAGATAAGCTACCAAATTCATTATTCAGCATGTCCATTGTTTCACGAGCTGTGTGGCATGTGGCACCGTCTGGATGAAACCACATGTCAACCAAATTCAACTCGGCCAACTGGGGCAAAAAAAAGTTGCGTATCATGGCTCGATATCGTTCGCCGTTGACGGTAACGTTTCTTCCACGGTCGTCTTTGAAGAAAAATGGACCGATGATGCCAGTAGCCCATAAACCACACCAAACTATCGTTTTTTCGGGATGCATCGGTAATTCTTGTATGGCATGTGGCTGTTCATCACTCCAGATGCGACAGTTTGGTTTATTTACATATTCGTTTAGCCAGAAATGAGCCTCATCGCTAAACACAATTTTTCGATAAAACAGTGGATTTTCATTAAGCTGTTCTAAGGCCCATTCACTAAAAATTAGACGTTTTGGTAGCTCATTCGGCTTCAATTCTTGCAGAAGTTGAATTTTATAGGCTTTCAAACCCAAATCAACAAGTAAAATTTTCCATGTGGTTGAGTAACACATGCCCAATTGCTGAGAACGGCGACGAATTGACATTTCACGATCCTCATTAACACTGTACGCTACGGCTGCAATATTCTCTTCAGTACGCACTGTACGCATGCGAGACAATGGTTTAATGTCCAACAAAGTAAACTTGGTGCGAAATTTGGTGATAACAGCACGAATTGTTGATTCACCAGGTCGATTATGACGACCATAATATAGTCGTAACAAACGATACACATTTTTCACAGAGCACGAATTCTGATAGTAAATTTAAACAAGTTGCAATCGTTGCTCGTTGTAAGTCTTTTCATGTTGAAATGGCAGAGTATACTGAAAACTTTTCACTTTGACAGATGACGTTTGGATGCCATTACCAACCAGTGCCAAACAATATTATATAAAAAAAATTTATTTGCTTATATTAAAAGAGTAAAAACGTTTTCCCTAGTTTTTCCATTTTTCGAGTTAATTTTTATGTTGTTTTCGAATATTTCCAATTCAATTATTCAATTTCAGGAGAACATTTGAATTTCGTTGAAATATTCATCAATTTATGCGAGACAATAAGAAGGGGTGGTTTCGTCATGTTTTGATATCTTGAAGCATGATTTCCATAAGTTATTATATAATTCAAAACTGTCCCTTTTGAACATATCTTGACGAGATTTATGACCTTTTTGCAGGTGTATCAACACGCTATTTCTCATCTTCATCATCACCTACAAAAAAGTAATCCAGTCAAGATGTGGAAATAAAGAAAATACGGGGATTTTCAAGAAAATAACTTCCAAGGGTATCATATTTCTCCGTGCCATCATGCGGCGACAGTGAAGTGATGCAAAAACAAAGATAAATTAATGGCTGCAGTTGTTTCTAGATCGTTAATTTATGATGACCCCTCTAGACAACATTTGGTCATGGCGGATACTTATCCCATAAGTTTTCGGCCTTGCTCGTTAGCAATTAAACCCTTATTAGATGCCATAACAGTGAAAAATAACGAAAATATCCTTCCTGCATATTCTTTTTTCGAAAAACAAAAAGATTTTCAATGAATATTCATTTTCATATAGTTATATAGATTAGGGATATCCATTACATATGTAGAGGGGTACACTAAAATCTTACGTCAACTTATACTTTCATCCATAACATTTTATAGATAATTTATATCCAGAACATTTATTTTATTGCTTTTTTTGGGTAATATACTAGTTAAAAAGTATCAAAAATTTTTAAATATTTATTACTTGAATATAAACTTAAATCCAAACTCTTGAACTTATGATTTACACTTTATCGACTACATAGCATGACGTGTTTCGTCGCTATAAACGACTTCTTCAGATGCTAACAGAATAATAACAACAAATTTGAAAAACAGGTATAAATATGAAGGCAATTTGAGATTCTATGAATTTGGGTTTCACCTAAGATATTCTATTCTGAAATCTAATTTTTATTACCTGAAAATATTTAACAAGGGTGAATTGTTTAATTCTATCTGTTTCAAATTTACAGAATTTTTATGCCGATTTATTTCCACTATTTCCCAAAAATCTAATTGACTACTTTTCTGTATATTATGTAAAATTTTGAAATTCGTATCAAAAGTATGGTTTTCTGTTAATAAATGTTTAGCATAATTCGAATTGCTTTTTTTGTTATGGGCGAAACTATATATATATATATATATATATATATATATATATATATATATATATATATATATATATATATATATATATATTATAATTCTGGAAATTTGCTAAATGAACTGATAGAAATAAACAATTCACTTGTTCTTCTTATACTTCTGCTTCTGTAATTAGGTGTTATACCTTTTGAGAATATAGAACTTATTATTTTCTATATCTTTTCTATATTTTGAATATCTTAGGTAAAACCCAAAGTCATAGAATCTCAAATTGCCTTCATATTTATACCTGTTTTTTCAAATTTTTTGTTATAACGAACAGAGGTACAAATTGAAACTCATATTAAATTATGTAGAACTTATTTTATTGCAATAAAAGTCTCAAAACCAATTACAATCAATTCATCAACTCATTTAGGATACTCAGTAAAAAAAAACAAATTATATACAGACTTTTTTCAGACGGTCAAAAATTCGATAATTTCTGGTTGAAATTATTTTTATTAGTCCGGAATTCATATTATACATCATTCTAGATATATATATATATATATATATATATATATATATATATATATATATATATATATATATATATATATATATATACAAAAATAGCTTCATGCCCCTGCAAAAATTAGCAAATATTCCTCATAAAACAAAAGTAAAAATTAATTTAAATAACCGCTGCTCAGGTTATGAATTAATTCTTGGAAAGTGCACATTATCCCTAACTTAGATGATAATTCAGTTTTTCATTAATTTGTTCACTGCTATTAGAATTTTGTTAAGTTTGTAGTAATTCAGATTGAAAAACCTCTTTTCTAAAATAATTAAAAATATTCTCCTTGCAATTTTGACTCTTGACATTTGTCAGGAGTCAAAAAATAATATAATGTAGTTATACTCTTTTTATGTTTAAGTTACGAGTTCTTTTATAATAAATAATCGGAAACATAATTTTGACAACGGAACTATACCTACTTATTCCAAACCTGATAAAATATCCTTTCTAAATGAAAATTTTTTTATGTCAACCCTTTTTCAAGTTATGTATTTGGCTCCCTCTATTCAATAATGACTGAACTATTGCATTCGATGTATTTCTCCAACTAGAACTGCCTTCTAGTTGATCCTTTCAAGTCTAGATGGCAGCACAACTCTGCTTTAACGCCGTACCAGGTTCTTTTATTTTCTGTTATCCTGATAAAAGAGTTTGGTTCACTCGTTGAAAAGGACTTTATTTACTTGGACAGCAGAAATGTATTTTTTTCATAACCACAGTAATAAATAATATAGCAAAATCAAATATTGCTATCAAAATAAACATTGAAGAATGGAGCGATAATTAACGTGCAGAGTAACTTGGAATTTTTCTCATCTATAGGTAGGATAGAAAAGATTTGTATAAGACAATAAACAGCAATTGAAGTAAAGAAATTCTAACGTTTTAAGATGAAATAATAAAAACTAAATGAGAATATTCTTTCAATGTAATCAATTTGTTTAATGAATTACAGAAAACTGCTTTAGAATTTTTCAATATCCACAATCTCACATGTTTTGGTCTATAGAAAATAATATGATTTAAAAAATAAAAATAAAATAAATAATAATAATTCAATAATAATAATAGATAATCCAGAAGAATTTTTCGTAGAATTTTTTGACGACCAGGACGTCGTCAATAGTTAGACAAATAAATAAAGACTGCGTAAATACAGGATGTTTAAATATTACATAGCATCTTTATTATATTTTGAGATGATGACTGAAGATTCCTAATACGAATGAAACAATTGTAGTATATTTTCATTCAATAACTTCGATTATTTTGGAAAGCACTTAATATTCATTCTGGAATGTGATAGGTAGTGTTTTCATTGAAACATTTCTGTATAGAGCTCCATGAGAGTTTTATTTGAAATATTTTGATATTTCGATTGAGAATCTCAGTATTGATTGTACATATAAATAATTACAATGATTTCTCCATGAATTTTGTACCTTTTCTTTAAAGCGATAAAATATTTATTTTTTTTTTAGATATAGCAACACTTGAGAATCGAAATTTTTCCTTTCAATCATAAAATTGAACCATCAACTTCATTTTATTTCATCATTTATTTTATGTTTGGGGGGAAAGCAAACGAAACCAGAATTAGCATAAGTGTACTTAATCATTTAATATATTATTTTGATTTATTTAATTGAGAAATCCATTATTTGTGTATTAGATTATGACCCAGAAAAGAATCAAGTTTTTCGAATTGATGAAACAATTTCAACACATCAAGTTAGCATTGACGGACGCCTCTTAATTATTTCTTGACTATGGAGGTAGCCGCTTGTATCGACCACATTTCAATGATAGCAGAGTGAAATTTAAGTTCTGTTAAAATGAGTGTAAAATCCAAAGTTTTGCTGCTGGCCTTTGTACTGTTTATCGAGTGTGAAAGTGTCGAAATTCAAAAAAGAAACGTATGTCGAACTTGGTCAGGTTACTGGGATATCAACAAAGATAAAAATCCTGATTGTTTCTTCAATGAAGATATGTATTTGGACGTAGTGAGTTTTAATTATTTTCTTCAACTGTGCACCTGATTTATCTGTTACTAGATGACCTGCCGAACTTTGTACGCCCATTTATTTTTATACTACTTTTGCGCTATTTTATTTTAATATTTGTGCTACACTATCTTGTTTTTAATATTTATCCCGTGTGGAGCCAGGGACTTACTCACTTATATTATGAAGGCACTGCAGTACTTCCTGTAATTTCAGATCAGTCGAATTATCAAAAAATTCCTATATTAAGACGTTTGATGAATTGAAAGTTATTAATCTGTCCGTTTTATAGTTAGACGGCATATTCCTAATTTCGTATCAACTATATGTCCCATATATCTCACCATTAATGAGATATTTGCTGGATATAAGTCAAAAAATTTTCAGAATTTAGTCCATTCCCGGAAAACAATGAATATAGTGCCGTGGTGGCTGTACCTATAGCGTCTATTTGAATTGACTCTTCGCGCAATATTTTGTCACAACATTGGTAGAATATTCTTATCAATAACAATTAAACTTTGCCTTGCAATTTTGACACACCAACGTTCATTGGTCCAATAGCAACGATTTGCTGTTAACTGTAATCTATTTCAACTATTGATATTCTTCATTTCATTCTATTTCATATTGTTAATTCCGATTTCATCGATTCCTTTGAACTTCATAACAAGCTTCACGTTGCTCGTCAGTTTGACTTGCTCTGTTATATCTTTGACTTGCTGCATTGCGAATTCTACGACTTAAGTTTGTACATCTAATAACTAACATTTTTAAAAACGAAATTTCAACTGTAAATTAAAGAAACTATGTATTCTTCTTCATAATCCAATATACCACGTGCTATGTTAGTAACGTGTATGTTAGTCTATTTAAACATACCAAAATTTCATACTCAATAAAATTTTAATATTAGTCGTGATAGCTCTAAACTAACCGAAATGTGTGATAAGTTATTCACCTTTTTTACTTCCTCTTTTTGAGAATTAATAATTTTATTATTTCTTATATTATTAATTAAGTATTCTTGAATTTTATAATTTTTCACGCAATTTTTTCCCTGATAATAACAAACACAACACAAAAATAGTGAAATCGGTCCATTCGTTGACTCTACATTTGAGTTAGGAAACGTTTGTATGGGGGAAAAATGGGCTGTTTTTAGGGTTTTCACGGCAACCATTCGAATTTTTCCGCCGTAAAAAGCATCCTTGGACTTCAACGAACATTTTAAAAAAAGAATTTTCTAAATTGGTCCAGGCGTTGACTCTACATTTCAGTTAGAAAATTGAACGTTTGTATGGGAAAACGAAATGGCCGGTTTTTAGGGTTTTCCGGCAATTATTCGAATTTTTCCGCCGTAGATATCACCCTTATGCTATTACTAACACATTTTGCGATTCATTCTTATATTATAGATTATATCCAAATTTCGATTCATAATATTGATGACACGCTACTGATTTATTATTACAAGAAATGTTGTCGTGTTGGAACAAATTGGGAAACAAATAAGTGTCTAAAAATTCTCATTTTTGTTTAATTCTTCTTTCACTATTCTATATTTATCCGTGGCAACTCTTTTTAGTTGAAATTTATTAATTTATTAAGTTGCACACCTGTTATTAATTAACAACGCTCACGTATTCTAGATTAAATTTTGAAAGAGATCTTTGTTTCTAAATATCTCGACAGAATTTTTGAATTAAACTAAACTAAATCTGTAATCGAAGATTTGGTCCTTCGAGCCGGATATTCTTCAACTCATAACAAAGAGCTATTTTATTCCTAATTTTTCATTTTATGGAGATGAGTGAGTCAAACAAAAATTTTTACATTTCAGCCGGAGTTGTTGAAGAAATATTTTGGATATTATGAGACTCATGAGATCGAAACTCAAGATGGTTATTTCATCACAACCTATAGGATACCAAAAGAAAAACCGAAGGGATATATTCTATTTCGACATCCAGCCACCACTGACTCTGTTGCTTGGATTATACAAGGATTTGAATCTGTAAGATGAGTTAAAAGGTTATTATTTGGGAAAAAAGCTTCAAAATATGAAGCAAAGGTTAAAGACATAGTTTCTCGAATTTTGTAAGTTTAATAATAACCAAACACGATAGCAACAATTAAACGTTCTTGGATGATTTTGAAGATACCAAAAACTACGAAAATATAGCAACATAAATTGTTCAACATTCTCCAAATTCTTATCAGCAATGTTAGCATTAAAAATGTTTCGCAATTGTATCTTCCGAAGACGTATCATTGAAAACTAGAAATGTAAAGTTATTTAGACACGATGCTACATCATTATATCTATTTTCGTTACTGTTCAATGAGGAGACTTGAAACGCCAAGTATATTTCGTATTAGTCAATCAATTCTTTACACTTCTTCAATATACAATGCAAACAACTTGTAAAATGGAATATTTTTAGGTGTGAATCAATACTAAACATTTATTGCATATTACGAAATTTTACACATAGTTACTTTCAGTTTTATTCACCATACTTGTATATCTTAAATCAATGCTGGTTTTTGGAAATCATTAACGGATTGAATATTCTTAGGATAGTTTAGGAAACGACACCTTGATTTTATTCGAATGTTCAATAGATTCAAAATAAAAGTATAAACGAGTGGAACGATATGAGCAATATTATGAGGAATACATAATCGAAAACGTTTTACGTATTTCATGGAAATGACAGCAATTTTAAGGTCATATTTCTTTAGTTTATTATGTCTTCTGAAATACCACCGCCATGGCGTATTTCCGAGAGACGTCAGACCAAGATACATAAGGGGCTATTCTTTACTCTGTTGGTGTAGACAAAATTATGAAATATTGATATTCATTCAAAAATGCAACGCAATTATTATTATTATTACGATTGTTTCTCATGAGGAGAGCGATAAAACTTGAATTGGCAATTATTAGGACTTTTGCTTCATCTTTTTGCCTCCCAAAAACGCTTCATCCTCTTTGAATGCTCGTTCTTCCGTTCATCTGTCCATTTTATTCCAGGTTGGTGATTTGATTTTGGTTCAAACTTCACATGTGCGATTTTATAGCGACACTCAGTGCGATCTTCGAGATTTTTAATATTGATCTTTTTGCTACACTGTTTCGCATTTATTCTTCATAATTATATCGAGTAGTTTCTTCGGTATTCTGGACTGTTTCATTCTGTAGACATGTGCACAGAACTTTGCTCGTCGTTTTCTGATTCCTTCCGTTATCGTATTTGTCTTTTGATAAAGTTCATTCTCAGGTCTCTTGATCCAAAGCCCTTATATGAATATATATATATATATATATATATATATATATATATATATATATATATATATATATATATATATATATATATATATATATATATATATATATATATATATATATTATATCAATTTTTCAATTGCGTTAAGTCTGCTTTAGAAAAAAATCACAGCTCTAACAAAATGATTCAAGAATTTGAAAAGTTGTAGATAATGATTAATTAAATTAGTTACACTTATTGATATCCACTAGGATTAATTTAAGAAATATGAAATTGGAAGTTCATATTCTCCAACTTTCGAGCTAATACTGAGTGATACAAATACATTAATTCATTTTACAGAGATTTCCTACATTTAAATAACGTCCTCTGTTACTTCCTGTAGAACTGAGAACGGATTTTTCACTTCAGAAAATCGTTTACAGTTCAAATATTTGCTATGATTTATTGTCTTCTTCCCTCCCGGAAAATTGAATTGACTATTATATGAAGAAATACTATTAATATATCGCCATATCTCTTCATTTATTACAGCCTGCCCTCTACTTCTGGAAAAACGGTTTTGAAGTATGGATGACAAACACCAGAGGTACAGATTTTTCCACAAAACATAAAAATTTAACGGCACATGACTACAACTTTTGGAATTTTAGGTATGTAGTACATTGACGACAAAAATATACTGAGCTATATTGTTTAAACTTCATTCATTTAATTAATTTTACAGATACCTTCTGGAAAGATATATAAGGAAATGAAATATATATATATATATATATATATATATATATATATATATATATATATATATATATATATATATATATACATATGTTTTTTAATACTTTTAGCAATAACAGGCTTTTTGTAAGTGAAATCCTTTATTTTTGTTGGCGCTTGGTTGACTATTTCAACTTTACCACAACTATTGCATATGAAAACTGAATAGAATTTAATTGAATTTCATGAATTTTTATGAATATCAAACGTCGTTTTCAAGAAAATCTTGAAAAATTATGATTGCAAAGTACCTGGTAAATGGTAAAAACTTCTTCTGGGCTGTTTGCTAGCTAGCTAATGCTAGTTGTCAAGTACTGCAACATTTATTCTTAGCTGTTGGATTAACTTCGGAACAAACTGATTCCTATGATGTTAAAATGCAGCCTCCCATATAGAATAGAAGCAACATTCCTACCTAGTTTTATCGAATTATTAAAATTATCCTGTGATATACAGCTTATTTCTTTTTGTTCTAGCTTTCATGAAATTGCCCTTTATGATCTTGGAGCGGCATTGGAATATATTTATCAAAGAAATAACAACAATAAAATAATCGTAGTTGGACATTCAATGGGTAGTACAGAATGTCTCATATATGCATCTATGTTGCCTCTAAAATCGAAGAAGTACGTGCATGTGTTCGTTCTTATGACTGCTTCCACTACTTTCCAGTTTTCCAGAGTTAATTTCTTAGGAAATTTCATACCCTTTCTCCAGGTAAGATCCGTGAATCATTTCTTGATAATATTCTAGATAGAATATTTCTATTTTAAGCTATTGCATATTTTTTATCGCGGTATTTGTGTGCGGCGACCGAATCAAGAAATTTCGTAACGGAAATAAAACCTAACACCCCCCACTCCGCCTACCATGTAGCTCAGCCGAGCGTTCGCTTAACGTGTATGATTATGGCACGACTGTACGAAGCTCGCAATTTTCGAGACGAGCTGCTACGAAATCGGACAAATACGTAAGCAGCTGTTTGTGAGAAAGTATATACACTGGGTTAGAGGGTAAACACACTTGTATTGTTCAATTCAAACGAGTTACTGTTCCAAAAGGAGGGGTAGCTCTTTACCAAAATAATAATAATGTTATTAATATCATGACTCCGAATATTGAAATAAATATTTCACACCTTAGCGATGTTAATGTTAGGTGCTGATTTGTTGGAGATATTTGTGCATGCTTATGCAAACTTAGAAATGGCCTACACATAGTCATGGTAGCAATTAACATTTCTCTGAATCCAAAATTGGACGAGGTAGAGCATTTTATTCATCGCACTTTACTGGAGCACACTGAAGAAAGGTCCAAAATACTTTGTACAAATGGTAATAAATTTCCACTTATCTTGGCTGGCGATTTCAACATCAACTTCGCTGATAAAAAATCAGAGCGGTTGAAAACTTTTCTGTCGTAAAAATTGAATTTGAAAATGAATAATGATCCACAAGAATCCACACCAAAATATGGGACCACCATCGACGCGGTATGTTCCAGATATTTAGAGGATATCAAATCCCAAACTTACGTTTTTTATTTCAGTTACCTATATAAACCTATAGTTTCAAATAATAAAAATTCCTGAATAGCCTACATGTATTGTAAGATAATAAAAATAATTTAAACGATATTGATTTCTCATTTATTCAATAAAAAAAATTGTTTCCTTATTAGTCACCACGCTTAAAAAGTGTGACTTGAATTAATATCAAAAAAGAAACTTGAAACAAAAACTTACAAAAATAAGAATATAAGGTTGGCTGCAAAAACGCCTACCAAGGCAATGCTAAGTCTTTATGCTAAAAACTATCTGTTGAGACTAAATTTGGTTGGTTATCATAAGATTAAAGGCGATGCCAAAAAATTGGTTGAAACTAATTAGATTAATAAAGACATGGACACTTTCCGATAGGCAAGCTATCAAAGTTATGTTTATAAATCGAAAAATCTCATAAAAATGTGTCTCACTTAGTTATCAAACGGTTGAGCTAAAACGGGTCTCAGAAAAACTTTCCATAAAATTTCATAAAGTACAACACACTATTACCGACTTCATTTACAGAAACTTACTACCGATGATACGGTTGGAGTTGTTTTGAATAAAGGCAGTCTTATGTCCAGAATTGTCCGCAGTGTATGTCCCCTTGTTCCAGATCTCTGCATTGCTTTATACTCCTTTTTTGGAGCAGGATGGTCAACCGAAGAACCAAATCCAGTAAGTATATTATCAATTAAACTGAAGGGTGCTTTTTTAGAGGTATAGAACTTTAAATTGACATTACTGTTGAAGATGGCGACCGATTCAACAGCTGAGAATGTTTATTCTCAGTTTGGTTTGACAATTCATCATGAATAGACTCACGCCTGAACAACGCTTGCAAATAGTGCAATTTCATTTCGAAAATAATGGTTCTGTGCGGAATACGTACCGCGCACTACGTCCATTTTATCGTCGACAAAATCGTCCATCGGAGCAGTTAATTCGATTAACCATGGAACGTTTTCGCACCAGGTTTACTCTTATTGATAACTCGCATCCCCAGAGACGCCGTATGGTGCGTACAGAAGAAGCTATTGCTACTGTAGAGCGTAGCATTGAGGAAGACCCGAATGAGTCCATCCGCCATCGAGCACAGGAATTGGATCTGTGTCCATCCACTTTATGGAAGATTCTATACCTCTAAAAAAACACCCTTTAAAAACTCTTTCAACGCCTTAATTTATTTTCTGGTATAAAACAATGTAGTTTTAATTCTTAACTGTAAATTAAGTTCAGATGTGTATGTTAAAGTATTATTTTATATAATACACTTCAAATAAAAAGTAGCTTAAGGGTTGCAGGAAAAGGCAAGACCTAAAAGTGGCAACCTTGTATCCCTTGCTGACTTAATATTGGAAAATCATGACATTACTGTGACACAACATGACACATCACATAAACTAAAACTTCAGTAGTGACACTAGTATTGATTGGTTTAAATTAAGAGGTCCTTAGAATGAGATATCATGCTGCATCATTACGTATTCAAAACAAAGAAGAGATATTTAAATGAGTCGTAGATATATCGGCTTCAGAGTTTAGATATATCAAGACATCCATCAAGTTAGTATATATTATCAATGCCTATAACCCAGAGTAATAGAATCCTATAATTATCTGGTTATTTATACCTGTTTTTTTTCAAATTTGTTGTTAGTCAGTATTCTGTTAGCATCTGAAGAAATCGTTTGTAACAACGAAACGCGTCATGCTATGTAGTCAATAAAGCGTAAATCATAAGTTCAAGTGTTTGAATTTTAGTTTATATTCAATTGCATAATACCGTTATAATTTAAACATATTTCCACATTTTTTATACTTCTCTTCGTTTTTTTATCTACTATTTTTCATATTCAGTTTGTCTTTAAGGGAAAACAGTCTTTCTCACTTGGATATTTTAAATTTACAACACAAAACGTTAACAAAAAGAAAAGACCACCTTTCGGTTGAACGCTATCAATAAACATGAAAGAAGAACAAACACTACCCCGCAAACAATTAAGATCGGAGTTATACGGAGTTAAGATCGGTGGAGGAAATCAACTTGTTGTAACATGTCTTGTTGCGACGTCATAATACTTTTATATTGCCAATTAGAGAAGAGACGAATGAGTCCGGATAATCGGATAATCTTTGTTCGCATAATCGAGATTCTACTGTCAATAAAACTTAATTCTTCTAGTTCAATGTTTTAATTCCAATACTTTTCTGAATATAGGTCGAAACGTCGATAATTTTCAACCAAATTCCAAGGGCACTTTCTGTAAAATGTGTCCTTCACTATGGACAGTTGATTTCATCTGGTAAATTCCAGATGTTCGATTATGGGACCGCAAATAACGAAGTTTATGGATCATCTTATCCACCGGAATATCCAGTTGAGAATATTGTAACACCAATATACCTAATTGTTGGCTCAAGGGATGATTTGGCTCCAAAAGAAGTTAGTACATACATTTTAATAATCTTATTATTTGTTTACTTTAATTAGAATTGGGTTCAAGAAAAATGAAGTTAATAAAATATATTGATTCTTCATAAATATGAAAGGAAAATTTTATTGTAAATATTTCAAAACTTCTAGTAATAGTATTTCTGCTCCTTATTTCTGCAGTAATAATAAGCTCATATTTCCCACAGGTAACTACCCAATTACAGGAAAATACATAATGAATAAATATGGTTACTAAAAATATCAATAACACCATAGATACACAATATTAAAAAATAGTTATAATAATGAAAAATATCACCAAATATAATAATCTAAAAGCTATAAAATTAAAAATTAACACACTTGACTTAAGTTTCACTGAATAATATATTCAGTGAAACTTAAAATTCTTAATTAAAAATTAAGATTTTAATTTTTAGAAATTAAATTTTTAAAACTCTAATTATTAAGATAAACTAAAAATTAAACTTTTTAATTTTATAGTTTTTAACATAATGTTTCACCAAGTATATATGTTGGTAAAAAAATGTAATATTATTATTATAATCTAGTCAAGTACAACTTTCAATCGAACATTCTTTCAGGATACTGAGGCCTTCTACAACAAATTACCAAATATTGCAAAAATATATGGGAAGTTAAATATTGAAGGAATGAATCATATTGATCCTATAGTCGGAACGAATCGAAAGGAAAAAGTTTATGACAAAATATTAAATATACTTAATAAATTGAGTTGATTAGGAGTTCTCATCTTTTCATTACCTTCCATATGAAAGTATAATAATAATAAGCAAACATAATAATAAGCAAACAAATAATAATAAGCAAAATCAGGTTTTCACCAAGTGTCTATGAGTATTTAAATAGAAAATGGAATTCATTGTAGAGTAACAAATTAACCTAGAGATAATAAAGTATCTATAAGTAACACTTATGTAAATTTGATTTTCATTTTTCGTTGAACAAACTTCAGTCACAGATCGGTGTCAACTACGTTTATTTCGGCGTCAAAACACCGTTACATCCAGAAAAACTGACTGTTTGGTGCGCTGGTGGAATCATTGGTCCGTACTTCTTCAAAAACGATGATGGCCAGAACATTACAGTCAATGGTGATCGGTATAGAGCCATGATTATTAACTTTGTCATTCCTGAATTGAACAACCATGATGTCCAGGAGCTGTGGTTTCAACAAGACGGCACAACATGTCACACAGCTCGTGCCACAATCGATTTATTGAAAGACACGTTTGGTGACCGCCTAATTTCACGTTTTGGACCTGTGAATTGGCCTCCAAGATCTTGTGATTTAACACCGCTAGACTACTTTCTGTGGGACTATGTAAAGTCATTGGTCTATGCGGATAAGCCACAAACGCTTGACCATTTGGAAGACAATATTCGCCGTGTTATTGCCGATATACGGCCACAAATGTTGGAAAAAGTCATCGAAAATTGGACGTCCAGATTGGATTACATCCGAGCCAGCCGTGGCGGTCATATGCCAGAAAACATATTTAAAATGTAATGCCACAAGATTATCTTTCGAAAAAAAAAATTCTCGTCAATCGAATCATACATCGTTGTTTTATTGCAATTTAAAGTTCTATACCTTTAAAAAATCACCCTTTGGATAGTATTTTATTTTTAGTTTGTTACATTTAGTTATTGTTTATTATTATTTCAATTTGTTTTAATTTTATTTTCGTTGTATACATTCGCTTATAGTCTTTTTTTTGTTTATTTTTCTCAATTTTTTCTCATTTATTAATATTTTTGTACAATTTGTTATTTTATCTTTGTAATTAGATATATATCTGTTGGAAATAAATGTATTATTATCATTATGTATAAAATGTCCCAATTGGGTTGAAATTATTCTGTAATACAATTTATATTGTAATTTTAATATAATAAATAATAAAATCGAATGAGAATTGGAGGTCCCAAAATAATCAAACATACATATTGCTCTCGTTAGAATAATGTATCATAAAAGTATCTAAAGATCGTAAGTAACACTTTTTCTCGATGAAATTAATAATGATTCCGTTTCTTCCTATATTCCTGTTATTTCGACATTCAGAAAGTGAGTTATTCGTTTTGAAAACGAATTGATTGACACAGGTCCTTCGTATATCCCACACAAATGTTCGATACTGGCACCAATCACGGTTATATTATCTTATCAGGCGATATTGAAATAACAGCTGAAATCATTAAAAGATACAATAATTTAGTTTCATAATTCAATAGAAAACAATTACCTTGATACTTTGTAACAAGGTTTACAGTTACAAATCAGAATTTTTCATTCTGTTTATTGAATCATTTGATATCAACGTTTATTGTAACACCTCGAAATGAGAAAAAGCAGATAAACAAAACAAAAAACAAATTAGATGAATTACACACAAAATACAGATGATAATAAATCATCCGTTAAAGAAACCAGTGCTGAATATTTCAAAATACAGATACCTACAATATGATGAAACTGTGATCTTCCATTTCTCATGTTGATGCCTGTTTATGACATCAATAATGTCAGATTTCAATGTCAAATTCATGACATTTCATTGTAACAATACAAAAAATAAACTAGATTACCAAGTTTGTATAAAAAAACGCTCCTATTTCTGAAACCTTCTTTTTAGCTATAGGATACGTCATTTTGAATCGACTTCAATTCTCTATCAGAATATCTGATTATATACAGAGTGTCCTATATGAAAAAATGAAGTTTTCAGCATTTTTTTCTTTTAGAAATGCGACGAATTTTGAATGTTCTTTGAATGTTCTGGAATTTAATGCGATATTTAGAAAATATTCATCCCCCTGAAAGGTATATGAGTTCATGTATAAATGAGATAGTACAGAAATAAAATATAATAATAATAAAATGAACCAGTTACGAACTACTATACGATAAATATCCAATTGAATTTCAGAATTTTGGGACTGAATAAATTATTGCATTATTTTCAAAGTTATTAAAGTATTATGTCAATTTTGAATATAATTGGAATTTATTGTATCAAAAAATTATCTCCATGCACAAAATAAAATTGTATGTAAAATTGTCTTTTCATTATAAATATTGAATAAAAACTAATAGGGGGTCCCCTTAAAAGCAACAAAACCACAACAACAAATCTGTCTGTCGGTATTTTTGTACACGAAACACTCAAAATATAATGCATAGAATTGAAAGCATTTTCACTAATGTATCAAGTGTGATCTAACTTGGAATGTAGACTTCGTTTTTCCGTTGAAAAACATCTTATTTTCACATTGAGTTAATTATTAGTTTCATACTCACATATATATTCAAAATAAATGACTCTGCGTAACAAGGATTCAGAAGCGGTCACTCAACCCAATCATAAGATATAACAGAATTATAATATTCTGCTGTGGGGCTGCTCTGCAGAAATAAATAGGGTGTTTATTACACAGAAGCGAATACTTCGATTAATATTCAATATTCATCAGCGAACATCTTGTAAACCTATCTTCATTAATAATTACATACTTACCTTACCGTGTTTATATATTTATAGATGTTTGTTATATGTTAAAGAAAATGAAGATAGGTTTATTAAATTGAATAGTAATCATGAGTATTCAACAAGAAACAGGGATGTGGTACTTATTCCTATGCATAAAACAGCTAAATTTGAGCACTCTCTCTATTGTCAGAGCATAAAACAGCTAAATTTAACTCTCTCTATTGTCAGAGCATTAAAATTTTCAACCAATTACCATCGAATTTGAAAGTACTGAAAGCTCATTTGTTTAAGAGGAGAGTTAAATCTCTGCTCTTAACAAAGGCATACTATAGTGTGTCAGAGTACTTCGATGATTCGGTTGCAGGCAATAATGTTTGAATCAATTTTTTGTATCATATATTTGTATATTTTTTTAACACTAATATTTTTCACCATGTGAAATTGTCTCAAATGTTTAATATCTCTGAGGAAATTTTTATTTTCTTTTCTTTTCAATCAAAATTGTATATTATTGTAAATATGAATTTAACCAAGATTTTTGTTTGAACCAATATTTTTGCTCGAGGGCTGAATGGAAGATCAGACTCCAAACTGAATTCGGTCCTTTTGAGAGCATTTCTCTTAGTTGTAATTATTTATCATTTGAAATGAATGTAATTTTACTATGTAAGGAATGTTTCTCAATAAAATTATATTATTATTATTATTATTAATGTTTCACAAATATATTGAACAATAATAACTCTTGATAATGAAGTGACTGCTCGATACATATCGACAATTCAACGTGTATTTCAAATTAATATTAAATCATGTATCATCAAGAGGTAAACCAGAATTCAATCTCAGTAATATGCGCATCAGTGACTCTAATGGTTCAATTTTCTCTCAATTTAAATTTCGTCTTAATAGATAAATAACAGTATTTCATTAAAAAAGAATGTTTGAGTGTTAAAACAAAATCAACGTCATTTATAAATCATTTATACATCATTGATAAGTCTTCAAGGTATCTGGACATGCATGAAGTGACGAACAGAAGATATAAATGAGACTTGATGTAAACCACACAAAATTAATTAGCTTCGTTTATCCTTAAATGAGTTTCCATAAAATAAGTAAATCGTTGTTTCTCCTTCAGTTTTCATTTGTACATTCTGAGTTTGAGGTTAGAAAGAACTAAGAAGAAAAACTTCGTTTATTTCACTACATCATTGTTTTTCTGTTGATCATTCATCGTATTAGCAGTCACATTCCATGAATGATGAGTAGGTACACAGTTCAATTATATCAAATATGTTCCCGCAATTTACGACCTAAATATTGACGTAGCCATGTACTTAGCTTTCTATGGAATGGAATTCACATATGTAATGACTGCCTGATGATCCATATTTAACTTTTGTATCTTATCAGTGAAAGGTATAAGTGCTGATTATTTTTCGCTATATTAGTGCATTCATTTATAAAACAAGTTACCTTCATACCACACCACATTTTTCGAATTGTAGAATAGCAGTCGAAAATATTGAGTCATTAAAATGAAGTTCAACGAAGTGTATATATGCCCAACTGACAAAACTTTGCAATGTTCTTGGCAAGGTAATTCTGAAGACATTTTGAAACACTTCATTATGGAACACGAAGATCTCCTATGTCACAGCAGTGAAATTGACATCGATCTAAACCTAACCAACGAAAACAGACTCCTATTTTTAGACGAAGAAATTTATTTGATACAACTCAAAATGCAAGAAAATTCGTTACAAATTGGTTTGAGATATTTAGGACCAGTAAGAATAGCGAACTGTATTTCTTACGATATTATTGTTAAAGTGGAGGACCAGTATTACATGTACAATCATTTTGGTAACGTTTCTTCAATGTTGTGTATAGTGAATGGTTTCTGGACGGTAGACCTGAACCTCCTCAAAGAACAACATCAGGATTTGAGCAGGATACAGTGCAACTTCAACATATCGAAAAATATCACAGAAATTGACTCATTTGATGGTGAATATATCTTTGATACTAAACCACAAATCGAAGATGAAGATGTAGAAGAAGAATCTTCAAATCCCGATACAGTGATTGAATTGGATGAAATCCAGGACATCTTAGAGGAACACCTTGTGAGGAAGATCTCAGAGGAAAATATAGAACTGAGAAATAAAAGTTCGGAACCAGAAGAACGGGATGCGTTAGATAACATGAGCAACTTAGATTTCAACATTTTGGAAAATAGTAGATACTGTCGAAGATATAGCAGTTTTACAGGTATACCATTTGGACTTTTCGAAGAAAAGGAATTGATTGATTTGACTTGTTCCAATTGTAACATAAATATGCTACCTCCCATATACCTATGCGTGAACAACCACAATATATGCGCAGACTGCAAAAGTGAACTTTGTAAGATATGTTCTGAACATGTGACAGAAAACAGAAACAAAGAATTGGAAGAACATAGCAGGCAATGTCTTCATTCATGCCGTTATTACCCTACGGGATGTATGGAAAGTTTTAAGTACAACGAAATAAGAAATCATGAAATCAAGTGTAAATTCTGTACATACAACTGTGTCGAGCTCTGTTCGTTTCAAGGGAAGTTTTTCGAATTTCTTTCACATTTCAAATTGAATCATTCAAGTATGGAACTTATGTATTCCACTCCTGTGGATTTTCCGAAAAACAAAGAGTTTTGTGTTTGTGATAATGATTTGGGAATGTTTTTCTGTATGTCAACTCTGGTTGACAATACTGTTAAATGGACTGTGAAATATTTAGGACCAAAGGATCGGAATTTTTCTTGTGAATTAAAGTTTAAACGAACCAAATTGAATAATGAGTTATTTTTTAAGAGAGTGGAGGATCAATATTGCTTAGCATTGACCAAAGACGATCTGAAAAAGATGAAAGTTAAAGATAAAAATGCAATTTTAACAATAAGTGGTTATTTCAACTGATACAACAGAAATTATATATATATATATATATATATATATATATATATATATATATATATATATATATATATATATATATATATATATATATATATATATATATATATATATATATATATATACATGTTATGGATTCAATTCGTCTACCTGATTATTTTCAAATTCGAGGAAAATTTGATAAGTAATTTTTTCGACATCTATTTTCGTATACCTTTCTTATATTTAGGGTTATCTCTGTGATGAAATATACTTTTATTTTTTCCTTTATTAAATTGATCGTGAACTAATAAGGTTGTATTATAAGATTAAAAATTATGTACGAAACTTATTTAATCCTCTATGGAATCTGTAGATACTTATTTTTGAATATGTACATGAAAATGAGTGAATATGAATAAGTATGTAAATATAATAAATATAAATGTAAATAAAAGGCATTATTATTGTTTTTATGTCATGTTCATATATATATATATATATATATATATATATATATATATATATATATATATATATATATATTTTCAGAAAGAAATTATTGGGTTTTCTGGTTCTCAAAAATATTTATTAAACATCTATATCACATAACGTTTCGGTCCTTTTCTTAGGCCTTTTTCAAATGAAGTTTCATCAATATATTGTCATCAACACACAAACAAAAACAATACTTATTATTATACTATGAACCAATATTCAAATGAAGAAAGGTTTTTAAAAATTGTTATATTTCTAATATAGATTTATCTTAATTTACACCCGATGCGTTGTCGTTCACGTTCAGACAAAGACTATTCACCATCAGTGTGTGAGGGTGTTTGGGTCACCCAGGTACCCACATACTTACAGTAACTCAAACAAAAAAAAAAAATGTTGTCCCAATTAATTCGAACAGCCATAGTATATATATATATATATATATATATTTTATATATATATATATATATATATATATATATATATATATATATATATATATATATATATATATATATATATACATGTATAAATATAACGACCACCATGAAACTGAAATAAGCATTTTTTCAAGCGTCATTTCGTTACAAAATAAACGTATCGTTTCCATTTCATAACTTTCGAAGAATTTCGAAGTATGACATCTACCTTTTGCATCCATTTCAATTTCAAAATGAAAGTGTTATTTTATTAAACCTAATAGTATCTATCAATCAATAGTTATAGCTCAATATAATCAATAGAAAATCAACAGCAAGATACAATTATTTTTGAGTGCGAAAGGCAATCAAAACTGTTATCATCATGGTTAACTTGACGGAATTAAATGGAAATCGAAACAATATCTGGTGAATATCTAATACGTTTTATAAAATGGAAAAAATATTCAACTTGCACATTAAAACTAGTATCTAACGACTAAAAAGCGATTTAGCATTGAAAAGGTTACCCAGTACTCAATAAAAATAGATTTACATTACAACTTGAATGAATGAAATGAATTTTTGAAAGATAGCTTTTAATTATAATAGAACAGAAAAAAAAATTGACCAATAACCCGTCATGAAATATACTAATTTCAAATGTTCCTCATTAATTGTAATTAATGATTTTATTTCACTTTTGAAAATTACCATGTTCTAGAAGAATTCTAGAAGATTATTCTCTTTATGAAACCATTCTTCCTCAAATTCTGACATATGTTAGTTTAGTAATAGCGAGTGATTTAGAATTCAGCCATCTATTTGTCCTGACATCAACTAAATAGTATAAGAATATACGTTGAGTAGGTACCTACATCTCTCTGGTAAAAAGTTGTTACTTTTGCCACTAGATGGTGGTAAAACTTAGGAACATTCACTTCTCTTTCGATAATAAAGTTAGTTATTTCATTTCATTCTTCTGGATATTATTGTTTCATGATTCTAGTTTAAAAATTCTGAAAAATTTTATCCAAAAATTTATATATAAATTTGATAAATATATAATGAATTTAATCAATTCTTCAGATTTTCTATATCTTCTATAGAAAGTACCTGAAATCAACCTAATGAATTTTGAAACAGTATCTTATATGAACCTTTAATTTAATGAGCTTTTATTTTTAATTTAATCGAACGTACAATTGCAATTTTTTTCGAAATAATTATTCTTATTCATTTAGCAATATCAAATTCTGCATCATTGCAAAGTTTATCTTTTTTCCTTAAAAACAGATTTGGCAAAATATTTATTCTAACTTATAATTATGCTCTGAATACACCACAAAAAAACTGTTCAAACGAAGGAAACTTCTCTCGGTTAAATTTTCAATTAGATAACAATTTTCTAACTTGAGCCTCTAAAAAGTTCAAATCCTCAATTATTTACGTTCACATGCAGTCACATTATTGTGTAAGAATATACCTAACCTCTTGAACCACTGACCTCAGCTCAAAAATTTTACCAACAAAAACTTGTCCATATACATTCGTTCCCTTGTAAAATAACTTACAATCTGTAAATAACCTAGAATAGAATCCCTAGTTTATAGTACCTAATAATGATAAGGTCAAAATGAATAGCAAGTAAAAGAATATTGCAGAAATTATAGCCACAATTTTATCTAAAGAAATTTTAATTTATGAATGTAAAGTAGTGATAAAATTTAAAAAGCCCTCTTTCGGCAAATTAGTAAACCCGCTAGGTAATGATTCGAATGAACCTAAAAATTCTATACATAATTCATATGTACACATAATCCGTTACTAATTTTAAAAATGATTGATGATATTGCAACATCAAAAGACGTTTCTCAGCGAATCAGGATTTATAACCTATTTTCAGATTTCCTCTGGCACCCGTAAGTCGTAGAGAATGCTGCGTAACCCTTTCACTTTTCAACTAAATATTCCCAGACGATTTAATTGTAGTTATAATAAGTAGGTGGATGCAAAATAATGCCCCCTATCGCTTTTCTGTTTTCGCATTGCTCGCACAATTCCATTTGCAAGCCATCTGTTCAGGATATGACCGCGAATCGCAATCCTCATCCTGTTAAACGAAGAGATCTCACAGCCGTGAATGAAATTAAATCAACACCAGCCGGGACCCCTTCGTCCGTTTTCCATAGCGCAAACATAATGGCCTATAGACGCGAAAACACAAGACGGCGACGGTGTCTACGAACCTTCCCCAGTACCCGAAATAAAAAACGAATACGGTATGAAATTCCAGACTGGTTTGCAATAAGAGAATTGAATAGACGCCCCGCTATTGGCTCAGGTTAAACCTGAATGTAAACCATGCGTTCTCTTTGTCTGACCGGCCAGAGCGGCGTTGCCAACTATTTGCCGCGAAAATCCCAAATTATATTGTAGGGTCTCACAGGTCTTCAGTGAAATGGTATAATGTACGTTGAATATCCAGTTGTCTGGATTTTGGGGTTTATTGACGATTTATAATTAATAATGCATTCAAATACAGGAAAGTATCGTGGTAAAAATTCATTCAAATTTGTTTGTTCTGTGGGAAGTGACTTTATGTTCAACTCAATTCAAAGCGAAAACATCAAAGGGAAAAGTTTTGTAGTTTATAATAAAGAAGCAGATTTAGACTCCTACCTTGAGAACATAGTATAACTTGAATTTTGCTTCGTGATGGGAACTAAAAAGCTCGAAACACGCATCGACGTATACTTCTAGAAGCAGAATAGACATTTAACAGACATTAGTTCCAGAGATTTCAGCACATTTTAACTATGCTGAAATAATATCTATGCACTCTAAAATTGTGCGCATAGCCCTATTCTATAATTTTTGTAATTGTAAAGTTTTTTTCCTCAGAAAAACCGAATAACAGAATGGAGCAATATTCAAAGTGTGGCATTATTATTAATTTTAACGACAAAAACGTCACATATATTGACAGATATATTGAAATTCCTCTCAAAAAATTGATTTTTTTAGAGATTTTAGATTTAATGAAATCAACATAATCATTTAAACTCAATTTTTCTAACATATTGCCAGAATATTAAACTGTTTTTACTCTTTTAATTTTCCAATGGTTAATCTTCATAGTTATATATTGATTTGTATCAATCTTCACAGTCTTACTTGTACTCAAAACTATAAAGTTAGATTTTTGCACATTTAGGGATAATCTATTGTCACATAACCATTGCAGAAAGGTCTCCAATGATTCACTCTGTCATATTCTCGATATCTTTTCCACATATTTTCATTACCTTTGTTTAAAGGTAAGGTTAACTCATCTCTTATTAATGTATAAATATTTTTTTTGTGCACACGGGCTGCTTTAGCCTTGCAGGACATGATTTATAAACACATTTTACCTTATATACATTAGGTGAGAGCATTGTAAAAACGTTGTAATACTAAACATATAGTTAATAAATTTACTTACTTATATATATAAATCATGGTATCATCACCGAATAAACAAAAAAAGCATTTTTTGACATGAGAAACCATATCTTTCATATATAAGGAGAACAACAATGGACCTAAGATAGTTCCTTGAGGTACACTAAAATCAACTTCCGTGCTATTAGACACCACACCATCAAACTCAAATTTTTGTGCTCCTGAATACAAGTAAGACCTCAACCAGTCCCCAAGTCCCACTCCGTCAACACCAATTTTGTTCAATTTTTCCAATAATAATGTTACATAACGTTTCAAGGGCTCTTTTAAAATCCAATAAGATTACTATAACTATTTCTCCTACATCTATTGCTCTATACCATTCTTCACATATGCTCAATATTGTTGTCTCACAAAAGCAATTTCAATTGAATCATGACTCTCAGAAAATTTTTCACATAGTTCTAATGCTTGTTTTTTCACTACTATTATAATAATCATTTATTTGGCATCGCTAATATAACAACCAATAAAAAAAGAAACTTTTCCTGTTCGAAGTTATCACATAATCATATAACTTCTTAAATTTTCTATAATTATGACGTTTTTAATCCTCACTGGTAATTTATTAAACATTCTTAGCCAACCAGAATATATAGAATTCTGAGATCGTTTATTATTAGTACTGTCAACATAAAAATCATCTCTACCTCTAGTTCGACAACAATGTATCTCACATTTCAGCCTATTGCTGAGATAAATAGGCAACTTATGATGTTTCTTATAAATATAATAATCCATTGTTCTGTATCCTATCCTTTGATTCACATTCAACCTACCTAGTAGTTACAACATACTTTGAATGTTTTTAAAAGTCTCTTACAATTGTACTATTGACCTGTTTGCGTATATACAATTTGTAACGGGGGTTTTTAGAGGTATAGAACTTTAAATTGCAATAAAACAACGATGGATCATTCGATTGACAAGAATTTTTTTTTATTCGAAAGATAATCTTGTGGCATTACATTTGAAATATGATTTCTTCAATATGACCGCCACGGCTGGTTCGGATGTAGTCCAATCTGGACGTCCAATTTTCGATGACTTTTTCCAACATTTGTGGCCGTATATCAACAATAACATGGCGAATATTATCTTCCAAATGGTCAAGCGTTTGTGGCTTATCCGCATAGACCAATGACTGTACATAGCCCCACATAAAGTAGTCTAGCGGTGTTAAATCACAAGATCTTGGAGGCCAATTCACAGGTCCAAAAGGTGAAATTAGGCGGTCACCAAACCTGTCTTTCAATAAATCGATTGTGGCACGAGCTGTGTGACAAGTTGCGTCGTCTTGTTGAAACCACAGCTCCTGGACATCATGGTTGTTCAATTCAGGAATGAAAAAGCTAGTAATCATGGCTCTAGACCGATCACAATTGACTGTAACGTTCTGGCCATCATTGTTTCTGAAGAAGTACGGACTAATGATTCCACCAGCCTATAAAACGCACCAAACAGTCAGTTTTTCTGGATGTAACAGTGTTTTGACATACACTTGAGGATTATCTTCACTCCAAATGCGGCAGTTTTGTTTGTTGACGTAGCCATTCAACCAGAAGTGCGCTTCATCGCAAAACAAAATTCGCTTATGAAAATCGGTAACAACGGCAATCTCGTTTTGGGCCCATTCGACGAATCTACGCCTTGCTTGATGATCATGAGTCTATTCATGATGAATTTCCAAACCAAACTGAGAATAAATCACTTCGCAGCTGTTACATCGGTCGCCATCTTCAACAGTAATGCCGACTTAAAGTTCTATACCACTAAAAAAAACACCCTTTATTATCGTTGGATTTACAGGTTGTGAAATAAAATATAACTACACGTACTTGGTATAAACGTATCGGCGTATCCGCCTTTTTCAATATATTTTAATATTTCCTACTGACTTTTTTGCTTATTCTCTTTTTATTGATTCTTTACATATTGTATCAATTTAATTTGATAAATTATCCAAGATAAACGAATTTGAATTGATACAATAAATATAGAATTGATAAAGAGAAAATCAGCGAAATAGTCCATAAGATTTGGAGATATTAAAATTATTGAAAAAGGTGGATACGCCGAAAAGTTTATACAAAGTAAATATTCAATTATATTTTATTTCACAACCTGTAAACCAAACGATAATACAAATTGTATGGAGATAAATTTAACGATAATACAAATAAATTAGACAAATTAAAATACGTTTTCTTCAAATTGTCTTTTCCTCGAAAAGGAACTTAAAAAGCATGCAATTGAAATAGATTGAAAGTAGCAAAAACTAGAATAATTTTCTATATATAATTCGAATTCAACATAATTAATTTAATGTGTCGTTTTAGGTGGTTTTCGGTTAGCAAACTACCATGAACAGACGCAGGGAATCCTGCTTGGTTCGCTTTTTCTTTCAAATGATCCAATAGAAGAACCGCCCTTGAATATGCTATGAAAGATCATCCGAGAGATCTCTAGACGTTACGATAATAAAAGGGGTGATGAAACACTAATCTATGCAAATTGTGACCGGACAGGGGCCGTGAGATAACTGCAGGTAGAAAGATGAATGCATCTGTTTAGGTGCCAATTTTTACTTCACAAGTAGTCTTAGTGGTTGAAGATATTACTTGAAGTGTAGACATCAAATATTAAAAAACATTATAAAATATGATAATAATAATAAAAATATTTATTTAGCTGAAGCTATACAAAAAATTCATGTATTTTGAACTGTCAAATTTTATTTACGTACCTATCTCATTATTCAAAATATAGTTTCTGAGAATACGCTTTAATATCTTAATACTAGTAGTTGTTTTCAATATATTTGGTGAGTTATTGAAAGCCTCAAATCCGTCATAGTATATGCTATTTTTAGATTTACAGAGCTCACAACTTGGATATAGAGAACCTGCGTGACTTTGATTATTAGACACTAGCGCTCATGGTGGCCAAATTTAACATTTATGATGTGAGGGAAATTGAATTATATAATTGTCACTACAGTAATAATAAATTATTTATTAAGATTAAAAATGTCTAACATAATGATAAATAAAAAGTGGATTCCAAAAAATAAATGTCCGGGATCTCCGACAGTCGTCAGATAAAAAATGTGAAAATTTATTCCTAAGTAACCATGTAAAAAATATTGAAGAATGGAAGACTGGAGATACTAGTTTGATAAAAGCTCAAGTTATACGTCAAACTAGTATTAAACAACATTTTGATGTAACACTTGAAGTAAGATTTAATAATTTATTATTATTCTTATAATTATGCATATCATTTGAAAATTATAATAAGGTTATATTTTAATATTTAGATAGATGTCAACAGAAGTGTCACAGATCGGCGATGAGTTGCCCAGCTGGTTTGGGCAAAAACCGTAAACATATTGCTGTAATTAATTTTATTTATTATGAGAATGCTGAGTCTAAGACTACTCAACGGTGTCAGTGGAATGTTCCTTCAGTGCCTAGAAATAGCGAACTTTATTCGAAAGGACGAAAAATAAAAGAGTTATTTCCTAAGAAGGCTTTTCAAAGAAAGGACGAGCCAGTTAAATTTGATAATATAAATATTGTATGTTCACTAAGTAGTATGCTGAAATCTGCAAGAGCGACAGAATCAAGCAAAACAGCAAACTTTATAATTCGAGAATTAATTGATACAGTAGATATGTATGCACTCGAAATTGTTTAAATTTATACCGTCACTTCTACAATTACCATAATAGTTTGAATATATATGTTAGCAGTGTGTCATTGAAACGCATTCTTCATGAAATTCTTTATGAAAACAATATAACTATCTCATTAAATGAGTTCTGTTAAATGGGGTTTTGATGGAAACGAATAAAATTTTATACTCGGCTCAGTTTTACTATAAGTATTGTGACACAACACAACATCCAGTGCTACCAGATCTTGATTTATTTTCACCGATTTTCCCACTCGTAGTCACTTAATTAAATTTATTGTAACGATTTTTATTATTACAATAAGTTATTGTAAAATACGCATTTATTCAACTCGTATATATTTCCAAGAAATAATTCATATAAAAGCTTCGTGAATAAGTATTAAAATGCATGTTTATAAGAAACACTTCGTCCTCACATATGAACTTACAAAGTTAACGACAGAGGCGCTACTTGTTCTTATGCAGGTTCTCTATCAGTATTTCTAGTATTATACCCATGCACATCAACACTTGTTTGCAGATGACACTATAATTTATATAACAAGCAGTGAAAGTAATATCATAGATAAACTACAAGAGGATATTGACAGATTAGTTATCTGGCTGAATGGTAACAAGCTTAAATTGAATGTGCAGAAAACCAAAGCAATGATATTAGGTAAAAGAAATATTACAGAGAAAATACTAGGTGACTTAAAAAGGATAAATCTGAAAATTAACAATGACAAAATAGAAATAGTTGAAACAATAAAATTTTAGGCATTATGGTAGACAGTAAACTAAAATTTGAAAATCACCGAGAATATGTTTGCAGGAAAATATCACAAAAATTAGGAGTGTTCTATAGATGTAGTAAGTACTTGACATGTTGGGCTCGAAAAACAGTATATAATATTATTATATTACCTCATCTCTTTGTCAGTACTATTCTTTACCTTAGTAATAATGATGGAACTAAGCGATTACAGTTTCTACAGAACAGAGCTATGAGAATAATTTTAAAGCGTAAAAGGTATGCAGGTATCGACAATATGTTGCAAGTCCTACATTGGATTAATATAGAAAAATTTTTGGAGATGCAAGCTTTAATATTGATCTATAAAATTAAATCAAGAATTATGCCAGATTAATTTGATGAAATTTTAGTACCGTTTCAGAAAGTACAGAATTACAGCACAAGAAATAAGATGGGATTTATGCTACAACAATCTGCAAGTAGCGCAGCACATAACTCAGTTTTTGTAAAGGACGTGGTGAAATATAATAAATTACCTATCTCTATCAAGACTGCAACATTTACGCAGTTCAGAAAAAAATTAAGGGAGTACTATAATGAGTGTGATTACTAAAAATGAAAATTTATAAAAATTTATTAATTTATTTAGGTAGGAAAAATATCATTAGTCATTGCAAAATGAAAATTAATTTGTAAGATCTAAATATGATAATTGTAAGACAGGTTGTAGTATGTATAAGATTTTAAATATTCGTTTATAACTTAGATTGTGGGATGAATGAAACATTATTTTTATTTGTTTTTTAAACATTTTTAATTTGAATAAGCATATATTTGAAGCAAAGAGTATTCTTTGTTTAACAGACATTAGTTCCAAAGAGTTCAGCATAATTTTAACAGGGGTATACCTATTGCACTTTAAAATTGTTCGCATGGCTTTATTCTATAAATTTTGTAATTGTTCAATTTTTTGTTTAGTTATACCAAATAACAAAGTGGAGCAATATTCAAAATGTAGCATTATTACTGATTTCAACAACAATAATTTCAAATATATCGACAGGTTTTTTACTATTCTTTCCGAAAAATTGATTTTTTTAGAGATTTTAGATTATATGAGATCAACATGATCTTTGAAACTTAATTTTTTGTCTAACATAATACCTACATATTTTGTTTCTACTCTTCCAATTTTTTGTTCATTAATCGTTATAGTTATATCCTCATTTTTATTGTTTTAAAGGGGTTTACTTGTACCCAAAACTATGAAGTTAGATTTTTGCACATTCGAAGATAAGCTATTGTCACATAACCATTCATTAATTGCAGAAAAATCTCTATTGATCCCCTCTGTCATATTTCTAATATCTATGTCACATATTTAGAGCATATTATCATCAGCGAATCAACGTATAGAACATTTTTTCACATGAGAGACAATATCGTTTATATATAAAGAGAACAACAACGGACCTAAGACAGTTCCTTGAGGTACGCCTACATCCACTTTCGTGCTATCCGACAGCATGCCATTAAACTTGACTTTATGTGTTCGCGAATCCAAGTAAGATCCAAAACAAACATTTACTACTCCATCAAAGCCAAGTTTATTAAGATTTTCAATAATAATTATCTACATAACGTTTCGAAAGCCCTTTCAAAATCCAATTATACTACTATAACCGTTTCTTCTTTATCTATAGCACTATGCCATGCCTCACATATGCTCAATATTGCTGTCTCACTACAGCAATTCTTTTGAATCCTGATTGAAACTCAGAATATGATAAAACAAATATGATATAAACTCAGATAAAACTCAGATATATGATAAAATAAATTAGAAATAACAAATAATTATTAGTATAATCATCTTTATCGTATGCAAGACTTATAAAACTCATTAATATGCCCCCTCAATAAAACAATTTCCAGTGAACAAATTATGATTTGGGAACAAATACAATATTAGAAATAAATATGAATTTATTAAATATAGAAAGCACATACTGCAAGAATTGCAACAGTAATAGAAATAAGAAAACATAAACACTCGATAAAATTTCTGGTTTTAACTCGATTTCTTCCGATATAAATTTTTTTATATTGTTGAAATTATTGGTTATAGATACTGCAAAGAATGAAAAGTCACCGACTTGGCAAAATAATATTTCTCCTACAATAATCTCCTATACGGAGATGTCAACGACTTCTTCCAAGAGATCATTATCTTCTACTTTTGCTGTATTATTTTTCCTGCGATAGTACTATAATTTCAACTACAAATTGTTCAATTTTATAAAAAACATAGACTTTTTAAGTGTGTGTGAACTGTGTTCAAGAAATTGAAAATAAGATTTTATTTATAAACTTTTTTTTTAAGTTATAGTGTCGTTATTGCTAAAAATGTCTGGGACTTTTTATATCCAAGGAAAATACTGTCTGAATATTTTGTACTGTTTTATCTTTATTTATATTCTTCACCAAGTGGAAACCTTCGTAAAAATTAGTTGTTAGAATGTTTTTGTATATATGATTGTTTTTTAATGCACCTACTAATTCAGAAAATTTAAGTAATTCACTCTTAATTTTCACTAGTTCATAAGGATTATTATTGTTTGTTGATTATGGTGTGTTGTTTGGAATGGTTTTTTTTTCGATACATTTATCGAATTATCACAAATTGAATTTTTTCTATCCTTGCTAGAACTCAGTTTCTAAATTTGTATTGTATGTAAAATTTATCTCTTGCTACGAATATTGTATTGTTATAATATTAATAGCACACATCGTAAAATATCATAAAAAACAAATTTATACAAAATTAAATACCATACAAACACTCCAGAAAAATTCAGACGGTTTGTAATATTCCATTCTAATAATTGCATAAAATGTTGTATGGGGCAAATATTTTAAAATTCTGAGGAACGAATAGAAGACCCTAAATACGCAAATACCCAAGTAACTCACCATCATAAACACAGAATTACCGAAAACCATCAAATCAATTATCTATTAAATGACATAAATAAAAAAATTCTAGATTCATTTTATGGAAACTCATTAATTTATGGAATAACAGAAATAACACAACATTTCACAATCAACAAACAATACCTAATACTTATGACATTCCACCGAAAGAATCAAAAAATCAAAAGTAAATTATATAACTCTTCTGGAGTAGTATCAACCTTAAAACATACGCATATAAATTAAAAACTTCATTACGGAAAGAAAAATACTCAAAGTTTTTCAGCAGTTTCTAGTAGAAACAATATTGTGCCACGATTTGTAGCGCACTATTACCAAGATAATAAGTTTTTCACTTTTAATGTCTGTTAGTTCAAGGGAGAAAACTCTCAAGAAAAAGTATGCATTTATTTAAACACATTTCATAGGCTATATTAATTGTCAATTCACATTTTCTAAATGTTCAAACTTAATAACAGATAGCGATGAAAAAGTGAACTACATTTTACGCAGAAGTAGTTGAATTCTCATTTCTCTTTGAAATATAAGATTTGCTGCACAACGTGGCAACGTAACATCCGCGACGCTCGCGAAACAACGGAATTTGCACAGTGCAGTCAGTGCAGTGCAGAAATTGCATTGCGCCGCGGGAGTCCGGTACTACATCAAAATTTTAAACCGTTTAGATTAAATTCAAAATTTTATTGATACGTTGCATAAATTAGTTCAAAGTTAACTCATTCTAAGTATATTTAATGTTTATCATTGTGTTTATGCACTTTAATTGTGTTTTGTGTTCTTTTTTGAAGTGTTGCTCTATAATAAGTTAAACGTGGTAAGTGATTTAATATTCTAGCATATAGCAGGTATAGTCCAAATATTGAACATAGAAAGTATAATTTTCAATGCTATTTGAAATAACGGAAATTGGGGTTTGTTTGTAAACTTGTTTAATTCAAACAAAATATACTTTATTATAATTTTGTTTTATTTTTGTTTTTGTGATTATTACATTCATGTTTCAACAAATGTTGCAATTTCAATATGTTTTCAGATCGAAAATTTTAATATTTTTTGTAGGTTAAAACGATTAGCCGGGTATAGTATCAGCCGGGAGTGCTGTTAATCTAGTTTGATGTAATGATTTGTTTTGGCACTTATTTGTATTCATTATAAATGAATTATAATTCTTAAGTATTACTTAAATTTATTGAGAATCGCGGTAAACACAATAGCTGTGCACCTATATCTATTGAATTCAATGGACGATGATCCTATTTATATTATTATTTTTTTATGAACGTCAAATAATTTAAATTTGCACTTAATATAACACTTAAATTTGTGGTGTACATAATAATAAACTCATTTATTAAATTCTGCGTTGGATGACCTTCAGTTAATTTAAATGATTTTATTAGAAAATTTATATACTTGTAATTCCAGTGTAAAATGCGCTTAATGGCGTCGGTTCAGTTAAAAAATGCATATCGGTTCCAGGCTACGGATAATAAAACATGCGCACATTGCGAAAAGATACGAAGGTAGCCGGCACAGGACGTCACGTTGACTGGTGTAGGCATTTCAGTTTACGGCCGCCATTTTATTTCCTAAAATTTTCAATATTTCCCATTTATATGTAAAATTTGTGTTTACTGACAAGTATTTTCTGGTTCGGTAAGCATTGATGATTTTTTATCTTAATAGCTTTTCTTCCTCACATATGCAAATTCATAATAAACATTAAAATTATTCTTTAGTATTAAGTCATCATGTAAACGCCGTGGAATGACATGAGCAAACCTCCCAAAATGTACCCAGCTTACTAACTAAGATGCAGCATGTCGACGTAACATTATTTTTATTAATGTTGTGTCTTGTTGATTAAGAAATGAATGTAACTTGTTAATATTGTTTTGATTGTGGATGCCGGGTTTTTAAGTCTGCGCATGTTGGTCTATTATTTTACCGGCAGTAATGTAAAATAGAAACGCGGGAAATGGACTCATCTGAGTGGGATCTAATAGCAAAAATAAGTCTAACAAAAATAATTTCAGCAAAATAACGTATTTGGCCAATTCAGCTGCCATATTTTTGCATTTCCGTGATGCACCTGCGCTATAACTGCATTTACTACTTTATTCCACTCTTCATATCACTGACTTAAATTGATTGAAACATTTTGTATATGATTAGCGATTACTAATAATAATTATGATTTTTATATGTTAATTAACTGATAAATTGTCCTTTTCATGTACTTTAAAAAGAAATAATTACGGAAATGTATGGGCTACTAGCTTTTTTTGTATTAGTCGTTATAAAAAAAATGTTTAGTTCAATTTTCCCCCCTATATATATATATATATATATATATATATATATATATATATATATATATATATATATATATATATATATATATATATATATATATATATATATAGTTCATAAAATAATATTGTGATTCAACCACAATTGTTTTATAAATTTTAATATTATTTGATACACTACAGATGAGTTTCAGTTTGAATAGTGACGAAGGTTATTAATACTCGTAAAGGTTTTATTTTCTACTATTTCTCAGTTGTAATAACTAGCTTTGTTATTTTGAATGGGCTTTTGGTTCATTTTTTAATATTGAAGGTTATAAATTGAAATATGTGAAAAATTAGATCAGTTTTTGGTATACCAGATATATTATTTTAACTGGTATTTCAACCTAGAAGTTTATACTATTTTTTACATGTTGATGAAATTATTAGTTGGATTCCATTCATTTATATTACTGGTTAACATCATGTTCATGATTTTCTAGGAAAATTATGCGTATTTCTCATGGCATTGAGAACAATTTAAATTTTTACAATTTAAAAAATAAATGACAAACACTTCAGTTACCTTAGAAACTTGAAATCATCATATATTGAAATTGAAAAATGTTGACATGTGATCACTTCATTTATCAACTCACAATTCTAATATAATTTGCTCAACATTTTATTATTCATAAAGTAATTTGTTTGTAGCTATGGCTGAAGGCAATGGTGAAGTATCCGAGGAGCCAATGAAGATTGAACCAGAATCTGAAAAAACTGAAGATTATCAGAAATTGATTGATTATGGCCTCGATGAAAAAGTGGCGGCAAAACTTGACGAAATTTATAAAACTGGAAAATTAGCACATGTGGACCTTGATGAGAGAGCTCTTGATGCTCTGAAAGAATTTCCTGTTGATGGAGCACTCAATGTTCTTGGACAGTTTTTGGACTCCAACCTGGAACATGTTTCAAACAAGTCAGCATACCTTTGTGGTGTTATGAAGACGTATCGACAAAAAAGCCGTGCAGGTTCAAGTCAAGGAACTGCGACGCCTGCTCCAACTCCTGCAACTAAAGGTCCAGATGAGGAAAAAATTAAACAAATTTTAGATAGGACTGGTTACACATTAGATGTTACAACAGGTGATACTTCATTATTTGTATTGTTACTAACATTTTTTGTATGTAAAACCTATTCAATTGAGTACATGATTTGTGAATTGCATTTCCACATACATAGATAACATAATTTTCATATCCAAAAATATTACAAATTTCTGAAGTTTATACAGCAATTTTTCATTTATAAGAAATTGAAATTAAATTATCATGTTAATAATTGATGAGGCCGATACTTTATGTAAATCGATAAACATAATAAAACAATTGTTAAACTGATTTACACATATATTAAAAAGAATACTGCATGACATATGTTTCGATGAGATTCACCTTTTTCAAGTCAGTCCAGTCTGCACGTAGCATTTGAAAAAGGGGAATCTCATTGAAACGTACGTCATGCAGTATTCTTTTTAATATATGTGTAAATCAGTTTAACAATTGTTTTATTATAAATTATCATGTTTAATGTCCATGAATATGGAGGTTTGGTTAGTGAATTAAAATCATTGAAGTATTGGGAATAATAACTCGACTTAGTAACTGCGTAAGTGATCTCTTTATCAAGAAAGGTCAATTTTTTTAAGAGTATTCTTGTTTTATTTCTGGTTGATAGTTTTGAAGCAAAGGATTGTTTTTGGGTTATTTCAAAAATCTATTCCATTGCCTATTAGTATTATATTAAATTAAATTAAACACTTGGCTTAATGTTTCACGATTATATTTAACAATAACATTATATAGTCAACATGACATGTTAACAATCGAACACAACATGTTTGACAGTGACATGTTATTGTTAATTATAATTGTGAAACATAAGTGTTTAATTTAATTCAATATTTAATTATGTTTCACCAACAGTTAAGAGAGAATTCAATCTCAGTTATTATTAGTATTATGGTTTGTTTCAAGAACAGAAATAGTTTATATTCGTATGTTGAAAAATAATTATCAAAATTACTGAGAATTTTTGCTCTAGAAACATTCTTATGAACATTCTTTAGGTTCATTATAATAGTTATATAATTTCATAAAATAGTTACATTTTGTCCAAATGAATTATCAAAATTTAATATAAATTAAACAAAATAATTTGGTGAAAGTTTTAGCATTGGTATTTGTTATGATACCATAAGTTTGGACAATTATGTTATTACAATAAATAAATGAAATATTTATAGAAACTAATGACATGAAAAATAATATAAGATATGAGCCATAATGATATATCATCCAAACAGATAATAAAGAGCCTTTTTTCAGGGCGTTTTAGTAAGTTCTGTTGACTGGAATCTAGAAAAATTATCATTCTAAATTCTGAATGTTTGGATAATAACAGTTTTTCTTTAATTATCTATTAAGCAAATTGATCAGTATTCAAATGTACAAGATAAGATTATTAACTGCAAACAATTGATTATTATTCAGAGTTCAGTGACTGGTGTGAAGCACATATCTGTTAATTTGATTTGAATTACCATATTAAAAGAAAGCATTAATAAGTGGAAATCTTTTAGTTATTCGGCACAGTTTATTTTGAGTTCTTTTTCTCTAAACTGTTACTGTCTCTAATGTCTGATCTGGGTGGAAAATTCATCTCAAAATTATCAAGTATGATTCATGACATGAAGATTATTCTTTTAATGATCTTACATATATAAAACGCATGATGAAAGGACAAACCAATCTTCAAAAAAAATATATCAAACCTCCCCCTAAGCAGAAATCAACCAACGCTACTCCAACCACAAAAAAGTCAATACGTATCGAGGAATACTAAATATACACTTCAGTAAATTTTCTGACAAGATGAAAACAAATAAATAATGATTACAAGAAGATCACAGAATACAAAGAACTGTACAAAAATTATTCACCCAAGCTGAACATTTTAGATATTTGATGTATAAACATAAAGGAATAAACATATTAGGAACAGGTCATTATATATAAATCCATTTGTATACCAATAACAGAGTTTGATCATTTGTTGTATTTATTTTCCATGGATTTCCATTTATTTTCAATGGAGCAGAACTCCATTTTCAAAGTTGATCAAAGTATTTGAAACCTCAGTTGTTAGAACAGTTACGAAGTTAATACCGAAATTTACATACTTTATGATACCCCAACAAACTGTTGGGATACTGTTTTATCTAAATACAAATATTCAACAAATTAAGAGTATAATTATAAAGTCATAAATGAATTGATCTAAATATATTCAATAGTGTTGGCGTTTACTTGATGTAAATCCATTATAATTGAAAATAAACTAAAATTCAAGCACTGGAACTTTTGATTTACACTTTATTGACAACATATAATGACGCGTTTCGTCGTTTCAAACGACTTCTTCAGATTAATCAGAATCAAAAGTTCTAGTGTTTGAATTTTAGTTTATATTCAATTGATCTAAATATTACTCGAATTGAATATGACAAGCCTTCTACAAAATGATAGAATGTCAGTTTCCAATGTAAACTGTGTTGCAGAAACTTGAAAATCTTCAAGAAATAGTAATATAGAAAATAGGAATATATTAAAAAGCATTACTTTATATTTGACTTCTGGAATAAGCCAATTGAGTTTTCTTCAGGAAGGTTATAAAACCAGGATAGGCAGGATGGATTATAAAATCCATCTGATAGGTTGCCTTCATGTTACTCTCAGTCCAGAAGCGCAAATTTTGTATCCTTCTGTATTTTGAGCACAAAAAAGAAGTTTTTACACTCAAATCACTTATCGCATTGACAAAGATAACTGGACAAATTGATGATTGATGGTTTCAAGTAGAATAACATAGAGTTCTTTTATATTTCATTATACCAGTATTATATATATGTATAATATATATTATTGTACAAAATTATAGACTTAAAATACTAGATAATCAGTTCAATGAATTTCTGTTAATTTCATAGTGTTGCCTTTTATGTTCTGCTGGAACAAATTTGTCATTCCATAATTGTATCTTTGCATAGACGGAGGGGAATTTATGCACTTATGTTGTGAGTTTTTAGTTCAAAATTTGGAGACTATGGTAATTTTATTTCACTTATAAGACATTTCAATTTTTGACATTGAATTCAAATTCCACCGAGGACCACAGGCCTATTTTTTAATTTTTATATATGGTGAATATTAGAATTTCGTGGGTGTATTAGGAATATTAAATGTAGATAGAGGTATCAGGAACTCAGTTCTATGTACCAGAGAGAATCAACCATTATATTATTTCATTATATGCATGCCACATGCCAGAAGAACTATACTATTGCTCTCTTGCAATAGCTGTAATACAGAAATCTGTGATTTAGGTCATTCACTGTAGGCGCTATATCTCAGTTACCAGTTTACTTCAGCACAGTTTGAATTAATAATGTTTAGTATTTCTAATAACTCTTCAAAAGTTCTTGAAGCTAGGAGTCTCTTCTGATGTCCAGTTCCTTGACTGACAGATTTTTATCTATAAAAAAGAATGAAATTCTCAAAAATTCAATGTAATTAATTGTCTGAACATTTTGTTTCATTGATTACAATTTTTTTGTTTGTTTGTATTACTTAACAACCCACAAATATTTACAGGCTTGTGGATGTATGTAGTTTTTACGTCTGACGGTACATCACAAATAAAATATTTATATATACTTATATGTATATTATTAACAAACATTTCAGAAGTTAAATACAATTGTTGAAAAATGAAATTATTTTACTAGAAAATTTTAAGAATATATGCAGCGTATTTTGTATCCTTGTATTGAAAATTATTTTATGTTCATTGGAAACAATTTCTCATTTTTATAATTAGAATATATTGATTATATCTGCTTTCATAATTATATAAATTTTTTTGATAAAAAAATTAAAAATTAGAACTCATTAATCTGATATAATGAAGCTTCAAGTTTTAATTTTAGTTATATATGAATTTCAATTCCGCAATACAGAAAATCTATGTCTTCGTAGCTGCTCCTATTTGGCACCAAGAATCTATAATGAATTGCCATTTGAATTAAAAAATATGATTAACATTAAAAAATTCAAGTCTGCCATAAAGAACTGTATGAAAACAAAGGACAGATGTATGATTCATCGACTGGTGAACATTTAAAAGCTAAAATGGTTGTAAAACAATATATGATAGTGTTATACATTTTTATAATATTGATATCTGCTTCTCCCCAATATTGTTATCAAATTTTTAGATTAATAAGTTTTTTCTTGAATTATTAAAATAGATACCTTGATATGTATGTAGGTATTAAATATTGAAGATAATAATAAATAGACATTATTCGTACTCACCACAGGCTACGGTCTTTGTGAGAAAATTATTATCTTTGTTTAGGAAACATAATTGAAAAGATAGATCTTAAAATTAGAATAGTTTACTATTGTTTTACCTATGTAATTGTATTACGAGAACCTTAAATAAAAATTATTGTTATTATATATTATTATATTATGTTTCATGAATATAATACCTCTGTTCAGGTCAACGGAAATATGGTGGACCTCCACCTGATTGGGATGGTTCACCACCGGGTTCGGGTTGTGAAGTTTTTTGTGGTAAAATTCCGAAAGACATGTATGAAGATGAACTTATACCACTTTTTGAACAATGTGGTACCATCTGGGATTTACGACTTATGATGGATCCTATGACAGGCACTAATAGAGGGTATGCTTTTGTAACTTTTACATCGAGAGATGCTGCTCAAGTGGCAGTGCAGAAGGTAAATAATGGAACATTAAAAATTATTTTTTCTCTAGTAATATTTGTTATAGAAATTCTCTTTTCTTTTTTGTTAATTGACTTGAACATTTTTTAGAAATATGAAATTTTATTAGATGTAGAACTTATCAAAATTAGTGGAAAATACGAAATTCAAAATTTTAGTTACCAAGTTGAAAAGAAAGTTGATAAAATTTTTCAAAATGCATTTATCCTTTTTGATTTATATATTTTTATATCATTTTGTTTTAGTGCTTGCAAATTTTTTAAAACATTTCCCCAAAAATTATACTTCTGGTATATAAGCAATCAAATATCCAAATCCAAAAAGAAATGTGTTCAGGTTATCTCCAACATTTTTCTGAAAATTTTTTCTACATTTGTTAATTGTAGGATTAGATAAATGTTATTTACATTATTTGTATTTTCTGAATCTTGATTGGCATTTAATCCCCCCTATAAATTGTACTATGAGTGTGCTAACTGTTGTCAAAGCCGAAATAATATTTTCTTCTCATTTTGGAGCGGCTCTGACTACAGAACATACTGATTCTTTCCTTGTAGCTTTCCTCCATTAGAGCCCTTCAACATATATACATATATTTCCCACGTAGGGGAACTGACACCCAGTTTGAGTTTGTTTTGGATGACGCGGTTTGGATCTGAAGTGTTTCTTGGTTGGATTTTTGTTTCCGTTTACAGGTCTCCTCTTTGCGGAAGGTGCAAAATTGAGACCCGGAAAGTACTCTAAATTCCATTTGGTAGTCCCGATTTTCCAGGTGTAGTGTAATTATTGTACTTTGATATCTTGCTTTGGGGTAGAACTGGTGATCGAGAGGTGTTTCTGGCTATCAAGACTGGAAATTCAGATTGCCTGTAGTAGTTTTGAAAATAGTGCGTTTTCCATACTTTGATTTAAACAAAGGTATTTATTTGAACTTTTTCGGTAAAGGCTGTAGAAATTAATTGATCTCTATCCATTGTGTTGGCAAATGAATAAAATTTAGTAAAAATTGCGAAAAAGTTTAGATTGTTCAAAGTATGGATTTATTAAAAACACTTGAAACGCAGGCTGTCTGTAATGAGTGTTTGAGTTTATGCAAAATTTACAATTTGGTAACTAAATTGATATTTTAGTACGTTATAACTAAATTTTAAGATTTTGATGTGTCTAAATCGAATTCTGGCATCTATATTTCTTAACCCACAGCTCGATAATCATGAAATCAAACCCGGAAAGACTCTGAAAATTAACATTAGTGTTCCAAATCTGCGACTTTTTGTTGGCAACATACCAAAGTCTAAAGGCAAAGAGGAGATACTGGAAGAATTTGGTAAATTAACAGGTAAAGTTCAGCATATGTAGGTAGTGGCCGCCAGCTACCGGGCTCAGTCCTTTCCTGCCCCGTCCTAACCTTTTGCCCAAGGCATAATTGGCTATCCTTCCACTGTTCTTGCAGCTGAATAATTTTGAGCTACGGGCTGGCTCAAAGATTGGCGTAACCATATCTTATAACAATCAGCGGTTATTCGTGGGCTATATTCCTAAGAACCGTGATCGAGCAGATCTTTTGGAAGAATTTTCCAAATATGCACGTAAGTTGAGAACACCCTTTACCCCTGGAATGCGTTAGTCTGCGCCTGAGCAATGGGTAGGGCAGGGCCGCTACAAAGGAGGAAGCCAAAGTCCATCTGGTCAAATGTGCTCACTTGATTCTAACATTACTACTATTCGCGCACTACAATGGACATTGGTGTCTTTCTCAACAACTAGATTTTTTTTTGAGTATAAGATATTGACCGTTTTTATATGTTCTCCAGCTGGATTGAATGAGGTGATCATCTACAGTTCACCAGACGACAAGAAGAAAAATAGAGGATTCTGTTTCTTGGAATACGAGTCTCATAAAGCAGCTTCGCTTGCTAAACGACGTCTTGGTACTGGGCGTATCAAAGTATGGGGCTGCGATATTATTGTTGACTGGGCTGATCCACAGGAAGAACCTGACGAACAAACCATGTCAAAAGTAAAGGTTCTCTATGTTAGAAATTTAACGCAAGATATTACCGAGGAAAAATTGAAGGACGTTTTTGAAGTTCATGGAAAAGTTGAAAGGGTGAAAAAAATTAAAGATTACGCGTTTATTCACTTCGAAGATCGTGATAATGCGGTTAAGGTTTGTAATTTTTGTTATATGTGCTAGTAAGTATATTATGCGTAATTTGTTCATTAGGCAATGGAAGCATTAGACTCGACAGAGATGAGTGGCTCACACATTGAAGTTTCTCTGGCAAAACCTCCGTCCGATAAGAAGAAGAAAGAAGAAATTTTAAGGGCCAGGGAAAGAAGAATGATGCAAATGATGCAAGTTAGAGGAGGGTAAAGATCAATATTCATTCTAGTGAACTAAGATCCAACAAGCTATAATTAAAATAGCTGATTAATGTAAAATAATGTAAACAAAATAATATTGAAAATATCGCGAGCATAGACATTCCAGAGCATGTAATTTTTTATGAATTATTTCTTGAAAATATATATGAATTGAATGCATATGTATTTTACAATAACTTATAGTAATAATAAATATCGTTACAATAAATTTAATTAAATGACTATGAGTGGGAAAATGGGTGAAAAGAAATTCTCTTGCCAGGCAATACATTTTTCAGTCCTTTGCCTTACATTTGTTTTTCTGTTGTCATAAAATCAGCGAGTTCATGGAATTTAGATTTTCGAGTTTTAATTGCGTGAGCTCCATTTGCTGATATTTTTATTGCACGTTCCGCAAACCGTATCTGACTGTCTGATTGCCTCTTGTATTTACACAAATAGAGTCCAACTCATTTAATGAGATAGCTATATTGTTTCCATAAAAAATTTCATGAAGAATTCGTTTCAATGACACACTGCTAACATATATATTTAAACTATTTTGGTAATTGTAGAAGTGACGGTATAAATTTAAACAATTTCGAGTGCATACTATATCTACTACAGATATATGGATTCAATTATATTGTGCTTTCAGTTCATTTGTATTTGCAATTTGAAAAACTTATTATAATAACTTTTTTAAATTCTTAGTTTTTTACGAATAATTACTTTTGTTTTTTCTTTTCTTAATTTTTTTATAGATAATAAGTGTTTGCCCTAATCATTTAACTGAGATAAACACCTAATAATATTGTTTCGTGTTTTCAGTATGATGCCTGCTGCTATGCCCATGAGGGGAGGACCACCTGGCACTAGTGGTCCCAGAACAGGTGGCGGACCTGGTATGAGATCGTCAATGGGTCGCGGTGATTACGGTGAGTAGTACACAGTTATACTACTGTCGATGGAAAACCAAACTACATCTGCTTGTTAGTCAAGTAACTATTTCACTTTCAAAAAGTATGCTAATTGAAAATGCTCAAATATTGAATTTGAGAAAAAAGCTATTAATACGCACATCTTTTTAGTATTATGCCTTTTATAATTATTAATATCATATTTGTGCTTGTACTTTGTAAATAACTACTTCTCAATTCCATTGAGGTAAAGGAATAACAGTGTCTGTATATGCTTCATGTTGATGTCAAACTAACATTCAATTCTGCAATGGAAGGATTGGTTTTGATTTTAAATACTGATATATGAAAATTCTTAAAACTAAGTATATTACACTTTTACTAGTCCACGAGATCAGCTTCTCAGAATGAGAATTTATTCATAATGTTTTTCTAACGTGAATTAGATGTAAAATTTATATATTTTATATCTTATTTAACACGTTTTTCCAGATTTTGTCTTATCTATAGAAAACTATTAATATTTAAAATAATTACAAGAGTGTTGAAAGTTATTTCCTAAACAAATTTAGGTCACACTTTTAGGACATACTCTAAGGCAATATTTTAATATAAAATAGACAGTTTGTATTTAATTTTTTATATTTGCTACAAAGCTTTGAAATATATATATATATATATATATATATATATATATATATATATATATATATATATATATATATATATATATATATATATATATATATATATATATATATATATATATATATATATATATATACATAATCTATTTTGTAAAATAGATCATTAAGAGGTCATTCAAAATAATGCACAACATGGGAGTTCATTCAATATAATTGATGAAAACCTGCAACTATATCAGTTCTTGTCCATCTAACAGTTTAGGATTTAAAACGATCCTAATTAACTATCTGTGATATTAATGTGTTATTTTAATACACCTGAATTACCTTCGTGTACGCTTTAATGGTTGAATAACTATTTATTATTTGTTCAAAATCAAGTCAGATTAAATGATTTTCTTACTTATTGGATATCGAGTAAATTCATTAATTTTCAGCTGTGCAAGCACAGTTCAATTATTTATTTATTCACTATTTCAACTATAACATATTTTATATTCAAGATATATATATATATATATATATATATATATATATATATATATATATATATATATATATATATATATATTGATAATTATTGATTGAACTATAAAAACCATTGATTAATTCATATGTAATATAGACTTTACAATTGTTGTATGTGGGGCACCACCAAGGTAATAAAGTGATATTTCAAATTATTGCTACTTGCGTTTGTTTGAATCAAATTAAAATAAAATTAGCAATTAACTGAGTTTTGAAGGATTGTATTGATTCCATCTTTTAAAATCAATTGTTGCGTCAATAATTAACTATGTTCAATTATTAAATGGAAAAGAAAAGTAAATAAATCATCTACAAATGTCTATATAAATCGATTGAAAATATAATACAACTGAAATTTGTCTTTAACTGTGCTACTTTTCAGGATATGAATTGTTATTTTTGAACAACTGCTTTTGTTATGACTTTATTTTAGTCATTAGACTGAGTTGAATTACTTGGAGTAAGGTCTTATCCTGATAAGCTGAGTACAGAGGACACTTCGAATTCAGTAGAATATTGAAGCATTTGTGAATTTAGAATGGTTGAGGTGAATGAAGTGACCGCTAGGTGATAGCATGTGCCAGCCGGGGGCACCGCAAGGCAAGGGCATCGTACAGCGTTGCACGCGGCTCCGACTATTAACATGCATGTATCTGTATATTTTCTATCACTTGTGTTGTATTATAAATGCTTACAGCCAGAAGATAGGGGTAAGTATTTGTATTTTGTGGTGCAGGGAGCCATCGACATGCTGATTGCAAGACAGAGCTAGCCAATCTTGTTTTCTATGAAAGCGTCTTTTTATCAATTCAACTCGTATATTTTGTTGCACTTTTTAAAATGCACGGAACTACTTTGCAACGATGTTAATATTTATAGTAATTCGTATCGACTAAAAAAGTATGAAATTGAAATTATTTAAGTTTTGGAAAATTAAAATTATATTAAATAAGGGTTAACTACGTAAGTTTTGCCCTATGCAATTTGTGAAATATATTTACAAAAAACTATTAGAATCGATAAATTTTTGTTACCTATTGTACTTCCAGAAAAATTAAATATTATTTATTCATTGCATTAAATATTGGCAGCTGGATTTTTAATTTTTTCTGTAATATTTGAACTGATTTGTCTTCCAACATTAATATCTATGTGAAATTTCTATTAAAAAAAAATATTAATATATCAGGTTAAATTATTTCTTCCGTTAATTTTCCTGGTTGCCCTTGACATTTTCATATTGTAATCCTTTCATAGCAACGCTTTCGTATGAACATTAGTTTATGAATTCTTGGATAGCTCTGTTTCAATCGATGTAGAAAATGTAGAGAGAATTTCATTTCAATACTCGATTAGCATAGTTCTACTATTGATACAAATTAATGTAATTGTAATAATTAATTGACAAGCAAAATAGATTAATGCGTGAATTGTTACTTGACTCTTTTCCCGGCATGCTCCAGTAATGAATCTTTCAGGCATTGAGTTGGATCTAGTTGGCTAAATTCGGATTCTATTATCTTTTATAGATTATGATTACGAGTATTACGGGTACGGTGATTATAGAGGCGGCTACAGTGATCCATATTATGACGACTATTACCGGTATGAAGACTTCTATTACGAATATCCGCCGGCACCACCGCAAGGCAGAGGGAGAGGGCGGCAACCACAACCGGTGGGTGGCCATAAAAAAAATTATTCCGTCCAATTCTGAATGCGGTAGTTTGACTGTGGTCAGTGTCCGGCGTTGCCGTCACTCATTGTGCTACATTTAACTATACTAACCGCCCGACCTGCTTGCATGGTCATTTAACTGGTTTCAAAACACTAGCCACATTCAAACACCATCATATCTGAGCCAACTTCAAAATTCAGCGCCGCCGGGAAAAGTGAGACTAACACGGGTCATTTGTCACACATGCCAGCCGCGCCATGGCTGGCTCAGATATGATGTGCTCTTAGTTGCAGGGTTATCCAAAAGTGGGGCGAAGGAACAGCGCCGCCACGCCGACACTAACATCTACCTTTTTTTTTTTTTTACCTGAGTTGCTTAATAAAACGCAAATAATCAGACCCTCGCAGACAATACTTATTACTTGAGATCTTCATATCATGGTACATACTTATCAACGTCAAATGCCAAATTCAACGCTCTCTTATTTGATCATCTGATTAATAATTATTGCAGAACATGATGAGCATTGCTAATTGTCCAATTGCACAATGTTTTAAATGTAGTGCATATTTTTATCTAACCAGTAAATATTAATGAGCGAAAGACTCGTTCTAGAATCATGTTAATCTTTAGTTATTTTACGCGTTTCTTTTAAAATGTTGTGTAGTTGGAGCTATTATTTCATCGAACCCGTTATTTTCCAGCTAATGGTACGTCAAGTATTGTCTACGATTGTGTTGAAAACATCGCAGCTTCATCCATGTTCTGTATCACAGCAATGTCGTTGATTGCATATTTGCTATTTGCTTTCTTGATTTTGTTGCTTTAGCTTTATAGTAACGGCTTTTAGAAGCTTTGCTTTTGCTTTGTTTGGCTTTGGCCCGTATAATCGGCCTAAAGCTTTGTTTATATTGTTGTGTTGTTTTTGTTTCTTTGGATAACCCTTTTTCTAGAGCTTCCGCACTTCTTGTCAACGGAGTGTATATCACTGGCTTTATTTTTTCATTTATCATTACATTTTTTTTGTGATATACAAACTGTTGACATTGGCAACCAGTGCTAAGTGTTGCCATATAGTGGTACTGATCATATGTTGACACTTAGGAACTGGAAGAAGCTGGCACGTTGAATTCGAGCAGCGTGTACTATGAAGTAAGCAGTGGGACACAGGTTTGTTAACATCCTTTCTACCAATTTATCCTTACATAAACATCCGAATCCCTATATGTAGAGAAATTTTAGTACTTAATTCAAATGGTTGCTTGCAATTTATGTTGGAAGAGTAAAATGTGAAATATGAAAGTACAAAAAATTTCTCGTCATTCTCTAACATCCTTCAAAACAAAATACTAATATTAAAAATATATGTGATTTTAATCATTTTGGTGATTTAATTAATTACAATTTTTCTTCTATTTTTTTATCAATAACAGACCTGTAGATCGAGCGACTAAATGTTTGATTATATTGTTCAAAGCAATATCAATATTTATGAGAAACAATTGTTACCTCTCCAAATAAAAATATAATTCTTACATCTTACGCCTGTTATTTTGAAAAAATAGAAAAATAAATAGGTCACATAGGAGAAAGCAATTATATATATATATATATATATATATATATATATATATATAAATTGTTTATTCCTTTGTTGCAATAATTGTAGATAATTTTGCAACATTGATTCTGAAATAAAAGAAATTATTAATGAGTTCATTGACGTTGCATTGGATGATTTCAACGTCATATTTTCCATGTTGAATATTTAACGATTGTTCAGTCAGAAGTATTATTAATGCATGTTTCTTTATTTTATAGTACCTATTGTATCTCAAAATCGAAAGTTTCATATATAATGAATATATATATATATATATATATATATATATATATATATATATATATATATATATATATATATATATATATATATATATATATAAACATATTCGATCATTTTCAGCAAGAGGAAAATTCGGGGTGAATGAACAGTTTTCGAATTATAGACGGTTTAAAATATTTATCTATCCCGTCTATCGAAATTCCGACTTATCGAGTAGTGAATATAAATTTCATTCATATAGAAATCATTTCTAAATATGTGAAGTAAAAAAATGGGTAACTGAAATCTATCGAATTGGTCACTTAGGTTCATTATCATTTTAATAGAGATAATATTGAAATTTGTTTGTCTCCAGTATTCTTCCACTAAGATTTCAGCCTGTACCGAAGTTTTTATATTTCCTTGAAAATCCCGTTTACCTCATTGTTATTTGTTTAAGTCAAAATATTTCCTATTATTTTGAGTTTTCATAGTAATTATATTTGGCTCAAAGAAATAACAACATTCTCCTTTCTATGGTAGAAAGGGTCGAACTTCGATGTGTTATCGTTCAGTGATGCAACTTTTTGTGTTTATTTTTTTACACTCTGAAATCTTTCAGTGATCCATTATTGATTTTTTTTTCATTGTTCGATTTAAAATGGTAGAAATCGTATGCTTAATATTTTTCATTAAAAAATTACTAATTTTTGTATCTTATTAGCCTTTCGAGGAAAACCAGGTAAGCCTTATATAAATTGAAAAGCTTCTACGTGATATAATTAATAATAACAAATTCATTTAACCTCAGAATACACTATTAGACAAATTATTAATTAGTGTTAATGCTAGTTGTCCAACTTGTTCTTAAAATTCCTCAAAATTTTTTAAAATTCTTTAGACATGTATATAATTATATAAATCGTTTATATATATATATATATATATATATATATATATATATATATATATATATATATATATATATATATATATATATATATATATATATAAATTTACGTACTACAAAAATTGATGCAGGAATTCAGAATTCGTTTATTGGTTACTTCAATGGTGGATCCGAAATAGCCTTTGTCAACAATAAGTTGCATCAATTTTGTTTTATTATAAGCTTTTTCAGACCATTTTTTTTGAAAAGTACGTATTTGGACTTGACTATGTTGACAGGCTGGGCGTGGCCGTGGGGTGGTAGCACGTGGCCGGGCAGGTGGGCCCCCAGCCCGTGGAGCGGCAGCCAACCGAGTGGGCCGGGGCGGAGCAGTAGGGGGTCGTGGGGTACCACGCCAAACCGCTCGTGGAGTGGGACGCGCCAAGGGAAATTTACCAGGTAGATTATATAACTGCCAATTATCTATTGGCAATAAACCTATTATATTTAACGCTATAACTTTAATATGAGAGTGATGTGCCTTTAGAGAAAAAGAAAAAATGACGATAATTCATATTTTTTATTTACAGCAGATTGCCTTGAAATTTTCTCAGAAAAAATACAAGACGACTACTGTGTATTATTTTAATAATACACTTAAAATTTTCAGTGGAATATGAGAAATTGTAGACATTCTGAAAAAAATTCAAATAAATTGTGTAGACTACCTAATTTATGTAGATCGCATTTGCTTCAAAAAATTATTTGAAAAGTACATAATTGCATAATTGCTATGTGATTATAAAATTTTTTTCAACAACATTCGTTAATTCTGAATTACCTAGAGAATCCCTTATAACCTAACTCCCAATTTCCTTCCAGTTTTGTTAGCCGTTGCATAGTTGTCTTGTTAACTGCAGCGAATGGAGGTAGGAGAGTTTTTCAAAATGATTGACCCAGGTATCATCCCCCATTAATTTTCTTTCCACCATGAACTTTCCGAACGTTTTGAAGCTATTCTATTTTTTCAATATTAGAAATGATTTCGAATCAATTTTTTTTTTTTTTTTTTAACTTTGATAGGTAAATTGACGAAATTGTTATTTTTCCTTCAGTTTCTTAAAGTTCATTCATTACAACACAATACCAACCTCGGTCAAATATTGAAAATATTAATAAAAGTCATCATAACGATGAAATCATTTTCTAATAAAATAATTAACATTTATGTATAATTTCCTACATTTGATATCACTTTGTTGTCCCCAAATGTGTAAAGCTCAGATTCAGAAAGATATGTGTTATATATTAGCTGGTCATAATGGATTTCTGGATAATATAGTTCACAGGAACATCATACCTGCAAAATGAAATTGCGTTCGTGAACAGTATCGTCAATTTCCCTACAAAGTTAGGATACCTATGTTTTTAGGAAAGTAAAATGGAACAAGAAAATTTCGCTGCAGAAAATTTTAAATTATTGATGTAAAGTTACGTGTTCTGTCTATAAATTTCATTCTTCTGAACCTGATCTAGTACATTTGGGACAAATTTTTTGTGTTTATAGAAATTTGTATTTAAAAAACTCCGTACCATCAAAATTCATTTTGCATAATTTCTAAAATTTTGTAGGATTCGAGTGGTGTGAATGGGAGCAAATAAAGAATAATAGAAGGCTTTTATTTAAAAAGTAACACATAATCGCGCTGCATTTGGCAAAAAACATGACGTATCATCTCCTGATGGCATAAACCTCAATTTTTCAAGAGAACCCTTCAAAATCACACATTTTTTAAATACTTATTTACATCTCTTATTTAAATTCTATGATATGAAGAAAAGCCATAATCTCTTGACATTTACTGATTATGTGCTCAAACATTCAATGCCATCAGTAGGTGGTTGTTTGGTATAATTTCATTTATAACGTTTTTAAACAAAGTTGGGGTTGCACCGTCGCATATGTGTTCTCTAAAAATGGTCGTTTCCCAATGCTTGTATGCTTACATTGTGCTATCGGTTTGAATAAAGTAACAATACGCTACTAATCTAATCTTCAGAAATGAATATAAGAGTGCTGTTGGTATTTTGTGTAATTAATGATGCTTTGTGATTCCATTTTTGACTCGATTGTGTTTCAATAATTGTTTTTTGTTCGTGTAGGTGATGTTTCTGCAGGTAAAAGAAAGTTTGACGGGGGTCACCAGAACCAGGGGGAGACAAAGCGCAGATACCAGAGTAACTGGGGTAACCAGCCTCTGCAGCAGCAACCGTTGGGAATGGACATCAACGGAGACCAGCAGGCATGGTACCAGGATCCTTATAGCTCCTGGAGCTAAGTGAACGGACTGTGCAACCCACGGTGAACTGAGTGCGAGTGGCCCTGCGTCTAGCTAGAAGTTGGTGCACACTATTATTAGTGCCTGCTGGTGTGTACCTTCATCCTTGATAGTGGATTCAAACAGTATAATTAATGATGTCCCTTACCTAAATAATTTAATTACCTATCTGCATTCGTTTTTATATTTGTTGAGTTAATTAGTAATCTTATACTATGTTGGAATTTTCAAAATTTTTAAATGTAATTTTGTTTTGAATTTATTCATAAATTAAAATGTGGAAGTTATATTTTTTATGTTTTTGATATGTTGTTAATGCAAGCGTGTCCAAATTGAACGATTTCATTTCATCATCGGTTCTAGCGCTTGCTTACTTTTTGGTTGATCTTTTTGTGTGGGTTGAAGCCTTGTTTTAAGAGAACCTACTATGTTATGGAGCTTCAGTCTTACATATGTTGAATGTATTTTTATAATGCCACCCAATATCCAAGGTGTCACTACTGTGCATTTAATGTTTTTTGTTTTCTGGAAATTTAATTTCTAATTTGGCACGGTGGCAGTTGCGGGCACCTGTTAATAGCTAGCTCTGCTCACGTTGGGTATGGAGGGACTGTACTCTGTTCATGCAGTGGTCTGATAAAGCTGATAGTCATGAAGGAGTGAGTTTTTATTATATGTATAATAATTCGATCTATATTTTATTGCTGCAAATGCATTTTGCATTGTGATGTACTTTAGAGATTAATTAGGAGTCTTTAAAAGCATGTACTCTGTTATTCAATGAAAAATTTTGAGAAACGATGAATCCTAATCAGGACACTACAGCAAATACATATATGTTTGTAAAAGTATGAAAAATTTGGTTGATTGTTTATCCACAGATGTATACTATTGTAATCAATAATTTTTTTGCTTTAATTGAAGTTAATCATTTTGAATTGATTTATTTGTACATAAATTATGCAGGCAGGTGCTAAAGTGGTGGACGCATTTGTTATTTATTTAGAAGTTCAATTGATTAAATTCATACGAAAGCTGTAATTTTAGATTATTCATTCATCAAGTGATGTTGCTGTTCTGCCTTTATCACCCTCCTGCATTGAATTCGCATAAGGACGCATTATGTTTTTACCAGGCACGCACATTCTTTACAGATCAAATTTTCTATAATAGATTTGTTTGAATAGAGAGGTTTGGTTCCTGTAATTTTCTTTTAGCTGCAGTTTTCCCCCCGGTTTTCGACCCAAAAAAATACACATCCATCTTTGTAGACAAAATTTTGGGTTGTTAAATCTTGATTATATGTTATATTTGTATTCGTTTTTTTTTTAGAAAATTTATATCTTAGTCGAAAAAATTGATCTGACACAATTACTAATGAAGTTATCTCCATTGCCACAAATATTATCACACATTTGTACCCATCATACTAATCCTGCAATTCAATATTTACTGCTCATTATTTCCATTATTTGTTTTTAATAATTTATGCTATCTTTGAGGCAACTTGCTTTCAAAACTTTTAAGTATATTGTCCATCATTAAAAAGGACTGATTATTACCTTGTCAAATAAACAGTTGTATGTGTATTACATTTTAAAATTGCTTTTTCTTGAACCTGCTGTGAAAACTATCAAAATCCTTCCATCCTATGTTTCCTATTGCTATTACCAACAGTAATACATTTATATATTGGTAAATTAGCTTATATGAATCTGTCACATTAAAAATTTCACCTTAAAATGGTAATAAACTGCAAATTCATTTTGTTGATCTGTCGAGGGTCTCGGATGTCTTGATTAATATATAGATAAATTGATACATAATATTAATAGGTATATCTTATTTTATTTTTCGAAATAAAATGTATAATGTGAATTTAGTTTCATAATATCTTAATTCTATTCTAAGTGGAAGTAATGTCAAGAAAAACAACACCAACTTCCGGGATTAAATATTTAGTGCATTCCGAAGAACATCGAACTGGCTGGATTATATGCATTTTATTATGAGAATAGTCAATATCATTCTAATGTTTCCAATTCTTATTATTCCAATTGTTACTAATATAAATTTCAGAATACACTATGAATTACGCATTATATTCACGAACTTCGAAACCCTATATATAATATAAATTTATATATAAGAAATATACTACGACATTCTTTGTAAACTTTTTTGCAGTGAACGAATACTTAATGAGATAATAACAATTACCTCTATTATGATATCTTTGAGAATATTGAAATCGATACCCACACTTAATTAAACACAAGATAGTAGTGTTTTGTTCTTCAAGGAACTCTTCAGTTTCGTCACTTCCATCGTCGGGTGAGCGGTATCGAATTCAATTCTCAAATGCACTCGCAAGACTAATATAATATGCGTAGGTTGGCTACTTAAGAAATAAATCTATATAATATACATATAAATGTAATATAGGTATAGATATCGTGCTCAGCGCAGTCCTTAAATATGTAAGAGTATACAAGGATATTCTTTCGGAAGAATGTCTTTGTATACTCTTGCACTATATTGAATAGTAGATTTTTAAATAGTCGCTGGGCTGCGAAATACATATTCTATGATGCAATGAACATTAACTAATATAGGCTATTAGACTTAATAGTAAGGTGGAAATTAATAATCGATTCAGAATATGTATTATTTAATGAGCTTTTCGTTTTCAAGTGACAATGCTTACAACTATGAATCGAAAGTGAGATTAATTTCATTCAAATATCAATTTCGAACATTAATTGAAAGTAGGAGTCATAGAGATAGAGGAATTTATAGACAATTTCAATTAATCCACTTTCTGTGTCAAAAACAACGGAATGCAGTTATGGAAGATTTTTCTGTTGTCCTATTGTTAAAAGTATTCAATTTCTTTAGTTCATCTTTGAATTAATTGAGACTCAAAGAATCTATTATTCTCTATCTAGTATCTTTCATTTTTTCGAACATTAAAATATGGGCGAAGGAGGTCTGGACGCAATTCGCAGTATAAAGCAAATTATTAATGACCAAGATGAAAAAATTTGGCGTGTGTCCGCTATTGAAAAATGTAAGTTTATAGAAATGTTTACTGTATTATCATATATCTGTTTTATTAAGAAAATTATTATATCCACGGCGCACATATATATATATATATATATATATATATATATATATATATATATATATATATATATATATATATATACTTTTTATTGACTAATTATTTTTTTGAAATATTTGAATGAGAAAATTTGTATATGATAATACACTGTTTTCCTCACAATGCTAGTTTTTTTTATCAGATCATATATTTTCTGAAATTTCCAGTGTTTTCTACTTGATTACCTCTTGAAAACATAATAATAATAATAAATTGTCTTTATTGCCAAATTGTACAAAAATAGAGGCTTTTTGTAAAAATACATCTTGCCAATTTCTAAATTACGCTAGTATAAGCGAAGCCATGAACTACACTTCATTAGAAAATTTATAAAAGTTATTCAACATAAACAGTATAAACTTTCCAGGATAGATACGGAAGATACAGATTGATGAAGTACATAAATGAGATATTAAATTGAACAATTAAATTTTAATTGTTCTTTTCATCATACAAATTCTATAATTAACGCTCAATCGTTAATTGTAGTCGAGTACAATTTGGTCTATTCAAATAATGGCAAAAACTGAAAACCAATCTTGTGTCATAAAATTGCTTGGATATTTTTCAATAATTTTAAGCATGGAAAACTTTCATTCTGTGGGCGCAACTGTAGTATACCTACATAATAGGTGGCAATAATTTTAAGGATTATTTCGCCCTAAAGTAAAAAAAATATTTTATATCTTACGAAATATATTTTTCCCACTTTTTAAACTCGCTCATTTCTTTGAATATATAGTAACGTAAAATTCAGTTACACATAAAATCATTCAATGTTTATTTACATACTTGAAGATGTTACAGGATATTAAAGATTTTGCAACGCGTATAGATACGATAAAAAAAAGTAAATGTAATATGGGGTCTCTCGAGAGCGCGATGAAAAAACCGAGCATTAAATATTTTGTTCACTATAACTTGAAAATTGACCAGTTAGTTTTTATTTCAGGCATGAAAAAGGAAATCGAGAAATTACTCACAGAATCCAAACAATATGAAGTTCAAATAGAAACACTAAAGTCTAACTCTCCTTATAGATGCACAAAAGATGTACCTCTTTTAGTAAAAGACGCAATTGACCAGTAAATAATAAAATTAACTCATTTAATATATATATATATATATATATATATATATATATATATATATATATATATATATATATATATATATATATATATATATATATATATATATATATATATATATATACGATATGATTTATTTTAATATTTTTCTGTATTCCTCTGTATTTTATAGTGAAATTCAAACACACAAATTTCTGTTAATTGCCATCGATTCGAAAAAAATCGAAATAGAAAATAAAAAAAGAGATATAAAATTATGGGAGGAAAAATATCAATCGGTTATCACAGATTTCCAAGAAGCTTACGACGATAGAAAGGCTTTCTACGAGTTGCACAATCATGCTTTCAAGCACCTGAAACAATCCGAGGTTGCCAAAAAGCTGGCTTTTATTGAAATGAAGCGTTTAAAGGCCGAATTAGAATCGGTTAAACGAATTTCCACAGAATTGAAATTTATAAAAAGGAAAATACTCTATACGAAAATAATTAATTTCGTGAAAGCAATTTCAAGGCAAAGGCAAAATGTTGAATTGAATGTGAAGTTACAAAAGGCGATTGCTAGAAAGAGAGAACTTGGAGCCATCATGTTAGAGAAACAAAAAGCATGTGAGTAGTTGAAAAATATACAAATACTATAAAAGTGAATATCAACTAGAGTTGTTATTCACTTTTTATTCATTCGAGTTGATAATACACTGCTTGACAATTTAAAAAAATTAACTTCAAACTTTTGGTTTATTTTTATGGTAAAACAAAGTTTAAATTTTCCTCATATAACTGAGATATAATTCTCGTTTACCTCTTCGTGAAACTTGATTTTAATAAAAAAAAAGAAATAAGCACGACGCCCGTTTCGAAGAACTACTTCTTCTGATGCAATATTAACAATAGGTGTAATATACAAATAATAAAATCATTCGGAGCCGCTACCTGAACTTCTATTATTGTTTAATTTTCTAAAATGTTTAGTAATGGCCTATTATTTAAATCTAATTGACTCTGCTCTATAAAAGGTTGGAATAATTAAAATCGGCTTTATTCTTTAAAGACTTCGTCTATGTTCAAATCATAGAACATACCCTTTTTAGAAATTGGTATGTTCTGTGGTTCAAATACTCTAATTTGGAATTTTCTAAAAGTTTTACCAGCATAAATTTTCTAGTAACTACCACAGTTCTATCTACTACCACAGAATCTAACTTCATAATTTTGGGTACAAGTAAAGCAAGTAAAAATTTGTTTTGTGCCGGATATCCGAGGCAGAAGAAAGAACCGTATCCGTTAAAAGTTTATCGGATCTTTTATGGATCTATTGACCTTATTAATTTCAAATTTATGATTGAATATAAACTCAAATTCAAACACTAGAACTCTTGCTTACACTTCATTGACTACATAGCATGACGCGTTTCGTCGTTACAAACGACTTCTTCAGATGCAAACAGAATAACATTTTACATCAACCCAGGTAGCAAGCTGACTTAAAATGACGTCTTATTAGGGTCAGTTTTCGGTCAATTTTGGTCAGTGACGTTATTTGACCGCTGAATGACGTCTTTTTAACGTCAGATGACTGACGTTCATAGGACGACAGCAGATGACGTCAGCGCAACGTACTATTTTCGTCAATTAATGACCGTTAATTTCTTAAGAAACAACAAATATTCTTTTCACTTAGATAATAGTAACTTTCACACATTTGAACAATAATATTCATACATGCGTCAATTGTTAACACGAAAATTGTATTATAGTTAAGGTTATAAGTTGTCAATTGTTCTGTGGACTCATATTTATGTTCTGCGTCTGCGTTGTTTTGCATTCAACGTATTAAGATGGACGAGTTGTGTTTGTGTTATAATATGTTTTGAAATATCTGTTAAGAATTCGGGTGTACATCGAAATGGTCTGGGGCTCGAAATGTGGCATCGATCTTCCAAGAAATTGACCTAGTAACTGAATGCAATAAACTCTGCGGAAAAAACAGATGTAATGTGCATAGTAATAGAAACCAGATGTCAACGAAATACCACTTCGAATAGTGCTACATCTTTATGCATAAGAGTCAAATTCAAATCTTGAATAAATTTTCCTTTAAGGTTTCAAAAGGTAAGTTAATGAGATACATGTAATGCAAAATTAGGAGAAATACTTAGAATATTCGCTTCATTTCAAGAATTCAAAGTAAACCAAACCTAACCCAACTTTATAGTTATCGATGTCGTGGATATTCGAAACAATTATCATAAACTAGATACATGTTGCCTTAAGTTTTTATTTCGGGGATGCAAATTATTAACAATATTTTTTTAAGATGTTTTATAATTTTCAGAGACAGTTTCACGTTCTTCGAGAATAAATAATATAGAACATGCAATAAGAACAGCCAGTACTTCAACAGGCAATAATCCAGTGTCATCACGAGTGAATAATGAATATACAACAACAGGTAAAACTTCTCACATCATAATGTACCTAAATGTTATTTGTATATTAAGACAGTGTTAAGTTACATTAAAAAAAATTTCAGTTTTTTAAGTCGGAGTGATTTTATTACTGATATAAATTAAAGAACAAAAGGACATCTCTGAGTATCCTACCTGATCTTAATATTGGAACTGAAGAAAAAGTTTGAATTTTTGAAAGTTATTCAAATGACACCAATGAAAAATTTTGTTTGTTATAATAGGTGAGTCATAACATATTTGGTTTGAAAGCTAAATTTTTAATTAATAATTTGTTTCAAATGAAATAAAACTAATCTTTAAAATATAATTTTTCAAATAAATGTTTAATGATAAAAATTGTTTTATTTGAATTATGGAACCCCTACAATATAGGCTCTGAAGAACGTCTTTACGACGTCTATTTTTCTCTACTTAGTGACGTCTTTTTAACGTAGTTTAATGACGTCTTTTAAACGGCTCAAAATGACGTCTTGAGGCTGTGACATTTCGACGTCATTGCATGGTCAGTGAGACGTCTCTGTCGACGTCTTTTCCGACATGTTGAAACCAATATATGACGTCATATTACCGTCAGTCTGCTACCTGGGAAGTAAACGCCAACACTATTAAATATTCAAATTTATGGATGAAATTCTTTAAATGGGTGATTATAGGTACCGATAAAAAACTATTAAATTCAGTACAGATAATTTTTTATTTCTTGAAATAAAATATGTAGCTCCTTTATGTTGAAAACTCAACACTAGTTATGTTACCATGTCAATAGTATATAACCGAAATTTATTCAATCAAATATCTTTCTAATGAGATTAATATTATAAAAACTTATGAGATCACCTTTTATTAAGAACACGAACCATATATTTTTGTTATATTTTAAATTCGCATTCAATGATTTTTTGATTAAGTAAGCTAGTACTGAGTTAGACATAGAGTCAAGATCCGTATCCGCGGATATTGACAGCAAATATCCGTATTCGAGGCTATACATTTTTAACGATACGAGCACATCACTAATAACTATAAAGATTGATGAACATAAAATTGAAAGAGTAGAAACAGTAAAATATTTAGGTATCATGATTCACCCAAATCATGTTGAATTCATATCATCTTCTAAAAAATCAATTTTTTTGAAAAGATAGGAAAAAATCTGCGACATATGTGAGTTTATTGTTGTTGAAATCAACAATTATGCAATATTTTGTATATTGCTCCAATTTGTTATTCGGTTGACTAAGGAAAAAATTCAACAATTACAAAAGTAGAATTGGGACATGCGAACAATTTTAAAGTGCAATAGATATACCCAATTTAGAATTATGCTGAACCACGGTCGACTTTAATCAAGCCATGAAATGAGTGTCTGCCACGGATATCCTAGTGGTCTAACAATCCCGCCATTAGTTGAGCTGGTATACTAATGCAAATAGGACTCTTCTCAAAACTTTCGCAGTTTGAACTAAAATAATTTGAGCTTTAAATCAAAATATATATATATATATATATATATATATATATATATATATATATATAAATTTTATATTTTTCAATTGCGTACAGTGTTATACATGTGTTGATGTTGGTAATTTGTTGCAATCTCAACATCAAACTATAAAAAACAAAGTGTTCATGTTTCAAACTCTATTCATCAATTTTCCATAGTGTAATTTAGGTCTTAATGATCATAGTTTGTGAATAACATAACATCAAATTATAAAATAACGAAATGTTTTGTGTGTACCAATTTAATCGAATTTGTGTTGTGTTTTAAGTACGGATTACTTACAAATAATTTTTTTGTGAAATATAGTGTAGAGGATAGGTATTCCGTAGATGATTCAGTAAGTTTCAAGCTTGGAAGTATATTTTTTCAAAATGACGAAAAATTGTTGCATTCCTAAAAATATGCCCTAATCTTCTTGGAAAAGCCCAGAGGAAAGGTGGATAAATTATTTAGCTCGCAATGATAATTAGAAAAACATTTTTGAAAAGTCAAATTTAATTGTCAATTTACAAGATTTAATTCTTCATTACTCCAGTAAAATAAATATTCCTGATTGTTGGAATGTAAACATGGGTTCAGTTAACAACAAAATTCATTTTTATCTTCTCAATTTAAGTAAATAAATTATTACTATAAGTAACCAAATTACAGTGAATGAAGTAACAGTATTTTTGAATGGAAACAAGTTGTTGTACTCTGATTTAAGTTGGATTTTACCTATTGCCTTCAAATTGGAATGGTGGCTTCAAATAGAAAATTTGTTGATAAGATACAAAGATAATCCAGACAGTGTGGATCAATCTTTCACATATTTTATCGAGAAAAGTTTATGTTACTTAAACGAGGCATCGATTAAAATTAGTTGTGATATGCTTGAAGATTTTTCAGAAAACAGGGCTACTTGTTTAAATAACCTTCGAATTTTAATTGATCAAATAAAATTATTACTTCCAAAGAAGAAACGATACTCGTCTGATACAACAATTATGTCTTTCTTTTTATACACTCTTTCTCCCTGTGCTTATGATTTAATGCTATATGTTATATTATTTAATTCTATATGTTATAAATACGAATATTTCTTGTTCGTTCGCAATATACAAAAAGAGTTGAAATAATGCTAGAAACTCTGGGAACAACCGACTAGGAGAGTAGACCACTAATTCAATTTTGGCAACACTGCCGTACTACGCTCTTCATGGCCTGATTAAAGCCGGCCGTGACTGAACTCTTTAAAATCAGTCAATTATTACATATACTGACTAGTGACTATAATCAGTCAGTATTCTGTTAGCAACTGAAGAAGTTGTTTGTAACGACGAAACGTCCTGTTATGTTGTCAATAAAGTGTAAATCATAAGTTCAAGTGTTTGAGTTTTAATTTATATTCAATTATAATGGATTTACATCAAGTAAACTCCAACATTATTAAATAGTTTAATTATACACACTAGACATTTTATGTTTGTAGCTTTTTAGTTGTTGTTCTCTATAATCTTATTAATATTATTAACGTAAAGAAATATTAATACTATACAGTGCCATAAAAGATTTTAGTTTCATACTAAGCTTGCTAAACTTTGGTCTTTTCTCTTATGCCTGGATATATTTCGTACATAGTGTTTTGTTCATTGTAGTTTTTTGTTCATTTCGTACACTGTTCTTGTTTTTCAAATTTTTTTCATCAAATTGCCTCTGCTTCTATATTGTGCTGATTGTTTTTTTGGATTAATTACACTTTTCTGTGTGTTAAAATCAACGTTTGGGTGTATCGATCTTATGTGTTATTGAATCAAATTAATTGGAAAAAAATTATTTCAACGATATTGTGAAATGCAAATTTCTATAAAATTATAATCACCCATTTCACTTATAGGGCATTAAAATGAGAAGTAGGTAATGCAAATTCGATTTCATTCAAAAATATCCTATATTTATATTAAAAAAAAACACTATATGTTAGTACCACATTTAAAATAACTATATAATTTGTTTTATTTTTCTTTTAAATTAGGGAAAACGCAAAATTCGATGAATATCCATCAAAGGAAGAACAACATTTTCTCGAACATGGTAAATTCTCATATATTGCTAAATATGGAAGCTTTCACTCACTTTTTAAAAATTTTAGGTAGCAAAAATTGATTTTTCAAAACGTGACACCATGCCGAATAAACAAGGTAAATATATAATGTTTATATTTTTACTTCGGTGATTGAAACCATTATCTGATATAAATTAGTTTAATAGGATTGAAATAGATCCTAAATTGATATTATTTCACATTGAAAAAATATTTTTTTTGCGTGAGCCTTGCGATTCTAAAAATATCACACTTTTGACAGTTGTACGAAAAATAATTTTCGAATTTGGCAATACTTTAAATGCTTATATTATGAAGATCAATGTCATTTTTCTTTTCGCTGAAATTCAATTAAAATTTTACTGTTCTCTAAAAAACCTGCAATTTTAGAGCAATGTATAAAAAGGTTATTTAATTGTTTGATTTTATAAATTTTGGTGAGAAGATTCAACTTACAGAATAGCCTCTATAGTAAATTCCAAAAACGTCTCTTAATTCGTACTGAAAGAACAGAAATTCTGGCGGATAAAAGTACTTACAATTATCTACAATTTTCAAAATTTCATTGATACATTGTTTCATACAATAAATTCTTTTGCGATTTCGTTTTCCTAGAATTCATTATCACAATGTGTTCAATGGGGCATTTAATTTAAATTATCAATCACATTTTTGAAGTAAAAATTTTCAAATGTTCTTCGAACAACTTACTCCCGAATTTCTAAAAGCTTATGATTTTTCCTAACATATTATCGATATCTGTTACAAATACAATCATTTTTCTGCACCTTAAATTCTGTATCAAATCTGAAATTTTCTTTGTGAATATACTTTTACTACAATTTTTTATAGGTATTTCGAAATGTTCAGAGAATCATTCTGCAAGAATAAATGTAGAGATAAAACCGAAGCTTGACAAGACTCCTGTAGATGACAAGAGTAAGCCTACGCAAAAGAATAATGAGGAAATTAAACAAAACTGTAATAAAATAAAAGTAATTGATAATCAGAAAATAAGTCTACCGCCCCTAAAATCAATTTTGAATGAATCTAGACCAAATTCAAAAACAGGAAAATTAAGTCAGGATTCCAACTTCAGTGAAAGAAGTCAACTGCAGATTAAACCCAGTGCCACCGAAAAAGTTAAAAACACTCTGAAAGAAATGAATGTTGTTAAGAAAATAGCAACAGATCAATCTTTACCGCCTAATCGGTCCCATAATGTATCGTTTGAACGATTGAAGAATCTTAAATTAATAACCGAAAAGCCCCAAAGCATCGCCAATAAGTCACCTATGAAATTTTCTTTTAAAAATCGATATACGGCGGAAAATCTGAATCAGCAGAAAATGTCCATGCTCGGTGCGGAAGCAAAGAAGAGGAAAACAGATTCGGAACAAATTAATGACGATATAGAAATTCCCCCAACAAAAAAGGTAAGAATGTGAGTTTTTATTGCTATATCCTTAAAATTGTTATTAACAAAACTATTATTGATTTCAATAAGCTACATTGCAATCGTTTCTTCAATAGTTGAAACAGTTTCTAAAAATTTTCAACTAATAATTATACAATAAAAAATAATGTACCTAGTAGTATTTCATTCGAAATTCCTTCTGGATTACAGCAAGTGTTTTAAGAGTTTATTTATTTCCAAGACACTCCAGCGTTTTTATTATTCCAGTGTTATAAGTTCACTAATTAAGCCAAAAATAATGTGATTCATTCAGCTTCACCTAAACAGCTTACTGCTGTACCGTAGACAATCGCTGTTTTCTTTATGCGTTAATACAAAGTTTTAGCCGATTATTTCGCTGTGGATTCCATGAGAACCATTGTTACTTCTAAAATTTTCGAAATTCTTCTTTTCACTTGTTATGAAAAATGGAATGATTTTCATTTTTACGATGAGCACACACAGTAACGCCATGAAGTTAATGGGTAGAAGTGGTAAAAATATGTACAAAAGGAGATTTCAACAAAAATAAAGTCCAATAAAACTGAGTATATCTATGATGTATATTTTTCTGCAAAATGCTAATTGCTTAATCCATGTTAAAGGGCCAAGCTGTAAAAAAGCTTCGAAAATAGCACACAATATACCTAAAAATAATAAAACATTCCAGAATATTGTGGAAACAGAATGTTATGGACGATTTTGGAAATTTTAAAAAGGGAAACTGATGGCTTTTATATCTTCGAACGTCGAAAGTACGCAGTTAAAAATTTCATCATGGACGGGGGATATAGGCAGCCACACAATATACAATTTTGTCAAATATTTGCACTTGCGAAATACAATTATTATTTTTCGGAATATGCGTTAAACAGTAAACCTAATCCTAAAGGTTTAAGTAGACGATAGGAATCGAATCCACTATCATCAGTAACTTGTCAGCATATATAGTCACTACACTCTTCCGCTACTGACACTGAGCCCCTGGTTATAGGAATATTATAAGCGGCTAGCATTTTGTTTTGTATGTATATATATATATATATATATATATATATATATATATATATATATATATATATATATATATATATATATATTTATTTATCGAATGTTTACTGTAATTCCATTTCAAAGTTAAAGAAGTAAAGAAAACTGTGCTCTAGACTTTTGCACACACTGCAGTTTGTGTAAAAGTTTTCTGATTTGCATAAAAAAACCAATCTGCTTACTTTCAGTTTGTCGCCATTATTACTCTCTTCGTCCTTAATTCCTCAATTTACACTCCTCATTTTTCTCTACCACCAGGTATCTATAGCAGATATAGATGTAAAAATACATAAATATGTTAGTCGACATAACAAGTATTCAGTATAGCTTTTGAAAATTGGTTTACATCCCGAAACAATTGTCAAGTAATAATTTAATATGATTTTTAAATAAAAGTAAGCCAAGTGTTATTTATTCAATATATTTATTCCATACAGACACATTTTCATTCAACAATTGTGACATACGTTGCACCATTACAATGGCTTCTTTGTGCTGCTTAAACAGACTTTGTAGTGGTGAAAAAATCAATTTTATTTCAGTTTATTTGAAGCTTTATCGTATATTATTTATGTAATCCCTATCAATAGGGAAATTTTCATAAATACATATTCTATTTCTTAAGTATTATTTTTTAGGATAGAAGTGTTAATTTTGCCAGTCCTATAGAAGAGCACTGTGATACTATGGACTGTTCACCTAACCAAAAAATTGATATAGATGCTACATTACAATCAAATATTTCTTTATTAGGCTATAATACATTAGAAGAGGAAACGGTATTGCCCACAGACTGTTATCAAGGTATAAAATTCACTCTAAATATTAACTGTAGTATTGTATAAACATTTGCTTATATTTTACAGGAAATTTTTCTCAAATCATGACTAAGCCTTTCAACTTCAATTATGGTAAGCATAGGGGAATTACTCAGTGACTTTTTCTTAGATATAAGTAACTCGTATATATTTCATGTATATAAAGAATTTGTTATATTATTTACACGTCATATTTCTTTTTCTTCTAGCAGATGGTGCTCAAACTAATGATGGCAATATCCAACCAATGCCAGTTACAAGTCCACGTGAGTATTAGAAACAGTTTAAGTATGATAAAGAATGTAGCAAATGATAAAAAACTTAAATTTGATTTCAAGAACAAAAATTGAATACTATATTTCAAACCATATATTTTATTATAAGTATGAAAATTATAGACTAATTTATATGTAGCATCAAAGTTCTGTTTTATATAGTTATATAAGTAGTTTATGAGGAAACATGCTTTGGCAAATCTATAGTTGACATTGCTGATTATAAAATATGTAATTTAATTAATTATGTATATGTCAAATTGATACAACTATTGAAGACATTATAGTTAATATGGTTAGGTCAGTTATCATCATTGAAAGCATTTTAATTTTCTCAAATTCTAAATATATATATATATATATATATATATATATATATATATATATATATATATATATATATATATATATCCTCTATAATATAAAATCAGAACAGTTTCAACCTGGTAACATAGTAATACATATTTAATGATATGAAACTAGATTGATATTATGAATAATTTTTTTTTATTTTAGCTTCAATGTTTGAAGATGTGATTAACACAAGGCCAGCTTTTAGCTTCTCATTTGGAAGAGGAGTATCAGATGCTACTGGTATATGGAACTCATTCAAGTGAAGTTTCATATTATTTTTTCAAGTTATGTAAAGAATACTGTTATTTAAGTGATTGAGTTTCTAGTTCTCATTAAATCTGAGTATTTGTTCAAATTTTTTATAAATATCTTATGAAAACACAATAAATGCATATATATATATATATATATATATATATATATATATATATATATATATATATATATATATATATATATATATAATTACTAGCAGACCTTGGCCTTGCGACTTGTTCATTGTCATTGCGAACGCAAGGCGACCTGAAATTGCAATCGTTTGAAGTCAAACGGAAGATCAGTCGGAATCATTGGTATTCGAGGAATACATACATTTTCACTTGCGTACTTTCCGTTAATAATGGTTGCCTCAATCAAATTCGGCATGTCTTTTAACCGAAAGTCGAGTACCGTTGCAAAGTCGCGGTGGATTCAAATTACGCAATATCATAATAACTGTACCATCTTTGAGTTGCAAGTTATGTGCTGGAAATCCTGGTAACTCCAGAGAGTTCAAAAACTCCGTTGGATAATTTACTACATCATCGGGATTTGTTATGGAATCAACGGATTTGTATGTCACCAAATCGCCTGCAATTTTTGATTGAATGGTGAAATTCAGTGCGTGTATATCATTATTCTTTGCTGCAAGAATTGTTCGTTGACTTAACTAAGCATAATTCTGATAATTCTCACTAATGTTTGGAAAACATCTTCAATAAAAGCTAATTGAGAGTCTACAAATCGGCAAAAGTTGTTGGTAAGAGTAATTTATCCAGATGTCGCATCAACTGGGACTTTTCAATTTCCAACAGCTAATAATTGTTTGGAAAATTGTGCAGCACTTTGATCATTTTGAAGTTGAATTCTCATATTAGTGGTTAGCGATAATGTTTTTACGTTATTCCATAATAACGGTAACATATAAAGGTGATGCCATCAGGCAAGCATTCAATTCATCTGCAGGCGTTCCACGGGGAATTACTGGCAACGTCTGCCTGAAATCGCCTGCCAACAATATCATCAAGCCGCCAAAGAAATAAACAGCTATAAAAAATAAGGGTTGATCGTAGAAGGGTGAAAATTTAGTATTGTATGTATTTTTGTATGTTGTATCATAAAAAAATAAAAACTGAAAATTTTGTCTAAAAAATAAAAAACAAAATTCAGGGGTGGACTACCCCTAACATTTAGGGGGATGAAAAATAGATGTTGGCCGATTCTCAGACCTACTCAATACGCTCACAAAATTTTATGAGAATCGCTCAAGCCGTTTCGGAGGAGGGGTATGGAAACGAAAATATATATATATATATATATATATATATATATATATATATATATATATATATATATATATATATATATATATATATATATATCTAAATATTTACAATATTCCAATACGGAAAACTAAAATACAAATTTATACCATATATTGATAAATAGCTCATTCAGCATTTAGAATTGATGAAGTATTTCTTTTAAAGATTACTGCAACTAAACTGTTACTATAGTGTTTAAAAACAGATAAGTACTTGAGAATGTTCTCTTGAATTAATAACACATTTTTTGGCGGAAAGAGACAAAGTATCTTCAATATCTGACAGATTGTGATAAATGTTTATTTTAGATTACTTACAATTATTTTCGAAATTTAACATAGTTTAATATATTTCTGCTCATAAGTAAATGCAGTATTGTATGTACTCAAAATATATTGATAGCTAAAACTTTCAATTTGCTAATTACTGGGTATTTACAGATTCATTCTTTTCATTTACGTAGAAATTGCTTTATTTTAACTCCATACTTTTTTCAATATCTCAAAATATTCATTGATATGACAAACTATACAAAGAAATATTAAAAATCAATAACTCATATAAGTAATTAAATTGTATAAGAAATAAATTATAATTATATACTACTCAAATCTGAATTTATGTAGAATTAATACATTTCATAAATTAGAAACTGTTAAAACGCTTCCACCAAGTTGAATAACTAAAAATATGGGTAACTATTCAGTTTCTATGTATTTTTAAACTTTACTACTTGCATTCTTCATGATAGGGTTCAAGAGTTCTTAAATCTCTCCAAGTTGGAGGCAGGTTACAATGTAGGTGATTTCCACACCTTTTACAAGGTGCACTAAATAATGTTATGTAACTGTGGAACCAATGCATAAATGACCTTACCGCCAGCTCTGGCATCATTGGTGAGTGAAAGTGACACATAGCTGCATGACAATTTTCTGTTACTTTTCTAAATACTTTATATCTAGACTCAGTCCATAAATCATTAGATTCACTGTGGGCCTTAACGACAACCCATTCAATCATTAAACCTTTGAATGCAATCATTGCCTTTAAAACTCTTCCCAAAGAAGCTTGGATCAATGGATTGGGGACAAATGGCCGACTTGATGTAATAGCAACATCAGAAAAAAGTCTATCAATACTGGTTATAAGATTTTCAATGACTTCAGGAGGGACATTATGATTACTTGTTTGTGTTTTTCTTCTTTTAGTACCAAACGTTTTATAAGTTTTATTGAAAGAATTTGTAGCTAAAATGTTACCAGCTATCGCACTGTATTCCCTGATTTTATCAGTCCACTTGTAGCTATTTACTAATTGTCCATATAACTGCTGGCGTTCTTGTGTAGTTTCTTGGCTAAGATGTGTACTGTTACCTAAACTAAATGGACCTGGTGGAGTGGTCAGACTTGAAACTGCACCTTCTACATCTCTGAGGTTGTTATTAACAAGAGTCAGTAGATCTTGTAATTCCAAAATGAATTTATTTTCTTTGCCTTCTTCTCCATGTTCTGTTCTCAAACCGCTGCTCAAAGATTCAAAAACCAGTCGCACATTTGAACGTAGGATTTTTACATTATTTAGTGCTAAATTCAATTGCTCTATATCACGTTCCATATTTTCATCACATAACTTTATAATGAATTTCGATAATATAATACACTTGCTTTCAATATATGTATACAGACAAATAATAAGTTTTGAGTTAACAATTAATGTATTGATAACATTGTCTTACGTTAAGATTTGTTTACCACGTTTATAACCTACGATTAGCTTAACCTACTGAAGTTTGAAGTCTATATTCTTTTCTTTTATCTTATAATTGTCCTCGGTTGATTTGATCATTTAACCATAATATTACTTTTGAGATTCATTTCAATGAGCATGTCAATATTTTAGATATCTCATAATCAAAATCAGCGAAGGATAATAACTTACAACTAAACGTAGCATCAAGACACGCCTCAAGGAACATGAAGGTCATTGTCGCCGAGTTCAGCCTGATCTGAGGTTCTCTCCACGGATCGAAATTACCACGCCAGGCTCCAACGAGAGGCTATCGAGATACACAAGCATCGCAACAATTTCAATCGGAAAGAAGAAACCATGAGAATAAGGAACATTTGGCACCCTGCACTGAAACGGAAGCTGATTGGTTCAGAGCGAAGCGGACATATTGCCGAGCCACGAAGACCTATAAATATTAGTCAACAGGTCATCAGTTGCTCCAGAGTTTTCGAAGCACTCTGAAGAATAGGGACGAAAGTCTGGAAGAGGAGGAGTTTTGCCAATCGGAAAATCATTTCACCATGTTTCACAATTGATTTCAAAATTATAATAACTTCATCAGTTTTTATTGGTTTTTCAAATAGTATTTTGTCACTAAAATTGACAAAAATACTCAACACAGAATATAGCCTAAACATTTGTAAATGCTTGGAAGTGAGAACCTTTTCCTTCGTATTCGAATTTTGAATTGGAAAAAACTCAGCATTAATCTCGGAATAACATTTATCCTTATCACATAGCAGAGGCGTTGAAATTGTCGGCATAGAAATGAGGACATAGTTGTTTAGTTTTTAATTATTCAGTTTACTTCTGAAAACCTCTCCCTCTTCGAATGTCTGAATACGCCACTGAATTTAACAAAATATGTTAATTAAATTTATATTATTTAAAAACTATTCTGGTGGCTAAGACGGCATAGTACAAATAAGTATGTTCTATGAGCGTCGCATCTACATGTTTAATTTCAATTTCAACAGTTTTTGAAATGTACTTTGCGTCTTATTCCTGTATTCAAAATTTTTAAGAATCTGAATAATGTTGAGTTCAAACAGATTTCTTCTGAAAATAAAGTTCAGCAGATTGTTCCGAAAATTTTTCTCCGGATTCTTTCAACATTAACTTTTACAACCTAACTCTACTTACGTAAGTAAAATTGGGCTGTGATCTAGAGAAGACGCAGAACAGCTGAATATTTGTGTGAGTGAAGGCACTGGTCACGAAGTATAGATCACACTTTAACTCTACGTAAGTAGAATTAGGGTGTGAAAGATAATTTTGAAAGAATTCACAGAAAAATTAAGTAGAATTAGGTTATGTATAGATATAAGGAGCCTGAACGTATTGTCGAATGAATGGCATCGATTTAAGAAACAGATCTTTTGTCGGTAGGGCGCGCCACTTTTTATGACGTACTCGTTTAAATCTTCACGCGAGCAGTATTGTTGCTATATTTTTTCACAGCTGTTGGCAGCTGTGAAATAAAAATTTATATTTTATATTTAATTATAATTTTAACATTCGTGACCCAGAGCGTATTTACGTTATTATTATTGATAATAATAATAACATCGGTACCTTCTGACCATTTGCGCAGTCAGTGGCAGAAAAGAGAACTATGATCTGGGTTTGATATTGTGTACATAAATGCTACGGAAAAACCTATACCGTTCGGAATCGGACTATACTTCGTAGCACTCGTGCTGGATAAAGAAAAACAGGGTCGACTATACTTCGTGGCACTGGTGCTGGATAAAGAAAAACAGGGAACGTTACTTACATCTTAGGTTAACATTAATGAATGTCAACCGTCAGAATTGTCAAATTTTTCTGTCATCACTGTCAATGGGTACTATATCGGGCCCAAGTTCATTTAAACAGAAATATAGGGAACAAATCGAAGAAATATGCATTTCTGATGTTTGCAATACGTATATGAGGCAAAAGTGATTATAGTTATTCTCATTGGTCTCAATAAACTTGAAAAATGTCAAATCAAGACAAAATAGATGAGATGTTAAATCGGATAAGGCAACCAAACGGCCTCTCGCCAATTAGACCTCCTTGTTATCCTGGCGCAAGGACAAGTCCCAGCCGACCTAATCTTCCACGTAACTAGAATTTTTTTATTTATTATGTATACTTATCATGTCAATTTTCTCAGATAAATACCTACGTTATGACCTCAAAGGTGGTAGACAGAAACATTCATCTATCAACCCCATCAGAATATTTGCTGGGGAAATCTCAAGTTTCAATAATTCTGTTACTTTTCTAAGCAGATATTGAACTATAATTATACTATATTACATTAATTTTAAAACTCAATATCACAAGTTGGTAATGACCTTCCTCTTGAAACAGACATTTAAAGTATTGGAGGTACATTATTGTTACAAACCTTGTTAAGTGAAATTTTCTTTTACTTATTATATAGAACTTTAAGTAAGAATATTTAAGCTAATTGTGGCCCTCAGCATGAGAACATATTTGTATTACAATATTTCACTATATATTAAAAACTCTTTTTTATTTGAGATATATGTTTGAAAAAATATATGTTTGAGCTACTTTGTGTGTTCAAATTGTAGATGCAATAGAAGAGGTGAAATTGATTGTTATAAAAAATAAATGGAATTTGACAATAAGAAAATTTAAGTATTCTAAATTCTCTAATACTATATATAAGGTTTAGTAGATTCATAATTGGGGTAATATTTATTGTATTACTTATTAAATATTTCTTTGAAATAATGAAAATCTTCATATGATTTACAGATATTGGAGTTATGCGTTCATAAATTTAGGAGTATTGTGCGTAAAGTAGAGAAATACTTTATAGAAATGTTTATCTTCCAGAAAGGAATAAGTTTTTATAATAATATATGAAAAGTTTATATCATAAACTATCTCTTTAATTATTTCAAGATATTCTATATAGTGGAAATATACTATGTATAAAATTATATAAAATAGATAAAATATTTGAGGCAAATTGAGTATAAACACGTCATTCATTTTATTGAACTTAATGAATAGTCATATAATATAGCTAATACCATGTTTTACAGTGTCATTAGGTCATATTAATGAACCGAGAAGAACAGCACCTAGACCTAATGCTTTAAAATTCACAACTAATAAAGAAGAAAACATTGAGACTGAAATCAAACTAAAAGAAATAATGAAAATTAGTGGTAAACTGAAAATCAATGATGTTGATTACAATACAGATGTCAAAGATATGGAACCTCTTGAAGAATTAGGACATGGTACATGTGGGCATGTTTACAAAATGAGACATAAAACAAGTTCAAAAATAATTGCTGTCAAAGTGAGTAATTTCTAATGAATTATTATGGATTCAGTTCAGTTGAAATATAGAGTTAAAATATAAACATTTTCTATAACTCAAAGCTCATCAATTCTGATTGAGTATTTTCAAAATATACAAAATTTACGGGTTCGTAACTAAAGTAACCTCACCTTCTTGGAAATTCATAACATCTTATATGTAAAACATTAACATTTTCTCATTTCAATTATATTTTGTCAAAACATAGCTCCATTAAACAAAGAAGTTTTTGATCTAAAAGTAATTTATTTCACATTCATGTGACAAATCCTTCATGTATGACAAATCAATATTTATAATATAACAAATTAAACACCTACCTGATCTACCTGAACAAGTTAAAACTGAAAGAATTGTAAATTTTGCTGATGACACCTCGTTTGCTATATCAGCACCCTCTCATGAGGAGCTATCAAGTAGATGTAAAGTTCTACTAACAGACTACATTGAGTGGTGTAGAAAAAATTCCTTATTATTGAATCTTGATAAGACCTATTGTATTTATTTCGGCACAAATAGTCCACATTGGGATGTGTTGAGCTTTGTTCACGATGATATTATTTTAATATCTAAGCCACACACAAGGTTCCTGGGTGTATATGTAGACAGTCGTCTCAGGTGGTGCGATCACGTAGATCAACTCTGCAGAAGGCTCAATAGTGCATACTATGCTATATATAGAATTGAAAAAAGTTTACCAGTGGACACCTAGTTTAGTGTTTACTATGGACTATTCTATGCACACATGGACTATAATATTTTATTGTGGTGTAATTCTGTGGATGTAAGCAGAATTTTCTTATGGCAAAAACGTGTAGTGAGATTGATGTTTAACTTGGGACCTAGGGAGTCTTGTAAGAAATCGTTTGTGGATAAAAATATGCTAACAGCTCCTAGTTTATACATATTCCGATGCCTGCTGTATATTAGGGAAAATGAGTGTTCACTTCCTAGGCTTGCAGACAGTCATCGTTATCTCACTAGGTATGGTGATTTAATGGCGTTGCCCAAACATAGGTCCTCCAGATTCGAGTCCTCGCCTCTTTATCAAGGTAGGAAACTATATAACCACCTTCCACCTGAGGTTATATCTCTTCCATATCCTTTCTTCAAAAATAAGATAAGAAAGCAGCTATTGCGTAAAGGGTACTACGGCGTTGGTGAATTCCTTGGGGATAGGTTTGATATTTAAAGTTGGTATTTTATGTAGTAGTTTGTGTGATTTTTAATTGGGGGTATTCTTATATTTTTATTTGTATTCTTATATGTTTATATGTATTCTTATATTTTTATTTGTAATTTTATATTTTTATTGTGACTTGTCCTATACAGTATTTATTGTTAGAAAGGATCGAATGAAGATTATTATTATTATTATTATTAAAAAAAGTTTCGTTAACACTTGGTGAACTGACTCAAAACATAACTTCCATCGTGCTTCTGATCATGAATAACTAAGCAGCACTCTTCCTCATCTTAGGTACATGACATTGCTCTTGACTTTGAATATTTACAGCTTCGTATAATATAGGTAGGTTAAAAAGATTACTTTTGTTTTAGCAAATGAGAAGATCTGGCAATTCAGAAGAAAATAAAAGAATTATTATGGATATAGAAGTTGTTCTGAAGAGCCATGATTGTAAATTTATTGTTCAATGCTTAGGATGTTTCATTACCGAATCTGAGGTTTGGATATGTATGGAACTTATGGCTACTTGCTTTGACAAATTATTGAAGAAACTGAAAAAACCAATACCAGAACGAATTCTTGGAAAGGTTACAGTTGCAGTAAGTTATTGAGGGTACACCTTTATTTATGCAATAAAATTTGATTTATTGTTTTCTTCTCAGACTGTAGAAGCATTATCGTATTTGAAGGATAAGCATGGTGTAATGCATAGAGATGTGAAGCCATCAAATATTTTATTAGATGAGAGAGGAAATGTGAAACTTTGTGATTTTGGAATTAGTGGCCGACTTGTGGACTCTATGGCAAAAACTAGAAGTGCTGGTTGCGCTGCATATATGGCTGTAAGTTGGCAAAAATGGCATAAAAAAACTAATTCAATACTTCATGACAATATTTTCTTCAAATTAAGTGGTGTACCTTTGCTGAAAATTGGGGATCATAATGATGTTACAAAATAGAGCTACAAAATATAAGTGTTTTTTTTTATAAATATTTTCTCATTAGTTTAAGAAACTATCATATCAGTTTTTTTCTTTAAATAAAGGCAAAGATATATCCCAATATTCAGAAAATTTTAAATTGGCTTATTTTATAGTAATGAGTATACTCAGTTTACCATGAGATCTTAGTTTGGGGATGTTAAGTTCATTAATTTCTAATCTATTGCTGTTAATCAGTTTTGTGCCACGGAAAAACGTTGATAATATGTTAAAGTTATAAAGAGAAATTAAACTTTTTTGGCCAAATCATTTTTGATAATTTATATTAATAATATGAATTATCACTTTTGAATTATGAAAGAAAATGATGTGTTCTTAAAAATAGATTTTATGTTGTTTATTTATGTATGTTTATGTTGTGTATATGTGTATGTTATGAAGAGAAAAACTTGGATCAGTATGGGACTGATAACCTGGCATAATTTGAGGATCACTTAAGAGATCATTAAGAAACTCTGTCAATAACTCGGTACTGATCGGCCAGTCTCTGTTCTGTTACATTAATTTCCAGGTATATCCTCCAGAAATATTCATGAAGCTTTTGCCTGTAGCCAATAGCTACAGTGAACAAACCCGCCTCAGTGAAAGCTGGTTCTGATAGTACTTGCTCAGCACCATCGGCAAGTCGAGTTTAGGATCTTGTACGATCGTGTTGGTGTTGTTATTCGTGTTGGTTTTGTTTTGAAGCTGTAGCTCTTTGTGCAGCAGGGGTCCCCCTCATCAACCTCCTGCCACTGACGTTCCGCATGGACGCATGTCCAGCGTCGTCTCCAAACATGCCCTGACGAACCCCAGGCAGCGCCTTTTTCCGAAGCGTTTTCCACTTCTAGTTTCTATTTTCATGGAGGTGTTACCAGTAACCCTTGGTGACCCAGGCAACTCGGACATCTTTCGACTGCCAAAGACTGCCATGCAAGATAAACTTTGATTATATTATCAAATAAGCTTTATTATTATATCATCATTTTATGTGATCATGAGTGTGAAATGAATTATTTGTAATTTTTTATCAGATAAATTGAAAAATAAGAAGATGATGGTATTAGTATTACTTATCAATTATGTATTATTTACATATGGCATAAAAAAATCGCTTTAAAATAGTTACATGACAAAATTAAACAACTGTTATTGGAAAAAATAATTTTTTACAGTTTTCTTTATATCATCAGTTTTGTTACATTTACATTTTTTATGTCATTAATCTTTCAGCCTGAAAGAATTGAACCGAATCCGGAGAATCCCGATTACGATGTTCGTGCTGACGTTTGGTCATTAGGTATAACACTTGTGGAACTAGCAACTGGCGTTTTCCCTTATCAAGACTGTAAGACTGACTTTGAGGTATTAGCTAAGGTGATCAATCAGGACCCACCATCTCTGCCTGTTAAGCAAGGATTTAGTGAAGATTTTCGAGATTTCGTATCCTGTTGGTGAGATATACACATATTTTTAAAATTATGTTTACGATGTCTCAAAATTAGATTCAAACTGCATAATTATGTTTTAGCTATTACATAAAATTATCATGAAATCATTGAATATTTCCACAATAACTTATAATTTACAGTTTGAGAAAACAGCACCAACAAAGACCAAAATATCGTGAATTGAAAAAACAATCTTTTATAAAGAAGTTTGAAGTTGTTGATGTTGACGTAGGTCAGTGGTTTAAAAAAGCTGTAGAAGAGGCTGAGATGTCAGCCAATAGGTATGTTGCATGGTTAGTTGCATTTTGTTTTTTTGTTAGCTGTAGGGATGTTTATAAGTTTTTATGTATAGTTTAGAAAGGTGTGATTTGTAGTGTCTTCAGTCTTTGTCATTGTGAATCTGTATCATGTCTAAAATCAGTGACAAGGACATTTATAAATTGCATGTGGGATGTATAAAATATTATATACCACAGATATTACAAATATCTGTGGTATTAGTCGGTCGAATCAGAGGAAATAAAATAAAATTGGTCCAATACTTTTTCACTACAAGCTACAGTTCAATGAAAATACAATCAATAAATTGAAACATATTTAGCTTTTTAAAAATGTATATATAAATATATACATTTAATATATATATTAAAAATTTATAAATATATAATATAAATTAATGTATAAATATATAATATAAAAATAGTTTTTTTAAGGTTATAAATAGTTTTTAAAGATGTATTAAAACTTTTCATATTCTGTATTTGGATGTTCCGTTTTTATTAGAACACGTGCCGTTTTATTAGACTGTGATGGGTCATATGATTTTGTTTTATGTGAATGGACTAACTATATTCAGTTTTTATATAAATATGACCTTACTGGTTGTTTAGGTGGGACCAAGGTATCTCACTTTTGAAGAGAACCATTTCAAAATTGCGCGAAGGCAAATTCACAATATTCAGATGAATCAGGTGGGAGAAAATGTAGCATATGGTCACATTATCATTGTTCGTTTGAATAATTAATAGTATTATAATTTGACAATTAAGAATAATGAATAAATGCTATTTTTTAAGTTTTTTAAAATTTATTTTCCTCATTGTGGCTGTTCTTTTTATGTGATATATTGAACAGTAGTAACATATTTTGTATGTTTCTGCAATACACTAAGCTATTTATTGGTATTGATAACTTGTGATTGTTATTGATTTAACTCTATAAGATAGTATCAGTTGTAGATTTAATTTCGTATAATCTCTTTGAATTTCCGATTTTAACAAATGTTGAAAAAATTAATGGAAAAATTTCATTTGTATTTGTATTTATAATTTGTGAAATACAACTTGCTCAAAAGCATGAAAGAAATCATAAAAGAAGGAAGTATGGTCTATAGCCTCGAAGATAGATGTTTTTGTATATTAGTAACATTATATATTTTGAGTTGTGTACATATTAATATACAGCCTTCTGGTCAATGATCAGACCAAAAATGACGCAGATATAAAAGAAATAATTCTCTCACGTAATCAGATACATATAAAATAATATTCTTAACCGTTGGTTTATAAAATTGTCTTCATCTATCTTACTGCAACTGCAACGCAGTGTTTGTGGTGATGAAAAAATAATGGGTAACTTTTAAAAGTTCAATTTTGTATTTGTGCCGTTAAAGTGTATGATTATTGCGCCTAGAAACTTGCTTGGAATACAAACATTAGTTGATAAAATTTGACATACAATCGGGTTTACAAAATATATTGAAATATGTTTTTTTATTTGTTTTTCGAAACATATGTAATGTACCTTACATATCTTTCGAAACCCTTTTTTTTCGTTTACCCTTTTTCCTTTTTTAAATCTACGATAATTTTCGACTTGGACTTTCTAATGACCAATAATTTTTCTTTATTTTATTTGCTGAATATATCAGTTTCGCTTTTTTCAATAATTCTTTCTCTAAGTACCTAATTTTATTTATTTCAAGAATTTTAAAATTTTTCGTCATACTGTTACGAATTCAAGGCTCGTTAGATGAATTCCAATAAATATTTCAGAATTCGGAAAATAAATTATTGTTTATTTACAAATTGAACTACTAATATCACCAAAAACAACAATAACCATACTTCAGTCACTAACTGTCAAATTGAAACCGCAGTAACTATTTACTTCACTGTAGTTTGTGGTAATCATTATAAGTATAATGAAACAATATTTAGAATTTTCTCATAATTTAATAAAAATACGCATGATGCACTTCGAAGTACTACTTCTTTATCAAATGCTAAGTAACAACTTGTTTATTATTTTATAATTTCAATAATTTGGTTGTTACTTAGCATTTGATAAAGAAGTAGTACTTCGAAAAGCGTCATGCGTATTTTTATTAAATTATGAGAAAATTTTGAATATTGTTTCATTATGTATATTAATTTTCTTCAACTATCGACCTCATCAGTAATCAGTTTAAAACTAAGTAGTTTGTAATTTTAACTATAATTCAGTCAAACATGACAATATTGTTTTGCCAACACTGTGGCTTTATCAGATGTAACTGATAAGATGTACTGATAAACAGTTACCATCTACATGTGATGAAGCCACTGTGTTGGCGAAACAATATTGTCATGTTTGACTGAATTATAGTGAAAATTACAAACACCTTATTTTTATTCAAATTATGTTGTTAAATTTGCATCAAGTATCGGCCCTTCGATTAGTGTCCTACTATTTACTAGTATTACTACTTTTTCTGATTTAATTACTCTTTGACGACTGCTTCTCTACTCAGTTTTTTCTGCCGATCGGATAGTCAAAAGTTTTTATCTCCAAAAAGATTTTTGGACATAATTTTTTGAACATTCCAGTATAATTTGAGTTCTTACTTCCTCTGTAACAAATATATTTTGATGATTAAAATGAAAACCAAGGAATATGGTTCTTATTGATATTTTGGTAAATAGTATTTTTTGCGAATTGAACAATTTTTATAATTGTAAATAAATAATAGTAATATTAAAAGAGCATAATGTTACCATTTGATAAATTTCACCACAAAAATGTTTTAATTAGTCAACATTATTTATAATAGTTATACAAAATCGTCCTGAAATATTGCATAGTAGTGCATTCAAAACATTTTTATAATGTCATTTGATTAATTGTACAAAACTTATTACAAAACATTGTTCAAAACACTCTATATGTGCTTCTGTTGAGTTTCGCAACTCTTTGCGAAAGAGTCTTACCTCTTTTCTCTCTCTTACCTCTGTAAGCGAGAATTCCATCTCATATTGTTGATGTTGCTTTTGGTTTATAGATATGTATCATTGTGTTCTGTTTAATCAATAGATAGTTCATTGAAAGGTAAATGCACTTCTAATAATTTAAGAAACATATTGCTGGTCTTATTTGTTCTCGATTGTTGCAGACAAAATATAACCCCATCAGCTATAAGACGTTTCTTCACTTCATGCCAGCCTCAGGCTACAATATCGGATACCACTTTACAGAATATAGGTTCTTTAACCAATGGAAGTGGAAGTAGTCCGTATATCCCTCTACTCAGCAGGCCCAAAAATAGGTCTTTGGAAACATCATCTCCTGTCCTTGGAAAAAGAATCCACAATTCTAGGTTAGGAGCATTTCAGTCTATGAATGGTCAAAAAGATACTAGTACATCAGTATTTTTGGACAAACAAAGCGAAATTGACAGTGGAGATGATAATAACATAAAAGGTTACAGTAATTACTTTCCACCAAAGGTACCTCCTAAAATTGACCCATATGTACCATTACAACACGTCACTGGTGTACAAGATAATGTAAATAAATTTAGTTCCCCAGTTTTTCAAAGGAGAATGTTGGATAGTCCTAGCGTGTCTCCATATCCTCAGAAAAGGGGCGTCAGTGAAAATAGGTGGAAATCACCTAACTCTTCACCGCTTCCCCTTAGGGCTAATTATTTAAGCGATTCTGAACAGTCATCCGCTCATGGAAGCACGAGTCCAATTGTTTTGCAAAGGTTTTTCCATCAACAGAAGCAACAGCAGATGGCCAAAGAAGCTGAAGAAGAAGCAAAATATAATCCTGGTGAGTTATATATATATATATATATATATATATATATATAATATATATATATATATATATATATATATATATATATATATATATATATATATATATATATATATATATATATATATATATATATATATATATATATATATATATATATATATATATATATATATATATATATATATACATATAAATAAGAAGTTTAATATAATTGAACAGTTCAATGAATCTTACATTTGAATCGTAAAATTGAATCAAACGTAAAATCAATGACAAAATTCATAGTTAACCTATAATTTCAATATAATATGAAAACATTTTATATTGAACGTAAAACCCTTGTGTTAATACCTGGGTGTCAACACAATTGTTTATTGTGTTAACAATAGGCCTTAAAGCATTAAATGATGGCTACTTGGCTGGCTTTGAAAGTATGTAATGAGTTGATCCTGTACAACCTCGTTACGGATAAAGATGCTTATAAATTGTTAAATTTGCAGATGGCTTTTATATCTTGGATAAATTATTGTTCAACGTTACCAATAAATCTGCAATTGGCACTGCTTTATCATCTCTTTTATGCTCACTGAGAGTATTAGTATCGTCAAACCTCAAAAACGTATTATGCAGTGGAATCTATTAAGTCCCATTGTCAAAATAACAGTAGCATGTCGGAACCGCTCAAAACTCAAACCATACTGAAATATAATACACTTGAGGAACGAGTTAAAATATACCCTTAACATTTCTCAGCTGTAATGCCTTTGATAAAAGAAATCAAATTCAGTACCTGAGGTAGGCCTTAGAAATTTTCAATGAAACTAACAAGTCGACAGTATCTACGTTTAATAACAATATATCTTTATAAAAAATTTGACAATTCACATTCTTTCATAAAAATATTAATTGAGCAGAAATGCATATAGGTCACCCAGTTATCCAGGGTGCTAATTAGTATCGGTAAAGTTGGGTATTAACACAAGGGTTAAGCTTGAATAATTATTTTAACGCAATAATATATTAAATATAACTAGAGTAAAACTAGATTAAAAGTCAAGAAAATAAAAAAACAATCCAACTGGGAAAATAAATACCATGATATAAACTGATGCTTAATATTAATTTAATCATACTCACAATCTTTTTTGCTTCATGCACTTTAGTTTATTTCATATATTTGGAATATTTTAATGTTGTACAATTTTATTTCATGTTATGGAAAAAGTATTAAGAACGAAATTTCTGATTGAGCCTATTCTTTTTCAACTTTTAGGTAAGAAGAGATTTACCTCTTATATAAAGTTGCAATTGAGTGGAGACAAAAGTGGAAGAACGTCAAGACATCAGAGTCCTGAACCTCCTCCTCGATTGAGCAAGATAAATGGCGATAGTCCTTTGCCAATAAGGAGGAATATTTTAGAACCAAATGCAGTCACTTCACCTAGTCTGTCGAGAAGGTAATAATAGTATTGATGTTTTACAAGATTTTGTAGTATAATTGTACAATAGTTTTCTACATAGTGTACAAGAAAAAGATAATCAAGAAATAGAGAAATCTTATGAAGAGATTGAGAAAATGAAATTACGATAAGTTATAAGAACAAGAGCAATAAGTTACGATGCTGAAATAATAATAGGAGATTTCAATGCAAAGATACAGAGAGAAGAAATATATAAGCCAGTGATAGGAAATCATAGTAAACATACCAAAAGCAGCGGAAATGGTAAACTGCTTATATAATTCGTGACAGAAAGTAAGCACCTATTTTCAACATAAGGATATTCAGAAGTATACATGGTCCTCTCCTGATGGAAAAACATATAATCAAATAGATCATGTGATTATTGAGGAAAACATAGATATGTAACAGATGTAAGGAGTTACCTTGGAGCTCACATATATACAGATCACTTCTTAGTAAGGGCAAAAATCAAGAACAGAAGACCGCCCCTGGAAACAAAACGAGCATATAATGTAACTAGATATACATGACAAGACAAAGAAGAAGATATAATGGCAGGAATTCCAAAGAGCGGTAAATAAAAGTATAAATATAGATAAAAACATTGAGAAAAGTTGGTCAGAATTTGAAACTATGATAAAGAAGAGTACACATGTTGGAAAAAAATCAAAGTGACAAGCACAAGGTATGATGATAAGTGAAAGGAAGCTATATTTAAGAGAAAAAAGCCCAAATTGAAATGATGAACGATAAAAGCTTAGAAAATAAAGTACAATATGAAAAATGCAGAAAAGAAGTGGTAAATCTCTGTAGGAAAAAGAAAAACAAAGCATGGAATGAGAACTTCAATAAATAGGCAGCTCATATAGAAATAAACAACCGAGGCAATTCTACCAAGATATAAAAAAAGAATGAAGGAGAGACGTCAGGAAAAATTGTTATTTTGTAAAGATAAAGAGGGGAATTTAGTGAGGGGCTAACAAGATAGCTTAAAAAGGTGGGCAGAATATTTTTAAGAGCTATACCAAAATACCAAAGAGGAAATAACAACAAAAGAATAAGAAGGAACAGAAGAAGATGAGTAAGACAGTGTACCTTCTCTGTAAGAAGTTTAAAAGTAATTTAGTTGCTCAAAAATAATAAAACCTCAGGAGGAAATGGAATTACGGCAGACATGTTAAAAACATGTGCCCATGACTTCTGTATGAAACATGAAGAATGAATTAAGATTGAATTATTTCTTCGAATTACATATCATCTCAGTTATAATATAACAGACTGTAAAAATGGAAAAATTTATTTCTTGTCCATTACATATCATCTCAGTTATAATATAACAGACTGTAAAAATGGAAAAATTTATTTCTTGTCCACGTTTCGCTACAAATTGTAGATTAAATTGTACAAATATTAACTTGATATGCTAATTAAATTATAATTTCTTTCAGGTATGTTTCACCTACACCGCCAATACCGCCACCACGTAGATTATCTGAAAGCTCTTCTGTACCTGGTTCACCACAACACTTGAGAACAAGGGTCGAGTATACTCCGGAACCGCACAGACGCTTTTTCTCATGATAGTAATAATTTTGTAAATTCAGAGCAGCTTGTAATTTACCTTTGAAAGTCTCTGTATGTGTATTCATACGGAGAAAAATTTTGACCATGTTTGACGTGGACAAATGGCATTGTCGCTTTTCCTTGAAACGCTTCTAAGTTTTCTAGAAGAACCATTATGGAAGAAATAAAAGTTGGAACTTTTTGGATATACCCTTAGTGAAAAACTTAAGCTTTGCAAAATTTAATGTTAATTAAATTTTAGTTTTATGGCGCAGATAATACCACTTTTATATAAAATTCAAAAGACCTAAAAATCTTACTAATTTCGATGAGTTCCTCGCAGAACACTTGGTGGAATATTTTGGAAATCATATAATTAAAAGAACCTGGGTAAATTCAATTCATTGAATCGCTCGTCATATGTTTAGGGCTACTAACCCATTTCATACAGTTTAATACAACTAAATGGTTGAACTCGATTAGTTTTATTTAACTCTAGATGATGGTTTATTAGCCCAGAACATAATACTTCGAGATGTTCGGGTCTGAAAGAGGTTGAATAAAGATAAGAATAGGTTTATCAAAAGCAGTTAAGTTTATAAAAAAAATCCAGTAGTGCATACATTGCCGACTTTAAAGAAACAAATATATAGTGTTGCCAAAATTTCAATCAAAATAATGTCACCGATCTTTTATTATCTAACAAAAAAAGGGAAGAAGTTGTCGATGGACGTTACTTTGTAATTCAACATAGAACTCAACAGAAAAACTAAGATAAATGCCATGAATAGTTAAGTTCCAGAAACCAGTTGATGAAATAGTTAAATGTGAGGATTGATAAAACACTTATTCAATGATTGCCAACAATATCCACCATGAAAGAAAGTATTCAGGGTATTTTTCTAGTACATAAATTCAAAATCTACAGTAATTTATAAAACGTATCTAGAAACAAGAAAATTATATGCAAAAATTTATTTTATTTATTTAATAAAATCATTTTATTAACAAAATATATTTTTGGTATAATCTGCTTGTTCCCGTTCTTACTTGATGTTGTCAAATTTCAAACTTTTTTGATATTGCTGTTCCAGCTACAAACTTTTTTCTTCTGAATTTCTCTTTCATAGTAAATTTTTAATTATTTTGTATTCCATAATAATATGTGAAATTCAGAGCAGTTTACACAGTTTTAGAAAATACTGACAAATTTAAGGAACTATAGAATAAATAATTGATGGAATTCAAGAGCGTAGGAATCAACAATGCATTGAAATCTATACAAAATTGGAGTGTATCTAAAAGAACTCGCCAATTAACATTATTAACTCTCGTTTTGCCAGCAAAGTTAAGACTGAAATTGGTTGACTTCTCATAACTTTTGTGATTTGACTTTGTCCTTTTATATATTCACAATGGAAGTCGTCAATTTGGAAAATCATAGTCATATACCTTACTAGTCCTACCTTTGGAACATGGAAAATGTATATTGCTATCAAGCTATAGGTTGTTTGTGAGTTCCGGTTGTATTATTAGTATATTTTATCAATGAATTATGTTTACAGATCAAGACATTTTTTGAAATGTTATGTTGTTTGTGGTTCACACGTTTATTAGTGAATTCTGAAGTTAAAACAATATTTGATGATTAATATATTTTTCACGACATATTTAATACTCATTTATGTTGATATTTTGAAAAAATATGTGGAAATATCAGGAGCTATTAAAACCATTTGAAAAAGCTTATAGATAATATGTCTTGAGCTGAGAACATAAAACAAATTTGAGAAATTTTATATCGATTCTGTTTGATATCTCATTGCAAAATGTATATTTTCCGATTTTTTATAATATTGCAGAACGGAAATACAACGTTCTTATACTCTCAGATAAAATTTGCTTCAGGCTTTTACTTCAAATACGTTTCATCATTCATTAAATTAAAAATATATTATAAATATTAAGATTACAGTCATTCATTTCTCTTAAGAGAAACACAAATTCATTTCTTCAAATCTGTGCAATTCGTATTTTGTTTTTAAGTGGATTGTCTCGAAAAAAAATCGTTAATCGGAATTTGCAATAATATAGATGTTTAATAGTGTTGGCGTTTACTTGATGTAAATCCATTATAATTGAATATTAACTTAAATTCAAACACTTGAACTTATGATTTAAAATAAAGTGTAAATCATAAGTTCAAGTGTTTGAATTTAAGTTTATATTCAATATAGATGTTTTCAAATTGAAGGATTTCATGTTGAATTTTAATCAATACTTGAATTGGATTTTTCTTAACACACAGAAAAATGAATCCATTGCTTTTCTTGACAATCTTTAACTTATATTTAGGTTTATTTTTGAATTGGAACTATCTACAATAGACTGATTTGTTATTAGTGAATCGTTTCTCAGAGTAATCAATGAGAAATTCTGATTTGCTACAAGAACGGATTTTCTTTTCTGCTTTTTTACGTTCAATGTAAACATTAGTTTTGAAAGGTCATCCGCATAAATCTAGTAGATGTATTGAATTTCATAAGGCTGTTATTTTCGCGACATCTGTAAATTCGGCGTATTATAGGATATTTTATTGTAAATACTATATTTTAGTTGCCATAATTGATAATGTAGTGTCATTTGTGATGTAAATATATACATACCTACCTGATTATAATTAAATTATATTTTAAGTTATTCTGTTTTATTTTTGTTTTCGTGCATTACCTATGTGAAATTTAATAAATTCACGTGGCTGATAGTAAATACAATACTTTTTTATTGAATTTACACTAAGATAGGTACATCTAGAATAACAATAAAAGAAAGGTCAAACTTCTTTTCATTCATTGTTCACATTCCGTGAAGGATAAATAGTTGACACAAAGGCGAAGCAATGACCAAATATTCCAGCCCAGAGAGTGAAAAATGTAAAAAATTATTAAAAGTTATTTGGAAGGCTGTGACTGTACTGTGGTGACTTTTTTGTAGGAGTTTTATTTTGTTGTTTTTTTTTCATCTCCAGGTTCTTATACCATGAACTCGGCTACGCTGCTCTGAAGAGACCAAGAAGCTTGAAACATGCCAACTGCTTCTTCCAATTGCGTGCTGTACCGATAATTCAATAATAAACAATAATTTTTATATTTATAAACGAAAGTCATTTCATAATTTTCTGATAAATTCATTGTCTATTGAGGCATTGGGAAACTATTCTAAGATAAAATAATATAATAAGAATATAATTTGAACTAGTTCCAACTTGAATTGAACGTTATTATGTAATTGTTTTGTTTTTGACATGTACTTAGATGATGATGATTTTGAATTATATTTATTGTTGGAAATAGCTGCAAATTTGATAGATTCTTTCGTATGTATCCCTACAAACACGTACATAGATAAGAAAAAAGTAATATTGATATTCTTGACAAGATTCAATTTAAAAAGATTTGCCGAAACCCGGGATCGAACCAGGGACCTTTAGATCTTCAGTCTAACGCTCTCCCAACTGAGCTATTTCGGCTATGCCAAATTGAGTGCATACGCTATATACATACAATCAGCATTACGTATTAATATGTATTCCCATTTATACATTCTGATTTGTTTAAAATTAATTGCTTAACAGTTTTATCCAAACATTTTTTCAATAAAAATTGAACATGGTAACTAGTCGGAAGAAAAAAGGTAATTTTTGCTCATTCTACTTTTTCGCTTGCCATCAATAGTCTAAGAGCCAGTAAACATCTGACGACATATTTTAGGAAAGCCCAAAATTTTCTCAGTGAGAGAAAATGGTGAGAGAGACTAAACCAAGTTGGCTAAACCAAGCCAAGTCGCATTTTGTTTGGTACAACTTTGGTACTGCGCAGGTATAAAAGGTGTGTATTTTGGCGAAAAAAAGACATATTTTAGGAAAGCTGCCGTTTTGATATGTTGAAATATATTATTATACGTACTCAAAAACGAAAGGGCAGACCATTCCCTCGGTTATTTCCTTGTGGCAGACACATTTGAAAATGAAGAAAAAAACTTCTTTCTGACATATTTTAGGAAACTTCAAATTTTTATATGTAATTCTTGATAGTATCAGAAGCATATATCACTCATGGCAAACCGATCTACTGGCGGTTGCTTTGGCGCGGTAGACGGAAAAACACTTTTTCCCGCGCAAATATACCTGTGTGTAGTATATACGTAGTAAACAGAATGAAGGGATTTTTATTTTCTCTTTCTCCTTCCTAATATATTATTGTCGTATTCTTTCTCTGTCAACGCATTTGGACGGCAAAATTGACATACATTAATATGTAGTGTATGCACACACTGACGAGATTATATATTGACTTCGTTTATGCACACACTGACAAGATTATATATTGACTTCGTTTATGCACACATTTGTATAAGTCAATATATAATCTGGTAAGTGTGTGCATGAATGAAGTCGATATAAAATCTCGTCAGTGTGTGCATAAACTTTGTCAATATATAATCCCGTCAGTGTGTGCATAAACATAGTCAATATATAATCTAGTCAGTGTACGCATAAACGTAGTCATTTTATATTGACTACGTTTATGCACACAGTGACGAGATTCAATATTGACTACGTTTATGCACACACTGACGGGATTATCTATTGACTACGTTTATGCGCAAACTGACGAGATTTTATATTGACTACGTTTATGCACACACTGACGGGATTATATATTTTCAACGTTTATGCACACACTTACGATATTTTATATGGACTTCGTTTATGCACTTGTCCCATCGTATCGATATCATTGGATCGATCTCATCGAATCGACCTTATCGGATCAATCTCATCGGGTCGATATATTGATCGATCATCGAATCGATCTCATCGGATCGATCCCATCGGATCGATCCCATCGGATCGATCCCATCGGATCGATTCCATAGGATCGATCCAATCAGATCGATTCCATCAGATCGATCCCATCGGATCGATCTCATCAGATCGATCCCATCGGATCGATCCCATCGAATCGATCTCATCAAATCGATCCCATCATATCAATCCCATCGAATCGATCTCATCAAATCGATCCCATCGGATCGATCTCACCAAATCGATCCCATCGGATCGATCTCATCGGATCGATCTCATCAAATCGATCCCATCGGATCGATCTCACCAAATTGATCCCATCGGATCGATCTCATCGCATTGATCATATCGGATCGATCTCATCGGATCGATTTCCGAAGATCGATTTCATCGGATCGATCCCATCGGATCGATCTCATCTGGTCGATCCCATCGGATCGATACCATCAGATCGATCTCATCGGATCGATCCCATCAGATCGATCAAATCGGATCGATCTCATCGGATCGATCCCATCAGATCGATCTCATCCGATCGATCCTATCAGATCGATCCCATCGGATAGACCATATCGGATCGATCTCAGCTAATCGATCTCATCGGATCGATATCATCGGATCGATCTCATATCATTCAGAAGGAAGATAGAAGAAATTTCTAGATTCCATATGCCGCGTATATATTACACACTGTTGTATTCGCGCGAATAAGTGTTTTTCGGTTGAAATTCGGAGAAATTATGCACCTTATTGACTGATGGCATGAATTGAAATGATTTATAATATTATTATCAAATCAACTGAATTCAAATTCGTTTGAATATAAAACAATATTTTCATATTGGTTTTTTTCTTAATGTATGTCAATTTTGCTGTCAAAAAGAGTTGAAAGAGAAACAATACGAAAGTAATATATTAGGAAGAACAAAGAGAAAATAAAAATCCCTTCATTCCGTTTACTATGAATATATTACACACAGGTATTTTGGCGCGGGAAAAAGTGTTTTTCCGTCTGCTGGGCCAAAGCAACCGCCAGATCGGTCTGCCATGAGAGATATATGCTTCTGATACTATCCACAATAACATATAAAAATCTGAAGATTCCTAAATTAGGTAAAAGAGGAGTTTTTTTTCGCCATTTTCAAATGGCCTGCCACAAGGAAATAACTGCGGGAATCGTCTGTCCTTTCGTTTTTGAGTACGTATAATATTATATTTCAACATATCAAAACGGCAGCTTTCCTAAAATATGTCTTTTTTTCACCAAAATATCACACCTTTTATGCCTGCGCAGTACCAAACCTACCGCGACTTGGCTAAACCAAGTCCCATTTCATGTATGTTAGATACAACTCTGTCACTGAGAAAATTTTGATCTTTCCCAAAATATGTGTCGTCAGATGTTTACTGGCTCTTAGACACAAGCACTTCAGATTAGGTAGTGACATAAGTAGTAGCGTCACCTGATCCACAGCCTAACTCTACTTACAAGCCATGAACTAGGAAATCTGGCAACATCCAAGCAAGACCCACAAATAATGATGCTCTAATGGCGTTGTAATGGTTTCTGGTCATTGCTGCTGAGTAAATCGCTATTTAACGAGAGAAATAACATTCAAATCCAAAAACAAGTTGTGAAAAGTGCTTTTGTTTGAAGTTGTGAAGAACAAGCAAAAGAAATTTCCCGCAAATGTCTTATATAAACAGGAATATCTGTTGTGTTTTAAGTTGTGCTTTTTTTTGGTTATACTTGGAGAGGAAGGAATAATACCTAACTTTTACCATCTCATAATTGTGTGAAAACAAAAGTCCGCGTTTTAGTTGTTGTGCTATTATGTGATGTATAGTGTGTAGAAAGTGCTACTGTGTTTTTTTCCAGACTAAGGAATACCTTTGAAATTTGTATGTAAATAGCTACCGATTACTGTTGTTTTGACTGAGTAGTTCAGACATTAACAAAAGCATTATTTGCTAGAATTGTTCCTTTTTTATGATTAGTAGAGTTACTTACCCTTTGTTAGATTTAGTAGTTATTTAGAACTAATCTCTTATAGGTCTTGTTCTTGATATTAGCACAAAAATTAACATGCCAAGTCATTGCTGTGTGCCAGGATGCAAGTCGAACTACAAAACTTACCTCGAGGCCGGCGAATCACCAGTTTCTGTATTTTGTTTTCCATAGGATGGTAATCTAACGAATCAATGGCTAAAAAATATTCCTAGGGCATCATGGACCCCCACAAAATATTCTGTAGTTTGTGCTAAACATTTTCCAGAGGGAGCACTTACTAGAGAAGGTATTCATCGTTTGCTAGATTGATCAACAGAAGGCTAGATTGATAAAGTTAAACTCAATGTAAATGCAGTGCCAAGTATTTTTCTTTATTTACCCCTACTTATCAAAAACAGTCCACTCTCGAAGAAAATATCCAGCTGAAAGAACCAGCATTGAAAGAACGTTGTGAGAAATTGAATGAAGCCTTTGAAAACTCAGATTCAATTTGTAATTTTGTTGATTTAACATCCAATGATACAAAAATATTTGAATATGTAAATCGTGGAATATAAATACTTTTGAAACTAACAGCATTTTTTTACACTCTAGTTTTTCCATCCAACGTAACTGAATGTTCACAAATAAACAGTTTACAAATTATTAATCAGATTTTAGTAGATTCAGATATTCATGTAAATGTTTTTATCAATACAAATAAACTGTCTCCTAATGATTTAAAATGGATTTTACAACTGAAATTAACTAGATAGTCTCAACTGGAAAATTTGCTTGCTCGTTACAAATATGATATCAGAATCATTCTACCATCCAAATTACTGTACACATCTCAATAAAGGTTTAAAGGAATTGACGCATTAAACTTACTCTAACCTGAGAATGAAATTTATAGCATATTGTCAATTCTAATTGATAAAGTTAACTTGTTAGTGTACATACTAAAAAAAAACATTTGAATCGCTATAACTAAGACATAGTTCCTCTTAGCCTGATCAGACGTTAGTAACATGTACCTAAGAAATATATGTAGGTAATATAAGAAATTATAGTAGAGTTATTGAATTCATTTATTTCGGAAATCATTGTGAATGTAGTTTCCATCACAATCAATATTCTTAATTTGCTTCTAAATTATTTTTCTTCTGAATTGAATACTCTAATTATTTCGGCATCGCCCAGAGTCGGTGTCCTGAATGGCTGAGAGTAGTTTGTGATAATAAACTTCAACTGCATTTTTTGAAATTACAAAATCGGAATGATCGAAATTTTTCAAGGTGTAATATCCACATTTCGATTTCTTTGGAATCAAGTCATAAATTTTCCTCGTATCCTGCAATAAAACTCGACAATGAAGAAGTCAGTATGTATCATTTGTAAAAACAAAAATAAATTGTTCAATTTCTGAATGATGAATAAAGAAGACTTGCCTACTTTTATAATTTATGGCAAGTTTCGCAAATTTTTTCTATTGAAAATAAATAATCTCTAACTGATACTCTTAATCGAAATATCGCAATATCGAAATATTTCAAATAAAACTCTCAGGGACCTGTCTACACAAATATTGTCAACGAGAACGAACCCATCACTTTCGAGAGTGAATATTAAGAGCGTTTCGAAAAATTCATCGATCTTGTCGAATGATAATAGGATACAATTGTTTCATCATTATTATGAATCATCAGTCCATAATATTTAATCTTTCAATCAAGAATCGATGACTTTCAAAACGAACAAAGATCCTATACCAAATTGAGAGTTTATACGTCTTTTTTCCAATAGAGGGAGCTTAAGTGAATATTTCACTAGGTAAAATTCTCCTCAATTTGGTATACGACCTATATTCGTTTTGAAAGTCATCGATTCTTGATTGATTAATTAAATATGGACTGATGATTCATAATAATGATGAAACAATTGTATCCTATTATCATTCAACAAGAACGATGAATTCTTCGAAACGCTCTTAATATTCACTCTTGAAAGTGCTGGGTTCGTTCTCGTTAACAACATTTGTGAAGACAGCTCCCTGAGAGTTTTATTCGAAATATTTCGATATTTCGATTAAGAGTCTCAGCATTTACTATATATATATATATATATATATATATATATATATATATATATATATATATATATATATATATATATATATGTTGATGGTTAGGTTTTCACGGAGAAAATGATATGCTTCTGGGGATTTTCGGGTTTGCTTCCGTGTGTTGTTTCGCTGGAAATCTTTGTTAAGATCAGTCTGAGTTCACGATTTGTAGACAAACGACCGGCTAGATAATGACAAAATGAGACTTTGTCGAAACGTCGCCTTAACAAAGATTTCCAGCGAAACAACACACGGAAGCAAACCCGAAAATCCCCAGAAGCATTTATATATATATATATATATATATATATATATATATATATATATATATATATAATAAATATATATTTTGTGTTCACATGGTTTTGAAACTTGAAGATTTAAAGTCAAATTACTGAAAAATCTTGTACCCAAATTCGTCGCCTCATTTTGCAAACAACACGTTTGAAAAACGCGTCTTTACGTTTGTTTTCGAAGTTAAAATGCCTTAAATCTCTCTTATGCGAACTTACTTCTATTGTTGCCATAATGTCTTGCTCCCCAACGAACATTATTTGTGGTAGTGTTAATTCACGGAATTCATAAAGGGGTGGCTTTGCTTGGTGATATTTTTTCAGATTCTCAATAACTCCGTAATTATATTCCGCAAACCTATTACTCTGTATAATTTGAGCATAATGATCTATGGTTCCAGTGGCTATAGAATCTCGATTTTGTATATTTGTGATAGGATAAGTGAGCTGAAATGAATTAGTAACATACTTAAATTATGAAGAATTAAATGGTATCTACTGAACTAAATTAACATTCATATATTTATTGAGAAAATATTTTAACTCAATTCAGACTTTTTCTGTCATGAAAGGATTTTTGATTTGACAATCGAACAGTCTGACTCCGAAAGTATATTAGGTATTCTGTACTTAGGACTATTGCACTTCTTAGCATACTTCTTTGCACTTATTCATATATTTTTAGCGGTCTCTATTAATGAAGATTGGGAACATCACCCACTTATTCAACGGAATTTCGAGTTGAATCAGACCCTGGTGCTTGAGAGATAAAATCTTTCACAAATAGATGCCCCTAGCAACTTATTAGTATAGGGTGTTTTTTTTTAGAGGTATAGAACTTTAAATTGCAATAAAACAACGATGGATCATTCGATTGACAAGAATTTTTTTTATTCGAAACATAATCTTGTGGCATGACATTTTAAATATGATTTCTGGCATATGACGGCCCCGGCTGGCTCGGATGAAGTCCAACCTGGACGTCCAATTTGCAATGACTTTTTCCAACATTTGTGGCCGTATATCGGCAATAACAGGGCGAATATTGTCTTCCAAATGGTCAAGCGTTTGTGGCTTATCCGCGTAGACCAATGACTTTACAAAGCCTCACAGAAAATAGTCTAGCGGTGTTGAATCAGAAGATCTTGGAGGCCAATCCACAGGTCCAAAACGTGTTATTAGGCGGCCACCAAACGTGTTTTTCAATAAATCGATTGTGTCACGAGCTGCGTGACATGCTGCGCCGTCGTGTTGAAACCACAGCTACTGGACATCATGGTTGTTCATTTCAGGAATGAAAAAGTTAGTAATCATGGCTCTATACCGATCACCATTGACTATAACGTTCTGGCCATCATCGTTTTTGAAGGCCTGCCATTGAATCTTTTCCACGATCACTGACGGATGTAGAAAATCAAACGAATCTTAAGTTTATAAAATAGGTAATTTTCATTGTTATAATGCAAGTAGAAATTCTATCGATCCAAGTATGATAAATGTCCATCTTATCAATGTATAAAACATTCACATCTACATTAAATGACATTAAGTCATTTACATCTACATCTTATAAAACTATTCAATCATCAAATCCATGATCGCTATTTATGAGTTTAGAATTGTTCTCTCAGGTAAAGTTGGATTGGATAAATTGAACTACAATAAATCAGCAGAAAAGTGCTTACACTGCTTGAATTGAAAATTAAGTAGGTAGTTGGAACTGTTGTTATATGTACTTAGGATATATAGGTTATATATATGCCTATATGAGTGCATTAAAAAGTGAAAAAAGATTAATTATTTTCTCAATTAATTATTGTAAATCATTCATCAAACTCTCAAATTCATAGTAGGTATTATGTAAATTCCGACTCAATTCCTTGTAAAATGAATTTCACTTACCGGATCCGTATGCTGAAGATTTCTCCCAAAAAACGGTTTAAGAAACGATTCGCAGAGTTTTATTTGAAAAGGAAATGGACGACAGAAAAATGTTGAATGTTTATTGTAAGGAAATACTTCTCCATTCCAGATTATCATTATTAAAGGCTGAAATATATATAATGTTTTGAAATGAGATCTAAACACACAAATATTTTGAAGCTGAATGTATATACGATTATGTAAAAGATATGGCTAAATAAATATCAATGGACGATGAATTTACTTTGTGATAGTTCATATTTAAATGAGAGATAATAATAAAAACTTGTCTAAAAATCACTGACTGAACAATTCTTTATTCGACTAGTTTCGCCTTTTACAGCATTATCAAGAATAAATACATATTACAAAGACAACCTATAAAATATATATATCTGCAAAATATTTATAGGTATCTTTGTAATATGTATTCATTCTTGATAATGCTGCAAAAGGCGAAACTAGTCGAATAAAGAATTGTTCAGTCAGTGATTTTTAGACAAGTTTTTATTATTATCTCTCATTTAAATGAATATTATTTTTATATTGAGTAAGTTTACTGTTAAAATTCTACTTGAACATTTCCGGACAAAAATGATATTTTATAGATGTGTTAACATTTCCGATATTTCGGATTAGTTTTTTTTTATGTCAAAAACTGTTGTTCAAATGAAGTGATTGCTTGGTGAACTTTTGAACATTGCTTTTTTTAAACAATCTTCTATTAAAACAAAGTTAATGCATATGTAAAAGTTTAAAAAGACGGTGTTTGAATTATTTATTAAGAGCTCTGGAATGAATTTGATAGGCCTAAGGAGAACATTGAAGAGAGATTCATAGAGAGTCATTTTTTTTATTTTTTTTTTATTTTTTGTTTTATGAGGGAAGCAACAAATTTTGTAAACTAAAGTACTGAATTTTTGGTTTTAACATCGGATTATCTATTATATCGATAATCGATTATCGTTTATCTAAAGTTTACAAAGGCAATAATTAATGGAATGGCTATATCACACAAGATAATATTTACAGCAAAAGAAAAAAATTTTACTCACTCTTACTAAAGGCCAAAGAGGACTCAAATACTTCAGGAGTGAAGTAGAATGGTCAAATCTAGCAATGGGTGCTAGATGTATAATAGTTTTCAGGGTCTTCTCAGCTGATTTTTGTTCTCTAATATTATAAATAAATCCTACAGTAGATCCCATAGAAAATCCGATATAAATTGCCTTTCTTCCTGTTTCTGCATGAACAAGATTAGTTATGGTTTTGAGATCGTGTACGGCCATGTCGTGGAAACTGAAATAAAATATTCAATAGCGAAACTATGGAGGATAGAGATACATCATCCATGTGGGTGCAAAGTGTCATGAAAAGCAGCATCAAAAGAGAACTTTACTACAACGGAATTGTAAATTGGAAAAACTTAAAAGCATGGGTGGGAGGGGTTAAGCAGTTTGCTTACTTTTGCTGACAAGGGGGATGGGGGGTAAATAATTGTAATAAATCTGCTTACGTAATACTTGAATGGCCTCAGAGTTATCAGAATAGAAAGGAAAAAAATCTCTCATTTGTAGGTAATGTTCACCAAACAGCTGAATTTGAGCACTCTCTCTATTATCAGAGTATTAAAATCTTCAACCATTTACCATCGAATTTGAAAGTACTGAAAGCTCATTTGTTTAAGAGGGGAGTTAAATCTCTGTTGTTAACAAAGGCATACTATAATGTGGCAGAGTATTTCGATGATTCGAATGTAGGCAATATGTATGAATCAATTTTTTGTATCTTATGTATATTTTTTGCCACAAATGTCCTTCAGCATGTGAAATTGTCTCAAATGTTTAATATTTCAGAAAAATTTTTTTTTTCTTTTCAAATAAAGTTGTATATTATTGTGAATATAAATTTAACCAATCTTTTTGTTTGAACCAATATTTTTGTTCGAGGGCTGAATGGAAGATCAGACTCAAAACTGAATTCAGTCTGTTTGTGAGCATTCTTCTTAGTTGTTATTATTGTATCATTATTATTATTATACTGTTAGCATCTGAAGAAGTCGTTTGTAACGACAAAACGCGTCATGATATGTAGTCAATGAAGTGTAAATCATAAGTTCAAGTGTTTAAAATTAAGTTTATATTCAGTTATTGTATCAATTGAATTAATGTAATTTTACAATTTAAGTAAAAAAAAATTTAATTTAATTTAATTTTTATTATTATTATTATATTTTATATATATATATATATATATATATATATATATATATATATATATATATATATATATATATATATATAAACCTATAAGGAAATGAATACTAGAACCTTCACTCAAAAAATTCAAATTAACCAAAAGAATATTATAGTAGAGCTATGTGAACGTGTACGATGTGATGCCTCCATTACCCTTCAAGGGATATATGTTAGAGAAATATTGAAATCGATGTCACACCTGATCGAAATTCGAGACAGGTGTTTCGTTTCGCAAGAAAAGAAACAGCTCTGTGGACGTGGTGCGTCGCACCACGTCCATCAAAGTGAGGCAACGGTAACATGTATCCCTTGAAGGATATTGGTCACATGGTACACGTTCACATATAATATTCTTTTGATTAATTTGAATTTTTCGAATGAATGTTTTAGTATTTTATCACGACCGTACTACTAACGCAACCTATTGACATTTGAAAACATCATATGATAAAATTTATCAAGTAGGCGTTGCAATTTAATAGATACCCACGGGTATAGAAGAAATGTGAACGTTCGATACTTCGTGTTTCCATGATCTGAAAGATGTTTTCTATTGATTGCTATAGATTGAATTGTGAAGTATTCGTTACTTGACGGTATTCCACTTGGAGTCACTTGCCTTGATGGACGTGGTGCGACTGACGAATTTGGTGATAACAGCACGAATTGTTGATTCACCAGGTCGATTATGACGACCATAATATGGTCGTAACAAACGATACATTTTTCACAGAGCACGAATTTTGTTAGTAAATTTCAACAATTTGCAATCGTTGCTCGTTTGTGAGTATTTCCATGATGAAATGGTAGACTATACTGAAAACTTTTCATCTTGACAGATGACGTTTGGATGGCATTACCAACCAGTGCCGCCAACCTGAATAACTTATCTCTTAAAAAATCACCCGTTCCTTATATATTATATATATATATATATAATATATATATATATATATATATATATATATATATATATATATATATATATATATATATATATATAAATGTATTATTTTATTACAATGAAAACTCAGAATCAAAGTTACATCCAAATGTTTTTTGAACTCGACTGGTATTCGAACCCAGGTCTTTCAGGTTTACGCCGCACTGCTCTAAGCTAAGTCCACACTTCAAGATTCAACTTCAACTCTTGTCTAGCAACTGAAATACCTGGGTTCGAATCCCAGTCGAGTTCCAAAAACTTTTAGATGTAACTTTGATTCTAATTTTCTCTGTAATAAAATAATACATTTCTACATATTCGTACGTGGTTTGAGCACGAATAATTTATATATATATATATATATATATATATATATATATATATATATATATATATATATATATATATATATATTATATGTTTATATACAAAGCAAAAGTAGAATTCTTGGTATATCTCCGCAACTCAATTGGAAGCAGTCGTTGACACTGTTTCGATCTTATTGGCTCTCCTCAGAACGGTTCAAGGTGTATGAACCTGCAGATGGAATCAACAACAAAAGAACTCACCTATAAAGGAAGTCTCCACTGTTAGGCTTCCATGTGAACTCTCCCTAAAGGAAAAATAGTAGCCTCAAAGGCAATACCTTGACCAAAACTCCAAACCGGGAGATTTGAAGATCATTTGAAGTTCTTACACCTGAAACTTGAACTGAGCCGTTCTGAAAAAGCCAACAAGCTCGGAACAAGTGTCAACGGCCGATTCCAAGAGCATACAGTAAATTGATCTTTTACAATTTTATACTAACTCTATAATTCGATGAAATAGCTCGCTAATTACTCAAAAGAGAAAATTGCGTAATATTCATTAGAAAATAAATTCATTGACTATTATTATATAATTGAATCTCACCCAATCTTCCAGAATTTTCGATTGTCTGGAGAAAGTGTCACATGCCCTCGGCTAAATCGAGTGCCTCTCCAATTTACCAACCAAATATCATATCCTGCATTGGCCAAAAAAAAAGCTGAAATGAGAAGTTATGTTGAAATTATAAAAATTAATATGATTTTTAAAATTGTAAAAAATTATTAAAATACCAAAGAAACTGTTGCGATTATAGCAATAACTTTGGATAATATTTTAAACTTGAATAATAAGTAATAAGTTTTGAAAAAATGTCATTGTTGAACTGCTTTGAGAAATGCAAAAATTCTTCAGAATGATGCTTATGAAGACCAGGAAGGAGTTTTGTATGAAGCTGGAATGGATATGTGAGTAAAATTCACCTTTCTTACGATTTTACACGAATAAAAACTTTGAACTGATTTTTCTCCGAACCACGTTTTTTCCCATGAATTACACTCTAATTTCAAAACTATTGCACTTATCGATATGAACCAAACGTCATTTCACTCTTTAGGTGTCTGGCTATGGCCTCAAGCAGAACCAGAAATACTACTTATTATTTAAAAAAGTTATACACGATTAAAAAGTAAAAAAAGGGAAAAAAATTCAAAAGTCCGCCATTTCGTTTTTTTTCATTGAAAATGTTTCATTCTACTTGAGGTCATAGCCAATTCGATACAGAACATGAAATCGTTGTGTTTTTGCTTTCAGATAATTCTTTTCCAAGAAATGATGTCATTCATCTCCAATCAGATGAGTTTCAGCAGCCATTTTGAGAAAAAAATAATTTTTTTTTCAAGTAATTTCATATATGTGCTTTCATATGTAAATAAATTGATTACTCAACATGTTTTGTACTTTAAATAGATTATATTGAAAAAAATTACGTTTTTTGGAGTAAGCTGGCCTTAACACCTAATGATATGATACAAACGTTTAAAAAATGATTACCAATACAAAAAGTAATTATAATAAATAATAGACAATGAGATTATGGCTTACTTCAGAATTTATTATACAAGAAAAGAGTCCAAGTAAACACGACTAATGAAAGCATATGAGCCACTGTTGATATCGCATTTGTCAGACACATCCTCGAGTACCTAACACATATATCTAATGGGTAATTGTACGAGGGAATTAGTTTCGGAGTACCTAATGAAAAAACTGGTTTGAACGTGAACATAGTCTAGTAACATGAACATCAACAGTGCCAATAAGGCTAGAACAGTCTAAATAACCATGTAAGAGGTTATGCAGAAACTTCAGAAACAAGATTGCAGTCCTCATATATTTCGATTTTGCAATATATTTTCAAATCATCAGCATACATGCGACTATGAACTGCTAGACAGTCTATTAGATCGTTTACAAAGAGAAGAAACAACAGTGGGCCTAAATTAGAGCCTTGTGGTGAGCCGAAATGGCTGTATATACATATGACTTACGAATGACAATGAGAAATCAGTCATGAAATATAATTATTCGGTTGTTGCAAAATTAAGATGCCAATAAACTTTAAATTCTTTTTGATAACTCCATCTTACTTGTGGAAATAAATATATAGTTAATTTTGTAACCTTACCCAGAGACTTGTTGCCTCGATCGATATAACTCATGCTGTTCATGGTAATACCTGGCCCCATTATCAACGGTGTTTCATGTGAAATATCCCTTGATAGTCTTTCGATACTCAAAATATACCCATCATCTGTACTTACAGTATAAACGCGGCCATGAAAACCCCATCTGATAATAATTTCATTCTGAAATTGAAATGAAATAAAAAATGATTATTAGAAATGTTATTAAAAGTAGATTAAAAAGATCTACTTGTAGAAAAATGAAAAATTATCACCAGGGTGCTTGGGACTACTTCAGATAAAAGTTGAAAAGTTTGTATTCGATTTTAATCGATTAAATTTAATAAATTTAAAGCAGAAATCAATTGAAATTTCATTTTCAGTAGTATCAAGTTTATATGACAGTTTATAAAGAAGTTCTAAAATCAACACCTTAGCTGTTATGTTCTTATGTACTAACTAAAACAACGATAGGTAAATAATATAATTGAAATGACAGAATATTTTTACATCTACAAATTAATATCAACTTATTTTTTAAGTAACACATTAATGTTTGATGGTTTTTGGCCATACCTTTTATATCTAGTTAACCGTAAGTTGTCAAACATAATTTTTATCATTACAATTGTATAAACATCTTTTTCAGAGTACTGATGAAAACTAAACACAGTCGAAATATAGACCAGGCAATAATCGTTTTCATTATTGTTAAAAAAAAATATATATATATATATATATATATATATATATATATATATATATATATATATAAGGAAATGAAAATTTTTTGTGCTTATGGCACTGAATGAAATATTTAAGAAAATGAACACTAGAACATTCATTTGAAAAATTGAAATTAATCAAGAGAATGTTATAGTAGAGCTAGATATGTGAATGTGTACGATGTGATGTCTCCATTATCCTTCAAGGGATAAATGTTAGAGAAATATTGAAATCGATGCCACACCTGATGGAATATATATGCGAGACATATATGTTTCGTTCTGCAAGGAACTCGTCAGTCGCACCACGTCCATCGAAGTGAGGCAACAATTTCAACCTCCAAGCATCTTCTTGTGATTTCAAGCGGAAGATCGTAGAGTAATGAATACTCTACAATTCCATCTATCGAAATCAGTAGAAAACACCTCTCTCAAATTACATTTCTATTGTTCATTTTCTCAAATATATATATATATATATATATATATATATATATATATGCATTATGTTAGACGAAAAAAGAGTTTCAATGATCATGTTGATTTCATATCATCCAAAATCTCTAAAAAATCCATTTTTTGAAAGGAATAGGAAAAAATCTGGCGACAAATGTGAAATTATTGTTGTTCAAATTAATTAAAATGCCACATTTTGAATATTGCTCCACTTTGTTCTTTGGTTTGACTAAAAAAAAAACAATTACAAAAGTTACTGAATAGAGCCATGCGAACAATTTTAAAGTGCAATAGGTATACCCTGTTAAAATTATGCAGAACTCTTTGAAACTAATGTCTGCTAAACAAAGAATACTCTTTGCTTCATATATTTAAAATAAAAAATCAGGTACTTCCATGTAATGTAGTAAAAAATCTAACATATATCAGTAATGTTCATGGGCAATATACTAGTAATACTTATAGTTTTCATATCCAAAGTTGTAAGCTTTCTAAATCTAAAAATAGCATATACTATAACGAATTTAAGGCTTTCAATAATGTACCAAGTTTATTGAAAACTAGTACTAGTATTAAGATATTTAAGCGTGATCTTAGAATGTATACTTTAAATAATGAAATTCAAAATTGACAGTTCAAAATATGTAGATTTTTTGTATAGCTTTAGCTAAATAAATAATATTATTATGATTATTATTACCATTAAAATTATGCCTCGATTGTGTCGAGAAAGCGAGAGGTCCAGAGTTCCCATATAAACCCGGATGTACTCATTTCCAATTTGAAATAATGTTTAAACTAATATTTTTAAAATATGCATTCGATATTGGAGTAGGACAAAATATAAATCTCATTTATGTAACATTGGATGATGAATAAATTACAACCATATGGTTAAGCAGTAGCAAATCTTTCCATGTATTTGTAATAACAACCTTTTATATCATGAACATAATCGAATCAAAAGACTGGATGCAATGATATAACTAAGAAAAGTTTGAAAAATGAGGTTCACAACCAAGTAGATACGTAACTAGAAATCTACTTTAAAAACAGGAAATTATGCGTTCACAGCGATCTGGTAATTGACTAAATAGGAATATATCTCGTTACCTATACACGGCCACATTACATTATTTTTTCGGTTTACTTATAGCATTTCTTTCGAACTGTTAGATAATCGTCTCATAAGCGGTCTAAGTAAATCACCTTATATTGTCGGTTAATTTTCGTCTAAATGGAATTATTCTTTTTGGATTGTCATTTGATTGAATATAATAGCTAATGAATAAAGCTGAATAATAAAACTATTATTATTTATTACATATTTTAACTATTTCAAATTTCCTGCTGTTCCTTTGATATTTTGAGTTTTCGCATGCAATTAGACCAACGTCCTAGTTGAGAAATTGAATGAGATACCATAACCTTTATATTAATATGTAAAGCGAAAGCTTTGTTAGTTTTTTAGAAAGAAAACTGTTCGTTAGAAAGAAAATTTCGGGAATATATCAATAATAATAAAAAGCATATATTTCCAACAGGTAACTACGCAATTACAGGATACATAATGGATAAATATGTTGACTAAAAATATCTATAACAACATAGATATACAATATTAAAAAATAGTTATAATAATAAAAAATATTATCAGATATAATAATCTGAATCTATAATGTCAATATCTAAATATTCATTCATAATAACAATCAAGAAAACAAATCACTCATAATCACTCTTAATCATATACTGGTTAAGATTTAAACACACAATGATAGAAACAAGTGGGCTCAAGTGCAAAGCGGCGATTGCGATCAAAGAAATTTGGTACTGTTAAATTTGATATGGAAAAGAAGTGCATAAGCTATCTTTTTTATCAGAAAATGATTGAAGCGCAACCTTCAAATTTTTATTGAAGACATTTTATTGTTGAATTTTCTGTCGTTTTTCTTAATTGCTAATTGAAATAATGAAAATTTTGTCCTTTCTCATTCGTAAAGTAATGTTTACGAATATACTTTTTTAAGGAAGAAATAAAAACGGATAAGTACGCATTAGACGTTTCATCTACGAAAAGTTACATTAGGCCAAACTATCTTAATTTGTTTCATTATCCACTTATATATGTATATGCAATTATGGAAAATTACACTTATTCTGAAATATATCTTATCATTTTTCAGCAAAATTAATATTTGCAAGTAACAAGATAATATCCTGTTGGCTTTTTCCATTTTATACACCTTCCTGGAATACCATATCGCAAAAACTATTATAATTGATTTTCGAAGTTTTATAATTGAAAAATTTGCCGTTGTAATTTTCCGCTTCATATTCTCAAAGCAATTTGCTGTACATTTTGGATTGATATGGTTGTTACTGATGATTTTCAAGGATGATGATAATTTAAGTATATTTTCGCAAATAATTTACGAAAATTTTATAGTTATTAATATTAACTATATTTATAGCATTTGTGAAATAACGGGTGATTTTTTAAGAGTTAAGTTTTTCAGGTTGGCGGCACTGGTTGGTAATGGCATCCAAACGTCATCTGTCAAAGTGGAAACTTTTGAGTATACTCTATTAATTATATATGCCATTTCATCACGGAAAGACTTACAAACGAGCAACGATTGAAAATTTTTGAAATTCACTATCAAAACTCGTGCTCTATAAAAAATGTGTAACGTTTGTTACGACCATATTATAATGTTCAGCGATGAGGCTAATTTCTGGCTTAGCGGATATGTATATAAACAAAACTGTCACGTCTGGAGTGATGAACAGCCACATGCCATACAAGAATTACCGATGCATTCCGAAAAAACGACAGTTTGCTGTGGTTTATGGGCTGGTGGCATCATCGGTCCATTTTTCTTCAAAGACGACCGTGGAAGAAACGTTACCGTCAACGGCGAACGATATCGAGCCATGATACGCAACTTATTTTTGCCCCAGTTGGCCGAGTTGAACTTGGTTGACCTGTGGTTTCATTAAGACGGTGCCACATGCCACACAGCTCGTGAAACAATCTACATGCTGAAGGATGAATTTGGTGAGCAGCCTATCTCTAGAAATGGCCCAGTGAATTGGCCGCCAAGATCATGCGATTTGACGCCTCTGGATTATTTCTTGTGGGGTTATGTAAAGTCGTTACTGTATGTGGACAAGCCGATCACGATTGAAGCCTTACAGGATAACATAACAGGCGTAATTCGTGGGATACAGGCAGAAATGCTCGAAATTGACGAAAAAAGTCAATTCGTCGCCGTTCTCAGCAATTGGGCATGTGTCAAATTGGACCTTCCGCATGGACCATTTGATATGGAGCCGCGAACAACATTTACATGAAGTTATCTTTAAAATGTAAATGGCAAAGGCCAAGTTATCAATTTCAATAAAAATTTTGAATATATGAAGCAAATTGAGTGTTTTATTCAATTTGAAAAAACTACGCTTAAAAAATCAACCTATAGTTGTGACTTTATCTTAAAAGCATGACTGACGCCATTGAAGTCAACAGAAGAGCAGTAATCGGATCATCCTCAAGGGGTAGTACTTGAAGTATACACAAATTAGAAACCATACTATTGTAATGGAATGCAATGTACTATTTGAGGAAAAAATATAATTCTTCTTCTCAATTCTCACTATACTTACTTCTCAATGGAACGATATTTAACAAAAATCAACAAAAAATTATTAATGACATCACAATTCAATTCGTGACCATTGTTTTTGGCTCCAAACGGAACTTACCATCGAAAAGCAAAATTATAGAGCCAACAGTGATAGAAGCAAGCTTAAGTCCATACATGTATTATCTGATGTGTGGTCGTATGTAAAACACAGTGAAATAAAAAACACACTTAAACTACGATAACATTTTTATTCTTCTTTATTAAGAAAGTAAAATTTTTTGTATTTATCAGACGAACTAATTTGGTTATGATTTTAGAAAAAAATAAAACTCTTGGCACTTTTTGTTTGAATTCTCTTTAACTATCAACATAGGTGAGCTTCCATTTCCCGGCTTAATGGGGAGAACACCCGACTATGATGCGGTAGGATTCGAGTTCGAACCCATGTGAAGGCTTGGTGTATGTGTTTGTCGATAATTTCAGTAGTTTAATGATTCTAATTTTTGGGTAATGTACATTGATTGAAAGCCCATTGGTGTTCGAAACCGCCGTTAAATTGTAGGTCACTGAATAAAAAAACTATCAACGTCGCTTTCAAAACTGTGATTTGTGACTGGGTTTTGTTAGAGGCCATTATTCCAGCCAGCCAGTTTTCGTTTCGACCATTGCATTCGGTTAATTTTTGCATGGTGATACAGATACAAATTAATGAAAATTCGTTTCAATTATGTTGAAATGCGCATGCTTTGAATTTACTGTTTACTGAATTTAACAAGTATATATATATATATATATATATATATATATATATATATATATATATATATATATATATATATATATATACGATATCAAAGTATACTATAACTTTCTTTCGATAATTTTTTGACAAATTATTCAAAAGATCATTATAGCAGAGCTGGCTATGCGAAACATGAACAATCGAATGTCTCCATTATCCTTCTATGGATAAAGCCTAGTTTAAGGATAAAGGATCTAGTCATCGCATTGTTCATGTTTCACATAGCCAGCTCTGCTATAATGTTCTTTTGAATAATTGTCAAAAAATTATCGAAAGAAAGTTATAGCATGCTTTGCTATCGAATATCTACAAGTGCGAAAATACAGCACGAGAACTACAGAATTCTTTTTTTTTGTAGTAAATTTCTTTCATGTTTTGAGAAATGACAACGAGCGTTTCTACAACCGCAACCTAGATGGCGCATTACTTCATCAAATTAGTTGAAATTGTTTGATAAAACTAGAGTTGTAAAATGTAGTATCTTAATTGATAAAGAAGTGTGAAACTTTCAATGTTAGATGTATCATGTGCTTTTCATTGGTTCCTAAGATTTGAGATGTACATTAATCTATGCATACGACTCCATATTTCTGTCTTACAATCAATAGGAGGGTATGTGAGGATTGAAGTCGTTGCCTTTCCTTTGTTGAACGTGGTGTAACTGATGAGTACCTTGTAGTACGAAACAGTAACTGTCTTACGCTTTCAATAAATGTAGGCATCGATTTCAATATTCTATTTATCCTTAGAAGTATAATGGAGACATCGAATTGTTCATGTTTCACATAGCTAGCTCTGCTATAACGTCCTTTTGAATTATTGGCCAAAAAATTATCGAAAATAAATTAAAGTATACTTTGATATCGAATGTCTACAAGTGCGATAATATAGCACGGGAACTACAGAATTCTTTTTCTTGTAGCAAATTTCTTATATATTCATAACAGTATTTATACCAGTTTTCTGAATACTAAGTAGGTCGTCTATTATAGCCGTTCGTTGATTTCAATTGAATAGATCCTAACATGAAATACCTTCAACTAAATGTGGCATAACTTCTTAAGTCCAACTAAGCACTTAATTGAATTTTCAAACGAAGAATTCCTGTTTATCACATGTAATTCAACTATACGCAAATGGTAGTACACGTATGTCATCAGAAATTGGTCAGAAATTCCTCAATATCTCATTATTTTCACAATTTATGTCTTTCAATTAACTAATCAATTAATTTAGCTAGGTGCTCATTCCAGAAAAATAACATCAATTCAATTGGGCCTTATTAATTAATATTGCTGACTAATATTTAATACCTGATCATTAAAAAATAGTTTACATCTCATAGATATATGTATATATATATATATATATATATATATATATATATATATATATATATATATATATATATATATATATATATATATATATATATATATATATATATATATATAAAAATGGATTTATTGCCTGTTTAAGATATTCTATTTTAAATGTTTTTAGGAATAACAGGCTTCTTTCAATATGAAGAACTTTATTTTTGTTGACGTTTCGTTGTATATCACAACTTTGTCAAAACTAATGAATAATTGAATTTATGAGTTACTATAGATATCAAAATGCCAAACTTATTTTTTAGAAAAATCAAATTAGTTTTTCCGTATTTTCACTTATTGATTTTCATTATCAGATGAATATTTCTGGCTCAGCATTCGCTTCGGAAGTTTTAGTCTTCTTCACCATGAGGAAACCTCTGAAAAACTCATGGTAAGCCAGGTGATTCTAATAAGTGCGATTTATATATACATACATATATATATATATATATATATATATATATATATATATATATATATATATATATATATATATATATATATATATATATATATATGTAATGTAGAAAATAATTACATTTCCTTACCATATATTCCAAAATTAAGTACAAACATTGCTGAAATATTAAAACCTTATAATTTAAGAATAGCACATACTGCCAAAAATTAAATCGAAGAAATATATAAATTTAAAAGTGAAACTGTAACTCAAAAAAGTCTCATACGGTTTATAATATACCGTGTAATAATTGCAGTAAATGCTATATCGGACAAACATCACAAAATCTCGAAGAGAGAATCAAAGCGCATAAATACGCAAAAACTCAAATAACAGCCTTAAATAAACATAAAATAACAGAAAAACACGATTTTGATTACAAAAATACGAAGATTTTAGCAACTGAAAAAGACAAAAAATGTAGAGAAATTTTAGAAATGTTACACATTCGTAAAAATTTAGAAAACACAGTAAATGAAAGAACAGACATTAAACATCTCAATTCTATTTACAACGAACTAATAAACCTTACAAATAACACTCATAAAATGAATACACAACAATCACCAAACATCACATCTCAAAATTCATTTTTTCCAGATCTACCTTCAATTTCACACACATAAACCAATAATATACATATTCTGGATAAGTATAAAAACTATATGAATTATATATATGTAAATATAAATCACAGTCATTAGAATCACCTGGCTTACCATGAGTTTTTCAGAGGTTTCCTCATGGTGAAGAAAACTTCCGAAGCGAATGCTGAGCCAGAAATATTCCTATGATAATGAAAATCAATAAGTGAAAATACAAAGAAACTAATTTGATTTTTCTAAAAAATAAGTTTGACATTTTGATATCTATAGTAATTCATAAATTCAATTATTCATTAGTTTTGACAAAGTTGTGATATACAACGAAACGTCATCAAAAATAAAGTTTCTCATGTTAAAAGAAGGAAACTATATATAAAATATATATATATATATATATATATATATATATATATATATATATATATATATATATATATATATATATATTATAAATATATAGAAAATATTGTTAGTGCAACCAAATATACTTGAAAAAAAATAAGAACTCACAGGGTAGTTGCTTTCCCCATCAGGATCATCATAACATCTTTATTAATTTTGTAGGTGTAATAATCAAAAAATGTTGGACACACTACTACGCTATCAACTAAATGAGAGTTTATGAAAATTACGGAAAGCACCAGCAAGAGCATTTCGCCTTGTTGCACCTACTCTATAAAAATATTATTTATGGTTTGACTTTCAGTAGGGCAATGGAACTTAATAACTGACATTTCGCTTCTTGGAGAACTTTGTTATCTCTTTCGAATATGCGTAATTGCAAATGTGAAATACGTACCACAAAAGTTATTTATAGGTTCTAAATTTCTGGAAGTGATCAATAAGAGAA